>CM034151.1:37020575-37681483 GCA_019776745.2 Taxus chinensis
ACGGTTCATGTAGGCGCGTTGTGCCTTATCATTAGCACTATCTATCACTTTGCGTGTCCCTACAGAATGGTTAACATCCAAGATATATGCTTCCTCCCCATCAATTATATACATCATCTTCCCCTTTTCTTTTTCTATACACGCGCGCTCAAGTTGTATCTCTTCTAATTCTTCTTCCTCAAAGCATGCCTCCAAGACAGGTTCTCCTAGCAAATCTTGTATTCTATCCTCAGCCATATCACAATCCCCTATTTTAAGGCACTTGAAAACCTATAATGCCTTATCCATAAATGACTTTGTACTTCGATACCCAAACATTTGAATGATATCAGCCATCAGTTCTTTCCAATTACCAGTTTGAAGACGCATCTCCGAGTGTATATACCATGCACGCACAACCTTGCAGGGTGGAATATAACTTGTGAACCCATAATGAAGGTGGTAATGCTTCTGTGCTTCCCATCTAGGCCATCTCACATGCTTAGATGTGGAATGAAGCGGTCTCTTTACCATGGTAGTATTTTATATCCATGGGCATGTTGTATCTACAAAACCTTATAGAAAAGGCAATTATCACCTCATGCCATTTTAAGAGGCTCTTTTGATGTGTAGCTAACCAATGTGCTCTAATCCCGAGTAGGCTATAACTGAGCACCCCTCTTCTTTTGTCCTCATTTTTCACTGATCTTCCATGTCATGTAAGAAAAATTCAGGGCATGCCCCTCTAGAGTAACTTGGTAACTTCTTCCTTCCTAGGTGCTTGAGTGATCGAGCCTTGGTCACTTTTGTTACAGACCCCCTTAGCTTTCACCCAATTAACGCATAGGTCCCATGCACCCAATTTTCACACACCATGCTTGTGGTATCAATCTCAGACTGGGCATCCTCAAATTGGATAAATCCTTCTGTAGGGTGAATTATCTCTGGGTCTCTGATGAAGTGCACATAAATTATATCAAGGACCTCTTCTCCAAAATGTTCAGTGTAAGGCGCCAAATTCCCATCCGTCAAAGGGATGATGACCCATTCTTCCTTGTTTTTGAAACTGATATATCCTTTGTTGAACCTCAAGTCAACATTGTTCTTATAACACCATGGGTGCCCAAGCAATGCTAGAGAATTGTCTACCTCGGCGAGTGCCAAGACTTCAAAGTCTCTGGTAAAATTGGCTCCCTGAATGGTAATCACTACATCCTTTAATACTCCATTGGGAATTTCCTTATTTTTGTTTTCCATATACAAAAAATTCGAATATGGCTGTAATACGGGACTTCCCAATTGATGCCAGGCATCCAGTGTAAGAACATTGAATTTTTCTCCCATGTCAATTAATATGTTGCTTAGAAGCTAACCATCCACAATTGCATTCAGTGTGATTTCTTTGTCATAATCAAGACTATGGGGAGGGAGGTTTGCATGCAAAACCTACTTTCCATGCTCTTATATGGTGTGTGCATCTTCTCCCAAAGCCATTCTCCTAGCAAGGGAATAATACTCTCTTTCCTTTACATTTTTCATACTTCCTTGACCTCATCCAGGTCCTTCTGCGGAGCCTCAACATTCCTTCTTTGCTCCTGCTACCTAGATTGCTATTTTAGACACTGGATTTCTACCTACAAACTTCAAATGACATCCATTGTCTCTTGATACACCTCCTTCTGGTGGGAAGGGTTCAGATACTTCCCTTGCACCACTTCTTATCTTGATACTAGAGTCTTTTTCCTTGGTACTTCGTTGGCACGTGCTGCTTCTACTTGTGTTGTCACCAAAATAGGTTCCAATCATGACTCATGTGTCACTCGTGGTATCCACTATGTGTCATCCTTATTTATGCTTACCATCGCGGTGCCCTTTTCTTTCTAGTGTTGCTAGCTCATGTGCTCAAACAACTCAAAGCACTCTTCATACTTTTGCTTCTTTCCGCACCACAAGTACTGCAATAACTCTAGGCACTCGTGCTTATAGCGTTATGTAGATCCAAAATTGAAACAGATTCCTTGTAGGAACTCACTTCTTCCTCCTCTGTAGCTACCATGACCATGAAATCCTCCACAAAAACTCTTTCCACGTGTGCTTCCATCTACACGCCCCTCATAGCAGCAGTCATCATCATTTGAACTACTTGCAAGGCTAGTCTGTCTCACACTAAGATCAATAGCGTCATGAATCTAATCAATCAGCCTATAGTATTTTGTGTCATGTGATGTAGATGTACATATCTTACAATAGCAAGATACATTCTTACGGATTGTGCATTGTAGTAGAGGGCACCTACTCACATCATGATCCCCGCGAAAAATTTCATATTACATCGCTATAATGCGTACCGAATTTTGAGGGAAGCTATCCTTTACATTCCCCTCCACTTCACATTCTGTACACCACATTACACTATGAGTCTCATGGGCTAAGTTTGTATATAAATTTTCCAACTGCTTAGCCATAGCAAAGATTTGAGCTTCTATAAAAGGACTAACACTAGTATTGATGCTTCCAATAGCTTCAGTTCACAGAGCAACTCCTAACGCCTCGCATGGGTCTGTGAAAGTATTATTTGATAATTCCTTTCTAAATGGTGTTATCAACCCTCCAAAAAACCATTGAGCATGTTGTGAAGGGTGAATGTCATATGACAACTTTGAGAGGAGAGTTTTAAACCATGCATCATACTCCCACACACTCTCTACCATTCCCTATTGAATATCCTTTAGAGTGTTGATGCTCTTCTGCTTAAACTTAGGGATGTGGAATTATACTATGAAGATGTTTTTCAACGCGGTGTAATATTACATCATCTAATGGGGGTCATACTTCCTATACCAGATATGCACGCATCATTGCAATGTCATTACCAAATGATTGGCCTTCCGTTCCAGGGTTGTGATCCCCTTCGCTCTCCATAGTAACTCAAACTTGTTAACATGCTCCGTAACAACCTCTATGCCTTGGTAGTTTGGAAAGTGTAAAGACATTTCAAAAAATACTTGAGGGGGTTGAGGCCCTAGTCCTCCTGATCCATATTCCTCTTGATCCATATCCTTGGTTTCCTCTGGTGTTTCCTCCTCTGTTGGACCCATTGAATCCACCAAGTCATGTTCCCCCAAATCCACCAATTCCACCTACAAATCCTCTTGCAGTCAGTAATGTCTAAATTGGTCATGCCTAATGTCCCCAACATTCCACTAAACTACACGCCAATGGTCTCCGAGATCGTTCCACTGCCAGATGTGTGTCCTGCTCCACTCCTCGACATGTTGGCCAAACCTTGTGTATTTTCCCCTTGCCCAAAAATTCCTCTAAACACTGAAATGGTATGCATGGCCATATAAGTCCCAAACAAGAAATTATATCTCCTGGGTGCAGATTAGTCACTTCCACCGATACAATATGGGTTAACAATTATTTTCCCTTGATCTGGAAAACCAAGCACCAAGGTTCGGTCACTAGGTGGGATCACATCCACGTCAACAAATCTTCTTTCTCCATGTGACGAACTCTCATTAGAAGATGAAGGGGTCTCTCTCCTGCACTTACAAAGATGGGGTACCAAAAACTACTTAGGTTCCACGTCCTTTGAGTGAACCTCAACTCCTTCCCACAAAATCTGCCTCCATCAATTCATCACACTTGAAACCTCACATTGTCTAGCAATCTCCCTTCCATGTGCTTCACTATACTTGAGTCACATCTCCTCCCTTTCTTTCTCATTTGTACTGTTTTCCATCCTCCTCCACCCTAGCTTCCTTGTCAAGCACTCAGAAGGGTTTAGATGGCCATTGGAAATGCCTCTAAACTCAAGGTAATGATCAAGATCTTCATCGCCAAAGGAACAACACATAGAAATGATCCTTTAGGCTCCCTTAGAAACTTGAACTCAACAACTTCCAGATAAGAGTATGTAGAAATGGTGTATTCTAGAGTGTAGCTTGCTGGAACTCCCTTCTGCCAATGATCCACAACACGATTCCATGTCAGATCTGCATCTTGTAGCCTCTGGTAATCATCTTGGGTCCATATGTGCACTCTATAGTACCAGCTTGATCTAGAAGCCTATGCTAAGAGCCATTCATATAGCTCTAATAGGAAGCAAAAGAAGAAAGTTTCATACAAATCATGGTAGAGGTTCTCTTCTACCCATATATGTGCATCAAACTCAGGTCTAGTGTTGAATATCTGAGAAACTTTGTCCTTTGTGCTCTTGAACCAAGTTTCAACACTTTCCAAGGTTAAACTTTTTGTCATCACATAGTATAGATACAAATATGCATTCCATTTATTACAAAAAATTCAAAAATAGGTCTTGGAAATGGAACCAAGATGTAGTCAATTTTTATACCCCTTAACAAATAAGGACAATCCCATGCGCATCGGCCTATCACCCAATGGGCGCTGAGTGCTCACCCGAGGCACACGCAGACACCGATCCCCTCTTTTATGTGAGTTGTGCAAGAATGTAGCATAGATACGTAATAGAAAGACTGAAGAAACTCCTTATTCAACTGAGGACTTCGATTAAATGCTACACTAATGTATTCGTTCAGACAAGAAGCACATTGACAAAAGATAGATATGAACCATAAGGGAAAGAGGATGATAATGATTATACCCATTCATATGAAACACACTGAACATAAAAAAAAGAGATATGTATGGGCTGCGAACCACATATATTCATATTTGAACATGTCCAGTAATCACATTACATCTATCAGGGTCAACATAGACCAAAATGATAGTGTAGATTAGAACCATGTAGCAAGATTGGACTTACATCCCTTACAATGTAAAATAAAAACATGTACCCATCCCTTGATACACCATTCTTCCTACAGACCTCCTAACCCAACCCATAAATCTCTCCATGTATTTCTGCAAAGCTTCACCTCTCATATGCTCTCTCTAAATCTCCCCCCTTGATCCCCCTTTCCTTTACTAGGTGCTTGTATTTATAGCCTTTCTCAACACCTTCAAGCCTTCATGAGAGTTGTAGATCCATGGGAGCATGCTTCTTCAGACTCGAGCTCTCCACTCTTTGCAATGATGACCTTCTAGAATCCTCCATCGCAAGGTATATTCCTTCCTAGGCCACCCTGTTGCCAAGTTGGCACCTTATCCACTCCGCATGCACATTCAGGTCACGTTTTTCTCTTGTTCTATCTGATATGCCAAATATGGCTAAGTCCCAAAACCTTTGATATACCTTGCGCGCATGCCACTTGTTCTACAAAACCCTCCTAGAACCTTGTCCTACATGCTTTCTCCTTGCACGTCCTTCATTAATTAGGTCATGCACACCCATGTGTTTTCTTTGTGCTTAGCCAATAAATTAGGGGCCCAACATGTGGAAAAACCATTGCATACGTGGCCCAAGCCACAATCTTTAATAATCGCCACAACCTATTTATAGGCTATATTATCATGTCGCCCCACAAGTGTGAGATCTTTCCCCACATGCAAAAATGTAAAATGGAGGGTCGGTGAGGATCAAACCCACATCCACAATGCTACAACACATGTTCCCAACCATTAAGCCAAGTATCTCAGCATTTATTCAATGCAGCTCGCTTCTATTTAAAGAAGTTTTTATACAGGTTTGTGGACAACCAACAATAAGGAAAATTGGAGCAGTTTGGGGAAATCACCGATTTTAAAGAACTTGGATGAAAAACCAGGTTTTAAAGTAAAAATAAAAATTTCTCAAAATTCCAATACCTTCACCATGGTATAGTTATTTTTCAATTTTGGAGATTATGTGATGTTATTTTACGCTGTGAAAGTCACTTTTAGCTGAATTTACAAAGGAGGAGTTGTCAAAATCTAGTCTTTTGAATCTTTTAGAGGTTGAACCAGCCTTTAAGAAGAACTGGAAAGTTACTTTAAATTATGAGACAATCAATCTGGTATAATTAATTTCCCTTGAATCATTTTTATTTTTCTATTTGTAGGATTTTTTCTAACTCATTTGCATGGAGTATGCTCGTGGGAAGACTTACAAAGCCACAAATGGATTTGGGTATGGTTTTCTGATTATTGCCATAGTATTCAGATCATTATCATCTCTTTTTCAGGTCAAGGTGATCTATTAATCATTTTAGAAGGGATATTATACTTCTAGTGATTTTATAATAGACCGATTCACAGTTTGTGGATCCGGAGACGTAGGCTTGCATGTTGAACCCTGTTCTCAATTTTGTGTCATTTATTGTCACTGATTTGCATTCTGATTTTATAAATTTACCATCCACATCTAATCAGATATTTTAATCAAAAAATTTCACATTAATCAATTATGATACTTATTAAAAATCAGTTAAATGGGATTTCAAATACTTCAGTGTGTTGAATGATGTGGTCCATGGATGTTACATTCATTATTAAATCAGTTTTTTAAAACACATTGATTCAAATTTCATACCTGATTAGGGTCATCCGGGTAAACTTTCTTTTATTGTAATTTATATTTATTGAGTTTACAGATCAATAATGGAGAGGGACAACTCATTTTTGAGACTACCCAACATATTGAATGAGCACTCAACAATTTGGAAAAGATATATTACATCTTAAATATTTCTCAATAAGATCACTTAAGAGCATTACTAAGCATTAACATCAAGAAGATACAAAAACAAACTCAGAAACTAAACAAAATATCTTAACCTCTACATACCTTAATAGCCTGATGATAACTCAATCATCAATAACTGATGGCTACATAATTGCATAACCACAAATTATATTTTTCATTCAACATCATCATGGAGATAACCTTGTTTTACAAATTTGGAGACTCATGAAGGATTGACATTTGCTTCTTTCAACTAAAAAATTCTTACTAGAAGCCTAGAGAAGGCACAACACCTTATGAGATCACTTCAAAACTGAAGAAATTCATCAAAGCAACATGATGACTCAATTATTTCTTTCCTTGTTCTCAAAACTTTGGCCATATTCTTTGATATATTGCTAGATTTTCTACCTTCATCTCTTAAGCCTTCAAATAGTTTCAAGCATATATGAAGAACCTCATTTTCTTGTTTCTTAACCTAGGAAAACATACTTCTCACATAATTTGATGGTTGATTTCTCTTTGTAGGATTTAATTTTTCAACTAACTTCCTCTTAGAATTGTATGTGAATTTTGATACCTTAGTTAGGCATGGATCTTCATTGATTAATATTGATCTTCCTTTAATAGTCTTTGTAGGAATAAGCTAAGCTTCATCCTTCATCTTTTAGAGGAGCTCCCTCTTATTACAATATCTTACAATGGTCTATTTTGTTGCATTCAAAAAATACAACTATATATGTCTCCTTTGTCAAACTATGTTGAACAAGATCTTCAAGAAAAAACTCGGCTATGTGACCCTTCTCATGGAAATTGAAAAACATTATGTTCTTTTAAAATTCAGTCCTATAATCCCTCTACTGGTTTTCTGTCTACTTTCCTTATGCAATCCCTAGCTCTATGTCCAAAAATGTTGCATGAAAAATAAATTCCATGAAACTTACCAGAGATTCTTCTTGTATTTGATTTCTTGATGGTCTTCTTGTGTTATTTTTTGTCCTTGTTCTCTGAACATCCTTGACAAGATGTATGACTTGATTCAGCCCTCAAATAATTTTGTCTTGCTTATTTCATTTCTTCCTTTAGGGTATTCAATTCTACACTTTTCCTCTCATATTCTTCATCCTTAGCATTTATATCAGCTTGACATGATTCATGACTAGACTCATGATTCAATTTATCATTTGGATGTCTTTGTTTTCTCAGTAGGTTTTCGGAACTGCTTGTGTTTTCCTTACTTTTCTGATATGAAATTAGTTTTCTTGTGGCTTGTTCTAGCTCATAACTTAGAGTCTTCACTTCTTCATATTTGAAGTAAGATTTTTCTTTATATTTCAATTCCTTTGACACATTCTCAACATGTGAAGTAACTTCATTCAATTCTTGGCCATGGATAACTTTCATGTGCTTGATTTCATTTTTTAGACCTTCTATCAGAGTTTGAGCAATCTTATACTTCCTCTTTATGATTGATTCTTGAAATTTCCCATGCTTATGGTTTTAGGATCACCTCCAAGTTGGTAGGCTTAATACTGGAGGACCACTGCTTTGATACCGATTGTTATGAATTTAAGGTACTGATAGAGGGGTGAATAAGTGTTGATAATTTATTTTATGATGAATTACCATTTCTTAAATCTGTTATTGTTAAAATTTACTAATTTTCACAAGCAAAAAAAAACCATGAGATATAAAGTGAGAAAGAGACACACACAATATACTGAAGGAGACCAGATTTAATGTGGGAAACCCTTTTGGGACAAAAAATTTCAAAAAATAATGTACTATCTTGGACAACTATCCTCCAAAGTTACAATGATTCTTGATTGAGCCACAACTCAATCTAGAGCTACAACTGCAATATTTTAACCAGGCCACTACCCATTCTTTGACAAGCTATAACTTTCCTAGAAGCCACAACTCATGAATTTGGTATATCATCAACTAACCTTTAGTAAGCTTCCACTTATAAGGAGGCTTCAACCCTCTAGAATTTAGTCAGCCTCTACTAATAATTTGTAGGTCGTTACCTACGAGGATAATGCAACCCCCTTTGATATAAGAAACAACCTAGACATATTTTATACACATAATTTGATCATCTAGATGTTGTGTTGCATATTGAACATATTATGATCACTCTTATTTTGCACTCATGAATCAGTCTCCAAATTCAGATATACAATATTGTTCTTACATGTTTTTGTTTTCTCCCCTCATACATTCATTTGATCGGTTTTTTGATTAATGGATTTTTCCCTTCAGTACAAACAACTCTCTTAGATTTAAGCACATTGATAACTTTGTATCCTCTCTATCTCTACATAATTATTCTTATGTATATGGATCTCAGATGTTCATTTCATGTCCTGACTCATTCCTTTCATTGCAAAAGCCATTTGTTTTACTTCTCCTTGCTTCTCTCTTTAACAAATCTGCATTATGCAACTGTATCACTTTTCCCTACAAAACCCTTTGTTCATATGTCCTTTATCAGTATCAGATACTCATTTATGGCTCTGATTCATTTATTTATTCAAAAAAACCTCTCTCTCTCTCTCTCTATATATATATATATTATATATTATCTCTCTCTATATATATATATAAATATCCAACCTTTTCACATACATCAAATTCTTGCTTAGATAGACCAAGTCACTAATTTTCTATTTTTAATTGCATTTATTTATCTTCACATAATTAGAGGAAGAAAGAACGGTTACAAAACACTTTCACAAAAAATATGTCAAGAATGAATGATTTTTCAATGCACCAATGAGGACATTATAAATTTCCTTTTCTGGCCTTCATTTATGCCTTAAAATCAAGATTTTACGATTTTATTGGTTAGAGGATGAGATTACCTATCCGACAAGTCCAAGAACATAAAAATATGACATCTTGATATCAAGAGATATCCATGTGGGTTTAAGAGGCACGTGGGGAACAACATTAGATTTCCCTTAAAAAAGAGTTATCGTCCATGATGTTAGCATAAATATTTACTACATTGTTTATTTTCTTTATAAATCGGATTAGTCGGTTATACCTTTGAGGAATCTGTATAGTTGACGATTCCAGAGATATTTTCCTTCCAAACCATCTCACTCTTTTTTGAATCAATCAATAAAGTTTGTTCTCTCTCAATACCTATCATTAGTATTAGAGAAAATTGACTTGGAGACATGGACCTGACAGCGACCAACAAGCTAAAAGGAGACATGCGTTGGAATATTGATGCTTAAAAATGTACACTTGAAGATTGTTAAAATTTGTTGTTGTGACGTATGTGAGAAAAAATGAATGTAGTCAGGACAAAGGAGTTCAAAGCCTAGAAGGTGGAGACTTGCAGTTAAAGATTGATGTTATCTGTAGTTTTTTCTTGAAGTATCAAAATGTGGTGAATTAGAGACATGTATTTTCATTTGCATCCTTTACTGGCATGGAGCATTAGCCCTACGTGGACATCTACTACCTTGGTGTGACTATACATTGCTGGTGTTTTTTCCTGTGTAAAGTGTTTATCAAAATTTATTGTCTTTTCCATGGATTTCTATCCATTGACAGCGTAGACCAGTCTTTGGCTACATGGAGTTTCCATTTAAAACTAATATTTACATGAGGTAGGTGTAATGCCCACTTCCCTTTGACACTAAATGAACCATGAGTATCATTTCCAATTGTTTATAATCGTAAACATGACTGTTGTGTTCTAGTTAACATGCAAATAAAAGGTGTGGACATGAGGATTTCTATTTTTTTTTTGTTATTATTTTTATTACCTTGACTCGGTGTCGTATTGTGGACCTTGATGGTAATTTAAGGATATGATGATGATGATCTAGAATAGTTACCTTGGTACAAACTGATTGTTATGTCATTACTATTGTTGTATTGTTTAGGCTCTGGTCACTCTTCATTGGATCCATAGACCTTAATATCATAATAAAAATTAAACATTTCTAGATGGACATTGATACACTCAGTTTACTTATTAGATAAATAGTACATACATGTTATACTTGTGACATGATGTGACTATTGCAGTAAATTTATATGCTTGATTTTTATATCAGTATTCGATGTTCTAATTGTTACTACTGTATGGATGTATTATATGTGAATTACGGATATTTCTAGATGATTGTTGATGTTGTGATCTTAGTGCAAATTGATGGATTGTTATAATCGAAATGTTAGAAAATTAAACAATTGGTGAATTACTTGATTCTAACATTGGTTTAATTAGGATATTCAATGATGTAAATTGTTATGTATACATGCATGTGTTTTATTATTTCGACGTCATTAATATGGCCACGAGGCCAAAAAGGTATTGTTGGATTTTGCAGGAAATTATATCACAACAAACTATGGGGGATAGGAGACCAACAACAAAGGAATGTGGGGTACTGGAAATAGGTCACCATGACAACTCATGTATTCATATGTTGTGTATTGTTATTGATTTTTGGAGGTCCCCATTGGGGGGTGACCTCAATAGGGACCCTGGGTAAGTTTGTGATTTTGTCTTGTTGATTTTATTTTATTTGTGAGTTTTACATTTTTATTAGTATGTGGAGTCACTTTATTATTATTGTTTAACACCCCTCTTAAGTTAATTAAAATTGTTTAACTAGTGTTAATTAGGATGTGACAAAAGGGGGGAATAAATGTGAGTTGGTAGCTTTAATATGTGTATGGGATGAGAATGAATTAAATTGGTTTTAAGTAGTGTGTACTCAATATCTCATGCGAAATTCGGATTTTGACTTTCTAGGCCATTTTGGTGACTTGTGGGACAAGTTAAGCTTGTCCCACACCTCTTAAAGTGACCCACCCACTAGGCCTATGATGTGAGGGACTTATTTTAGGTCATATTTTGTGTTTTTATGGAGGAAAAGAGAAATTATGTGCACTTTTATTACATGGGTATTTAATTATTGTCCTTAGGGGTGTGGGTTGGGTTGAGTGTGTAAGAGGGTGGTCTTTTCCCCAACCACCAATTTATTTTACTTTGGGGTTTGGGTTTGACCTTGGTGAGGTGGGTTGTAGGAGTGATGATGTGGCATCCTACATGGAGCCACATCACCCCCCCCCCTCTCTCTCCTTTGTATTTATTTCATTTTGTGTGAGGATTTGGGGAGAGTTGCTCATTTTTTATTTTGGGAATGCTTGTAATTTTGGAGAGCTTTCTTGAGAATAGAGCTTGGAGTGGATGGTGGTTTCTTAGGAATTTGGAAGGATTTGAGCTTTTTGTGTATTGATACTCTTCATTTGTGAGGTATATCTCTACCTTTGTTCTTATCTTGTTATTTTGTTGTGCTCTTATGTGTATATGTTGATCCTTAATTTGGATATTCTTGTTGGAAATAGACTTGATTCTTAGGTTGTGGGAGAAATGGAAATGGGGGTAAAATTTGAGGAAGGCATAAGAGAAATGTTATTGGGATTTTAGGAGGGAGTTGGGTTGGGATGTCCACCTTGTTGATAAATATGTTTTGTATTTATCTTGCTATTATCTTGAGGGAGGCATAAGAGTGGATTGATTTCTTGAGGGAGGCATAAGAGTGGTGTATCTTCTTGGAGGGAGGCATAAGAGTGTTGTATGTATTGTGATGAAAATTTTGGGGGCTCATAGGTGGACACCCAAGCCCTTGGGAGGCATAAGAAGAGCCCCCATGTTTCTTTCTCCTCCATGGCTTTAACATGAAGCCTTTGTGTTAGAAAATTGTTGGTTTTGTTGTAATTTTGGAAATGTGTTGAGTGTTGAGTGTCTTAATTGAATGTGTATGTGGAAGCCATTTTGAGTTGCCCATGGTTGTCTAAATAACCCGCATTGCTTCCTTGTTGGGGCTCGGGGGTCAATGAGGAAGAAGGCTTCTCTCCCTCACTGGAATATTGGTTGGGTGGAGAGTATCGCCTACTACCCCATTTGGTTGTGTTCTTGATTCATGATGAAGATGGTGGAGTTCAATTGAGATTGGTTCATAGTGCCTTTGAAGAGAATGGAGAAGGATATGTGAAGTTACATCTTGTTTTTATTGAGAGTTTACAACTTATAAATTTTACCCATGGGACTTTGAATGAAATATTGTATGTTAATGCTTAGATTTTTTCAAATGAGTTATTGGGACTTGCATTTCTCCAAATGAAATGTGAACCTTGTATTGGTTTGTACGAAAAGAATAAGATCCTCACATCTATACTTTGTCTTGGGAGTTGTATGAAAAATACGTTGAAAGGATTAGTGTTATTGGGTGAAACTAAATGTGGACTCTCTTGCATTATTGACAACTTCGTTGACTGAGAAAATGAAAAATAAAAGAAAGGCTTTCAAATGTGTGTCATACCTTCTTTTACCTAAGTGAATGTGCATGAAGGAATTAAATAAATCAATTCTACAATCTAGCTCCTTTAATTACAAAAGAAATTTGTTCCAAGTAGATGAATTTAATTATAGCTAAATATACCCTTAGATCATTATGCAAATAAATTTGAATGATATGGTTTATTCACAAATGGGAAAATAACCAAAACCAATGTAACTTTAATACTCATGTGTAACTGATTTCTTAGTCATATAAACATCAAATCTCCAATGTTATCTTATTACACTAATATGCAATTTTGTGTTTTATATGAAAAAGAAACAAAAGAAAAGAATTTAAATTTCCTTCTATACAAATAAAAATATTAATTACATAAGACCCATTATTAATATATATTAGATTTTTATATATTAATCATATATGAGATTATATTCTAGATTTACAATAATAATATATATACATTATCATTAAATATTAATATATACTTATACCAGTGAGTGTGTGTGTGTGTGTGTGTGTGTGTGTGTGTGTGTGTGTGTGTGTGTGTGTGTGTGTGTATATATATATATTATACATAATAATATTTAATAAATATATAAGTGGGACATATATGAAAAGTGACCAATTTGGGGGAATCGTATAGTTTTAATTTGTAAAAGAGGAAACAAATATTAAATTAAGTTTTGTTTTTAAGGAAATTTACCAAGGTGAAATTTACCAAGGTGGAGGAAGTTTGTTTTAAATGTATAATAATTTTAAAAGAGGAAAGAAAGTGGTAGTGGTCGGCCAAGTGGGGGGGGCCACTCCATGTGGGAAATGTTTATTAAATGACCCCAACTCTAAGCCTCTATAATACAACCGAACCAAATCCTTACCTTTATTAATTTTTCGGCCCCTCCAAATAGTTTTTTTTCAATGCGGCTAATACATTTTTAGTCAGCTCTAGTTGGTAATGCGGCCTGTGTATGCTTCCTTCCCAGGACCATAAGTTTTTAAATAATATATATATGTATATTATACACTTATATATATATATATATATAGACACACACACAGAGTAAATCTTCAGGAAATTTTGGGATTATTTAAGATGAAATAGAATTAGATGTATATTAATTTATATACATAGTTAATGTTTATAAAATTGTATTTGTAACCGAATATCATTTAAAATGGGTATTAAAAGATAAGGAAATATATATATGTATAATCATATATTTAAATGGTATATTAACAGAGTGATTATTTTCGGGTTCGCAATATAAATAAATTTCCGGTATTACTCAGAATGAAATTTGTAAATACCCACAACTCACATAAGATCATCTTTAAAAAAAGAGAGAAAAGAAGTTTTCAGGTTTGATAAAACATTTATATTTTTGTGTATATACACATGCCTACATCAAGATTCATTTTGTATTTCCCTCTTCCAAAACCAGAAGAACAATGGGAAAAAAGCCATAACCCAGGTAAGAGAAATCTCTCTCAAATGAAGTACAAACAATGGGTAAAATGATATTTGGAAACAGAGCAAACCCTAGGAGAGGGATGCTAAAACTAGCTCATCTTCTTGTGTGCATTCACCCACTTGATCTTCCTTCCATGGCCTCCCTTCTTCCTTAACCTGCAAAACAAACAAGAGAAATGGGAAGATAGGTTAAGAAATGGGTATGAGAAAACCCATAAGGATTTCTAGGGTTTATTTAGTGCAACCTAGATCTAAGGGCTCAGATAGAATAGATCCAATGGTGTAGGATGAACCTTACATCACTTAAGTGATGGGGTATTTAGGTGGGAATGAAATAAATAAAATGAGGTGTGTGTAATGTTAAATGGGGCCTAAGGGGTTAGACTAAGTTGTGCACCTTGTCCTTTTAAATAATGAACTAATAATAATATGCATGTCTTTAACATTGCAAAATTAGTATTCTTGTCTAAATTAATTTAAAATTTATTTATCATCCTTAAATAATAAATTTAAAGGAGATTAACAGAATAGAGCAATTAAAAGCAAGATGAGAAATATTATTGAAATATTGAAGCTTAGTAAGAAAATTTAAATCATGATTTGAGTTTTGGAATGGAATCAATATTAATCGATCATTGTTTGAATTTCAATCTGCCTCAAAAATTGTATAGAACGTTATTATCAAGAATTTAATTTAATTCCGATGAATTTTATCATCATTACCTTTCAAAAAAATAATTCCATAATTTTCACTATTTGTTATCGGGTTTATTGTGTTTTCTTGTTGAGAAAAATGTGGGCGTTATAGTAGGTATGTTTATGTTTTTTAATAGTAGTGCAACGAGTTGAATGTCCTACAATGTGAGGCATGGTAAAAGTGAAGAAAAAAACAACTAGAGAATTTTTTTTTTGTCCTTCGTCATGACCCCATTAGCAATACTAAAGCACATGTCATACATTCTATATATTGAAAGCAACATTGTGAGAAATACTTGAAGTTAATAGTGAGGTAAAAAGCTTGATGTAAAAACACACCAATGCATATTTTGAGGGTATAGTACTACCTCAAAATCATATCATCTCATAGATCCCGAGGAAAAAAAATGAGAGTAAAAGATGTGGTTTGTGACGATTCATGATTTGACTCATTTCCACAAAAAGAAGAGTCAACATTGTCCTCCTCTTATAGATTGCTCTCATATCCAGATGATGAGCATGAGTATTATTCAAAGAATAAAGATGATCTGCAAGGGGAATTGTTCATTGGTCTTGGGAATTTGGAAAACAATTATTGACATAATCAATGACATGAACGTCTAAAGTTAGTCCATTGTACCATGAGATACTTTCACCTGAAATATCTTACATACACTTCATTAGGAGTGAAATGAGGTAAATATCACACTCACTAGTTCAACAGTTGATAAAAATGAAGCTAATTTATTTCGTTAGGCACTCGGTTAGCCAGAGTAGAAGAAGGCCGTGGATGTAAAATATGACACCTTGATTCATAATTGGACATGGGAGCTTGTTTCTCTTCCTGCAGGGAAAAATTCCATTTCCCACAAGTGTATTCTCAAAACAAAATACATGGCATATGGATCTATTGACAATTACAAAGCACATGTAGTTGCAAAGATTCATGTTCAACAAGAAGGAATTTACTATGATGAGACCTTTTCATTCACCATGAAGATCAAAATCATACAATTTTTCTATGCACTAGAAACATAAAAAGGATGGAAACTTCAGCTGATGAATGTAAAAAGTGCTTTCTTGAATTCGGTAATCTAAAAGAAGAAGTATACATGACCCATCTAGAAGGATTTTCCAATGAGTAACATCCTTAGAAGGTATGTCATCTAATTAAGTCTCTTTATGGAATTAAAAAAGAACCTAGGGCATGGTATATTGAAATAGATAATCACTTATTATAACACGGATTAACTCGTAGCCCCTTTAATTCAAATCTGTAAATAAAAAATATAGGCAGCAATATTGTCATCTTGATTTTGTATGTAGATGATCTTGTGATCACATTGAGTTCATAGAATCTTGTTGAAAATGTTAAGAATTATTTGAAGAAATCCTTCGACATGAAAAATTTGGGGCTACTTCACTATTGTCTTGGATTGGAGATATGGTAGAAGAAGAATCATATTTTTATCTCCCAGATGAAATACACCAAGACACTCCATAAATAGTATGGCATGTCACATTTTAATCCGATGTCCACTCCAATGGAAAAAGGTTTGCAACTTTCTAGATTCAAGGATTCACCTCAAGTAGATGGTACTGACTACAGACAACTTATTGGGAGTTTCATTTTCTTGACATAGACTAAAACTGACCTTTTTCTTTGTTGTGAGATACCTTTCCAGATTTATGCAGAAGATGGATACATGTCATTAGGTAGAAATGAAGCATTTTTGAGATATGTTTGAGGTATAGTTCATTATGGTCTATAGTATTGAAAGAACTCTAAGTTCTTATTGAATGGATATAGAGACTCGAACTATGTTGGATTTTTTTATGACAGAAAATCAAAATCAGGTTATATTGTTCATATCGGTTCTAGGCCTATCTCGTGGATTAGTAATAAGAAAACCATTATTTCTCTCTCATCCAATGAGGAAGGGTATCACATTAAACGAGTAGCTATGTGTGAAGAGATTTAGTTACATGGTATTTTGGAAGATATGGAATTCCTGAAGAAAATCCACTCATAATTCATGGTGATAATCATGCTATGTTGAAGCTTGTGAAAAATATAGTTTTCCATGAGAGAACAAAGCACATTGAGGTCAAAGTTCATTACATTCGAGAACAAGTTTTAAACCACCACATCCAGCTCTAGTACTACCCCATAAATTCTCAGATTACAAATATGCTCACCAAGTCTCATACTAAGGTAACATTTGAACGGTTTCAAGGGTATATTTGTAAAAACAATGTATTAATGGGGGAATGTTACATAAATATCTAATATATTGTTTATTTTCTATATTAAAATGACTTGGTCAGTTTTTTCTTCATGGCATCTGTATAGTTAATGGTTCCATGGATCTCCATCCATCCAAACCATCTCCCTCTTGTATATATTTGTTCCTTTTCTTTTTTTGAATAAATCAATAAAAAAATTTCTCTCTCAATACCTATCACATGATGAAATATTTTATTCATTCTAGATAATAAAACACTCATCCAAAATGCAAGCAGTATAATAAAAAAATCTTGACTGTGATTTTAATTTATTAAAAAAAAATCACTTCCAAAATTTCTTCATGTTGTAACAAATTTGATGAGATAGTAATTGGTACATAGTAAATAGTCATGACTCAAATGGTCACCACTACATTCAACCAAAATCAAGTAATCGTAATAAAAACTATTATTTCATTTTTAAAATTGATCAAATAGAAAAGGAAAAGTAACCATCATGTCATCCATATTTTCACGAGTTACACATTGTTTATAATATTGCTCCCATTAAACCTTGCATTGTGAAATATCATGATTTCTAAGATGCAACTTACACATTTCCAAAATTCTTATGGGTTTGACTGTGATGATCCCAGGATCATGCACCTGCAAAAAATCCTAATTTATTATATGAGTTAATTCAGCAACATACTTTTTGAGCAAGGATATATGGAAGAGATCATGTGTTTTAGACAATGTAGGATGGAAATCCAACATATATGCTACATGACTTAGAATATCTAAGATTGTACAAGTTTTCACAAACCTAAGTGATAAATTTGTAGCCTTGCCAAAGGTAATACAACTCATTTTTGGTTATACCCTCAAAAAGACTTTATCACCCACATTAAATTTCCTTTTTACTTTTTTTAAATCAGAATTATCATTTTTTTGTATTTGATGTTTCCTTTAACTAGTTATATATAATTTTCATTTGTTCCTCCATTTTAGTTAACATTTTAGGTCCTATAACTTTCCTATCTTCAATGATATCCCATCTTATAAATATTATTTTGTAGAGGAAAAATTGTGTTAGCATGCACTCATGAAATGACTATGAAACCAAATCAATACAAAATCTAACACAGTAATTCAACTACCTCATATTGAGCAATGATAAAAAGAGGGAGAAGACATTATAACTGCACTTACCCACAATTAGAGTCATCCTTCTTTGATTATTTTGGTTTTCTCCTTGGATGAACTTAGAATGCTTCAAATTTGTGGACTAATTTTGGCAGCACCTCCCCTTGATCAAATGATGTTTTTGGTTTGATGGAATGCTATGAAGATTGTTATAATTCTTAGAGATTTTTGGAAGCATAAGTTTGCACTAGTTCTAAAGTGCTTGCCATGGAGGGTGATACCTCTATTTATATATGGAGGGAGCAAAAATCAATGGTTGAGATTTTTCCATGTTGGACTATATCAATGGTTGAAATTTCATTAAAATGGAAAGATTTCTAGACTTAGAAAATTATATATTTTACAAGAATTCTCCATTGAATTAAAAATTCAATGGAATAGTACACATTTATTTGAATATTTGAAAATGGGAGGGAATAATGGAGAGACTTATATAAATATATGCCTCTAGATTTGGAGGGGCATTTAGCTTGTGGTTAGGTGAGATTAATTATGTTTAATGGATTGATTAGATGGAGATTAGTTAGCATGGTAAATAAAATATTAATGATGTATTAATATTTCCAAGGATGTAATGGGATTATGGAATGATAAAAGGAAATAATTGAAGTATGACTACATATAATAATTAATTATTTTTCTAAATAATTATTATATGATTGATAATGGGAATGGATTATTATAAATTATAAGCATATTCTTTGCTTAATGATCATGTTGACATTTTGCATGTATATATCTTTAAATTCTTCCATACAAGGCTTTAAAAGGATCCATTTTTAGTGATGAGTGATACATATTATTATTTACAAACTCAACTAGTGGAAGGTATTCTTCCCTCTTATATTGTTGATTGATTTAATTTACATTCTTAACATATCCTCAAATACTTGATTTACCCTTTCTATCTGTCCATCGGGTTTTTGGGTGATAAGATAAAATGAAATTAAGTTTTGTTCCTAAGGATGCATTAATAATTTTCAAGAATATATAATTCATTTAAGGAACTCTATATGATACGATCAGCTCAAGTTTTCCATTTAATCTGAATATTTCTTGAACAAATATTCTTTCTAGTACCTTTGAATCATCTTTCATATTTCTAGGTATGAAGTGTGCCACTTATGTGAGATTTTCCGCCAAAATTAGAATTACATCGTGTTTATTTTTGGACAAGGGGAGTCTTGGTTGAATTCCATTCTAATTATTTTCCATTTATAGTGTGGTACATTATGCGGATATAACAGTCCCACAGGATGTAAATGTTCTACTTTAACTCTTTAGCATTCTAAACAGTGTGTTGCGTAATTTATCACATCCTTTCTCATTCTGTTCCAGATGTATTACTTTTTATGTTAGATACTAGTTTTTCTACCCTCAGATGAATTTAATAACGTGCATCGTAGAATTCCTTAAGTTATTTGTTTCTTAAATCATTTCTCAAAGGTACATATACTCTGTTGTAATAACATAGAATTCCATCATGTTCAAATTTAAAAACATCATACCTTTTTTCCCGAGGATTTATTTCTAGTGTTGTTTTAACTTCCTGATAGTAAGGATCTAACTGAAGTTGTTCTATAACTTAATCTTTTAACCAAGTTCTTAAAGTAACAATAACATAAATATGCTTGTTACGGCTTAAGGCATCTTCTACATAGTTTTATTTCCCCTTAATATAACTTATATAAAAATCACATTATGATAAAAAATCTAATCACCTGCATTTTCTTGCATTTAAATTTGGTTGTGAAAATATGTATTTCAAACCCAAGTGGGTTACTTTCAATTCAAAAGTTTTTCCCAACAATTTGTGTCTCCAAAATTGCAATACGTGGACAATAACAGCAAGCTCTAAGTCATCAGGAGCATAGTTCAGTTCTTGCACTTTTAATTTTCTTCTCTCAAAATCCACTACATCTTCATTTTGAATAAAGACTCCATATAATATTTCTCCTAAATCATTAGTTACTAATATAAAATTTCCATTTAGATATAGAACATTTTAAATTAGAGATGAAGCTAACTTTTCTATTAATAATTTGAATAATTCTTCACACTTATTATCCCCAAAAAAATCGTATTTTTCATTTGTAAATAACTGGTTAGACCTACAACTTTAGGGAATTCCTTAACGAGCTTCCTCTAATAACCATCCAGTCCCATGAAATTTTTTATTTCATGTACATATTTAGGAGCTATCCATTTTGTGGTAGCTTTTATCTTAGATGGGTCAACTGAAATTCCTTCTTTACTGATTATGTGACCCAAATAGTGTACTTATTTTTTAAATCAAAATTAAATTTGGACCACTTACCATATAGTTTATGTTTCCCTAAAATCTACAAAATTGTTCTAAAATGTTTATCGTGTTCCTTTATATCTTTTGAATAAATTAAAATATCGTCAAGGAATACTAACAAAACCTGATCTAAGTATTCCCAAAACACACATGATATCAAATTTATGAAGGTTGTTGGTGCATTAGTTAGTCTGAAAGTAAAAAAAGTAAACTCATAATTCTTGTAGCGTGTTTGAAACACTATTTTTTATTTCTTCATCTATAATTCTCAGCTAATGGTAACTATATCACAAATCAATCTTTGAATAGAATGAAGCATCCATCTTTTGATAAAAAAAGATCATCTATTCAAGGAAAGGGGTATTTGTTTTTAATTGTTACCTTGTTTAACATGTAGTAGTCAATGCATAGTCTTAGGGAACCATCCTTCTTCTTTACAAATATTATCGGTGCCCCCAAGGTGATACAATTGGGCAGATCAATCCTTTGGGAAAAACTCATGAAGTTGATATTCCAAATCTACCAACTCAGTTGTAGTGATTGTGTATGGTGCTTTTGGCATAGGTTCAATTCCCGGTTTGAGGTCTATGATGAATTCAAATTGTCATCTAGGTGGTAAACCAGGTAGTTCTTCAAGAAAAATATCTTTGAATCTACTTAAAAGAGGAACATCCTCTATTTTTGGTTTTTTTCTTCACTATAATATGTTATTTTTACTGCATATAACATACATACTTTATTCTCATCCTTTTTTACCATATGGAAGAGATTTTTCTCACTATGAAATTTATTTTTATACCTTGTTTTAATTTTTTTTAGTTCATCATAAAGGCTTAATATTTGTTTTATTAAACAATCTACATATGTTTTATGTTGGGACAACCAATTTATTCTAATGAAAACATCATAAGACCCTAGGAGATAAAAAAAAGGTTCAATTCTGTAGTAAATGCAGACACTTATAAGATTGCTTTAAACATGCAATAAGTGACTATATAGACAACATTATCTCCATATTTAACAGTCCATGTATTTTCCATATATCCTACCTTTCTTGACAGTTTAGAAGATAAATTAGAAGAAATAAAACATTCAATTGCACCAATATCAATAAAATAGTAATAGGTAAGATAAAAAAAAAGGTACACTTCACTTATATATGATTGGATTTGTTTTCTTCTTCATAATTTCCTACAGTAGCATGCATCCTTTATTAGAATGGTTCTTTAGATTTGGAAATATTTTTCCACTCTTGTTTATCCCCTTGATCTTCTAGATATAATTACTTGCATAATGATCATCTAGGCGTTTGATATGGCCCCCAATAGGGCCCTTTCATTCAAATATATTTTTAAAACCATAATGGTCATGTCATTTTACGTTGTTTATAACATATTTATGTGTAGTATTTTTCTTGTTAAGTCTCCCCTTATCAAATCTCTTTTTCCATATATTTTTAGGAAAGCAAGACAAGGAGGTATTACTTACTATTCTACATTTTTCTTCTCTAGAAGAAAGGATCCAACACAAATTTTGTTCCTGCTTTATAGATTTTTTTTAAAAATTCCTCCATAGTGGATGGCCAATGCACACTTCACCCCTAATGTTAGGATTCAATCCCATTTAATGAATATACTAATCTAGAACTTTTCATATTTTTTTATATTGGGGAACATATTTCAGAAGTCTAGTGAAGCATTCCCATACTTAGTTACTGATAGTTTCCCTTGGGATAAACTCTAAAATGCAGTCATTTTCTGGTCAACATATAATTGGGTAGCCAACATTGACGAACATACCCTTTAAATTGATCCCAGGTTATAGCTGATGTTTCTATTCTTATTTCCATTTTATGGTCGTCCCACAAAGTGGAAGCTTCATGAGAGAGCTTAAAATAACCCCACACTACCTTATTTTCTTCAGATAAGTTTGTATTCTCAAAATAGTTTTCTATTTCACTTAGATAATTTTCAGCACCATACCCTAAGATAGTCCTATCAAACTTTGGTGGATTTATTCTTTTTAACTCTTTAACCAATTTAGTAGTCATGCAAGATTTGTTGTTATCTCACTTATTCTCATTATAATGTTTCTGGGGGAATTTTTCCTCATGTTCCTCCTCATGATTTTCAATTTCACCCCCAACCTATTGCTCTAACGCAATAATTTGGCTACAAGTATAATTTAAAACCAAAAGGATCTCATCCAATTTTCATTAGTTGAACCCTCAAGATTTTTTGTGCTAGTTATAGCATCATTTTTCATTCTCCTTCATACCATTATATCATGTTAAAACATGAATAACCAATATTAGCATAAAAAACCCATTAAGTCTAAGAGACGAAACCTATAACTCTAATGACAAAATTTAACACTTAAATTATTTCCCCAAAACTGAATATTTTTTAAATTATTGTTCACATTCCAATCAAAAAGTATGCAATATAGTTAACTCATAACAAAATAGTTAACAAATTTAAAAAAATAGTTATTTAGTTAGGTTTGATACATTAGATAACTCTTGTGTGTATAAACCTTGTGTAACTGAGAAGGGTTTATCTTTACCTCTCCTTAATCCACTCTACGTGAGAAACCATACAATCTTTAGTATGTTTAGGCTTACTTATTTCTAGGTTGAGAAAGCTATGGTTTTCATCCTTAAATGTATACTAGGAAAGTCAATTTCTCAACTTTTTATTTTGGTATCTGACATATATAAAATAATGTTATGGTGAAGAGACAATGAAATAATCTACTTACATTACTTTGGCCAAAGTTTCCATTCATGCATAAAAAACTTATCCCAAGACCACATAAAATCCTTAAGGATATAGTCTTCTATCACCAAACAATTATCTTAACATAGTTATTTGGATCTTTTTTTATGAAGGCGAACATGTTAAGAAAGAGGAAGTGTGCTCTTTACATGACCATCTATGTGAATGAAAAGATCCACAACTTACTCCTGGTCTTTATGGAATATGGAGAGACCACATAATGGAATTATTGTCATTTCCTCCTCTTAACCTCTTCCATATCAACCCATAGTTATAATTATGTCAATATGCTTGTATGTTGATGTAATATTACATCCAATGTACGTCATATTTAAGTTTTTCTACATAAAACATATTTCATCTTACGGAAATTTCTAGAAGACTTAAGTTACTTCTTGTTTACTTAAGCCATAATCATGAAATATTACTTAATGCTTCTTTAAGTTATTTGATTTTGTTTCCAACATCATTTATAACTTATCCACATTAGGGAGTAAACTATTAATTACCCCCTGGTAAGGTTATCTTGTTGTAGTCATAGATTACCTGAGTCAAGATTGGTTTAGTTTAATAACTGTTGTTTATATAATAGAGATGATAATATCATTTAATCATTATGGTTATCTTAATATTTCATACAGAAACAACCATTAATAATAATAATTTTGTGTTAACCCTGCCCATTTTAATTCTTAACTAAGATTTTGTTAACCATCTTTAATATTATCATATATTCTTATTATGAAGTATAGATTATATCGTTGTTATTCACAGTTAATATAAATTTTATTTTATAAACTCGGTAATGAAAATTACTATTATTTCCATGATAAACATCATGTTCAACAACTTGCTTTCTTCTATTCTATTTTAATCATAATACTAGTTAAGTAAGGGATTCATATTATGTAATGACTTAATAATACATCTTTAGGTGTTTTGACCACTTATTTAATTAATATATCAACAATAGTTTGTACTAAGATGTGTCCATTAAATTAGAAGCATAGATAATAGCATGGTCAATTAAATAGGCCATTCATGTCTTTATTAACAAAAACTCACATGAAGTTTCAAAACTAACTTTCATCATTATAAAGTTAACAAAATCCATAATTAATATTTTTCATAGGGGTCATATTCCCATCCTTTCAATTAGGATTTCTTCTTGAAATAATTTGATACAAACATGATACTTATTAAAATGATCCCTTTTACATATGACCATAAGGTTGAAATCTACAGAAACTATTAAATGAGTCAAACTAATCACTTCATAGCTTCTCTTATTTACATTTACATTAGCCTACACTATAATCATTATACAATGGTAATAACATTTAAGGTTTGATGGTAATATCATGCTTGAAGGTAGATATGTAACTATCCCTTTTAAGCATCTAATCTTCCTAAACCACTTTCGCAAAAATCTCACTGTCAATTTCCCGCATTATCTATTAAACTCCTTGGAGATATCTGTTCTAGAAGTCCAGAATCACACTAGGACTGTGCCCCTTCATCAAGGGTTGATTCTGCTCATTCACCATCATTGCATCACCTGATTTTTCCCTCTTCCTGCTTCCCCTGTTGCTCTCCCTATTCCTACCAACAAAGGTCTTGACTATGCTTCCTCTACAAGAAAAATGAAGGAAAAAAGGCTAAGATCTCTTTACCTTCATTTCAGAGAATTCTATGTAGCCACAGGGATATTGAATTGGCCGAGAATTTTCTTCACATCAGTAATCCTGTCGAGGTCTGTAGGAATGAGGAGCTTCTTAATCAAGTTGAGAAGCTTGAAAATGAGATTGAGGACCTCAAGAATACACTTAGAAATTTGGAAAAGCTTGCAGGCAAGAGGAAGCTGCAAACTGGGAGTTCTGAGGACAAAGATCCAAATGCTGAGATTTTTAAGAAGCTCCATTCCCTTGATACCAGGCTGGGTAATGCCAAGGGTGACACGATTGCACCATCTCTGCACTGAAAGGCGTTTACAATTTTATGGAGTAACACGTGAAGAATGTCTGCAACCTTAGTGGCATCCCTGTTACCGTTTGGGATTCTGATGCAGCACGTGATGTTGCCCTCGCTCAAGTGGACATGAATGATCCTTCTCATGTCATAGCAATAGCACTCTTCATCCCTCTTCAGAAAATCAATCTCAAGATTGACAAGGCAGTCAAGTAGTGTTGCGTCCTGATGTTGTATAGTGGCTGCATAGTTGCTGTTAAATGGTTGCTTTGTTGCAGTTTTTTTTTGCTGAGATGCTCTATTCTGAATCCTTCGATACAGTTTTTATTGGGTCCTTTGTTCTCCTTCGGATCTAGTTTTAGCTTGTTCTTTTTTGTCCTCTTTTCTCTGATATATTTGGCTGTTGAGCCTCCTTGTTTAAGGCATTTTGTATTTCTCTCTTGAACTTTCTCCTCTCTTATCTAGTTGTTTGAGCCTTTTTGTACTCAAGGTATAGTCCCTTCAAAACTATTTATGCTTAATAAAAAAACATTTAAGGTTTGACGCTATACTAAATCAAATAATTTTATCAAATGGAATTAAACAATTTAAGTCAACAAATATAATATCCTCAGTTTTTGAATAGTTTGAAATAACTCATCTATATTGAATTTTATTTTTATTTCGTAACAAATCACAATTAATCATAAAATAATGATCTTTAGCTTATAATACACAATGTCCATTTCATTCATCTGGAATAGGCTTATACTTACCATCCATGTTTTCTACAATCCACAAAGTCAAGACTTCAATAAAAGAATTATTATCTATAGACCAAAATCAGTTTCTTCTAAAAATAATATTTTAATCATTGCCAATTGTTTTCTTTTGCAACAGAACTAATTTATATTCAATTACAATATAAATTACTCTATTATCAAGTTATAAGAGCATACAACTGAAATACCCATGTACCTTCAAAGTATATACGTCCCTGAGAGAGAAAATAAACATCTCACTTAATATCTTATAGAAAATCAAATCCAAAAATCAACTAACATTCTTAATACCTTACAAACAAACTTAGATACGATAATACAAACATACAACCAAACAACCTCATATTTACCCTATTTTGCATACCCACAAAAGAAGAAAATTTATATAAAGAGTTCTTGTATCTGAATATGCACACACATAATTACAAAAAATACTTACCACATATGCCCATTATGAGTATATTCAAACTTCCTACTAGTTGAAAAATGCCTTTAAAAATTAAAGCATAGTCCAAACTGGGATACCTATTTTTTATAAAAAAAATATACTAACTCCAAATTAAGAACAATTCTGAAATCTCCAATAACTTCTCAAATTCATTTCAATCAAAAATATAGAATCTCAAAATGCATCTCTTTCATTTCATTCATTTATTTTTGTTATGTTTGTGGAGCCTATTTTCATGTTAGAGTGTGGTACACCTTCTATGTGTTACACTCGGGTATTTTTACGGCGGTCCAGCTCACCAGTGAGCGGGTCAGGGGGGTTCAGGGGTGAAGCCCCTGAAGAAAATTTTCATGGGTGGTTTATTAACCCATGGGTAATGGGTAACTGTTATGGGTTATTATTGGGCCCATGGTTTTTCGGTACCCATTGTTTTGTAAAACCGCCTCTTCGGCTACCCATAGGTTTATGGGACGGTTTTGATACCCACAGTTTTGTAAAACTACTTAAGCAGTTGTCTATTTATTTGATCTTATGCATATGATACATAGACAAGAAAATGTATTGTAGATGTGTTTTGAATTCGGGTGTGAATTCTATAGAGTTTGTTGAGCATAGCTCCAAATAGATTTGGGTATTGTATTGAGAGAGTGGAGGCTTGAAATAAAATTTGAGAAAGTGTTTCTTAGTGGACGTAGCCCAAATTGGGTGAACCACGTTAAATCTTGTCTCTCTGTGTTGTGTTATTTATTCTGTACTTTTATTTGAGATCTGTAATATTTTTCTGCATATTAGTTTCTACAGTTGTGATTCTGTAAGGGATTATTCTGCATATTTTATCTCTTAGTTACTAACAATTGGTATTAGAGCCTGGTTTGGTTTGCTGAAGTGTTGAATCATAGGGAAAGTTTTATCTTGAGTGGGAGCTATGGCAGATGATGGAAGATCTAGGGTTGATAAATTCAACGGGCATAATTTCAGTCTTTGGAAGATGCAGATGGAAGATTACCTTTACCAGAAGGATCTTTATACTCCATTGTCTGAGAAGGTGAACAAACCCTCGAGTATGAAAGATGCGGAATGGGATTTGTTTGATCGGAAGGCACTTGGAATGATCTGGATGTGTTTTGCATCTTCGGTATTATTTAATGTTTCAAAGGAAAAGACTACAAAAGAAGTGATGGATGCATTAGGGAAGTTATATGAAAAACCCTCTGCCTCTAATAAGATATTTTTAATGAAAAAGTTGTTTAATATGAAGATGTTAGAGAATAGTTCAGTAGCAGATCATTTAAATGATTTCAATACGGTTGTGAATATGCTAGCTTTGGTTACAATAGAATTTGATGAAGAAGTTAGGGCTTTATTAATTCTGTGCTCTTTACCTAAAAGTTAGAATAGCCTGGTAATGGCGGTAAGCAACTCGGTTCCAGCTAACTCGAAGTTGAAGTTTGAGGATGTTGTAGGAGTGATTCTAAGTGAGGAAATGAGAAGAAAAATCTCCAGGGAATCTTCTACTTCAGGGAATGCTTTGACAATGGAAACTAGAGGGAGACAGAAGAATAGAGGAAACTGTGGAAAATCGAAAGATCGGGCAAGGTCAAAATCTAAGAGCAAGATTGTATATTGGAACTGTGGAAAGTCTGGGCATGCAAAGAAGGATTGTTGGGAGCTTCAAGATAAGAAGAAACAATAAGAATAAAACAAGGAGGAAAATGTGGCATCAGGTAATGTATGTCAGGATGCTTTGATCCTTTCTTTGCATAATACTACTGAATCTTAGGTTTTAGATTCAGGGGCTTCTTTTCATGCTACTCCACATAGGCATTATTTTGTTGATTATGTTTAAGGGGATTTTGGGCATGTTTTTCTTGGTGATGATGAGCCTTGCAGTATAGTTGGAAAAGGTTATGTTCAGGTTAAGATGCAGAATGAGAATACATGGCTATTGAAGGATGTCAGACATGTGCCTACATTAAGGAGAAATTTGATATCGGTGGGGTAATTAGGAAGTGATGGTTGTATTGTGATATTTACAGCTGACTCTTGGAAGGTTACCAAGGGTGCTCTTGTGGTGGCAAGAGGTCTGGAACCTTGTATTTATCCACTGATAGTACTAATGATTGTAATCTTGTGGCTTCAGATGCATATACAACATTATGGCACTATAGGCTCGGTCATATGAGCCATAAGGGCATGGACATCATAAAGAAGAATTTTCCTGGATATACAGAAACAGGTTTGGATTTATGTGAGAACTGCATATATGGAAAATTAAAGCGAGTAAGGTTTCTCAAGGTTGGACCTACGAAGAAAGAGAGTAAGTTAGAGATGGTACATTCTGATGTATGGGGGCCAGCTCAGGTATAATCTCTTGGGGGTTCAAGTTATTATGTTACTTTTATTGATGCTATAACAAGGAAATTTTGGGTTTATTGTATTAGAAACAAACCTGATGTATTTGATACTTTTGTTAAATGGAAAACCTTGGTAGAGAATGAAACAGGTCTTAAGCTAAAATTTCTCAGGTCAGATAATGGAGGGGAGTATTGTAGCAATGAATTCAATGATTATTGTTCTAAGAATGGAATCCGTAGGAAAAAGATGGTTCCAGGAAATCCACAGCAAAATGGGGTATCAGAAAGGATGAACAGAGCAATAATGGAACGTGCTAGAAGTATGAGGATACATGCATGACTGCCTCTTTCTTTTTGGGCAAAAGCGGGATGAGCACAATTGTGTACTTGATAAATAGAGGACCCTCAAGTACCTTGGATGGAGGCATACCTGAGGAGGCTTCATGGTAAGAAAATTGATTATTCATTTCTTAGAGTCTTTGGATGTGAGATGTTTGTTCATATAGACAAGGATGATAGGACCAAGTTAGAGGCTAAATCAGAAAAATATACTTTCATTGGTTATGGTGGTGATGAATTTGGATATAAATGTTGGAGTATTAAGGACAAGAAAATCATTCAATCTAGGGATGTGGTCTTTAATGAGAAAGTCATGTATAAGCAGAAGTTGCAGGAAAACAAGGAAGAATCCAAGAAAGAATATGCAGTGGTAGAGGATCTTCCGGATGGGAAAGTGACACATGAATTAGTTCAGGAACCCCCTCAATAGGAACCCCAAACTTCTATATTGAGGAGGTCTTCTAGGGTAAGAAGATAACCTGAACGTTTTTCTCCTTCTCTTTATTATGTATTACTCACTGATAGTGGAGAGCCAGAGAGCTTTGATGAAGCAATGCAGGTAGATGCTGGGAAGAAGTGGGAGCAAGCCATGGATGAGGAGCATAAGTCTCTCATGGAGAACCAGACTTGGGATTTGGTGAAGCTACCAGAAGGAAAAATAGCATTGTAGAACAAGTGGGTGTACAGAGTTAAAGACGAAGAAGGAGGAAAGAAAAGATATAAGGCCCGGTTGGTGGTCAAGGGGTTTGCACATAAATAAGGTATAGATTTTGATGAGATTTTTTCTCCTGTAGTAAAAATGACTTCTATCAGAATTGTTCTTGGAATAGTGGGAGAAAAATACTTTTACTTAGAACAATTAGATGTAAAGACTGCATTTCTCCATGGTGATTTGGAGGAGGAGTTATATATGCAGCAGCCAAAAGGATATGAATTCAAAGATAAAGAGGAGATGGTGTGCAAACTGAAGAAGAGATTGTATGGCCTAAAACAATTTCCACGTCAATGGTATAAGAAGTTTGATAGCTTCGTAATGGAGCAAGGTTATATTATATGTCATTCCGACCATTGCGTGTATACAAAGAAATTTGAGGATGGAAGTTATATTATCTTGTGTTTGTATGTTGATGACATGTTGGTTGTAGGTAAAAACATGCATGAAATAAAATTAATCAAGAAACAGTTAACTGAATCCTTTGATATGAAGGATTTGGGAGAAGCCAGACAAATCCTTGGTATGAGGATAACTCGAGATAGGAAGGAATAGAAGCTGACTTTATCTCAGGAAGAGTACATTAAGAAGGTATTAGATAGGTTTAACATGCAGGATGCTAAATCGGTTGGGACTCCTTTGGCAGGCCATTTTAAGTTATCAAAGGAGCAGTGTCCCAAGATAGAGCAGGAAAGAAACCAGATGTCCAAGGTACCTTACTCATCAGTAGTTGGTAGTTTGATGTATGCTATGGTGTGCACTAGGCCTGATATTGCCCATGCAGTGGGAGCTATGAGTAGATTTATGAGTGATCCAGGTAAAGAGCATTGGCAAGCAGTAAAGTGGATCCTTCGGTATTTGAGAGGGACCATGGGGACAATTTTATGCTACAGTGGATCAGACACCACTTTACATGGTTATGTAGATTCTGACATGAATGGAGATGTAGACAGTAGGAGGAGCACGACAGGTTATATTTACACTGTAGGTGGGACAACAGTGAGCTGGATTTCATGACTACAGAAGCTGGTGGCTTTTTCAACCACGGAGGCTGAGTATGTTGCTGCCATAGAGGCAAGCAAAGAGATGATTTGGTTACAATAATTGCTTGAGGAGTTGGGGCATAAGAAGGAGGAATGTAAGCTACATAGTGATAGTCAAAGTGCTATACACCTAGCTAAGAACTCTGCTTTCCACTCCAGGATGAAGCATATATAGTTGAGATATCACTTCATCAGGACAGCTTTGGAGGAAGATAAGTTGAAGTTGGAGAAGATTCATACCAGTCAGAATCCTGCAGACATGATGACCAAGGTGGTCACAAGGGATAAACTAAAGCTATGTTCATCTTTGGTTGGCCTTCACGGATGACAGTGAAGGGTTGAGAAGCTTTCTCAGTGGAAATCAATCTCCAAGTGGGAGATTGTTGTGTTTGTGAAGCCTATTTTCATGTTAGAGTGTGGTACACCTTCTATGTGTTACACTCGGGTATTTTTATGGCGGTCCCGCTCTCCAGTGAGCGGGGTCAGGGGGGTTCAGGGGTGAAGCCCCCGCAGTAAATTTTCATGGGTAGTTTATTAACCCATGGGTAATGGGTAACCGTTATGGGCTATTTTTGGGCTCATGGTTTTTTCGGTACCCATTGTTTTGTAAAACCGCCTACTTCGGCTACCGATAGGTTTTTGCCCATGGTTTTGATACCCACAGTTTTTTGCCCATGGTTTTGATACCCACGGTTTTGTATCAAACCGCTTAAGCAATTGTCTTTTTGTATGGTCTTATGCATATGATACATAGACAAGCAAATGTATTGCAGATGTGTTTTTTTTTTAATTCGGGTGTGAATTCTGTAGAGTTTGTTGAGCATAGCTCCAAACGGATCTGGGTATTGTATTGAGAGAGTGGAGGCTTGTAATAAAATCTGAGCAAGTGATTCTTGGTGGACGTAGCCCAAATTGGGTGAACCACGTTAAATCTCGTCTCTCTGTGTTGTGTTATTTATTTCTGCACTTTTATTTGAGATCTGTAATATTTTTCTGCATATTAGTTTCTACTGTTACGATTCTGTAAGGGATTATTCTACATATTTTATCTCTTATTTCCTAACAATTTGTAAAAAGAAGAATATCTACATGAAATTCACGCCCGTAAGGATAATAGAATCAACTTAGGAAGAACAATTCCATCTCATAAAACATTATATTATACTTATCCAATAAGTTTGACAAGGCACGAATCGCTCCCAACATAGCTCTTTTCCAAGTTCAACATTTTTTTGAGGATGGATGGTTCTAAGCCAGTGTACAATAGTCCTTGTTGATTGAGGATGGAGGTGAAACCATCACAAAAGATGTCTTAACATGAAAATTCTAAACACTATTCATATGATAACCCAATCTCAGGGGCAAAATACTCAGAAGGTGCTTACTAAGCAATCTTAGAATTGATTATGACCCTAGATAAATGAGAAATCAAAATCATGGCATGTGATACCATCGTTTTTGATGAGATCTTGTCTATAGGTTAGAAAAACTTCCAAACAAAACTACTTCCCGAAGTAAATAATAGTTCTAATGGTGGCTTACTTAAAAATTAATTTTTGTAAATGAACTAATCCATTGTCATACATTTCAAGAAGATGGTCAGCCAATCAGGGACATTTCTAGAGAGGAAATCCAATGCTAGCCATCAGGAAACTCCCAAAATCTCTCCACCACAAGTAACCCAAAGGATGATTCTACTGATCCAATAGTAGAATAACGTGACATGAAGTATGGTGTTGGCTTAATTTTTAAAATAGACTTTGCATCAATCATTCTCTACTACTAAAACATATATTTAGGAAAATCGCATGGCAACCTCTCATTTCATATTTCTCTGGCCATGCACTAATCGTACAACATAATTCACTTAATAATTTTGATACCACGCTTTGAAAATACTTACTGGCTTTTCTAGCCTTAGGGATCCCAACATATATGACATAATGAAATCATTTTAGATATGGGGCACCACCATAGGGTGAGAGATTTGATTTAATATCTTGGTCTGAAACCATCCTAACCCAAATGATGTTTGGTTTGAGAAGTTCAAACCAATTATTGTTAAATGCCATTTTCTCAATAAAGATGCCACCAATCTTCACAGAATTTGGTAACAAATAAAGACTTGGAAACTCTATGTACTTTTCATATTTACTTGTTTTCCCATTAGAGTTCCTTGAGTGATGTAATGGAGGAGTGACATTATAACACAGAATTTAGAGCCACAACTAAGGCTAAAAAGTCTAGCATTTGAAACTATAAATAGAGTCCAAACAACAGTTTAATACATTTAGATGTCCTATTGCCCTCTTACGTGTTTTAGGATGACATCGAAATTCGTACTGCCACTATGTAGGAGTATCAAACAATAATTTTCCCTTCACTAATGATGATCCCATAAAAAACATCTTAGAGAAGATGTATCCAATAACCCAAAATTCATTATCGCAACTATTTGAGGAGTCTCAAATATAGATGAGTAATAAATGTTGAGTGCGAGCTATCATCACTCCTAGAGCATATTTGAAATTTGTTCTTGCAACTAGATGAATGGTGTATTGGCTGATCTAATACGGTCATCAATTTCTATGGTTGAAATTCTTTGGATGTAACATAAGACCAAAGCTCATATGGCACAACCATTTCTATAAAAGAGAATGATATCCCAGAAGTAACTTTACGAGCCTTGCAGTGAGCACTATATGGGAATGAGATTACCATTGGTATCTGAATCCATTCTATGCCAAGGATCCATTGGGGAGAGAGATGAATTCATTCCTTAGAAGCATATGAGTCTATTGATCCCATTCATATGGAATATCTACCAAGTAAAGATTCAGAAAACATTTATGGCTTATTCCATGGCATTTTACCACATTCAAGTCTTCTGTCATCCAACCATTGGTAAGAAAAGATTCACGAGTATAATGACTCTTCTACATGAGTTGTTTATCTAATTTGGGGAGTGAATCCTTTCACCAATATTTTCTAGAAGAGAAACTAGCAAACAGATAATAAATTCCTTCAACAATAAGAACATAGAGAGCTCCAGTTGCTATAGGTGAAACATTGTAGATACCATTGATTGATCAATCATGTAAGGATAAAACTATGAAAGATTGAACACCTTTAATCTATAAAAAAGCTCTAGGACTAATTTAATCGTAATAGAATAGTTGATGGGGTCTACAAAACAAGTTACACTCTATGAGCCAAAGAGCTTAGAGCATAGTACATTTTATAAAAGTTCAATTCAAGGCTTTTCATAAACTTTCAAGCTAGAACAATCCCTTCTACACATTTTACGAATTCCTAGACAACAACAACATATATCAATGAATATGCTTATCACTAAATGAAACATGTTTGTTCGCTTCTATAATACCTTTCTACTAGATTAAGATGAATAAAATAACCATTGGTGGAATCTATTTACTAAGATCTATATCACCACCCTATATCATAAATCAACAGAAGTTTTGTATGTGAGACTCAAATATTTTCTTGCGCCAAGTCAATCTTATATTCTAATATGACTAAACAGATTTAATAGATGATCATCTAATTTAGTTTAATATATAAATTTGAAAGTTATCTTTACCATAGTCCAATCTAAAAAACTTCTATTTTCCACATATATGATAACAAATCATCGAATGCAAATGCAAGTGCTTCCCCATATTGTACAAACACAATGTAAACACCACGGACCTTTCCTTTCAACGATAATATCATATCACACATATATAATGTTTAATCTTCATTTCTGTAGACATTCTATAATAAAGAAGTTTGTGACCAACTAGAAAGGGTATGCTCTTAGCAGCTCGAATTTTTATTTGAGAGACATGAACCTGGGCGTGAAATGTCTAGGCATCTATAAAAATGAACTGCTTTAGCTTTCCGTCTTATTCATGTATGGTGCCTTAATAAACATGAATTGTCAGTTTCATTGATTTTCTAAAGGTAATTGGCACAATAGCGTAGATATTTCATGAATAGCTTCCACAAACTAACAAAATGTCGTGCTTAGAGTGTAGAACCCATGTAATGTTTCTAAATAAATGCGCCATTTTAAATCATTTATTTGTACATTGTCATTTATTTGCGCCTTTATATAATACAATTGTCCCCTAAATTATAAAACAGGAATGAATGTCTCCGGGTGGTTATTTAAAGTAACTGAAGATACTTTAATTCATTGAGTTGTCACTATGATAATTTTAGAATATATGTTCAAGGTCCTTGAATCGTTGCAGGTCTTAAAATGGCCACAATTATTAAATACATCATTTTAAACGAAATATAATATATAATGAATTAATTAATTATTTAGTACAAATATTTTCAAATAAATGGCATACAAATGTTTATGCCAATAACTTTTAAGATTTATATCGAAATTGATTTTTTTTTTTTCACAGGTAAGAAGAAGACTTCAAAAAATAGTAAGTTTATTTTTTCAATTTTTTTCATATATTTTGCTATTTTCCAAATTGGGTTGATAGTGTACGATTGATTGTCCTAAAATACCATATGTTAGCAAAATATAAAAAATAAATAGTAAAGTAGATTTTTAAAACATGAAAATTATATTTTTAGAAAGCTAATAATTTTTGTATTTTGTGCTAAAATTTTGTAATTTTATTCATTCATCAACTCTAAATACGTGGCACCTAAGTGGCAAATTTTGGCATAAAATTATCCTCCAAATGGATTTGGTGCCAAAATGTGCCACATATGGGGGTTCGTGCGAAGGGGGGTTTTCCCGAAGGGGATTCGCGTGAACCCCCCTTCGCCTGAACCCCCCTAAACCCTAAATATTCTGCCCAAAACTATATAAATATCTATATATAACTACGTGCCGCTAAAATTATTTGAACCCAAAGAGGTTCGCACGAAGGGGTGTTCGCGCAAACACCCTCGATTTCTGATCTCGCCTAACCTCTTACTCACGTTTTTGGGACACGAAGTGGGACACAACATTGTGCTTTGACCCACATCATATTTACTCTGATTTAGCCAAATATTTCTATTCACATGATCCCTTTTGATATCTATTCCCAAAATTAACTTTTTAGCACCAAGATCCTTCAATTCAAACTACTCAGAAAGTTAAGTTTTCACATGTTTCATCATTTTCATATTGTTTCATACCAATATCATAGTATCCACATAGAGCACTATGATGATAAAATTATCCTTTTCTTATTTGAATTAAAAACAAGGATCCACCTTATTTCAAGGTCAAGTTTGTGAACACGTCGATCAAAATTATGATTCCACATCCTTAGTGAGTGTTATAGGTAATACAAGGACTTATTTGGGTGACAAACCATGTTCTCTTTACTATTCAATTTGAAACTATTATGTTTATTTATATAAAATTCTTCCCTAAGTTCCCCATGAAGAACTGTTGTTTTAACATCTAACTGATTAGGAATAGACAATTATTTAAAATAGAAGCCAATTTTTTAATAGGAGAAAATGACTCACCATATTCAATTCCTTTGACTTTAGACAACACTTTTACAACTAATTCAGCCTTGTATTTCTCCAATTTCCCCTACGAATTGAATAAATAATAGAAACCCATTTGTAACTGATATGTTTTCTTCCAAGTGGTAGATTAACCACATTATTTTTTTATTATTGGTAAATAGTTTTTTGAAAGGGACTATACCCTTGTACAACAGTGCTCAAAAGCCAGATTTTACCCCAAAAAGCCCAACGACAGAAATAAAAAATGCCAATATTAAAACCAACAAAAGCATTCCAACTGCTACAAAAATAGCTGATAAATAACTACTTAACATCAACACAGCTGCCCAGCAACTATGTAGCATGCCCTTTGCCTAGATGTAGCAATAATAGCGCCTAAAAGGACAAAAATCATACCTTTTCTAATATGGTGGGGGATTTAGATTTGGCATTTCCCTTCTTTTTCCTATCCACCATTGTCCATTCCTGATTTGCTGCATCCACTGCAATCGGAAGAACAACTGCAATGGATTTGATAGGGATGTGACCCATAGGTAGGGGGGTCGAAGCATCCTTAATCACTAAATCAACACCCTAAAGAGAATAGTCTGGAGGTAGCTTCTCTGTAATGATCTGCGAACCAACCATGATGGGTGAGTTAACTTGCAGGGGGGCACTAGATTACTCAACCAGATCTAAGTCAATTGTAAGATGTTCGAGTAGAGAATCCTTCAACCATAAAGTTATGGTATTTCGTTTGGAATGTTCAAAATCATCTGTAACATGACCAGTTTGGAAGCAACGCCAACATTTGAAGGTTAGTCTCTCATAGTCTATCCTCTGCACCCAGAGCCTTTCACCAATCTGTAGATTGATTTCAGCTGGTAAGGGTTTGGAGGTATCGAGATCGACCAAGATTTGAGCATAAGTAGTATGGGTTTGAATGGAGGTCTTATCATCAATTGTTGCACATGAGCCTAGAGTATCTCCTATAGCAATGAGATAAGATCTATTTCAAAGCTGTAGCGAGAGTCTGGGTAAGCGAACCCAAATCAGGTAGGTATCAAAACACTCTTTTAAAGGGTCGAAAAATGAATACCATGGTTTGGACATAAGCCCGTGTTCCCCCCAAACCCAATGTTGGCTAAAAATTAAATCCCTATCTTCAGGGGTTTTAAAGACAACAATGAAATAAGCTTTAGCACAAGGATAAAGCTCAATCTTACCTTGTATCCTTTCTCTCCATCTCTGGGCTATCCAGTCATGGAGCTGTGAAATTTTAGGCCAAAATTTGTGAAATCTGCATATGAGAACCAGCTGGGAGAGAATTTCCTCCTCTTTAAGAACCTTTAGAAGCAGATCTTCAACGATTTTCAGTGTTAGGACCTCTTGGGAGGGTTTTAAGAACTCATTTATGGCATGCTCCTTTTGTTTGGAGACCGCTGAAGCATAAGATCTAGACCTATTAGCGCTATTCTATTTTGCCCTAGTTCTGGCCGAACCCTGTTTCTATCTCTTCATCACCAAATCCACGCATAACCGATTTGAAATGAGCATGAGTTTGATCTCCATTTTCTATAAACCATGAGGCTGGATCTTTTTTTTCCTTGTCTCCACCATGAATGCCCTCAAATTTCCTTTTTGCACCAGGGGGTTTATCTCTACCAGAAGTTACTATGTGTTTAGATCCGATTTTTCTATTTTGATTAGGGGAAGACTCTTTCAGCCTACAGTTACTAGTATTAACGCTTCCAATATTTCCCTTTAGACCTTGGAGCGAGTTGGATTCGTCTATGCCACCAACAATACTGGAAGTAGATCCTCCATTTATTAATATATTTGTGTAATATATTCGAGCATAAGTCATTAACCACGTTATTACTATGTGTCATAGTTACACTTATTGTGAAGTATACCGTAGGCACTATTTTTACAAAGGTGAGATTTAATATGTGCATAACATTGATAAATGCACATTTAAGTTGTAGTTATCCTCAAGGTTGAGATCTAACTTGTAGAATGATCATATCCCGCATTTCACTCAACCTTTTACTTTTCCTATATAAAAAACCTTTTTGCCTTTGTGGAAAAAAATATTGCAGCTTAGAGTAATCTCTAAGGTTAGTGGAGATGTAGTATCTTAGGGAGTTTTTTTTTCAAGTGCAACTATTTTTGGTTGCACATAAACGTATGCATTGTATATATTCTATTTAGTTTAATATAATGTGATTTTGTTGGTGAATTGCTTCCAATTTTATCATTAATTTTTTAGGATGGTTTCATTGCAAAGTTATCCTAAGCCTTTCTCAGTTCCTATATGGTATCAAATCATTTCCTATATGGTATAAGAGATTGATATCAATTCCCATACGGTATCAAAGCTAGATCTCAATTCGTATATGCTATCAAAGTGAGATTTTCAATCTACATGTCATAATTTTATCATATCTATATTTTTACTCATATTTCTTTGCTTTATTGGTTACATATCTGAATGAAGAAAAGATTTTTGAAGAGATATCAATAATTTTCTATTCTTTGAGTATTTTATGTAGATATTCAATTTCCTTTACATGCCTTTTGAGTTGTATATTTGTGTACCTTCATCATATCTATAATTACTATGTTTCGTCTCAATCCCCTAAGCATTTTTTGAGTCAATCCATGTTGTGGGATTTGAAAATACCTGATGGGTATTTTTGTTTGAGCCAAAATTACTTTTAAATGGTACTATTTGGTTTTTACATTTTTTTGGAAAAATATATATTTGTTGTATGATCAAGTATTTATTCTAAATTCTACATAGAAAAACACAATTTTAAAAAATTTCTTATGATTTTTAAAAGTTCAGATCTATAGGGAAAAGAAGCAACAACATAAAAGATAATGGATTATTTAAGAATTTCTGCAAAACCATGGGCTAAAATTATAATTTTGGGATTCCTCTAGATACGAGAGATTTATGGAATGTATTAGTTTGAAATATTTAGATCACCAAGACACTCATGGTTTTTTTGACATTTTAGCATAATTTTAGCCTATTTTGCATGCCATGGACAGTTAACACTTGGTCACCCTTATGACTATCGTTTATCCCCTATGACCTACATGTATCCCACTCGCATATGATATGAACATTCACTTGGTGGTTTTAGCCCCCGAGGGATTTCATTTCGCCACTGAGCCCTTTTTTGGAGCACATTTCTTCTAAGGCTCATGATATTTGATTTGTGAAGGTTGAGAAGTTGATTTCCTCTTTCACCTTTCCTACATTTATGTGATCTACAAAGCGATGATGTAAGTTTTTACATTGTGAAGATCCATATTTATAGATTCATAAGTTTTTGTCATGCTTAGCTTATGAAATCAACTATTTTTTACCTTTATTAGGTCATAGATTTTGATGAGTAACTCAAATTTACATGTTGTTTTTCTGAAAGTGTGTATTTTTTAACACTCATTGTATTTGGAGCATTTGTATTCTATGATTCAAACAACTATTTGGCGTTTTAAGTTTAATGGACTATTTTTTAAAATGTAAATCATGTTGATCAGTTTTTAGATTTATTTTTACTCACACTGATTTATAAAGTGCCATGAGAGTCTATAGATTTTCCTACCTTCATACATGCATATATTTTTTCACACTCCTTTCTCTCATTTTAGTTGCAGAGCTCATCATGTGGAATTTTGGGAACTCTGACTAGAGGATTTTGTTATGTTTTTCTACACACCTACAACCTTGACACAATTTGGAGATATTGAGTTGTGTTATCTCCATTCCCTACTCATAATTATAAGGATAGATTTTATATTTCTAGTGCTTCATTAATTATTCAAATAGGATATGTACATTGATTTTATTCTTAACGGATGTAGAGGCCAATTATTGTTTCGTACAATAATTGTTTTTATGTAAATCCTTCTAGGGTTTTCAAAATCATTTTCGATGCAAACTATGTAATCGAGTAAACCCTTATGTGGTATTCAAAATTTAGAACAATTCTAGAGATAACCTTATTTAGTTTTCGCCATGCATTTCATTTAAATGAAGAACATACTATAATCACTCCTATGTAGGCTTCATCATATTTAACAAAAATTTACTTAAGTAGTTTTACTTTTCATTTTGTTATATTATTTTACATGGGTACCTCATAAGACCTAGTTTTCGGGACCCATATTTATGAGCATAAAAAATATTTTATTTTTCCTCATCACCTAATTTGATCTTGTGTTGAAATGTTAAACATATGTCTTGGGTGCCTCACTGACTAGATAACATATTTTTGACCTTTATGAGGCCATAGCTTTTGACCGGTAAATTATATTTGCTTTCTATTTTCTTAAATTGATTAGTTTTTCACACTCTTTAATATTGCAACATGTATAAATTCTAATTTTTATGCATTTTTTGATGTTTTTTTAACTTACATGTCTATTTGATAAATTATAAATCATATTTTATGGGTTTTTCATATGTATTTGTAATGCTATAGATTTTTAAAGTGCTCCAACTTATTTTTTTATTAAATTTGGAAATATTTGAATTAGCACATAACAAAGATAGTCTTATATTAATTCATTGTTGTGATTTTACAATCTGTGGAGGGTTATTATATAGCCATAGATATAACAAACCAACTTCCTAATTAATAGGAAGTACTAACAATCTTTGACCTGTAAATAAATGTTATGGGTATAACAAAATAATAATAAACATTATTGTTATAAAACAATAATATAATAACCTAGCCACTAACCAAAATATTTACCACTCTGTAAATATTATCTAGTAAATACTCATATAATTAATAATTTCCTAACCTTCCCCCCTTAGTGTTTACATGGTAGAAAAAGAACTTTCACACTTCCTCTACAATTTTTTGCTTGTGCTTGCTCATGATCTTGGTTCAACACTCAATCTAAAGGTAAAATAAGCAACACATCAACTTATTATCAACCATGCATTGTCGGGAACACATCTGACTGAAGAGGATGAGAACACGTTGAGGAATCATCTATTTATCAACCAATCACTCTAGGAAACACATCGAACATAGCAGTGTGGGAACTCAAGCAGGAACACATTTAAACATACTTCAATGGTTTTCTAGAGGATAACCAAAAAGCAAGGTATTAATAGGAACACATCTGACTGTTTAACCTCTTCAAGACTCATGATGTTGCATTTCTCTCTGTTATTTGTTCTTCACTATATTATTACATTGGGGAATTATGTAGGAAATCCTGCTTACTGAATGCAATTTTGAATAGGAATGATCTTCAAACATATCACAAAAATCAACTGGAAACAAGAAACAATAACACACTGCAAAATAGGTACTCTGAAAAAAGAAGCTCACAACTGAAAGAAAAATTCCACCACAACTTCGTCTAACCCCGTCATTGGTGACTGATAAGAGTTCACTAATTGAACTCCTTCTTCTGTTTGCCTCTTCCTCTAGTATGATGTTGTGAACTCAGTTTGATATGGATTTTAGGTTCTTTGAAAAATTCACCCCCATAATAAAAGTTGCGTACAAATGAAAATGCATTCAATTATTGAAATTTGAGGCAATTGTTTTTGTTTTAGACATTGGACAACCTTGACTATTTTCCATTGACTATACAATGATAATGAATTTTTACTCTATACAATACAAATACACTTTTGATGACAAATAATAATTTTAAAATTGACAAAAATGATTTACTTGGACTCCATTTGAACCAACAAAACACTAAAACTTTGAATAAAAATCTACACATCTCTCTTTTTAAAAGAAATAAAACTAGTAGACCTTACCTTTATTACATGACTACTAATGACTAGAATTGACTCACTAAATATTCATTTAATAAATAACAAATTGATTTAACACCTAAAATTATTTACTAGACTAAAATGGCAAACTTACCAAACTATAACAAATCATATAGCTATTGTGAGGAACACCACTTTGCAGATCTAGATGGATTCACATACCATGCTCGTCGACTCTTCTTCAACGTTGAAATATAGTGTCTCAACACCACTCTAGAGTGTTTACTTCTTATTTGCATGGATTTAGAGGAAGCATATGACGAATACCACATGTCATCATTCAGAGTCTTATCAGAAAATCAAAGAATGTAGGATGAGGACGTATATAATAATTTTAATACAAGCTTTCAAATTATAATTGGCACGGAATGTTAAGAATCTTTTGGCGAACCAAAGAATCTGGACAACGAATCACATGAATTATGAATGCATTGTTTTATCCAAATACACAGCCACAACTGTACTCACAAAGCGTCGAGTACATTCCCCAATCAGAACCCTACACCTACCACTGCAAATTATGTCAACAGACCACAATCCAAGTCTACAATCTTGGTGAAAATTCATTTTTCCTCGCTAAATAATTGCTTGCAGAATGTTCCAAAAAATTCCAAGACCAAATTCTACGCAAAACTTTCAGCAACAGTTCTGATAAAAAAAACTCAGAATAACACGAACCGACGAAGCTGCAACAGAATCCCTGACATCTGAAAATTAGGCCCAATCTAGTTCACAGGAAACAAAATGAAGCTGGAAATATATTAAGGATGCTGAGAAATAATTAGTTGAATTTTTTTTCCTTTCAAACAATCGCAACTCAAATTTCATGGCATTTTTCCTTTTCATTCTCATAAATCCATTATGCTGAGGAATAATATCACTCTAATACCAAATATTAAATTTGGTCAGAGTCACAACACAAAGATAGTCTTCTATTAATCCGTTGTTGCAATTTTACAATATGTGGAAGACTATTATATAGTCATAGATATAACAAACCAGCTTCTTAATTAATAGGAAGTACTAACAAAAAATGACCTGTAAAAATTGTTATAAAAATTGTTACAGGTATAACAAAACAATAATAAACATCATTGTTATAAAAGAATAATATAACAACCTAACCACTAACATTGTTAGGGAGTATTGAGAATAAAAAAACTGCATTATCAGAGGGTAAAGCAGAAAAGGAAAATAGTCCTCCTCCTACAATGGAAAATAACAAATACCTGCCGATTTAAGCTCTCGAGGTTATTCTCCCTTTCAAGGAGGTCTCTAACGGGTGGAAGACAATGAACAAAAAGAAAAACTCTAATGGCAAGAACATTGTTTCTCCCAGTTAACTTGGATGTGCAGCTGTTTTATTGTGGACTGGCTGTTTAGTCGTTAATGTATGCCGATTCAGATGTTGCTTTCATACTTTTTTGGGCAGTAGCTTAACTGTTGTTGTGCTTTCTTGTCATATCTGATCTTGATCTCTTTTTGGGCTGTTTCACTGTAATATTTGGCTTTTGAGCCTTTTCTGTATGAGGGTATAGTCCCTTCTAAAAAACTATTTACCAATAATAAAAAAAAAACAACATAACCACTAACCATAAATACTTACCACTCCGTAAATATTATCTATGTAAATACTAATTTCCTAACTTTTTTGCATATAAGAATTAAAACAATTATTGTGTCCTTTTTGAAGGGATTTGATAGTGTAAAAGAGAATAATTCTCGATGTCATACCAAATCATCTTTAACACTGGACTCAAAAATTGTAATGTTATTTTATATAAATTTCTCATTTTTCCAATAAAAATGTTGTTTTTAGCATCCATTTAATCTATTGCTAGATCATATTCAACAACAATAGCTAAGAAAAATCTAATAGAATTGAATTTTACAATGGGAGAAAATACCTCACCAAAATCAATTCCATTGAATTAAGACAACTAAGTGAGCCTTATATTTCTCTAACTTTCCATGCACATTGAACATCTTCTTGGAAACCCATTTTTAACCCTGCCAATTTTCATTCTAAAAATAAATTTACCAAGTACTCTATATCATTATCCTTTAGAAACTCCATTTCCTCCTCCATAGACATCATCAAATACTTACACTCATATGAACCGAGCGCTTCCTTCACTTTTTTTTGGATCATCATTATTTGTTAACCATAATTGAAAAACTCACGAATACTCAATGGTAATAAAAAGGGCTAAAATTCCACAGTGTTTTTCAAACTCCTAAAAATATTCTACATCTATAAATAACACTATTATCCATATCAACTTCTCAATTATTCTATGGCATGTTTTCATAATTACCCATCTCATGATGTCCTTGTTCTGATGAGTGCTTGAATCCTTTGTATCACTTTATCACCTTTCAAAAACACCTTTTGATCATCGTAATTCTTATCTCTCCTAGCCTATATCCTTGATCTCATAGTGATATCACCTCCGAAGATGCTACATTTGTTTCCTTTACCTGTTAATTTATCTTTTCCGAATATTTTTCTATAATAGATTTATTGTCTTAATTCCATTCCTCAAAAACACCATTTTCACTATAAAAAATATTTTGGAGTTTTTATTTTAAATTGTAGCCTTTGACACCATTCCCATACCCAATAAAGATGCACTTTTCATACTTTGAGTCATGTTTTTTTTCTTGTTTACACCCTAATTACATATGTGTTATGGGAATACATAGCAATAAAGAGGATGTAAGGGTTTGTAACACGTGGAATATGTTTATCAAGTAATTTCTAACAATAACTATTCACAATCATAATAATGCTTTAGACTTGCAATGATTGGCAAAGAAAAGTAACTTGCTCAAGTACATATGAGGAGAAAGAAAATTAGATGTATAGGTTAGAACAAGGAGGATCTAGATGTGCATAACAGAGAAATAAGTTAATCAGAGAGTCAAAATCATTGGAATAAAAACAAAAAGTATCCAAGCTCACATCATTTGACTGAAAACACAAGGTAGGTGGGTTATGCGTTATGAGTCATAATATTTATAAACATGGGATAAACTCAATCCCAAAGATTTCCATTAACAATTTAATAATTACATGATTCACGGTGGTGTGTGTGTGTGTGTGCGTGTGTTTGTGTGCACACCTTGAAATTAATAAAAGTTATTAATGTTCTTCCTAATCGAAATAATATTAGCAAAATTGTATATATCGAACTTTCACGAGAGTTATTTAGAGATATTTTTTTGTAGAAATATCATTTGGATTAAATAGGATCATCATTTGTGTCGATTATTAATATTGAAGTTTGTATCGAGACTATTAAGACAATGTAGCGATAGTAACGATCAAGTCACTTTTTAAAAATGATTTACGATTAGATTATTTTTTGTATTAATGGTTTGCTAACAAATAAAATATTTTATCATAAATAGGACTTGTTTTAAGAGTTATTTCTCGTGTTCAACAACTCAAAGGCCTATACATATCCCCTTTTTTCTCTTTCCAATGTTTCACAAAATTAACTCTTGGCACTTTTGTTAATATCATAAGAAGAATTGACTTGGATGTATGGTTCTTGTAGCAAGCACAAGTACAACTGATTTCCTTTCTAAACGGTGTGGGCTTTAGCTATCCACATAACACATTGGTTGACATTGCAAAAAGAAAATGGTGACATTCATAGTGTTAAATAATATGGGCTTATGTTTAGAGCTACTACGGAGTACAGTGCTTCGAGGTTAAACACATCTCACCCCCTTTCTCCCTAAAAAGATTCACAAAATAGACACGTGGTCCATTTATGATTTCCCACAAAAAAAAAAAAGGGATTCCCCTGCATTCCCTCTAATAATTACCCCACAACTTCGTCACCTCTCTGCCTCCTATAATGTTTCACTATCACTCCTTCAACTTTAACTACTTTGTCACCTCCTATTGGGGTCTCCATTGCTCCACTTGGGAGCGATTGCTAGTTGAAAGATGAATTGTCCTTTCTTGTAATTGACGGGCAGGCCTAGGATGGACCATCAAATTAGAACCATACAGTCCGCATGTGTAGAAAGGGACAGTGTTGAATATTTGATTGACAGGTTATTCAATACACATGAACAGTGTTGAAAATTATTGCCTCTCTCTCATTACGCCGAAGGCATCCTTTACCTACTCAGTTTTAATTTGTGTAGTGGATGCGTCCCCACTGCAGCTACTGTAGCTTTCGTCAACAATCTAATGGGGGGAAGGGCGGGAAGGAATAGTTATGTCACATGCAGACAACTAGTAGATTCGCAGATCTCTAGAGAGATTCCGCAACGTGGAAGACATATGCGACGCCCATATCTTGTTGGTACCTTTGTTGTTCTATCGCCATCACCATTGTTGACAGGGAGGAGTTGTGTGGAAATGCAAAACGGCAAGGCGCTCTGCCTTTGGTATAGGTACAATAGCGCAAGAGCAAAATTGTGTTTATGTGATCAGCTATTAATTCACAGCAATGAAATGGACTTGAACGCGGTGGAGAAGGGGATTGTTGGGGTGTTGCAAATAAGGAGCTTTACGGAGCACAGTAGGAGCTTAGTAATCCCAATAATCTTCCCGTTATCAACGTGAGTTTTACAGCAAGATAAATTATTAAAACATAAGGACATCGTGTTTCTCTGCAATCTCAAATATACCACCAATCAAATTGCCCTCCGTATCCAAAACAAAATTCTCTCTCAAAACATACCAAATCTGTCCGAAAATGGGGTTATCTCATAAAATAATGTTATGCCAAGTGAAACATTGAGGTCTGAGAGGAAAAAAAATGAATGAATCTCCAATCTATGGTTATCTCCAATGTGCTTCTGCATATACAATTCGAGACGAACAAAGCTGCCCTGGTAGTGCATCACCTTCAAAGTTTGTTGCACCATTGGGGGGATGCCCCGTGTAATGTTGCCCGAGAGCCACCGTCGCCATCTCGGTGCTCTTCGGCGCATGTCGGTCGTCCCTGTGGTGGTCACCGTAGCCACTCCTGGCATTATTTCAGACAAGCCCACTGCTATCCCTGTAGTCAACCATGGAGGAGCGTATCCCCCCAGTTCGCCATCAAGGTTGCCCCCCCCGTGGTGCCCAAGTGTCATGCATGTATGCCGGAGGTGGTTTGGTTGAAAATGGTCATAAAACAATCAAATAAATTCTTTGGTATAATGGTGGGGGCCCTACTGCCAGCGGGGAGGTCCTTGTTTGATTTTTGCCTATCTCTCCCGCGAACGTGCGTGAGAGATAGACTCTTCCCTCCCCAAGCTCGACAACTCGGATGGGGCTCATCAGTCGCTTCTGAGCCGCACAACTTGGACAGCTGGAATTTGCCACCTCCGCCTCGCCGCCTTTAGACAAGTTCCCCCGGCTTCCTCTTGCTATCTCTCATACAAGTGTAGCGGCCAACACTGAAAAGGAGAACCCCACTGCTTGGGACATTCCAAATGCTGGCAAGGACCTCCCCAGGTCAAGGTAGCTTGATGACCATGATCCTCTTGCTTTTGGGATGTTTGTTGCAGCAACTTAATTTTGTATTTTGATGTCGTCTTAGGCGTTGCCTAGTGTGTTGCTTACCTAGGTTTGGCCTGGTTTGTTTGTGGTTTTGAGGCATGCTTTCAAACCACCCACTTTTGTTGAAAGCTATCTTGTATCTTATTGCATTAATATAATATAAGATCTCTTTTCATCAAATTGCCTTGCTCCCAAGAAAGTTAATCTCCAAACTCATTTCTAGCACAGAAACTACATACAGATCTCAGCTACCCTTCTTCTCAGTTGTTTTCAACTGTGGTAATAAGTTGAATCCGGTGAAGAAGAGAATCGTAATGTGTGGGTGAAGATGGTGGAGCGCCTTATCTAGGCGGTACGTTATGACTTTTGCAAACATTGTAAGAGGAGTCTCACTTTTGGTCAATCTTCCAAAACTTTTGGCCACGGATTATATTACTTTATAATTATTTTTGTAACTGCAGCCTTTAACATTACCGCTCAGGCTAGCGCAGAAAAGCACAAGCACGCATTTCAATTTTTTTTGTTTGTGTGCAGCAAGCGTTATTTTAAACTGCTCAGATATCTAAATAAATGTACCTATTTTATGCGAAATCTAATATGGGCATTAAATAAAACATTTCTGAAGAACAGAATAGAAAATCATGCAGAAGTAAAAAAGAACATTGTCAAACTTGCATTCATGTAGGGGAAATGAGACAATTATCATGAATCCTAATGTAAGAGGTTGCTAGAGTCACATAACAATTCTAAATTTTTTTATAAAAAAAAAATATTTAATAGATTATGAGTTTTTCAATATGTAAATTTTCTTTTATACATTTAAATTTTGTGGAGAACATATTTTTAAGGGATTTAAAATAATACTTTTGAATACAAAGGAATTTAAGGAAACCCATTAGTTGGAATAAAATCACATTTTATGGGTTGTCTATGTGTCACCATTTCATTGGTTAATTTATTGATGTGACTTACTTTATTGGCTAGTTTTTATTTAATTTTTAAGTTTTAAAGTAACACGTGCTAACTTTAATTCAAACAACTAATGGTATTTTATTTATCAACTCATGGTCATTGGCCCATGCATAGTCATTGGTTCCTTTCCCCTATGTGATTACTCTGGTTGAAAGAGTTGATTGGAAGGATTATGTTCACCGAATTCTTTAACAAAAATTAAAATACACCATTCCCTGCAAAACAAAAATGGTCCAAGTCTACTTAATGTCAGTCATCTCACATGCTACTTGACCGACCTGAAAAACTAAATTTTGATTGAGTGAACTATTTTATTATATGAATTTGAAATATACCACTTTTCTAATTAGCTCTCCCTCTATAGCAATTGGGAATTGAAATCATCATGCGTGGAAAAATAGATGTTGTATTGTGTGTCTATATATATATATATATTGCAGATGTCATACAGGGAGTCCGTCCAACTATACCCGACAAGTTTTAGGTGAGGGTAATTTTCCAATATTGTCCTTCAAAAATGTAAAAGACTAAAATATATTAAAGAATTTTTTATGATTATTCGAGTATTTTGAATATATATTTAAGTATATTTAAATAGTTTACATATTAATCTATATAAAAAATATGGTTATATTTTAAATATACAAATTGTATAGGATTGTTATTTCAAATATTTGCAAGTATTTAATATCTAAAATAATCAAAAGGGTCTAAATAGCCATCAAATTTAACCCCTATTTAGTCTGATAGGTGTTATAAAAGCCTACACCATAGCAACACAATTGTTTATAAACTCACGTACTTGTACTTGTGCTATTATATTTTAATATTAATCTTCACGCCTATGGAAAAGGACACAATTTCACTACCTAAGTACCTCTCATACGCGATCCAAGTGTTACAAGAAAAAAATAAAAGAAAATTTTAAAACTAGCTACTATATGTGGGTTGCAAAGTACGTCAGAAGGTATGTCAATGTTTAAATTTTGTTTTCCTTTTTACGATAAAGTTTGGAGGATCAGACATTTATTTTGCAATATGAGTTGCCTTAATTGTAAATATAGCTTGTGGTGACCCACTAATTCAAAACTGAAAGTACATGTTCCTTTTTAAAATGACCTTTATTTTTTGGGTGTTGTTACATCAATTTAACCAAAACCTAGTATGTGGTGAACCACTAATTTTAAATTTTGACCTCATTATAGATTTTAATTCCAAATCCAAGGACCAAGACTAGTGTCTATTGCATTTTAAGCCTAGTTTCTAAGTCCGCTTGAACCTTTATAAGGTTAAGTCTGAACCAAACTTTTTGGGTAGAATGAATGATTCTGGCTGATATGGATATCTCCCATTTCCTATTCAATAAGCAATTCTTCATTTCCTTCAAGCATATTCTTCTCCTTCTACATTTCCCATTCTTCAACCTACCAATCTATATTTTCAGTCCAAAACTACATGGTTCAGTGTGATCATTCCTCTACAAAGGTTCTAGAAAACAACCCACACAACCACATCATATTTTATTATCATTTTAATGATAATTTTTAAACCATACTCAATATAGATAGCATAGCTAAGAAGGTCAACCAGACACACGCAATGATCCATTACAACCATAATACACTAACAATCACTCATGTTCTATTGCAGTATCTACAACCCTCACCCATTAGGCTTGCATAGCTAAATGGAAATCAAACATAAATAATGATTACATAGCTAAGATTGAATCCATAGTCTCTTATTACTTCAAATAGTTTGAATGTGTGCTTACTATAGCCATACATGGCATATCCTACAATCATCATTGGCATTAAAATACTTGAGTGTATGGTTAGAAAAACTAGGTCCAGACATACAAGTTGTTCTTGCAAATAGAAAGGTCTTGAATATCAATTATGCCAAGAGGCACTAAAGTGTTTTGTAGAGATCGATAAAGGGTTACTCAAGGACATGCAAAAAATCTATTGTGGGGTGATTTTGAGCCCTAGTTTTGTCTAAGAATAATAATTTTTAGCTAATTATTCCCTCATCCAAATCAAAAGGAACATTTATATTGGCACATATGTACCTTTGGTCCAAAGCATGTTTTGCAAATGACATGCACCTACACCTTCATGAAAGGACCTCAACACCTCGTTTGTGAAAGCTAAAGAATAAGAATACATTCACTCTCCTTGCAAACACAAGAATATGGGAACACTCAATTTTGGATTGCACGTTGTTTCACCTTTTTCTTAGATTGTTTCTTTGAATCGTTGATGAACCAGATGGGGTAATGGGTGTAGGAGGAATACCTGTTCAAATGTCGATTAATGGGTTGTTACGCGCGTATGACTTTTGAATCCACAGCTGACCGTGAGAGCTTCCTTTTGGCTAGGAGGAACTACCTGTAATGAAAGCAAGACCACCAGAAAGAATTAAACAATATGGGTAATGAACTGCCTAGCGTAAGCTAGGTCCGGGAAGTATGGTACTTCCTAGATGGCTGTCAGTCCACTGTTTTAAACAAATTAATGTTGAAAACAAGGTAAATCCTATTGTTATTTTAAAATTATTTAGGTATCTCACTTAAAACACAATAGGAAAATAGATCTAATCTAACATGCTAAGCTAGAATAGAATCCACAGGTCAAATGGTTGGTTCTGGGTTCTGCAGGTCTGATAAAGGTCTCGGGTAGGTCACAAGTGAGTGAGGGTGAGGTAAAATTAGGTGGATAGGTCTCTATTTAAGGCTATGTGGGAAAACACAGAGACCGGCGTCAGTCAGGGGTGAACGACCGTGGTTAGGTATAGCCGACATCGGTTACTGTGAGATCTAGAAATGTCACAGAACGGGTTTTTGGTCTTCTTTTTTATTGCACAAAGGATTTAGTTGGTTGGGAGGAGGTATTGGGTGACTGAGATAGGTTTTTATGAGGTTTTGATGGGTCTATGGAGGTACAAAATGTTTGAGATGGTCGATAAGGAGCAAGATAAACAATGGGTGATAAAACAATGATGAAATGAAATAACCAGGAAAGTATGATATTGTACTTACTTGGATTTCATTCCTGAAGGCTTGTGTGTGATGGATACAGGTGCCGATGGTGGGTTTGAAGGCTACAAGTGATCACTAACTGAAGAAAAGCTTCTGCATGGGCTGCATGCACACTCCTCTTTTGCTTGGATAGTTCAGAAGGTGGCTGGGATGGCTTTGTAGGAGAAGATGCTCGATCTCCTTCCTTGGATGTTAGTTTTTGCTGGAATTGGCTCTCTGAAGATGCATTATCTCTCTGAGATGTCATTCTTGCTCATCAAATTTTTTCTTCCAAGTTCCGATTTCCAACCTTGAGAAATAAGGTTGTTTTGGGTTAAAAGGGGTAACTGACGGCAGTCTGACTTAACCGGCGACGGTTAGGGGAAACCGACGTTGGTCAAGGTGGGATTTCCCAGGTTTACCAAAATTAGGGGAGATCCTCCTTATTTCCTTGGATCTCATGTCGTTATCCCGTGGATTAGACTGGGAGCTTCTTGTGAGCATGTGGGAATGTTGTTAGAGGGAGTGTAGGCATTGATTTTTAGGGTTTGGGTAAGTCTTAGTTAGTTATGGTAACTTGCTAAGAATAGGTCTTAAGGTGAGTTAGCTTGATGAGGTGTCTGGGTGAAGTGTTTGTGTGAATATTATCTTAATTAAAATATTTAAATAATAAATATGGTGAGGATAATGAATTAATTTAATTTAATTAATACTAGTGAGGTGAAGGGGGCCATGGCTAGGTAGATGTAATAAAAAGGGGGGGCTTATATGTCAAAGGACGAAGCGGGAGTGTGACCTAATTTTAGTTTCTACATTTTGCCCCTTTTTGTTGCATAGCTTGTATTGGTAAGCAATGCTAACAAAAATAAGATGTGGTTGGCCCATGTGAGGGTGAAGGTGATCCCCTCAAACCAGGAACTGATGAAGCAGTAGGTTGAAGCGGTGAGTGGTTTGATAAAAGGTAAATGTGAGGAAAAGGTAAATGGGTGTAGGGGAAGAGGGTGAAAGGTCTACTCGGGCAATCTAGGTAATGGGTCAGGGTCAAAGGCAGCACTAGTCAAACGCACGCACACATATAAACTACAGCACACTACCAGGCTGAAGAGAAGGCAAACTCTACATCGTCTAAGGTCGATATGTTTATCCAAATAAGGGTGAAGTGAATCTGGTATCCAAGGTACAGGATAAGGTTAGGAAACACAACGTAGGTTAGGTGCAGGAACGTCTAAGTATGTTACGGTACACCAAAGGTAGGGTCAAGATAAACGGTGATGATAATAGGCTAGGTAAGGTCATTAGGTCAATAACACAGGTAACAGTGCTGCAAGGTATAGGGAACACATGAGGTCAAAGGTCACTAGCGATGGTCCAGGTCCAAATATCGAGATCACGGCACCAGTAAGGCCGAGGTAGGGGTAAAATAATAAGGCATCAAGAGCGGACGTGAGGAGGTTGAAGAGGGTGGAGGGCCAGAGGTGAAGGTAAAGTGGTCCAGGTAGGTGTATGGAGGGCAGATAGCTGCCCTATAGGTGCAGGTGTAGGCTTTACAGGGCTAGTTGGCCATAGTGCAGGGACAACTTACGGGTCTGCAGAGCTAGCTGACAGCAGCACATGCACAAATTACTACCCTGAAGGCCCATCTACAGGCACATGCACAGATTCCAGGGCTGACTCAGGCTCTAGCACTAGTACAGGGCTTAGTGCAGGTTCAGGGATAGGGTCGCACTGTACAGGTACCTACGTAGGTAGCGGGACCCATGGCACTGCCACAGATAGTGCCCATGGCTAGGTTTCAGAGATGCCCTAGGAGAGGCACGGTATTATCATGATCATTTGTTAGTTGTCAAGCTAGATGTGCCCTCCTATGCCGAGTACAGAGCACAGCAGGTCTCCAGTGAGAGGACTAGATTCCGCACTCATAGTGTGGAGAGTACAGGGGGCCGGTGAGCCCAGGGGCAAAGTCGTGGTGAGGTCACTAGTGTGTAGAGGCCAGCTCTAGGTCAGGGGCCATCAGTAGGAGGTGAGGCAGGTGTTGGACCCCAGAAAGGTACAGCAGAGGGGTCAGGAGAGACATAGTGATCTGTTATGGACCGGCCTGCGTGCTGAGTCATTTTTGTATGTATGATATATTAGACTGGCCTGTGTGCCAAAGAGATATTGTATTTATTTTTGGACATGATACCAGCCTGCGAACCGAAGACATTTTTTTATTGGATACTTCCTGCGAGCTGATGATGATTATTTATAGTATATCGGCCTGCGTGCCAATATTTTTGAGATGATAGCCATGATGAGACAGGCATGTTTATTAAGATACACATTTATGTGATACGGGTGTACATTGTATTGATACACACATGTATATATGAGGAGATAGATGATATTCAGGTGATGTTGTTGTGATGTGCATGAGTTTTACTTTATTATGATATGGATGGAAAATAGACGAGCTAAGCATGATAGAGTCAGGTGATAGGCATGGATCGAGTCAGGTCGGTTTAGGCATGGATCGAGTTAGGTCAGTTTAGGCATGGATTCAGTCAGGTTGGTTTAGGCATGGATCGAGTCAGGTTGGTTTAGGCATGGATCGGGGCAGGTCGATTTAGGCATGGATTGAGTCAGGTTGGTGTAGGCATGGATCGGATCAAGTTAGTTTTAGGCATGGATGTGCATTGTAATATTTTGGGTAACCAATGGCAATATAAATGCATGAGATAGTGGAAAATGTGGGTTATGTTATGAAAATGTGAAATAATATAAGTGGTAAAAGGTATGTGTTATATGGTTTAAATGTTGAGGTTTTTGAGATGAAAAGGAAATTAGGTAAGGGTGAGGAAAATGGTTAGGGTAAAGAGTGGCCGAGCTAACCTTCCAAGGCCCCATGCCCTGGAAGTGTTGCCTACATAGTCCTGGTGAAAAGGGACCTCAGACCGATGTAGTTCTCCCATAAGCTAGGGAAGAATATGAGAAGATAGAAGAATAGGTCGATTAGGTGAGGTGGAATATAGGTAGATAGGTATGGGTGATATTAGGTCATAGGTATAATTAAGTTGAGGGAGTTGATGTTGGGGTTAAGAATAGGTAGATAGGTAAAGGTGATTTGAGGTTGATTTAGGTGGGATAAGAGAGGGCAAGAAAGCCACCCGATTAGAAAGGATCAAAACATACAAAACACATCTTTAGATAGGTGTTTCGCTCGGAATGTTTCAGCTTATGGGGAATAGAGTTGCTTCTATCCTTTCATTCCTTTTAGAAACAGATAAGGGTTAGGGCTAGGAGGAATACCTGTTGAATGTCGAGATGGTGTGCGCATACCGTAGAGAGAGATCACGTTGATTGCGAAGAAATCCTTTTTGTCTTGGAAGGACTACCTGCAAATAAGAATACAAGACCACAAGATTTTGATTAGACAATAAATGAGGGAACTGCCTTGGGCCCAGGAAATATAAAACTTCCTTTCGAAGGTGGTCAGTTCCCCTGCTAATATAAATTAACACGAAAGATTGTAAAATAACAATTTAATTGCTTCGTTGAAACAGGTAGGGGGAAAAGCTGGTTTCTGGTTTTGAGTCACAATAATCGATACCGGTTACTGTCAACCGATATCAGTAGGGGCTGTGTTTTTGGGACTTTTGGTGAGGGTCAGTTGTAGGGTGGTTGTGTTGTTTGTAAGGCTGGTATATGAGCGGGATTAGGTAATGGGGTGATGAGAGGTAAGTGGATGATAGTTAGGTATAATGTGTTGCTGGGTAGTAGATCTAGGAATAGATTTATGACGGCTGTGATTAAAAAGTCTAAGAAATATTATTAAAGAAAACACACAAGATGCAACTTACTGTTATTGACGAGGATGCAGGTCCAAGAACTGTGATGACAAAGGTAGAACTCAGGCAGGATAGCCTGACAATCAGAAGATGAGATATCTCCCTCCTGATGATCAGCTGAGTGTCATAGGGCTCTGGCTATTCAGTTGCAGTCTTGGGCTTGATCTCCTTCACTACAAACTCTTCTGGTTATTGACGAGGATGCAGGTCCAAGAACTGTGATGACAAAGGTAGAACTCAGGCAGGATAGCCTGACAATCAGAAGATGAGATATCTCCCTCCTGATGATCAGCTGAGTGTCATAGGGCTCTGGTTTCTTCACTTGTCTCTGCTCGGCTCGGCCAAGTAAAGATCCGGATTCTCTTGATCGCTTCTGATGATCCCGATTGATCCAAAAATCCCTCTACCTTTGTTTCTGGTTAGGGGAGCCTATTTACAGGGAACCGATGGCGGTTACGTAACCGACGGCAGTCGAGTAGGAACCGGTATCGGTCAGGTCAAAGTGGGCTATTTTTAGTAAAATAGCCAACTTTCCCTCCTTTTCTCTCGAGGGATTAGTTGTGGGCTTGGTCAAGTAACTACAAGGTCAGTTTTGGGTGCAAGAAAGGGGTCATTAGTCATGGGTGTGGATGTAGACCAAGTTATAGGTCTTAATTAGGTTAGTTTAGGGTTAGGACTAGGTCATGATGAGGTGGAAAAATGAGGTGGCAGGTAAGGTGATGTGGATTTATTAATTATAAGGTAACTAATAAATAATTGTGCAAGGTTTAGGTGATGGGGTTAGGTTGCGAAATGAGATGCGGGTCACAAGGGGTCGTAAGACACAAATTTGGTGTCTACATTAGCCCCTTATTGTCATGTAGTTTGTTTTGTAAAGCTGCACGGACAATAATATGAAGTGGTTTCCCCTATTAAGGGTATAGGTAATCCCCCTCAAATCTATTACAGATTGAGAGAACGGGAAATCAGGGATAGAGTTGATAAAGGGTAAATGATGTAGAGATGATGGTGAGATGGTGGGGTAGGTTCAAGGAAGCAGACACACGTTAAAATGCAGTAGTGCGACCAGGGTACATGATTTGAAGAGCAAACAAGCAATTCATAGGCAAAGGTCGATAGTTTATCCAAACAAGGGTGATATAATCCTGGTATCCAAGGCATAGGAAGTAGCTCCAGGGGATATAACAGGTAAGGTATAGGAACGTTTAGGCATGTTCAACAGTACAAAATGGTTGGTTTGGTTGAGATAAACGTCACGGTCTTGGTCTAGGCAAAGTTGGTCGATTGATCAAGTCAAGTACCCTAATCATGCTAAAACATGAACAGGTGAGCTCGATTGAACAAAAAGCTACATGATGGGTGGATAAAATTGTAATTTGTTGGTTTTGGGTGAGGTATTTAATTGGTGCGGCCTTGGGTCAAGCCTGCTTTGTTGGTGGCGGCCTTGGGTCGGGCCAAATGGTTGGTTACGGCCTTACGACGGGCCAAATGGTTGGGTGTGGCCTTGGGTCGGGCCAAATGGTTGGTTGCGGCCTTGGGTCGGGCCAAATGGTTGGGTGCGGCCTTGAGTCGGGCCAAATGGTTGGTTGCGGCTTTGGGTCGGCCCTGATTGGTTGGTTGGGGCCTTGGGTCGAGCCAAGTGGTTGGGTTGCGGCCTTGGGTTGGGCCAAATGGTTGGTTGTGGCCTTGGGTCGGGCCTGATTGGTTGGTTGGGGCCTTGGGTCGGGCCAAGTGGTTGGGTTGCGGCCTTGGGTCCAGACAGAACAAGAGGTAAGATCCCAGGCCAGGATAGGTGACATCGAGTATTATAGGCAGGTATGGGAGATGGTGACGATTGCGGATATCTGTTGGAGGCCTTACGGGAACTATATGGTAACAGAGAACATAGCTGAGGAGTTGAGGGGTGTAGAGCGATTGAGGTGGATCGCGGGCACATGCCAGGTGAGTATGAGAGGATTCCTCTAGATCACGTGCGGTGACAATTTGGATTCGTTCAGGATATACCCCTGGCTTATAGACCATACATGAGGATTGACACAGAGGCATCATTCTCACCTCCCCGGTCGACACCTCCAGAAGGACCAGAAGAGATAGCAGCTGATCGCAGGGTAATGGATGCAGGAGTGACAGAGGCTTATAGATTATGGTGGGTAGCAGAGCTGCGAGGTTCACGTGAGAGGGCCGATCATCCTGACATAGCTGTGATTACAGCGGAGAGAGATCGTCTGCAGGGTTTAGTTCATCAGCACCAAATGTGGGTGAATGAGACAACAAGATTGTTAGCGGTTGCGGAGTCACGAGCGGAGAGACTAGAGGCGAGATTCCTCCATGCAAGAGGGCGTATTCATATGTTACAGGAGAGATTGACATATCAGTGGGCGGTACCAATAGACGTGGTGCCTTTGAGGATGGAGAGGCCCGGCGAGAGGCGTTGACGATCACGATCATCACCTGGTTCGGGATGAGGCGTAAGGGTCTAATTGAGTTTTATAGAGATATAAGAATAAATAAGGATGCCTACCTATGCGTCGATGATAGAGAAGATGTATTTTTTGAACATCTAAATAAAACTGAATATGTATGTTGATTTGAGTTATAATAATAAGAATGGTTGTGTTTTGAATGTTTGTTTTGAAAAATGATAAAGATGAATATTGGCAAAAAAGAAATACACAAAAATATGTATATTTACAACACATGATAGGTTATGGTAGGGGATGGTCGAGCTAACCTTGGGAGACCCCATGTCTCCGAAGTGCTGCCTACATAGCCCATTGCACAAAGCAAGGAGGGGCCTCAGACTGATGTAGTTCTCCCTTAGGACCAGGGAGAGATGAATTCAGGCAATTTTAGGTACGGTCAGGCAATTGGTTGGTTAGTAAAAATATTGATATTAATATTGGTAAAGTAAGGTTGTTGGTGTTGGTAATGAATTGGTGATGTTGTAATAGGTATAAGGGAAGCGAAAGTTAGCCTACCCAAGTGGTAGGGAACCATGTCCTAATTAAAATCAACACATAATCCTAGATGTGAAGCAAAAGGAAAGAGTTACTCCATAGTTGAAAAGAGCTAAACAAACCACATATTAATGCAGGATGAGCTGGAATCCCCTAGGTACCATGCATAGACGAGAATTCAATAGGTGAAAAGAGTTGTATGATCACAATATATCGGGTGTACGTCACATCCCTTGAGTTGTGGTGTTTGAACAAATGGTGAGGTGAGGTGGATGGTATGGCCGAGGTACGGAGAACTTGTTACAAAGTGAGTGTTCTGACGAAAGAGATCCTAACCTAAATAGAAAAATCCATGACTCAAAAGTCCTTTTTGAATGTGGCTTTATTTTACTGAATATAGACTGATCGATGCGGGAAGTCTACAAGGGATATTGATTGTATTATTCTTGAGGTCTTCACGAAGCTGATCAATGCGAGAAGCTTCTGAGAAAGGATGACTGTGTATAGCTGTCCTTCAAGGGAGCAGTCTATTTATAGTAGCAGATGCGATTTTAGTGCATAGCTGTCCTTCGGGGGAGTAGTCTATATATAATATCAGCAATAGTTTGGCATATAGCTGTCCTTCGAGGGAGCAGTCTATATATAATTTAGATAGCTAGATGCCCTTTTGGCATGAAGCATCTAGTTTGGTAGGAAGTTTGACTCAAGAAAATCCCATAAGCATATAATTAAGAATGTGTCATTTTAATACTTTGAAGTCATGGAATAGACTAAAAAGGAAAGGCATCGTAAAGGGGAGGTGAGAATCAAACTATGTGAGCTTGATTTTATTTTGAGATGTAGGAAACAAAGTGTATGTGGTGATAAGTGAACTCAAGGGACGAGCGGTAGGTAGATAAGAAGTGATGTAACACTAAATTCAACAATAGAAAGGTCGAAGATGCAAGGCATTAAGGGGTTCAGGCTCAGGTTTACCATTAAGCGAAGCTAAACGATACGTGCCTGATCCATAAGTGTGAGTGATTATGTAAGGCCCAATCCAATTGGGAGCAAATTTTCCACGTTTTCTCTTTTCTAGTTTGGTTACATGTTGATTCTCTTTGAGGAAAAGATCACCAACCTTAAAGGTACGCTCATGAAGTCGCTTATCATAAGCACGCTTGATGCATTTTTGATAGATTTGAAGGTGATCAAGAGCTGTAAGACGACGCTCGTCAAGAAGCTCCAATTGGGCTAACCGCTCTTGGCGGAAATCATCGTTGGTGAGAATATCCTGAAGATATATTCTAAGGGATGGTATTTGTATTTCGAGAGGCAAGACAGCCTCGGTACCATATACCAAAGAAAAAGGTGTGGCATTAGTGGAGGTACGAATGCTAGTACGATAAGCCCAGAGGGAAAAGGGGATGTGATCGTGCCAATTTCTTCTAGATTCATTGACAACTTTCATGAGAATTTTGGTTAGGGTTTTATTAGAAGATTCGGCTTGTCCATTCGCTTATGGATAATAGGGTGATGAGAAACTAAGTTTGATACCAAAGTTGTCACAAAGGTCTTGCAACAACTTATTTTTGAAAGATTTTCCATTATCTGTTATCAGGCGATGAGGAACACCAAAACGACAGATAATGTGGTGGTTAATGAACTCTACAATTTTTTCTTTTTTATTTGAAATGAGTGGAATAGCCTCCACCCATTTTGTGTAATATTCGGTTGCTGTGATTATCCAATGGTGACGTTGCGAAGAGGGTGGGTGAATCTCACCAATAAGGTCTAAACCCCATTGTGAGAAAGGCCAAAGATCTCGAGCGACCTGTAGCGGGTGGCTAGGAGTATGTTGAAGGTTGGCATGTTGTTGACACATAACACAACACTTAACATATTCGTAGCAGTCGTTATTAAGAGTAGGCCAATAATAACCTAGGCGAAGGATTCGTTTGGCCACGGCAAGGCCGCTAAAATTTCCACCACAAATACCGTCATAGACCTGTTGGATAGTATAGGTGACCTCCGTGCCGGTGAGACATCGAAGGAGGATGCCATCAAAGCCAGATTTATAAAGGAGTCCCCCCATAATGACATAACGAGAAATGCGTTTAAGAAAAGTGCATTTTCCGGTACTAGTAAGGGCAGGTGGGAGAACAAAGGTTGTAAGGTAGTCGTGAAATTGGTGATACCAGGTATCCCGCGAATTAGCAGACACATTATTTATCATACAAACAACCAGGGCTAAGTAAGATGGGGCAAAGAGTTGTTGGACCAAGATGAAAATGTTAGAGTCAGTTGATGAAGCTGGAATTTGCGAGGCTAAGCAAGCCATAGTATCCGCAAATTTGTTAGTGGAGCGGGGAATGGTTTGGATAGAATAGTGAGTAAATAAGGCTAGAAGTGAATCCACGTAGTGTTTGTACTTTTGAAGTTCCTCATTTTTACATTGGTAGATGCCCATAACTTGATTGACTACCAATTGAGAGTCACTGAAAATATTGATAGATTTGACACCTAAGTGTAACGCAACCTGGAGACCCAGAACAAGGGCCTCGTATTCCACAGTATTATTAGTGCAGGGGAAATCAAGTCGGAATGAGAGAGGTATAGGCTCAATGTCGAGAGGAATGAGAACAACGCCGACTCCTCTCATTCCGATCGAAGAAGAGGGTCATTGGATACGACTCCTCTCTGAGTGAAAGAGTGGCGATGAGTTCGTCGGGGAAATTAAAATTGGTAAATTGTTCCCCAGGTAAAGGGGCTTCCGCAAGTTGGTCTGCGATGGTTTGTCCTTTGATTGATTTCTGGTGGACAAACTCAAGGTCGAGGTCGGCGAGGAGCATAAGCCATCAGGCGATGCATTGGTTTAGATGAGGTTTGGCATACATATAATGGATGGGGTCCGTGTTGGTGATGACAAAAGTTTTGTGATTCAGAAGGTAGTGTCGGAGTTTGGTGGCCACGAATGATAGGGCTAGGCACAACTTTTCTATATGTGTATACCTAGTCTCATAGTCCACCAGAGTGTGACTTATATAATAAACGGCTTGTTCCTGATTCTTAGAGTCACGATGTGCAAGCATGGCTCCTAAGGTGGGATAAGCACGGGTGGCTGCAAGAGATACGCTTTGAGAGCTTCAAAGGCTTGATGGCACTCCTCGCTCCATTGAAATTCAATGTCTTTTTTAAGGAGGTGATGGAAAGGTTGACATCGATCCGAATGTTGAGATATGAAATGTCGGATAGATTGGAGCTTACCTTGTAAACTACACAATTGTTTGAGGTTAGTAGGTGGGGGCATTTCTAGGATAGCTTTGACTTTAGATGGATCGACCTCGATGCCACGCAAAGAGATGATAAAACCAAGAAGTTTTCCCGAAAGGACACTGTTAGAGCAAAATCACAGCACCCCTGGATGTTGATCAGATTTCTAGGTTGATCATACTAACATCCAGTGTGATTGCATAACATTGAATCCTTTCTCCAAGTGTGGGACTTGAAGAGTGAGAAAGGATTCTCCAGAGAAGGTTGGTTCCTATTCCTCTGTTTAGATGCACACGAAATATGTAGAGGGTTTTCTCAAAACCTAATCTAATCTACCAAGGAGACAAGGTAAGAAAATGCATAAAATAAATCTAAGCTAATAGAGGTGATGCACCAAGGAATGAAGAACACCTATTTTGCCAGTGAACACAGACCATTTGAATGTGATATAAGATCATGCACATATGAAAAAACCTACAGTGAAAGACCAGGAGGATGCAAGAAAGAACACAGAGAGGGCTGAGAATCATCCACAGACATGCATTACTTGCTCCAAAGATTGATACAATACACTACAGAATGCCATGAGGTAGAATAGTATTATAGTTCAAATGAGAGGTTCGGATTCCACAAATTCGCCTGAGGAGAAGAAGGGAGAGGCAAAACAGAAAATGTTCGACCTTGAAAAGAAGCTCCTCTTTACAATATATAGAAGGAATGAGAGAGGAAAGAGAGGAGGGAAAGCCAAATCTACCCCAACCACCTCTAGGTTGCATTCAATTCGTCCATCATGGCAGAAGCGGTGGATCCTGGCAAAACGGTGGGCTGCCTAACAGAAGTGGCGAACTGTCTGCTGCATTAAAGTTGTTTGTTGAAGCATTACTTCTGCTTGTTATTTCGTGCCAGAGGTGTTTCTAAATTTTCTCCCTCCAGACTGCACCAAAATTCGAGAATAACCCCAGAATCATGTAGAGAATTTCATGAGCTTTCCGTTGATATAAAGAACGTGCAAATCCGAGCTCTGGATCGAAAGATATGTCGATCTGAAGATTTAGGGCACGGAACAGGCGAAAACAGATTTTGAAATATTTTCCCGCGCATTGCCACCTGGACGCCACGTGGCAAGCTCTGATTCACTAAATAATTCTCTCTCCCTTGTCGTTCGGTGGGCTTCATTTGAAATTTCCCTGTGGGCCCCTTAAACTTAGACATGTGTCGTCTTCTGATTGGCTCGGGCCAGTGCTTGAAACTTTGCCCTTTGACTTTTGGACTCTCTCCCTTGTGACACGTGTCATGATCCGATTGGCTTTCGGGCCTGCCGGCTCCTTCGCGCCTTTCACGTCTTTTCGTCCCAAATGTCCCATTTGCCTTCGGACTGTCTGGACTCATTTCGGCCGGTTCGGCCGGTTCGCGTCCTTCTGGCCCAAATGTCCCATTTGCCTTCAAACTGTCTGGACTCATTTCGGCCGGTTCGGCCGGTTCGCGCCTTTTTGTCCCAGACGTCCCAAAGGCAACCTTGAGCAGAACTTAGCCAATTTTCACGATTTTTCCTGGATCAACCTACTTGCCTTTCTGCAAATTTTTCGCATTTTTTCAGAGCTTGCTCCTTCCTTTTTCGGCCAGAGGAGTTAGAAAATATCTGAGAGAACCTCAGAAACATGATGCTTGCTCTGAATCAATCAATTTTCCTGGGACTTGAATATTCTGATGCATGTTATCAAAATTACCCTAGGGGGGTGAATTTTGGATAACAGTTTGGCGAATAAGTGGGGTCATCTGCCTGCTAGATGAAAAGACCAGTGGCCTTTTAACGATCTATTGGGCATGGAGTTATAGCATTGACCTGAAACGAGTCTGATACCGCAACTTCTTCTCCAACAACACCCTGAACTGTAGAAAACAACCTGAGAGTAGCAAAACCTGTGCCGAAGCACTTAGGGAAACTGAAACCTAACTACAACAGGACAATGTGCACAAGCACTTGGAGGAATGAAAATCTAATTAATATTTACAAGGTAGTGATCTTCCCTCTAGAGGCAACGCTTGAGATAGATTCCATTGAATGGAATCTGCAGTTCTTCACCATCCAATGAGGCTAATTGGAAAGCATTGCTGCTCTTGTGCTTCGTGACCATGTATGGGCCACTCCAGATGGCATCAAATTTTAAATGCCTTCCTAGTTTTTCTTGATCTGCATCCCATTTCAACACTAGATCTCCAAATTGAAAAGATCTATCCTTGGCCTTTCTGTCAAAGGTCTTCTTGATCAAAGCTTGATCCTTTTCCATTGCTTGGGATGCCTGATTTCTGATCTCTTGCAGCTCCATCAGCTCTACATATCTCACCTCCATAGGCTCAAATTCAAGCAATTCCAGCTGCTTCATGAGTTCCAATGTTGGCAACTCAAGTGACATGGACAAGATTGCCTCTCTTCCATAGACAAGCTTAAATGGAGAATTACCTGTGGATCTTTTGGGAGTGATCCTATCAGCCCATAAGGCTGATTTCAGTTTGGTATGCCAAGCCCTCTGATTCTTATCAAGAGTCCTCCTAATGATCCTCAGCAAGTTCTTGTTTGTAGACTCAGCCTGGCCGTTACCTTAAGGGTAATAGTTTGATGAAGTGCTTAGGTAGATCCCGTTCTTGACAGCCCATTCAGTCACCTTAGATCCAATGAATGCCAATGCATTATCAGAGATTATTGTAGCAGGTACACCAAATCTGGTAGTTATCCCCTCGTAAAAGTCCAAGATGCTAGACTCATTCGCCTCTTTGAGTGCTACTGCTTCTGTCCATCTGGTGAAGTAGTCTGTGGCTGTCAAAATCCATTTGTGCCCTTGGCTCGAATTGGGATTGATGGCTCCAATGAAGTCTAAACCCCATTGCATGAATGGCTGGTCAACTGAGATTGGATGTAATGGAAGGGCAGCGAGTCTCTCTTTTCCTATGAAGAATGCACAATTCTTACATCTCTTGATCCATGCATAACAATCACTAAAGATTTTAGGCCAATAATAACCAGCCTTCATGATTTTCAGAGCTGCCACTCTTGGTGCAAAATGGCCACCAGCTGGTCCATCATGAAACTCTTTTAATACCCTTTGGATCTGACCTGTGTTAATGCATCTCAGCAGCACTCCATTCACATCCTTCTTGAACAAAACTCCATCAATGATGGTATATGGAACGGCCTGCAACCTGAAGTATCTTCTCTTCGCTTTGCTCATTTCTGGAGGGCATAGGCCTGTTTGTAGGAAGTGCATGATGCCTTGGGTCCAGCAAGGAGTTGGGGCAGCATTGTCTTCTTCTTGCCTGCCACTCAGCTCATGGCTGTCTTGAACTATCAAAACAGCCTCTTCTTCGTTGCATATTTCTTTTTGCTTCCCCAAAACCAGCTGCTCACACAATCCTTTCCCTCTTACCAGTTTGGTGATCTTGATCTCAATGTCATAATCCATGACACGGGTGATCCAACCTGCCCTTTTCTCGTTCAAATCCTTGTTGAGGAGGAAGTCCTTAACCCCAACATGTGAGACCAATAACTGGACCTTGTTGTTTGAGACCAAATGCTTGAATTTCTTCAAGCTTCTAATTACTGCAAGCACATGCTTTTCTATAAAAGAGTACCTCACTTCGTAGTTATTTAGGCTCTGGCTGAAGAAGGCAATCGACTGTTCATCATTATCTTTGTTCTGCTGTACTAGAATGGCAGAAATAGTGTCACCACCTCCAAATGCATAGAGGATGAAATCCTTGGAAAAGTTTGGGTTGATGAGAGTGGGTGCTTGGGAGATGGCTTCCTTGATTGCTTCAAAACTCTCCTTGCCTTCTGCCGTCCACTTGAAAGCCATGCTTTTCCTTAACATTTTGGTGATGGGCCTGACAAGAGCTACAAAAATCTGGAATAAACCTGCGGACGAAATTAATCCTCCCCAAGAAACTTTGAAGAGCCTTCTTGTGACTTGGCAATGGTAGAGCTCTTATGGCTTCAACCCTCTCTGGATCAATTGCCAATCCTTCTTTGGAGACAATATGGCCAAGGAGCTTCCCTTCATGTGCAAGAAAGATGCACTTCTTAGGATTTAAGGACACTCCGAACTTTCTACACCTTTGAAACACTTGCCTGAGGTGAAAGAGATGGTCTGCAGCATTCTTTGAGAAGACATTAATATCATCTAGGTATATCAGCACTATCTTGTTGATCAAGCCTTTGAATGCCGTATCCATAGCTCGTTGGAATGTAGCTCCGGCGTTTGACAGTCCAAATGGCATCTTCTTGTAAGCATATGTGCCCCATTTGGTTGTGAAGGCTGTCTTGAACTGGTCTTCCTCCTTCACCATAATTTGATTGAATCCTGAATAACCATCAAGTAGTGAAAACCTTTCTGAACCAGCTACGACCTGCAATATTTGTTCCATGGAAGGGAGTGGATAATGGTCCTTGAGAGAGGCTCTATTCAAATCTCTGAAGTCAACACACAGCCTGATCTCTCCACTCTTCTTTCTGACTGGAACTAAGTTAGCAACCCAACTAGAATGCTTGATTGGGAATATGATTCTTGATTCAATCAGCTTGTCCAATTCTTTCCTCATGAGAGGCTCCATGTGTGGATTGACTGGTCTCTGTTTCTGCCTGACAGGCTTAGTATTTGGATCCAATTCGATGGTATGCTGAGCTAAGTTGGGATTGAAACCTTTCAAGTCTTCATAGCTCCAAGCAAACACATCAGGTAATTCTTGACATAGCTGTATGAACTCACACCTTTCTTGCTCAGTTGTCATCTTTCCAATTTGCAATGGCTTGTTCTCTTCTACCAAGATGGATACCGAATGTTCTCTCTTGACCTGAATGTTTGCTTTCTCCTTTCTAAACTGATCATTGGGGTTAAAAATGGACTCCAAAGTGATAAGTCCCTTGGGCAGTTTGTCAGTTCTCAGCTGTATCACCTAGTCACCATATTGCTGTTCCAACTTTTCTTGATTCTTAGCTGAGAAATCAGCTTCTTCTTGCAGGAAATGGATGATTTGCTGGTCATTCTCAAATACCTGCCAACTGACATCGTTATCCGGCACTGAAGGCCTCACAATCACGTGGATGTTTGGCTGTACCTTGTCTTGTTGAATGTTTTCTACAATGTCAAAGGCTGCCCCTACTGCTGCAAGCTTGTCAGCAGCTTGATTCTCTTTCCTAGGAATGGCTTTGATGCCGAAACCTTCAAAATATTCCATGAGGTCCCACACCCTGTTCTTGTAGCACCTGAGTAGATCATTCTTGGCAGCATGCTGTCCCTTGACCTGATTTACAATCAATTCACTATCCCCAAAGACTTGCAAGTTCTTTATTTTTTCTTGATTGCCCAATGCATCCCTTGCACCAAGGCTTCATATTCAGCAGTGTATTGGAGCATGCAAACTGAAATCTAAAAGCTGAATAGTCCTTATTCCTTGAGGTGAAACAAGCACGCTCCTTATCCTGCACCTTGTCTACTCCTTGATCCATCAAAAAGCAGCTGCCATACCTCATTGTCATCCTTGTGGTTGGCTTGGTGATGCTAGGAATAGGTTGACTTTCTTCGTGTATACAATAGACTCCTAGCTCAGACTCTTCTATTCCTTGATAAGGATCAAAAGCATGCACCTTGCTGCCCATTCATCAAGAGTCAAATCTGGGATACTTCCAACCTTAGTGTCAGCTTCATCATAGTGCTAGGGTGATCTTCTTGATCAAATGCCGAGCAATTGGCATTAATCTGACTTGGAGTGTAGGGCTCAATGGGAAGTTTGCAATAGGTTCTGATCTAATTGTGGCCTTAGTTCCATACCTCGTTCTGAATGCATGTGAGACCAATCAGCGACAAATATCCCCCAATCTTGGCTGTGAAGTCCCTTGACAAGCATAGGGCAAAGAGTGGTGGAAGGGTCTATGACTGATACCATCTTGTAAGACACAACAATTTGGACATGCATGCAAGGTAAGACTCAAATTTCTAATCACTCCAACTGTTGCTATTGCTGTCCCATCCAGCTGCACTACTCCCTTAGATGTTATTTCATACTGGAGCCCTAACTGATCAGCTATCTGTTTAGGCATTACTGAGCTACTGCCCCGAAGTCTATCATGTAATTATGCACTAGCTGATTCCAAATGATTAACGAAACCATAAAACGGGGGGGGCTTCAACATTTTACTTGTTGGCTCCATGATTTCTTCAGCTTGGGCAGCATTGTTGTAAGCACTTTGTCTTGCATCTGAAACCTGTGATTTTCGAATGATTCGAAGTGGCCATTCCTTCATAGTAGCTTGCCGCAGATCTCTTTGGCATGGGGATGGATAGGGTTCCCACATAGCTATATTGACGTTTGTCTTCTTCACTGATTCAATGATACTGAATGAGTTATGAAGGATCTCTTGCTATCCTGTGGTTTGCCAATTTATTCTGTATGTGGGACAGCAACAACTGGCATTTGAGTTGGCCTAGAATAAAGGGCGGTCTGGACGGCCCTTTGCATTTGGAAACTGGGTTTTTGATTACAATCATTGTGGAGCTGTGAAGGTTTGGAAGGTTATGGATTGGCTGGGGCTAATGGATGTTTTCTTCACCAATTTTCCTTTTGACTCATGTGGTGTTGCTTGTTGCAACACCTTGAGAAACTACCTGATTCATACCACAGAAATCTCGCTTGCCAATTTACAATTGGTGGTGTCATTTGGGTTAAAAGAGGACTCCAAAGTGATAATTCCCTTGGGAAGTTTGTCAAGTTCTAGCTCTGTTGTTTGTATCACTAGTCACATTTCGTTCCAATTCTTGATTCTTACTGAAATCGCTTCTTCATTTCATGCAGGAAAAGAGGAAATGGATGATTTGCTGGTCATTCTCAAGAACTGCCAAACTGACATCGTTATCCGGCACTGAAGGCCTCACAATCACGTGGAAGTTTGGCTGTACCTTGTCTTGTTGAATGTTTTCTACAATGTCAAAGGCTGCCCCTACTGCTGCAAGCTTGTCAGCAGCTTGATTCTCTTTCCTAGGAATGGCTTTGATGCCGAAACCTTCAAAATATTCCATGAGGTCCCACACCCTGTTCTTGTAGCACCAGATTAGATCATTCTTGGCAGCATGCTGTCCCTTGACCTGATTTACAATCAATTCACTATCCCCAAAGACTTGCAAGTTCTTTATTTTTTTCTTGATTGCCCAATGCATCCCTTGCACCAAGGCTTCATATTCAGCAGTGTTATTGGAGCATGCAAATTGAAATCTAAAAGCTGAATAGTACCTTATTCCTTGAGGTGAAACAAGCACGGCTCCTTCTCCTGCACCTTGTCTACTCCTTGATCCATCAAAAAGCAGCTGCCATACCTCATTGTCATCCTTGTGGTTTGGCTTGGTGATGCTAGGAATAGGTTGACTTTCTTCGTGTATACAATAGACTCCTAGCTCAGACTCTTCTATTCCTTGATAAGGATCAAAAGCATACACCTTGCTTGCCCATTCATCAAGAGTCAAATCTGGGATACTTCCAACCTTAGTGTCAGCTTCATCGGTGCTAGGGTGATCTTCTTGATCAAATGCCGAGCAATTGGCATTGATCTGACTTGGGGGGTAGGGCTCAATGTGGAAGTTTGCAATAGGTTCTGATCTAATTGTGGCCTTAGTTCCATACCTCGTTTTGAATAGCATGTGAGACCAATCGGCAGATAAGTAACCCCCAATCTTGGCAGTGAAGTCCCTTGACAAGCATAGGGCAAAGAGTGGTGGAAGGTCTATGACTGATACATCTTGTAAGACAACAACATTTGGACATGCATGCAAGGTAAGACTCAAATTTCTAATCACTCCAACTGTTGCTATTTCTGTCCCATCCAGCTGCACTACTCCCTTAGATGTTATTTCATACTGGAGCCCTAACTGATCAGCTATCTGTTTAGGCATTACTGAGCTACTTGCCCCGAAGTCTATCATGTAATTATGCACTAGCTGATTTCCAATGATTAACGAAACATAAAAAGGGGGGGGCTTCAACATTTTACCTTGTTGTGCTCCATGATTTCCTTCAAGCTGGGCAGCATTTGTAAGCACTTTGTCTTGCATCTGAACCTGCTGATTCGAAGTTGGCCAGTCCTTCATAGCAGCTTGCAGCAGATCTCTTTGGCCTGGGGATGGATAGGGATTCCCACATAGATATATTGACGTTTGTCTTCTTCATCTGATCAATGATACTGAATGGTGATGAAGGATCTCTCTGCTATCCTTTGGTTTGCACATTTATTCCTTGTATGTGGGCAGCAACAGCTGGCATTTGAGTTGGCCTAGGGGCTGTTCTTGGCTGCCCTTGTGCATTTGAAACTGGGTTTTGATTACCAATCATTTGTGGAGCTGTGGAAGGTTATGGATTGGCTGGGGCTAATGGCTGTTCTTCACCCAAATTTCTCCTTTTTGACCTTGTGTTGGCTGCAACACCTTGAGAAACTACCTGATTCATACCACAGAAATCCTCTGCTTGCCAATTTACCAATGTGGTGTCATTTGGGGTAGATTGTTGTTGGAATGTTTCTTGTTGTTGGTCGTTTTCTTGACTGCTCTCACCCTCCACACCAGTAGTTGTTACCATTAAAGCTTGAGTTAAAGCACCATTATAGCACATGGATTGATTATGGGGTTCATTACATGGAAAACACCAATCATACTCCTGGGAAATGTTGTTTTTGTGCTGGTACTAATGCCTTAGAGGCAGATATGGCATTTGGATTATAGGGCTGGAATGGTCTATTGGCAGGAGGCCTTGTTTGATTCATATTTGCAGCTGGATTAGGTGGTCTTTGAGGCTGATATGGCTGCCTATTGGGTTGAGCTTGAGGCTGATACGAAGGTCTAAAACCTTGAGCTTGCTGTCTCTTGAGTGTGACCAGCTCATTACCTAAATTTTGCAGTTGCTTCATGACTTCTTGAAGCTCATTTAGGGCACTTGGAGATGAAGTGGAAGCTTCATTTGAACTCTGATTTCTAGGAGTGGGAGAAGGAGCTAAGACAGGTGCTTGACTAGTACTTGGGCTCTCTAAACTTGGATATAATGGCATTGGAGGCCTAGGAGCTGGCTTGCCAGCTTGAATCAGACAATTTTCAGCTCTAATGGCTATACTATAAGCAGCAGGGATAGTTGTGCCTCCCATAGATTGAACCAACATAGAAATATCAGAATTTAAAGCTTTAAGGTAATATAGAAAAGCACCTTCTGCTGTTGGCCTGACTGCTACTAGAATTCTATCCCAAGACCTTTGAAATCTGAAGTTGAAGTCAGTTAGCTGCTCATTGGAAGCTCTCTTGATGGTTGTCAGCTACTCCAAAAGAGACAAGTTGTCTCCCTTCTCTCCAAATTGATCATGAAGTGCAATACACAGCTGATTCTAGTTTGTGATAGAGCCAGCTCCAAGGCTCCTAAACCATTGCAATGCTTTCCCCTTGAATGAAGACGCCAGCAATTTGACAGCTACTTGCATCTCATCAATCTCATGGATTGCACAAATGTTAGCAATGTCCTTGACATGATCACCAGGAGTGGTCTGATTTTCTCCAGTGAAGTACGGAATGTTCTTCAATGCTACAACTGGGATTGGATTTTGTGCATTGAGAGCAAGTGGGCTGCTACCTGTGAAGTTGACATAGGGGTTTCACTGGTTACACCATTCTGATTGGTCGAAGAATTCTTGAATAATGAATGAAAGGGCCGATCAGGTGGAGGAGTTGAGAGAGTTCTGTTTGGTGGAGATGGAGACCTTTGAATCCTTCTTCCTCTCTGCCTTCTTCTTGGAGATAATTGCAGGTATTCAAACAACACTTCTTCTTCTCCAACTCTTGACCTTGTGATTCTTTTCATAAGCTTTCAGGCCTGTACTGCTGAAACCAGTTGATTTTATCCCAGCGGAGTCGCCAGATATGCAGATAATAGCTCTTTTCAAGCAAGAAAATTGCAGCAGATGCACATCAACTTTGCTGCAATAAAAATGAGACCTCTAGGTCCCACCGAGCGTGCCAAAACTGTTAGTGCAAAATCACAACACCCCCGGATGTTGATCAGATTTCTAGGTTGATCATACTAACATCCAGTGTGATTGCATAACATTGAATCCTTTCTCCAAGTGTGGGACTTGAAGAATGAGAAAGGATTCTCCAGAGAAGGCTGGGTTCCTATTCCTCTGTTCAGATGCACACGAAATATGCAGAGGGTTTTCTCAAAACCTAATCTAATCTGCCAAGGAGACAAGGTAAGAAAATGCATAAAATAAATCTAAGCTAATAGAGGTGATGCACCGAGGAATGAAGAACACCTATTTTTCCAGTGAACACAGACCATTTGAATGTGATATAAGATCATGCACAGATGACAAAACCTGCAGTGAAAGACCAGGAGGATGCAAGAAAGAACACAGAGAGGGCTGAGAATCATCCACAGACATGCATTACTTGCTCCAAAGATTGATACAATACACTACAGAATGCCATGAGGCAGAATAGTATTATAGTTCAAATGAGAGGTTCGGATTCCACAAATTCACCTGAGGAGAAGAAGGGAGAGGCAAAACAAAAAATGTTCGACCTTGAAAAGAAGCTCCTCTTTACAATATATAGAAAGAATGAGAGAGGAAAGAGAGGAGGGAAAGCCAAATCTACCCCAACCACCTCTAGGTTGCATTCAATTCTTCCATCATGGCAGAAGCGGTGGATCCTGGCAAAACGGCGGGCTGCCTAACAGAAGCGGCGAACTGTCTGCTGCATTAAAGTTGTTTGTTGAAGCATTACTTCTGCTTGTTATTTCGTGCCAGAGGTGTGTTCTAAATTTTCTCCCTCCAGAATGCACCAAAATTCAAGAATAACCCCAGAATCATGTAGAGAATTTCACGAGCTTTCCGTTGATATAAAGAACGTGCAAATCCGAGCTCTGGATCGAAAGATATGTCGATCTGAAGATTTAGGGCACGGAACAGGCAAAAACAGATTTTGAAATATTTTCCCGTGCATTGCCACCTGGACGCCACGTGGCAGGCTCTGATTCGCTGAATAATTCTCTCTCCCTTGTCGTTCAGTGGGCTTCATTTGAAATTTCCCTGTGGGCCCCTTAAACTTGGACATGTGTCGTCTTCTGATTGGCTCGGGCCAGTGCTTGAAACTTTGCCCTTTGACTTTTGGACTCTCCCCCTTGTGACACGTGTCATGATCCGATTGGCTTTCGGGCCTGCCGGCTCCTTCGCGCCTTTCACGTCTTTTCGTCCCAAATGTCCCATTTGCCTTTGGACTGTCTGTGCTCATTTCGGCCGGTTCGCGTCCTCCTTCTGGCCCAAATGTCCCATTTGCCTTCGAACTGTCTGGACTCATTTCGGCCGGTTCGGCCGGTTCGCGCCTTTTTGTCCCAGACGTCCCAAAGGCGACCTTGAGCAGAACTTAGCCAATTTTCACGATTTTTCCTGGATTAATCTACTTGCCTTTCTGTAACTTTTTCACATTTTCTCAGAGCTTGCTCCTTCCTTTTTCGACCAGAGGAGTTAGAAAATATCTGAGAGAACCTCAGAAACATGATGCTTGCTCTGAATCAATCAATTTGCCTGGGACTTGAATATTCTGATGCATGTTATCAAAATTACCCTGGGGGGTGAATTTTGGATAACAGACACCAAAGACACATTTCTTTGGTTGAAGACGGACAAAATATTGTAACAGGCGATCAAAAATAGTGGTTAAAACATCGAGATGTTCACTGCGATGTTTAGATTTGCCAAGAAGATCATCGACGTAATCTTCAAGGATAGTGTGCATAATGTCATGAAAAATGTAGGTCATAGCCCGCTTGCACCAGCATTCTTAAGGCCAAATGGCATTACATGATAACAGAAGGTTCCCCAAGGAGTTATGAAGGCAGTTTTATGTTGATCGGCAGGGGCAACCAAAATTTGGTTATATCCTGAAAAGCCATCCATGAGAGAGAGCATCTCATGGCCTGTAGTGAGATCAACAAGTTGGTCAATACTAGGTAGGGGGAAATCATCTTTAGGGCAAGCGAGGTTAAGATCCCGGAAATCCGTGCATATCCAAAGTCCCCCCGTCACTTTAGTGACAGGTAAGATGTTAGAAATCCATTGAGGATAGTCAATAGACAGGATGAAGGAAACAGAAAGGAGTCATTGAAGCTCCTCTTTGACCAAGAGGGCAATGCGTGGATGCATTTTTCTCAGTTTCTGTTTAATTGGTTTGGAATCGGGTTTCAAGGTGATGTTATGGACAGCAATGTTAGGATCAATTCCTGGCATATCAGTGTAAGACCAAGCAAAAGCTTGGTTGCGAGTACGAAGAAAGGTAGTAAAGGCGACCTGTTCTGATGCGTTAAGGGATTGTCCGATCTTCACAATGTGAGGATCCTCCTCCGTGTGGATGTTGATTTCTATAGTAGAATCGTTCAACATGGTTTGAGTTTCAGATGGTAAGGCGCGTTGAATATAAGAGTCATCCGCACCAAGGTAAGTGAGGATGGATTCATCATCCTGGCACTCAACAACGTTAATTGAAGGTGAGTCCTCTTCAATCATGTCTGGATACAGAAGGGGGATAGAAGAGGGGTCCTCATTATCACGTCGATAAGTGAGAGGACCTAGGAAGATAGCATTTATGAAAAAAAAAAGTTAGGAGGGATAGATTCAGGATCTATCGACTCTGTGGGTGACGGAGGCAAAATGGGTGATGATGGTTCGGTAGGGGTGACGTCGTCATCTTCCAGAAGAAAACTGACACGAGGTTCCTTCGATGTAAGTGTTCCCGAAAATCCGAGACCACTGCGATCATTGTGTTTGCGTGTGGTGATGGGGATGATCGTATGTCGGCCTTGTTCAAAAAGACCAAAACCAAAGCCTTTCCAAGCACAGCGAGTCAAGAGGGTAAGGGCGAAATGACGATTTGTCAGGTATTGAAAATTGGATTGGAAAGGAACCACACCAAGAGGAGGCTCATGGGCAACGGATGATGCGTCGACACCCCCATATGTTAGATTAGTGCAGCAGTGAGGTGGTCTGTAGGGGATTAGTTCCCCCACATGACGGTCATAGGTAGGATGTGCATGTACCTGTCCGTACTCATGTGGGGTATGGAAGGAACTAACGTTATATAGGCGATATTCCCCCAGCATAAGGCGTTGAAAAACATCTACTAAGAGGTCTGCGGTTGGGATGTTAGCTGCGGGAAGGGAAGTGGTTTTTGCGACGGTGGTTTCATGGGTTGAAGGTATAGGTGCTGTTGAAGTGAATGGTAGAGGTGTGGTGGAAGTGGATGGTTGGGTTGGATGAATGGGTGTCTTGATTGGTACAAGCACATCATTAGGGCGGTATAACATATTGCAGGTTTTGAAGGGGGGAGGATCAGCTTTTACGGTGTAGGACTTCCCCTCGTACTCAAATTTTATGCATCTATGTAAGGTTGAGGGAACGCATCCCATAGCCCAGATCCAAGGGCGACCTAACAATATATTGTATTGGAACTCTCCCTCAAGGACATAGAAGAGTTCGGGTAAAGTACGTGGTCCTACACGGATGTTAAGGATCATGGTGCCTAAGGTAGAGGTAATAGCATCATTGAATGACCGCAACATGATGGGGTTGGCACAAATGTAGCTAGAAGGGATATTCATTTGTTGGAAGGCTTTTGAAGAGATGATGTTTAGGCTAGCGCCCCCATCAATCATAACACGATGTACCCAAATGTCCCGGACATAAGCTGAGATGAAAAGAGCAGGGTCAGGATCTTCTGTACCAAAGTCAACAATTTCGTCTTCGGAGAAACTGACTGCAGCAACTTGTTGTACAAAGATAGAAGTGGTTGGGGTAGTTAAAATGGAGGTAACAGGTAGGGTTTCATTAGGTAAGACCTCGATCCCTTGAAGAATTTCAACGAGGCTTTTCGATGAGATTCAGAAGTCTGAATGAGATCATATAGTGTCATTTTTACGGGTGATTGGTGAAGCTGTTTGATCATGGCTCGATGGGCAACTCCATTAGAGACAGGGTAAGCGGGTCCACGAATAACCACTTTAGGTGGTGGTGTGATCGGGATGGTGGACGGAGAAAGAGAGGACGCAGGTGTGCTTTCTTTCGCTTTCTCGTTGTTTTTCTGCGCTCGAGTAGCAACACTAATCATATTGATCTCGTGGACCTGAGATGAGGAAGATGGTCGGGATAAATCATGGTCTTCGAGAGGTGGGGTTGTAATAATGATAGATATTGGTGAGGCGGGAACAGGTGGTATATGAGAGGGAATTGAAGCTAAAGGTCTCTCCCTCCATAAGTTGTCTTTCTTAACCTTTCTATCTGAGAGAGGTGACGGACGAAGGAGGGCTTTTAAAGCTTTGCATCCCTCCACATCATGTCCTGGTGTGCGGTGGTAAGCGCAGATTTTAGACTCATCATAACCTATAGGTCGAGGTTTAGATGGGTCATAAGATCTAAGTGGGGGTAGGGAAATGGTCGCATTCTCCACCAACATAGCAAGGATTTTGGCGTAAGATCCTTTGAGTGGGTCAAAATCAGAGGAGGATGAGGGTATTGATTGAGTGGGTTTCGGTAATGTTTGGGCATGGTTGGTTCGTACAGGTGGTGGTTTAGCCAAGGGGTGTTGACACGTGGTTTTAACTAAACGTGGTTTCTTTGGTGCAGGAGCTACGTTTAGCTGGTTAGATGATGAGGCTCCAGATAACGTGGTATCTGGAAACAATGGCAACAAAAGAGGAGTGACGGAAAACAAGTCATTTGATGATGAAATTTTTTTAGGGTTGATGGGTGGACAGGATACGTGGGGTGACAGTGTTGATATACCCTTAGATCTCTGTATGGGTGCAGAAGGCGTAGGTCGTTTTAAAGAAAAAGCAGGAGGTATGATATATTGATGCAAGGTGGAGGGATGAGGTCCCAATATGGAAGGTAGGTGTGACGATGATGGTTTTAAGTGTGATAGAGGCACAGATTGAGTTTGTCTCCTAAGTGGAGGGGCGGCTTTATTTTTGGATAAATCTAGTCGCTTAGGCGGGTGTGTTAGACTGGGTATTGGTGAGGTCCCAAGTGTAGGGGAAGATTTGGTTAGGCTGATAGAGGTGGATGAGATACTTGGTAGAGATGTGGGGGGTGAAGATGAGGACATAGGAATTTTGAGTTTCTGTAAACACTTCGGGTATATGGTAGAGGTGTCTGGATCGGTCATCTGCATTTGAGTAGAATAGGGGGTACTCAAACGTTCCTATAGGACTCGTCTATCTTCTGGAGAATGACAGTCTTCAGGTGTGAATTGGAATTTTGGTATGGAAGAAAGGTGGGTTGTGATTCCGGTCCACTGTGGGTGTGATACAGGGGGTAGATGAGGCACTGTATCAATAGGTGTTAAGAGGTCAACCGGTCGCTGAAAATATTTAGGCGATGAAGAACTAATAGGTAGGAGGGCATGTTTGAGAGGATCCATCATGGTTAAAGAATTTGGCGATGTCGGTGTGAGAGGTTTCTCATCTAAGGATGACAAAAGGAGTGATGAGCCCTCCTCTTGTGCAGCAAGAGTGGTAGAAGGAGACGTTTGGGAAATAGATAGGTTAGATAACATCCGCTCGCAGTCTTGTAGGGATGTGGTGTAAGAAAACTCATCTATGAGAAGATAACTCTGGGTGGTTAAATCCTTTATGGGTAAAGGAATGATTTCACTTTGGCTTGATGGTGGTGAAGGAGGTTCGGGCCCCTGCATCAGTGAAGAAGCTTGATTCAAAATTTTCTCGATAGAGGCTTTTGGCTGGTAGTCGAAGACTGCATGGATCTCATGAACACTCTCCTCGGCTAAGATATCCTGGTTTATGTTACTATTGGAAGAGTGATTCGGGAATGGTTTGTTGAAGATTTTCAAATTTCGGTTGGTAGGGGCATTAGGATTATCGAGGGTTATATCCCCTGCATCAACCATTTCTTGCACTATGTTTTTCAACATCTTGCAGTTTTCATGACTATGTCCTTTTACGCGGTGAAAGTTATAGAAGTCATTTTCTTTGTACCAGGAAGGTATAGCGCGGGTGGAGTCAAAATCGGAGTGAGGTTTAACAGGAGGTAAGGTGATAGCACCGGCTTTGAGCAATTTTTCCAAGATGATGCCATATGTTTCTCCCAAGGGAGTGTAATTGATGGGCTCGGCTTTATATTTATAGGTGGTTTTTGGTGGGGTATTAGACGGTGCTTGAGATTTGACCATCACCGCGTGGACAGCTCCTTTTGATTTCGAAGAAGTGGATGTGTGAGGAGTAGTGGCGTTTGGTGTATTGGTAGAATCTGGAGTTCGGAAATTGGGGTTTTTGTTGCACAACCACAATTTCTCTTCTTCTAAGGCTCAAATTTCTAGTTTCCGAGCCATGGTAAAGGCTTCATCAAATGTGCGGAAATTTTGAATTTGAAGGGTAGGAGAAATCTGCTTAGCGCATGCCCACGTAAAAAGTTTGATAAGTTCAGCATGAGGCAAGGCATATGTAAGTTGGTTGATAAGGCCCCGCCACCGTCCAACGAAATCTGCGATAGATTCATCTTCAAATTGTCAGATGGCGTAGAGGTCGGTGATAGATACTTTCTTGGCAATGTTAATGGAGAAATGATCTAAGAAAGATTGGGCTAGTTGGTTAAAATAGAAGATTAAGTGCTGGGTTAAAGCACTGTACCACTCGAATGCGGGTCCTGATAAGGACATGGGAAAGGTGTGGAGTAACAAAGCATCATCATGAGAAATCAAATAACAAGCATGTCTAAATGATTGCAAGTGTTGTTGAGGATCCTCTTTACTATTAAAATGAGTAAATTTAGGCAATTCCCATTGAGGAGGATATGAATGAAGGGGGACAGAAGGGTGAATAGGCTCCCGACAAACTTGCTCGTATGTCAAGGCACTACGACTTCCCGAAACAGAAGCCTCCAGATTTTGCATTTTGTCCATCATTTGTTTGATGAAATCCATGGTTGGATGAGATGATGGTGCGGTTGTGGTAAACGGAGGAAAATTGGGCCAAGGGCCTCCGCTAGACAATGGTGGGGTTAAGTGATGATAAGGTATAGAGGATGAATATGTTGAGGTGACCGAATAGGGATGTCCTATATAAGATGTTGAGGTCACTGGATATGTGTATGGGAATGAAAAGGTAGGCGGAGCTTGAGAAGGAAAGCTCGTGTGGATAGGTGGCAGAGAGCAAGTCATGAACGGAGCAGTCTGCAAGAGAGATGAGGTAGGGGTAGTCGGCGGTAATGATATGTGGGGTCCAAGATTAACCAACGGAAAGCCAATCTGTGTCGTATGAACCATTGAAGCCGTCGGATTGGGAGACAGGGCTAAAGATGCAGGAAGCAAGGCGGTGTCATCAGGCGGAATGGGAGCTAAATGAGCAGCTATACTAATAGGCATGCCAACAAGGAGTTGACCATCGGGCGTACGGTCAGGGGCATGAGACAAATAGTATTGTACAGTGCTAGGATTAGCATCCAGAAATTTGGCAAATTCCTTATCTCCTACAGGAATTTTGGGGATCTCACTGGTGTCCGTAGGGTTCCTTATAGAATGTAAAGGGCGTGATTCAGGAAAAGGCACAGAGCAGGCATGTGAAACCATGGCGGTGGCTTGCTTCCGAGTGATAACAACCATGGAAAAGAGTATACAGTAGGGATTCAATCTATTAGGAACAGAAACAGCCTGAGAATGGTGAAATTGGTAGGTTACTGGTTTGTCAGGAACTGTAAAGGATAGTAACCGATATCGGTCTAATAACCAATGTCGGTCACAGTAGAGATGACGTCGGTCAGTTAACCGATGTCGGTGTAATAAGACTGGTATAAGAAGATGCTGATTTGATTTTTAACAACGTTTAGTACACTTTATCAAATTGTTCTGAGGTGATCACAGAAGACAGAGTATGACAGAGAAAATAGAACCGAAAACAAGCAAGATGTACACGCAAATCCAGAGATTAACCCTAGAGTTAATTTTAATTATTGTGGGCTTATGCCTTTAGACGTAGAATGATGTCAGAATCCTAAACAAAAGACTTAGGGGAAATGTCAAGTTTGTTTTGGCTTATAAGGTTACCTCAATTGGGCGGAGGAATACCGCGGAAAAAAGGGGGGATGTTTGAGTTGTTGTGTTAATTGTGAAGTGATTCGGTATGTGTTGTGCAGTGAAAGTAAGATTAATTTCTTGTCAATACCGTGGATATCACCCCCACGTGTACGACCTGTTACTTAATCTATGTTCACTAGAATTGAAAACAGCAAGCAGGAATGTGATTCACATATTTTAAACCTAAATCAAAAATGATATTCAATGAAGCAAAAGAGATGACTTTCACTAATGCAAAGATGTAAAAGCAAAGCAAGTTCTTTTACCAAAATAACAAAATACCTTGTGAATATCTTTAGAAGAAGAAAACAACAGTTATGCTCCCTATATGAAAGCAAGCAAGAAAGAAAGAAACCCAAAATGGGTCCCACTGGGCGTGCTAAAATGTTTCGCTCGGAATGTTTCAGCTTTTGGGAAATAGAGTTGCTTCTATCCTTTCATTCCTTTTAGAAATAGATAAGGGTTAGGGCTAGGAGGAATACCTGTTGAATGTCGAGATGGTGTGCGCGTACTGTAGAGAGAGATCAGGTTGATTGCGAAGAACTCCTTTTTGTCTTGGAAGGACTACCTGCAAATAAGAATACAAGACCACAAGATTTTGATTAGACAATAAATGAGGGAACTGCCTTGGGCCCAGGAAATATAAAACTTCCTTTAGAAGGCGGTCAGTTCCCCTGCTAATATAAATTAACATGAAAGATTGTAAAATAACAATTTAATTGCTTCGTTGAAACAGGTAGGGGGAAAGGCTGGTTTCTGGTTTTGAGTCACAATAACCGATACCGGTTATTGTCAAAAGATATCGGTAGGGGCTGTGTTTTTGGGAATTTTGGTGAGGGTCGGTTGTAGGGTGGTTGTATTGTTTGTAAGGCTAGTATATGAGCGGGATTAGGTAATGGGGTGATGAGAGGTAAGTGGATGATAGTTAAGTATAATGTGTTGCTGGGTAGTAGATCTAGGAATAGATTTATGACGGCTGTGATTAAAAAGTCTAAGAAATATTATTAAAGAAAACACACAAGATGCAACTTACTGGTTATTGACGAGGATGCAGGTCCAAGAACTGTGATGAAAAAGGTAGAACTCAGGCAGGATGGCCTGACAATCAGAAGATGAGATATCTCCCTCCTGATGATCAGCTGAGTGTCACAGGGCTCTGGCTATTCAGTTGCAGTCTTGGGCTTGATCTCCTTCACTGCAAACTCTTCTGGTTTCTTCACTTGTCTCTGCTTGGCCAAGTAAAGATCTGGATTCTCTTGATCACTTCTGATGATCCCGATTGATCCAAAAATCCCTCTACCTTTGTTTCTGGTTAGGGGAGCCTATTTACAGGGAACCGATGGCAGTTACGTAACCGACGGCGGTCGAGTAGGAACCGGTATCGGTCAGGTCAAAGTGGGCTATTTTTAGTAAAATAGCCAACTTTCCCTCCTTTTCTCCCGAGGGATTAGTTGCGGGCTTGGTCAAGTAACTACAAGGTCGGTTTTGGGTGCGAGAAAGGGGTCATTAGTCATGGGTGTGGATGTAGACCAAGTTATAGGTCTTAATTAGGTTATTTTAGGGTTAGGAATAGGTCATGATGAGGTGGAAAAATGAGGGTGGCAGGTAAGGTGATGTGGATTTATTAATTATAAGGTAACTAATAAATAATTGTGCAAGGTTTAGGTGATGGGGTTAGGTTGCGAAATGAGATGCGGGTCACAAGGGGTCGTAAGACACAAATTTGGTGTCTACAATAGGCTGATGAACGTAAGCCCCTAAAGACATTACATGATTGACTATTATAAGAGTGAAAAATAGTCACATGATCACCAAATGTCATAGGTTTAGTAGGTCCCTTGAGGTATGACGTGAAAAGACAACGGGTGATGAGGTGCAACTAATTGGGTCATAAAATGGAAAGTAGAATGCCTTGGGCAATAGAGCCAAGATCACAATAGGCAAGTCCATGACAAAAAAGCTTATTTTTATTATTCTTTTCTTTTCGAATTTTGTAGATAGATTGATCGATTTGGGAAGTCTACACGGGATGAGTATATGTCTCCTTGAGGTCTTTGTGAAGCTGATTGATGCGGGAAGCTTCTAAATTTTGATTTTTGAGAAACAATAGTCTTCTTTTTGGAAAAACTATGTAGAGAGTTGTGATATTTTTATAGCTGTCCTTCGAGGGAGCAGTCTATTTATAGCAAAAATTGAGGGCAGAAGATGTCCTTTTGAGGGATTCATCTATTATATTGGAAGTTTGACTCAAAGAGTTGATCCACATTTTGGAAGATGTCCTTCTGAGGGATTCATATTTTTTTTGTTTGTTTTGGCTTTTAAGTCATGGACGAGACTATAACGAAGCATTTGGACCTTGTTGAGAATGCAAGGGTGAACTACCATGGGATCTCATCTAAAAGAAGATGAAAAGTATCCATGAGAATCATGCCATGCGCAGAGCTGTGGTGCACATATTTAAGATAAGGAAAAAGGGTGACGGGTAATCAAATGATCCTTGTTTAGTCGTTGGAGAGGAGGTGTGGAAAAGGTAAATGGCGCTCAAGGGATGATGATGAACTAGATAAATAGTGATGTAGGACTAGAGGTCAAAAGTAAAACGGTTGAATATGTAATGCGTTAAGGGGCTCAGATTTGGGTTTACCCTCAAGCGAGGACAAACGATAGGCACCTGATCCGTAGGTATGAGTTACAATGTACGATCCAAGCCAATTAGGAGAAAATTTACCTTGTTTGCTTTTCTCTGCTTTGGTTACGTGTTGATTTTATTTTAAAACAAGGTCACCAACTTGGAAGGTTCGTTCATGAACATGTTTGTCATAAGCACGTTTGATACGTTGTTGATAAAATTGAAGGTGATCTAGAGCATTAAGAGGACGTTCGTCTAATAACTCAAGCTGTGCTAAGTGGTCTTGACGAAAGTCATCATCAATAAGTATGTCATGGAGAGAAATGTAAAGTGTGGGGATTTGGAATTTGAGAGGCAAAAAACCCTCGCTACCGTAGACTAGTGAAAAGGGTGTAGCCGCAGTGGAAGTGTGAATACTAGTGCAGTATGCGCACAGAGAAAAAGGAATGTGTGTATGCCAATCCTTCCCAGTATCGTCAACCACTTTCATGAGAATTTTATTGAGGTTTTTGTTAGTGGATTCATCCTAGCCATTGCTTTGTGGGTAATAAGGTGAGGAGAAACTAAGTTGAATACCGAAGGCGTCGCAAAGTTTTTGCAGTGTTTTGTTTTTGAATTGTTTTCCATTGTCAGTGATGAGGTGATGAGGGACCCCAAAGTGACAAATGATGTGATGGTTAATGAACTCACATATTTACTCAGCTTTCACGGAAATGAGTGGTATGGCTTCTACCCATTTTTTGTAGTATTTGGTAGCACTTATAATCCATTGATGGCGTTGGGAATACTGAGGATTGATTTCTCTAACAAGATCCAAACCCCATTGAGAGAAGAGCCAAAGGTCACGAGCAACCTATAAGGTGTGACTGGGTGTATGATGAAGGTTGGAATGTTGTTGACATTTCATGCAGCATTTGACATATTCGCAACAATCATGATTAAGGGTTGTCCAATAATAGCCTAGGAAAAGAATATGCTTAGCAACAACAAGGCCACTAAAGTGGCCTCCACATATGCCATCATGAACCTCCTTGATGGTGTAAGGAATTTTAGAACTTGTGAGGGGTCGTAAGATAATACCATCAAAGCTGCACTTATAGAGGAGTCCCCCCAGGATAATGAAATGGGAGACCTTCTTAAGGAAGGCACATTGTCCGTTACGAGTGAGATCAAGAGGTAAGATGGAGAGGGAAAGGTAGTCAGAGTATTGTTTATACCAAAGGTCACTCGGGTCAGGGGTGTCGGTTCTGATTGAGTAAACATCGTGGGGTAAATAAGAAGGTGAATGGAGGTGTTATACAATGACAAATATTTTGGAATCGGTAGGGGAAGCGGGTATTTGGGAAGCTAAACAAGCCATAGTAGCTGTAAATTTGTTAGTTGAACGTGGGATGGTTTGAAGGGTGTAATGATCAAAGGTGGTCAAAAGTATGTCTACATGATGTTTATACTTTTTAAGTATCTCGTTGCGACATTGGTACATACCATTGACTTGGTTTATGACCAATTGTGAATCACCAAAGATGTGGAGTGATTCGACATCGAGGGCATAGGCGGTCTGGAGACTGAGTACAAGTGCTTCATACTTGGCAATGTTGTTGGTGCATTCAAAGTCGAGTTTGAAAGACAAAGGCATGGGTTCTCCATCTAGAGGGATGAGGATAACACCAGCTCCACCCCCATGCTGACACTTGGAATCATCGAAGAACAATGTCATTTGGTAAGGTGGTTCATCCAGGGAAAGGGCAGCAATGGATTCATCGGGGAAGTCAAAATTAGAGGGTTGGTCCCCGATAATAGGTACGTCAGCCAGTTGGTCAGCTATAGCCTAACCCTTAATGGACTTTTGGTGAATTAATTTGAGGTCAAGATCAGCTAAAAGCATGAGCCAACATGTGGTACATTGATTTTGATAGGGCTTGGCGTAAATGAAGTGTAAAGGGTCGATCTTGGTCACAACATAGGTTTTTTGGTTGAGTAGGTAATGGCGGAGTTTGGTGGAAATGAAAACTAAGGCTAAGAAAAGTTTTTCAGGGTGATTGTATCGGGTTTCGTAGTCTAGAAGGGTATGGATGATATAATAAACTCCCTGCTCCCTATGTTGTTCATCACGATGAGTGAACAGCCCCTAAGGAGTGATCGGTAATTGATATATAGGTAAAAAGATTAATTGTCTTTCAGTGGAATTAGTACGGGTGGTTGGAGAAGGTATTGTTTTAAGGCCTCAAAAGCTTTGTGACAGTCATCATCCCATTTAAAGGAGACATCCTTCCTAAGCAGATGATGGAATGGTTGACACCGATCCGATAATTGTGAAATGAAACGGTGAATGGATTGCAATTTACCTTGCAGACTATGGAGTTGTTTAAGGTTAGTGGGCGGAGGAATTTCCAGAATGGCCTTGAATTTAGCTGGGTCAACTTCTATACCACGTAAGGAAATGATAAATCCCAGGAACTTTCGTGAGAGAACCATGAAGACACACTTTTTAGGCTGAAGGTGGATGCAATATTTAATGAGGCTGTCAAAGATGGTTTTGAGGACATCGAGGTGCTTGGCGTGGCGTTTAGATTTAGCCAAGAGATCATCCATGTAATCTTCCAATATTGGATGCATGACATCATGGAAGATGTAATTCATAGCTCGCTAGTATGTAGCACCAGCGTTTTTAAGGCCAAAAGGCATGAATCGATAGCAGAAGGTCCCCCAAGGGGTAATGAATTCGGTCTTGTGATGATCTTCTGGGGAAAGAAAATTTTTGTTATAACCTGAGAAACCATCCATGAGTGAGAGCATCTCATGACCCACGGTAAGGTCTACCAGTTGATCAATACAGGGCAAGGGAAACTCATCTTTCGGGTAGGCAAGGTTGAGGTCACGGAAGTCCATGAAAATACGGAGTCCCCCTGTTTCTTTAGTAATAGAGACAATGTTAGAAATCCAACGAGGATAATAAATGGGTAAGATGAAGGAAACGAAAAGAAGACACTAAAGTTCTTCTTTGACGAGAAGGGCAATACGAGGGTGTAACACCCACTATTTCAGACACATAAGACTACATAGAAAAACACAGGATAATTTTTTTTTGACTTGATTGACACAAAACACGACACAAAATGTCGCCACCAAGGTTACAAATAACTCTATGAACAACTCGGTGCAAGGATGACCACAAAGGTAACAAAGAAATGTTCACACCCATCAAGGATAATTCACTTTTCTTTTTGACAAGACAACATAGGAAACCACCACATAACACACTTACAGATAGGGTAAGCCACAATGAGAAATTATTGAAGGTTATTTATTTTGATAAGACATCTTTCAATCCTTAACTTAAGTTTTCTAGGACTCTAGATATGATTCGTACAATTCCTCTTATAACGCTAAGTTTCTTACTTTTACTCTGAAGAGAAATTGGCTTTAAGTCTTCTCTATTATGACCTTTATTTGCTTAATTCGTTTATTTAGAAAAAGGGGTAATTTAATTCCACAAGGCCATCTATTCACACTTACACTACTAGAACTCGTTCATGCCCATATGACAACATGGGTTTGCATTCAACACACTTAAGAGAAGAAAAACAAAGCACCTTGGAAAAAGGTTAGGGGGAGAAGGTCGAGTTGAAATCATCTTTAAGATCTCATTAGTTATTACCAAGATTTAATTGAAGCTTGAAAACTTAACCAAAATTATTAAAGATTTTACTTAGGCTTTACTAAATGAGTTTTATAAAATAAAACAATTTACCTTCCAAAGGCTGAGAGATAGATTGCGTGGTTTCAAAATTGTTTTCTCCTGCTTATTAAATCTTATTATCTTCCAGAACTAACCATAGATTTTCCTTAAGTTCATTTAAGAATTCCACCATAAAAGGAATAGTGTTCATTAATGTAGCTAGGGATATCAAGTTCTAAAATGTTACTTAACAAAGGATAGTTTCATCTTTGATCACTTATGGAATTACATGCTCTCAAGTTGGTCACCTCTACACTAATTTATTTGCAATATAAATTTTAGTTTAACTTCTATAAGTATTAAACAACCCATTTTATATTACTTATGACACACTATTACTAAGTCTTAGAAAGATTTAACTCAACCTTTAACCGCAGGGGTAAATTTTAGCAATACTCATTTACGAAAACGAAACAAGGTTACATCAACTCTTAGAATATTGATAATCCATTAAGGTCACCCAAAAAGAGGTAAACCAATTTTCTTATATTTTCAATGATAGTCAATGATCCAAGGTTTCCAAAGTTAAGATGACAAAGTCCACAATACAATATACTAAGACATTGACCCTCTTCTGAAAATTTTCATAGGACGTTACAATAGTTTAACCATTAAAAAAAACAACGTACAAGCACCATAATGATTATCATCTATGCAAGTACAACAGCCACTTCTTTCATACTTGAGCTCGGAAAATCAACCTGCAAAAACATGTTAGCTTTTGTCAGTTCCAAAGAACTGGCATGAGCATGCATTCCCCTTTCCTAGATATCTCATCCAAATTGATTGAACGACTAGTGCATGATTTCCATTCCATGACATAAGCAAAAAGTGGTTAGTATGAATGTAAACAAAATAGATACCTAGTTAACAAAAGGCACACTGTAGGACATATGAAGGCCAAAATTGTACATTTTCTATCCAAAGTTTCTCTTACACCATACATTCTAAATTATAACAAATTTCCCACATAATACTCCTTTTTATTTTCTTTAAGTAAAGATAGCGATAACAACTTCACATTCACAAAACTAAATAAAGGAATCGTACGACAACCACCCGATATGGAATAGTAAATTCTACTGATAATGCAAAAAGAAGGTAACTAATTTTTATTATTCCGAACATCCCTACTCAGACCAAGAGTGTCACACAAGCCCAAAAAAACTCATGCCACCTATGGGGGGGGTTATGGCCACTCAAGGACTCAATTCAAAGATCATGTAAAAAGGAAATGCATTACACATGCGTACACCTTAAAGAATGTAGCTGATGTTTTTTTTATTGTTATACCCAATATTTATATATATATATCCAAGGTTAAACAACGTCCACATACGATAAGTTGAAACTTTGAAAGCACTATAAAGCCGCAAGTACCAACTCCGCACATCCCTCAACGAAAAACCCTTCATTCCCAACATAATAAATATTTCAATGTTATACACTGTTAACTTACTTGCTGAAATAACGAAGAAAGGTCTCATAAAACATTTTTGTTTTGGGGTAAATGTAATTTCCCTTTCACAGGTCCCCAAAAGCATCTCAAGCCTTAGAATTAGCTCCATGTTAACCATATCCAACATATACATCATTGTTTATTACTCGGAAGGGGTAAAACACTATTCATACACTCACTACCGTGGATGCATCCGACAAGGAAAGGCTTTTCTTATAATAAAGAAAAATTTAAGTAAACTTACACAGTTGTGTCGGGCGCATAGGATATCCCATGTACAAAATGAGAGTGCCTCGAGTACTGTAAGTATTTTCTCCAAAGGTTTTAGTAAGGTTTTCCCTATAACAATCCCTCAAATTTTCCGTCACAAAGCAGTTGGTGGACCTTCCATAAGACCAGTTAGGGAGATAAGTCAAATGTAGGACTAACAATGTTATCCCTTGGCTAGGGTACTAAAATTTTAAGGTAAGCAAGTTAGATTTGGCCAAAAAAAATAAAAAATGTTTGGATAAGATGTTGTCGAAAACCCACTATCTAATCACAACCGGTCACATCCGACGAGCATAATACACAGTTCATTAAAGCTTCTAAAAAGAATAGAAATTTATGATGTTCCAGCCTTGTAGTCAACTTCCCATGTCTGAAATTGGGATGAGATTATACCAAATTAGATTGCTTTAAAAAAAACGATGAGTAAGGGTCTTTCCAGTATCATTTCCAAGTCGAATTAATTCTAGACAGTGATAACATCAAAAGGCAACCAATACACAACTTCTCATGAGATAAATATTTTTATTCATTTATCACCTGCTCCCCTTTATAACCAAGGGATACATACAAGAGGTAAAATCACATTTATTTTATTTTATTTTATTTTATTTTTAAAGGAGGAAAAAACTTAAACAAACAATAGCTCATTTCCACGTTGAAGAAGGTCCAATACCAGGTCGAAAAAAAAGACAGAACTACTCTCACAGGCATAACACAGATGTATCTAGTAAAAGTCCACGCACATTTTATCAAGAAAAAAAAACTACAATCTTTGCGGGAAAGGCGTACAACAACCACACAACATTTCAAATGATATTTTCTCATGCAGAGCTATCCCAAAACAAACATAGCACACATTTACAAGGAGAACAAGCAATAATCATGCAATCAATATAAAAGAAATAGCTGGAAAAGGTGAAAAACAGCTCATGCCTGTTCCTCCTGATTCAACATCGCCCCTCCTGCCTCTTCCATTGTTTTGGACGCCCTCCTGAAATCCCACACCCAACAAAACATGCCAGACTGTAGAGGAAGCCAGTGGAAGCTGGAAACGTGGGAGAAGAAGAGGCATCCATCGCCCAAGGAGGAACTATGATGAAAAACGCCTTGACAGAAATGATCTCGATGGCCTCTCTGCCCACGCAACCAGGTCAAAATGGTAGTTTGGAACAGGTGCGGACATCCATCCACGCACACAGGGTAAGAAGAGGAGGATCTTCAATAGGGAACCAACAAGTGTCAAAGCTAAACAATTTTCCTAACCCAGCATTCATGCAGTCAATAAAGAGGCAGAGAAAACGTGCCAGGAGAAGGAATCACCCAAATCGCAGAGGAGGAGAAAACAAAAAAGGAAGAGGGTTCGTTTAGGAGGAAAAAGGAACAAAACTGTGCAGAAAGGATAAAACAACACCCAAACATGTTTCCCTCCTTCCAAGGGCCTGCAGCCCAAGAAAAACGTGCCCAACACTCCACCCATACGCATTCAAAGAACAATAAAAGGGAGACCAGGTCCTTCCACCAACCTCCAGCTAACAACCTAGTTGATTGCATAGCTAGGCAAGGGAAAAAGAATGGTGCATAGGAAGGAGAAAAGTAAAAAGATGTTTTCTTTATTAAGTTGGTTACAAATCGTTAACAACACATGGCTAGATTTTAATAACTCCACCCTCCACGCAGCCAGTCAGCACAAATAATGCCCCTAACAACAACAAAAAAATAATTCCCACCAGCCCACGCCAAGCATGGCATCAATGCAAAAATGATTAAACAAACTGGTGGTAAACCAAACTCCACGCCAAGAAGGAGATAAAACTGACCGGAACAATTTTACAAGTCTCTGGATGAGTAACGTGGCCTAAAAGGCTTTAATAATTCAACACAAAATTTTATAATTTATTTACACAAATAAAAAATATAACTGATACGAATTCATTTATTATTACAATAGTTTTCTCCATATAATTCACATAAGCTAAAAGGTATAAGAAATTTTGTATGATTATTATTCAACCCGAGAAGATTAAATCACATACAGACAAGCAAGCTAGAGGAAGTAAGAGTCAAATTCTCCATTACTCACAATGATTAAAACAACATGTGAACAGGCTTAAGCGACCAAGCGAAGAAAACTAGAGGTTGACATTCAAAAGAAAACACGAAGCAAGGAATGACCATGGCACCAAGACGGGTAACCCCTTCCTCAGCGTGGAACGGGGTTCATTCTGCACATCGACCAACCAAACAATAAAATCGCTTAACAATAATTAATAATACAGTTGATAACAATCGACACTAAAAATAATGAGTTATCATCGATCAATAATAAAAATAATAATATTGTTAATATTATTATTACTATTATTATTTAATCATTATTATTATTATTATTACCACTTAAAATAATTATTAATCATATTAACAAAGACGTATATACCAGCTCGACAATAATGTAAACCAATAACACTATAAAATAGAAGCCAAGTGATAATTAAATTAAAACAACATTGTTATCAGTATATACTATAAATATAAATAATTTCTACTCACACCAATAATGGCCAAAGATCCAGCTTACCTATGCGACAACAAGATCCTCCTTTAAATAGGTTAACGCACAGGACATTACACAGTCCACACACAGAGGTGTCAATAATGACTTGAGAATGCAAGAAGGAGAGGGAAGGTTCTAAAATATCACTAAGACAAGATCTAAGACAATGAAAATACACACAGCCATTCGACACTCAACAAAAGGGTCATTGCGACAAGAACTAGGGTAAACGCCGAACGGGGCATTACAGAGGGTGCATTTTCCTTAGCTTTTGTCTAATAGGTTTGGCATCGGGAATGGTTACAATATTGTGGACCACTATGGTGGGGTCAATACTAGGCATGTATGCATAAGACCATGCGAAAGCGTGGTTATGCTCTCGGAGAAAATAAGTGATGGGTTCCTATTCAGCAGCATCTAAAGATTTTCCGATCTTTAAGACGTGCGGGTCATCCTGAGTATGAATGTTGATCTCAATAGTCGATTCATTCAACATGGTTTGTGTCTCAGAGGGTAAAAATCGAGGAATATATGAGTCTTCTGCACTAAGGTAGGTGAGTATGGATTCATCATCCTAACATTAAACGACGTTAATGGTCAGTGTGTCATCATCAATCATCTCAAGATAAAGGAAGGGGATAGTGGAAGGGGCCTCACCTTCGCATTGATAAGTCAAAGGCCCCAAGGAAATGGTGTTTATGAAAAAAAAAGTTAGGAGGGATAGATTCAAGATCCATTGACTCCGTCGATGAGGGTGGTGATGAATTTGGAGAAGGGCTAGGGTCTGTAATGAGTTCGATGCGGGCCTGTTTGGTAGGAGGCTCGGGGAAGCCGATACCACCTATGGTCATTATGTTTTTAGGTGGTACATGGAATAACGGTATGGCGACCTTGCTCGGAGAAGCCAAAACAAAAACCCTTCCACACATAGTGGTACACGAAGGTGTGGGTGAAATGGTGATTAGTAAGTGATTGGAAGTCAGCAGAGAATGGGTGGGGCTGTGATGGTGGTTCAGGTGTGTAGGTGGTAGTATAAATTCCCCCATAGGTGAGACTAGTACGAAGATGAGGAGGGCCATAAAGGAGGTGTTCTCCGATACGATGATCATAACAAGGGTGTTGGTGAAGGCTTCCATACTCATGTGGGGTAAGGAAGGTGTTGAAACTATTTAGGCGATACTCCCCCAGAGTGAGGCATTGAAAAGCACCTTCCAAGGGATCGGTGGTTGGTATGTGGGAAGCTGGTATGGATGATGTGTTGGAGGTCGATGCGGAGGTGGTGTTAATGGATTGGGAAGCTAATGGGTTATCCATGGAGGTTATAGTAGTGGTAGGAATAGAGGAGGTATGTGTGGCTGAGGTAGCGACTATATTGGTAAGCGGAGGTGTAGGTGAAGTGGTAATGGTTGCAGAGGTAGACGGCGTGATAGGTATGAGCACATCATTGGGTCGGTAAACCATGTTGCATGTTTTGAAAGGTGATGGGTCAGCTGGAATGGTATAAGTGTGTCCTTCATGTTCAAACTTTACACAATGATGCAAAGTGGAAGGAACGCAACCCATGACATGGATCCATGGTCTACCAAGCAACAAGTTATATTGGAATTCCCCCTCCAAAACATAAAACAATTCTAGAACAGTGCAGGGGCCCACACGAACGTGAAGGATGAAAGTGCCTAGTGTGGAGGTGATAGCGTCGTTGAATGAACGTAACATGACCAGATGTTTGTGCATGAAATTGTCAGGTATGCACATTTGAGAAAATGCATGGGATGAAATGATGTTAATGCTAGTGCCTCCATCAATCATAACATGGCATACCCGTATGTCATCAATGTGTACATAGATGAAGAGGGATGGGTCCGGGTCATCATTTTGGTATGGCGCAATCTCCTCCTCTGAGAAGCTAAGTGATCCAAAAATAATCTGATTATTACGACCTGATCTCGGACCCTTATAGGCTTCGATTATTTGCCGATAATTTACTCCTTTTAAGTAATCAATTTAAAATAATGCAAGACAATAACGACAATTGCACACAGATTGATTACGGAGTTCGGCAATTGCCTACGTCTCTGGGTTCGTGATCGAATCGTTCCACTACTCAAAACTTGTAAGTTACAATAGTACTTTCATAAGAAAACCTAATGGAATTTTACTTTCCTATTAGTACACCAAACCTTCAGATGACAAGGGTGAAAAATAGCACCCGAATTCCACCTTCTTGATGCGTACAATCTCCTTTAGCTTTGATCGGCCTTACTCGACGCTATCAATGCGAAGCTAGCACTCCGGTCGACAATCCAGGATTTTGCAAGTACTTGGTGTGGTGCTATGGGCCTATTGGGTAGTTTGACATTTCACTCCCAATAAAAAATATTCCAGTCTAATATTGCCTAACAAATAATAGGTCTAATAGAAAATACTAATGTCGACACATCCCGCGAATTTAAGTCTTAACACAATAATAAGCTCGGGATCGGTGTCTCCTCTTGGCACGGAGTGTCCACTGTTCCAGGGCTCTAGCAATGAGCTTCTCCGTGGCTTCGGTGTGTGTAATGTGTCTATGTGTGTCCAATAAAATAGAACGGGTTCCCTATTTATAACAAAATTAGGGCCCTTAAAATAATGCACTTGCATATTATCCATAGGCTAATATTAGCCTAATCCCGTACATAGAAATTGGGATAAAAATTCCCAATAATGGGCGGATGCAAAAAAGGGATTAAATCCCCACGCAGCGGCATAACATTTGTTAAGGGATAAAAATCCCATAAGGAGCACATTGAATATTTAATGGGATTAAATCCCATAGGAAGCGCTTAAGAAGGGGTGGGCGGTTTTGATAATGTTTAAGGCTGTAAATAGCCTTTCCACACATATAAGGAGGTCAAAGACCACGTTAGGCTTATAACCGCCCCCAACAATCACCTTGTTCAATTTCCTTCCTTCCATGTGGAAACATCCACGCAAGGCTTAATGCCTCACTGACAACCACTTCATCCTCCCACCTGCTTAACGTGGTCAAGTCACATGGCTATTTTGGTGGTTCATACTAATGTTTTAAACATTAATATATATACATGTGGCATTTGGAAAGTGGCCTTACCATAGATAATATTATTTTGACTCAATACAATGTGGCATAGAAATAATTAACTCGGTAATCCTGTAGTCCACTTTTCATCTCCCGATAGGCAAATCAACTGAATTCGATGAGTGGTGGCAAGCCACGTGCCACAGTGAGATTCAGTCCAATATTGACCAGTTGACCAGAGTTGACTTTCCTACTGTCTGAACTTTGACCGAACATATCTAGAGCTCCCGATGTCCGTTTGTCGCGTTCTCACAGTCGTTGGAAATATCTCGAGATGATCTTCTGCACTGACACAATTTAGGGATGTTTAGGGAACTTTTTGAAAATTATCCCCTGATCACACCTCCCCACTGAGAAAAGCTTTTTGTCCCAAAAAGCTTCCATATTGTCCCGAATCTGAAAAACTCTATTGCCACCTCGGAAGTGCTGCTGTAGAAGACCCTTGGGTCTTCTCCTCCAACCTTCTCACTTCGAAAAATCTGTTCCGATCCTGGGGCCTGTGGGTTATGGGTCCACGACGTTTTTTCTACGCCACTTTGATATCCGAAGAAGACCTCCACGCCTCCACTTTATGGTGCTAAGTTTCTGAATGAAATTGCAACGCTCCTTCTGTGTGGTGCTAAGCTTCTTGATATCTGACAACAAGGATCTTCTTTTACTCTATAACACAGCTCCTGGCTCCGAGTTGATTCCGTAGAATCCGAACTGGTTTGAATGAACTCCATGTTACGTAGAGCTTTGATCGATCCGATGTCACTGATGGACAATGACTTGTCCCTTTACAGACCTCAACGCCTCCGATGCATGATGCTAATCCTCTTTCAAGACCTTGAGCCTCTGATGCACAATGCTAAGTCTGTTACAGACCTTAACGCCTCTGATGCATGATGCTAAGCCTCTTTCAAGACCTCGAGCCTCCGATGCATGATGCTAAGTCTCTGTAGACCTCAACGCCTCTGATGCATGATGCTAAGCCTCTTTCAAGACCTCGAGCCTCCGATGCACGATGCTAAGTCTCTGTAGACCTCAATGCCTCCGATGCATGATGCTAAGCCTCTTTCAAGACCTCGAGACTCCAATGCACAATGCTAAGTCTCTATAGACCTCAATGCCTCCAATGCATGATGCTAAGCCTCTTACAAGACCTCGAGCTTCCAATGCATGATGCTAAGTCTGTTGATCAGCTACCATTCGAATGTGTGGTCGCAATGCCTTGACACCAAATGATGTTCTGAGATGATACTTTGAGAGCTCCACTTGTTGACATACAATATTAGGTACCATTCTGCTGCACGGTTACAATGCCTCTACACAGAATGAAGTTCCAACCCGACATCAATGCCAACGGTGATTCAGCTACCATTCTGTTGCACGATCACAATGCCTCTACATAGAATGAAGTTCTGAGCTGATCTCTGTGAACTCTATTGTCTGCACAAATGGCAGATCAATCTCCAAGCTTTATATGAGTCAAATCCTGTATCCAAGATGTAACAGGTACTCACAAGCTAATTAGGAGATATGTTAGGAGCATTAATCAAATTTTCTACGTAAGAAAATCCACTGAGTATTGTAAACCTTTCTCTCAGCATTTTCTCACAAAATCTGATCTCCAAACTTAATACTACATATGATTCCATCAATTTGAATTATGCAATATATAATTGAAAAATTGTTGACTTACCCATTTTAAAGGACTTTCACTTTCAGGCATTACCTGGTCCTGGGGTTGAATAATCAACTGGTGGTGGACGTAGAAACTTCTTCTGCCTTTGCAATAGGCCTCCATTCCATCTTTGGCTTGCCATTACTCTGATGGCGAGATGGATGCAGTTTCCAGCAATTTTCCACCCGATGCCCATTCCTTTGGCAATGAGCACAAAAATTCCTCTTAATATCCTTCTTCTGGGATGAGGAACTCTTTTTGCCATTTCTCGATTCTACATGATTAGATTGGTCTTTCTGATTTGCCACTGTTCATTGACGAATGTGGATTGAACTTCATTCATCAGTCTCCTTCCCTGCCAGAATAATGACTAAACAAGGAATGATATACTGCATTTTATGGTGTTAGCAAAATCACCAAAATAATTGCCACATCTGGGGGTCTTGACTAATGCATAAGTATACTTCTTAGAGCTGACAAACAGTGGATCCCAGAATTGGGTCTTTAACTAATGTGTCTTGTATGGTTAGATGGTATACAAACATTGCCCTCAAAGGTGGAATCTCACCAATACATTCTAGCCTACACAATAGATTTCTCTTACCACATCTTTATCTGCATGATGACGATAGCACATGGACTTCATCCAAATAGAAATGCGAGAAAATTACTTGCAGGACTAGTGGGGTAAACACTGTGCTCTCGGAAGTCTTATCCCACCAGTCTGGAAATCCAGAAGTATTCAAGCCAATTGCCATCCCTGTCAAAGCAACCTATACTGATTAACCTGCTCCATACCAACTTGCTTCGAAGATTAGTAAGTTTCCAGGTGTCGATTACCAGCTCTGATACCTGTACTTGGATCTGAGAAATGCCTTGGCCATATTATTCCCACGACCTGATCCATCGGATCCCTTATAGGCTTTGATCTAGTAACTTTGATCCAATTTACTCCTTTTAAGTAATCAATTTAAAATAATGCAAGACAATAAGACAATTGCATTACCAGAATCCGATTACGGATTTCGAGTAATTGCCTACGATCTCCGGGTTCGTGGTCGAACCACTTCCACTAGTGCAAAACTTGTAAGTCTACAATAGTACTTTCACATCTGAAAACCTGAATGGAATTTTACTTTCCTATCAGTACACCAAACCTTTGGATGACAAGGGTGAAAAATAGCACCCGATTTCCACCTTGGTTGATGCACAATCTCCTTCGGCTTCGATCGAGCCTTCCCGACGCTATCTAATGCGAAGAATAGCACTCCGGATCGACAATCCAGAGAGTTTGCAAGTACTTGGATGTGGTGATTATGGGCTTCTATCTGGGTCGAGATTTACCTATTTAGACATCCTAATCACAAATATTCCATCTAATACCCTGTGCACTACAAACTAATAGGCCAACTAGCACTAATACTTGTCGACACATCACTTTGCAAATAAGATTTTACTGACAAATAAATATGGAGCTCGAGATCGGTGTCTCCGATTGCAAACGGTGATCCGAAAACTAATTCCATGCTCTAGCAACCTGAGCTTCTCCATGGCTTATGGTGCTGTGTAATGTGTCTATGTGTGTCTAATACAATGAATGGGTTACTCCTATTTAAGTACATCAATTAGGGCCCAAAAATAATGCACTTGCATATTATCCATAGGCTACATATTAGCCTAATCCCATACATAGAAATTACGGATAAAAGTTCCCAATAATTGCTTACGGATGCAAAAAAGTGGATTAAATCGTTCCACGTAGCGGCATAACATTTGTTAAGGGATACAATAATCCCATCACAGGAGTGCATTGAATATTTAATGGGATTTTAAATGCCCATCAGGACAGCAGTTCTTTGAACGAAAGGGGTGGGCAGTTTTGATAATGTTTAAGGCTTTAAGCCTGACTTCCACGCTTCATAAAGTGCGTCACAAGACTCACGTTCTGGCTGTGTATAACCGCCTTCCCGACGCAAACACCTTGTTCGAAGCTTTCACTTCGGTCAACAATCTAGGATTTGGCAAGTAATTAATGTGGTCCCTATGGGTCCACTTCAGGTACCTTTGAATAACGTGGTCAAGTCACATGCATTTTGGTGGTTCATACTAATGTTCCTAAACATTAATATATACATGTGGCAATATAATGGAAAGTAATAATTACCTAAAATAATATTAGGTCTTCAACCCATACAATGTGGCATAGAAATAATCCTCTTAGCTCGGACTTGTCATCTCCAGCGCTCTAGGCAAATCGAGCGAATTCGACTGTAGTTTTGTGCAAGCCACGTGTCACAGTGCGATAGAATGGGTTCCAATATTGACTAGTTGACCAGAGTTGAGATTTCCCATTGACCGAACTTTGCACCGAACATCATCCTTAGAGCTTCCGATGTCCTTTTGTCATGTTCTCACAGTACATTGGAAAGCTCTCGAGATGATATTCTACACTGACACCATTGGGTAGAAGTATTTTTAGGGAACTGGGTTAGAAATGATCCCCTGATCACAAGGGATCGCATGGTTGGTATGTGGGTAGCTGGTATGGATGATGTGTTAGAGGTTGAGGCAGAGGTGGAGTTAATGGATTGAGGCAGCTAAATGGGTCTTTCCATGGAGGCCATAATAAGCGCGTAGGAATAGAGGAGGTATGTAGTGGTGATAACCGCCCCCAGCAACTGTACTGGTCCCAGGTGTAGGTGTAGGTGTCCAGGTGGAAGTGTTAGTGGTTGCAGAGGCTTAGATGGCTTGACAGGTATGAGCACATCACTTGGGTCGGTAAAGCATGTTGCTTATGTTTTGAAAGGTGATGGGTCATGTTGGAATGCTATAAGTGTGTCCCTCATGTTTCAAACATTAATATTACATATGATGGCAAAGTGGAAAGTGAACACAACCCATGACACGGATACAGGTTCTACCAAGCATACAAGTGGTATATTCAAATAATCCTAACTCCAAAATCCTATAAACAATTCTAGAAAAGTGCGGGGGGCCCGACACGAACGTGAAGGATGACAATCGCCTAGTGGTGGCAAACCAGGTGATCAGCAGTCCGATTCGAATGAACGCAACATTGACCGGATGTTTATGCAGAGTTGAATTTCTCAGGTATGCTGCACTTTGACCGAAAATATCATAGGGATCCCGAAATGATCCGTTAATGCTAGCGACATCCATCAATCAGTCACATGGCATAGCTCTCAATATGATCATCTACATGTGGACAGAGATGAAGAGGGCTGGGTCTAGGGTCATCATTTTAGTATGGCGCAATGATCTCCTCTGAGAAGCTAAGGGAGGCCACTTGGTGAAAAAGGTGAGGTGAGGATGAAGGTGGTAATTTGGTGAGAGAGGCCACATGATGGGGTGTGATAATGGAGGCTACAGGTGTAGGATCATTGGGTAAAACCTCAATAGATTGAAGAACCTCCATGAGGGCTTGATGATGGGATTCTGACGGTTTGGATGAGGTCGTATAAGGACATTTTGAGGGGAGATTGGTGTACTTATTTGAGCATGGTGCGATGTGTGATGCCATTATAAGTGGAGTATGTGGGGCCATGGATAGTTATTTTAGGTGTGGGTGCAGATGGTATGTTTAGTATAGGATTGGTTGGTGGGTTAGCTACCTTTTTATTTTCCCTTCTGCGCACATGTAGTAATGTGTACCATGTTGATTTGACGGAAGTTGTGAAAATGGAGAAGGTATAGGGTAAGTGGTATAACGACATGAAGGGAAAAAACCTACTGGGAGGATAAAATCCCTTTGAGGTTAGTTGGCCACAACTGACATATGGGTGGTAGCATAGCAAGTTCTCTGATGCGAACCATGTTAATTTCAAATTTTGTGTATGGTTCCAGGAGCTGTGAGGGTGGAGGTTGTGGTGGTTGAGTGGGAAGTGTGGGAATGGGTGTAGGTGAAGTCAGGATCCTCGTCAAGAAGGTCATCATCGTCAAAGTTTGTTTCTAGTGGACACAATTGGATAAGGACAAGTTTTCAAGGATCCTTGCAACTCTCCACATCATGCCTTGACACACGATGATATGCACAAATTTTAGTATCATCAAACCCTTTTGGCTTGGGTTTGAGGGGTTTGTAAGGTCGGAGTGGTGAGTAATGTGATAACAAAATTCTCGAGGAGGTTGGTTAAAATATTGGCATAAGACCCTACTAGTGGATCACAATGCAAAGTGAATGTGGGTTTTGGGTGTAGATGTGGTTGGTTGTCTAGGAATTGTTTTTGGAAGAGTAGGAATGGGTCGAGCTGATGGGTTTAGGTGTCTGGTGTGGTTTGAGGTATCGGTTGGGTTTGTTTGGGTATGGGTATAGTAAATGGATGGGTAAGAGGGTGTGGGGTTGTTTTGACTACCTTGTTGTGGGGTAGTGGGGTTTTTTTTTTGGGTTACACCTTCTTGGGTAAAGTTGATGTGGGTTTACGAGGTCTAGAAGGAAAAAAAGATGGAGGAAGAGGGCGAGTTACCCATGGGGATAATGGGGGTGCTATGAAGGTAGATGATGCAGGTCATGCTTGGGGTGTGAGGGACAATGACTTAAGTGTAGTAGGTAGTGAAGCAATTGTTGAAGGTATCAGAGGTATTGGTGGTAAAGAGACTGCAGGTGCAGGTATGAGTCATGTTGTGTGTCTGGGTAGGTTAGAGATTTGTGAGGTAGGAATGGGTGGTTGTGCTATTGGGTTATGAATGGGGGAGGGGTGCTTGACCATGTTAGGCAGCTGAGGTCTTAAGGCAGACGGGACAAGTGCGTGTGAGATTGGTGCAGTAAGGGTATGAGGTTGATGAGTTTGTTTCTTTAGTTTGGGTGTTGGAGTAGGTGTGATTTTGGAGGATGTAGCTAAATCTAGTTTAATAGGTGGATGAGCAAAGCTGGTGGTTAGGGTAACCCCTAAAGTGGTAATAGGTTTAGTGGAGGTAAATATTGTGGGTATGGGTTTGGGTTTAGTCATAGGTCGGGTTATGGGTAAGGGTGTGGTGTGAGTGCTAATGGGTATCATGGAAGGGGTTGCAACAAAAATGGTTGTATGTGGTTTGATGGGTGGAAATGTGCTTGGGTAGATAGTGGAGGTTTCATCGAGGGATTTCTACATTTGTGTTGAGACAGGGAGTAAGAGATGCCCCCATAACAAAGCCCTATCTACATAATCCAAGTGATCAGCCAAACGTGAGAATGACACATTTATGGGTGGAGTTGGTGAGGACCTAATGGGAATTCCCATAAAATTCATCTTAGAGACGGGGAATCAGCCGGCTTCAGCTTTCATGGGTAAGAGAGCTGAAAGTAGGTTTGTTAGATGTTGGGTAGCGGATGGAGAATGCTCGCCAAGATGCAAAGGTATCCCCATCGGGTCTATGACGGGTGGAAGGGATGATGGAAGTTCCTCTATGAGGGGAGGAATGGATAGGTGATCCTCTATGGGTGGAGGAGATAATGGGTGCTCCTCTGTGGGTGGAGGAGGTAATGGGTGCTCCTCTATGGGTGGAGGAATTACAATAGGTAAAGGTTCACTAAGTGAAGAAGCTAGGGGTGAAATGGTCTCAATGTTAGCAGAAGACTCCTCCATAGGTGATGTAGGAGATGAAGGGCGTTATTCTAGTGGTGAACAAATAGTGACGATTGGTTCCAATGTTTAAGGAGGATTTCGGGCTAGGATTTCCTCTATGGAAGGAATGTGAGGTAATTGAGATGTGACAAGTACCTCATTAAAGATTGCGTGAACCTCACAGGTATGGGTATCATGAGTGGATGTCTCACCGGTTTGATTGGATGAAGGGGCATGATTGGGAAATGGTTTTTTAAAGATTTGTATATTTTGGTTAGGGGTGGCATTGGGATTATCCATAGTCAACTCGCCTTTCTTGAGCATTTCTTGGACAATATTCTTAAAGGTGATGTAGTTGCCATCACTATGACCCTTTACTCGGTGATAGTTATAGAAATATTATTCCTTATACCATGCAGGCATGGGGCGAGTAGGTTCAAATCCAATGTGTGGTTTTATGAGTGGAAGGGTGATTGCACCAGATTTGATAAGCTTCTCTAAGAAAAAAGAGTAACGTTCCCCGATTGGGGTATATTTTCGCTGCTCTTGTCTGAATCAAAAATCCTGAATAGGTGATAAATTAGATGAGGGTGTAGCTTGATTAAATGGGTGAACTGGGCCGGCCTTGAGTACCACTGCGTTAGCGATACCTTTAGCCTTTGAATAATTGGTTGGTGTTTTAGAAGAAGAAGAGGTTTTGTTCGACTTAAATGCGGAATTCTTATTTCGTAATTGGATCTTCTTCTCCTCAATGGCCCGAATCTCTAACTTTTGTGCCATATTAAATGCCTCATCGAATGTTCTAAAAGTTTGGACTTGCAAGGTCAGGGAGATATGCCCGGTGCAAGCTCATGTGAAGAGCTCGATGAGTTTAGTTTGTGGCAGTTGAAAGTTAAGTTGATTGATCAGGCTACGCTAGCGAGCGACAAAATCTGCGATAGATTCATCCTCGTACTGACGTGTGGAATATAGATCGGTCATGGTAACCTTCTTGAAAGCTTGGGCTACCTGATTGAATAAAAATATGGAGTGTTTGGGTAATCCACTATACCAGTCTAATGCAGGTCCAGTGAGGGACATGGGAAAAGCTCTCAAAAATAAGGCATCATCATGAGCAATCAAATAACACCCATGTTTAAACAAGCACAAATGTTGTTGTGGGTCTTCCTTGCTATTGAAACATTTGAATTTTGGCATTTCTCAATGCACAAGGTATGAACGGATGGGAATGGATGGGTGAATAGGCTCATTACAAATCTCATTGTAAGTGATAGTATTACGGGAGCCGGAAAATGATGGCTCCAGTGTTTGCATCGTGTCCATCATCAATTTAATTAGGTCATTAGTGGGCTGTGATGATTGGATGACTCCTATAGTGTGAGGAGGTTGGTTTTGGGTGTATAATGGATGGGGCATTCTAGTGTATGGGGCTGCCATATAAGGTGGTGGAGAAGAAGGAAATGAAATAGGGGGTACGTACCCGGAATGAACAATAGATGAAACAGGTGGTTGTTGGTAGTATGTATATGGGGGAGGAATGGTTGTGGTAACCCTAGTGGCAATAGGGGCTAGTGATTGTGGAATGGAAAGAACTACATTCTAAAATGGGGTAGGGGTCACCAACACTGGAGGTGGGAACGTAGCTATGGGTATGTATGAGGCATTAGTGGTAGATGAAGTCATGTTTGGGGTAGTCACCAAGGGTATGGAGGATGTAATGGGTGCTACAAGAGTAACAGACATGGAAATCATAGTGGGTATAGGACCTAACTGTGAAACGACTAGGGGTAAAGTGGAAATGGGCAGCACGAAGCCAGATGGGGTTGAGGCGGAAGTGGGTGCGAGTGTCGGGGGGATAGATACAGGAATTCCGTATATCAACTGACCCAAGGCATCCAAGTGGATGAATGGGAGAGGTAAAACTACAAGGCAACAGGGTTCTGGTCAAGGAATCATGTGAACTCCTCTTCTCTGGTAGCGATATTGGTAGGCTAGATGGGATCCATGGCTGGTGATAGAATAGATGTTGGTGAAGGACTAGGGGGGAGAATTTGGTGACTGGTGTGGAACATGAGAGCATTCGCTTGTCTTGGGGTCAGTACCATGTGAACCAGTAATGATCAGGTGATGCTGATTCTCTGTAAATAATACAGAGAATAACAGGAACATGTGAATCTGGTGATAAAAAAAATGGATGAAGTAACAAGTGGTGCATGGAATGTGAAATAGGGTAACCGATGCCAGTTAGGGAAAACTGACATCGGTCAAGGGTAACCATTGCCAGTTACTGTGGAAAATAGGCAGTGAGTAATCAGTGAGGTAGAATGCAAAATCTGACAAGTATGCTAAATCTGGGGATGTGTAAAACGTCAATGGAAAAAGTGATAGTGACAAAGACTGTGGAAAGTGTAAGAAAGTGAAGAGAAGCTATCCTTTTGAATAGGTTAGCAAAAGGACCTAGAACCAATGGTGGTTCGGTTTAACCAATGGCGGTCAGAGATAACCGATGACGGTCACTTTGAAATTGATATAGTGATGAGAAAAATTGGTTGTGAATTAGAATTTGATGTGGAATCAAACCAAGAAATCTAAGAATGATGTAGATGTGGTCTAGACACACTCAGACAAAGTTAGAATACTCCGACTATGATTGGGAATGTGCAAGGAAAGACAAAAATAATGATCAAAGGCTCTCAGCTCGAAACACAAATCAAACAAAACACTAAGAAAGAATGTTCCTAGAGTGCCTATTCTATTACGTTTTTTCAACTTATCCTATTTAGGGATTGACACATGAATTGTGAAATAGAGTTTTTGGTGAGGATGGCTTCCTACAAAGAAGGAGATCTAAAGGGTGAGGTTTTAGGTATGTTATGGTGGGGGCAGGCTACATTCTGGAGTATGAATCGAAAGAGCAACGAGCTGGGTGCCCACTATGTCATGATCGTGTGATCACCTACAGCTTCTTCCAAGTAAGATGTTGTTTAAGAATGTATGTATTTGAATTTTTTTGCGGTTTGGTAAGAATCAGAGAAAGAGAAAAGGATAGAAGTGATTTTCTACGATTCGTTTGTCAACCATCAGCTGGTAATGACATCCAGCGTATAGGTTGCCCTCAATTAATGTGAGCTAATGAGCTAAATCATAATGCAATGCACTTGTTTTAAACCCAAATCGAAAGTATGATATTTGATGACAAAAATAGATGAATAGGAAGAGGGATGCTCTTTCACTAAAATTTAGAAAACATGAAGAGACGATTCCTTTTAAATACACCAAAATAAAAGTTTCCTTTAAAGAAAATAGAAAGAAGGAGTTGATTACCAAGCAAGAAAATTATTGTGTATGCTTTTAGAAGGGAAACAAACACACAATTTTTTCCGAGGAATGAATGAAATGCAAGGAACCCCAGATGAGTCCCACCGGGCGTGTCAAAATGTTTCACCTTTTTCTTAGATTATTTCTTTGAATCATTGACAAAACAGATAGGGTAACGGGTGTAGGAGGAATACCTGTTCAAATGTCGATTGATGGGTTATTGCGCGCATGACTTCTGAATCCACAGATGACTGTGAGAGCTTCCTTTTGGCTAGGAGGAACTACTTGTAATGAAAGCAAGACCACCAGAAAGAATTAAACAATATGGGCAGTGAACTGCCTAGCGTAAGCTAGGTCTGGGAAGTATGGTACTTCCTAAATGGCTGTCAGTCCACTATTTTAAACAAATTAATTCTGAAAAAAAGGTAAATCCTATTGTTATTTTAAAACGATTTAGGTATCTCACTTAAAACACAATAAGAAAACAAATCTAATCTAACAGGCTAAGCTAGAATAGAATCCACAGGTCAAATGGTTGGTTTTGGGTTTTGCAGGTCTGATAAAGGTCTCAGGTAGGTCACAAGTGAGTGAGGGTGAGGTAAAATTAGGTGGATAGGTATCTATTTAAGGCTATGTGGGAAAACACAGAGACCAGCGTCAGTCAGGGGTGAACAAACGCGGTTAGGTATATCCGGTGCTGGTTACTGTGAGATCTAGAAATGTAACAGAACGGGGTTTTGGTCTCCTTTGTGATTGCACAAAGGATTTAGTTGGTTGGGAGAAGGTATTGGGTGATTGGGATAGGTTTTTATGAGGTTTTGATGGGTCTATGGAGGTACAAAATGTTGTAGATGGTCGATAAGGAGCAAGATATGGGTGATAAAACAATGATAAAATGAAATAACCAGGAAAGTATGATATTGTACTTACTTGGATTTCATTCCTAAAGGCTTGTGTGTGATGGATGGAGGTGCCGATGATGGTTTTGAAGGTTGCAAGTGATCACCAACTAAAGAAAATCTTCTACATGGGCTGCATGCACACTCCTCTTTTGTTTGGATAGTTTAGAAGGTGGCTGGGATGGCTGTGTAGGAGAAGATGCTCGATCTCCTTCCTTGGATGTCAGTTCTTGCTGGAATTGGCTCTTTGAAGATGCGTTATCTCTCTGAGATGTTGTTCTTGCTGGTTAAGTTTCTTGCTTCCAACTTCGGATTTCCAACCTTGAGAAATAAGGTTTTTTTGGGTTAAAAGGGGGAACCGACGGCAGTCCGGCTTAACTGGCGACAGTTAGGGGAAACCGACTTCGGTCAAGGTGGGATTTCCTAGGTTTACCAAATTTAGGGGAGATCCTCCTTATTTCCTTGGATCTCATGTCATTATCCCACGGATTAGATTGGGAGCTTCTTGTGAGCATGCGGGAATGCGGTTAGAGGGAGTGTAGGCATTGATTTTTAGGGTTTTGGTAAGTATTAGTTAGTTATGGTAACTTGATAAGAATAGGTTTTAAGGTGAGTTAGCTTGATGAGGTGTCTAGGTGAAGTGTTTGTGTGGATATTATCTAAATTAAAATATTTAAATAATAAATATGGTGAGGATAATGAATTAATTTAATTTAATTAATACTAGTGAGGTGAAGGGGGCCATGGCTAGGTAGATGTATTAAAAATGGGGGGCTTATATGTTGAAGGACGAAGGGGGAGTGTGACCTAATTTTAGTGTCTACACGTGAAAATTGGGGAAGCAATAATCAAGGAACAAAAAGGAACTATTAACTTCAAGTTAAGGGCTAGTTTCTAGTAAGAGAGGAATAAATGGGGCATAATAAAAATTTAACTGCAATTCTAAAGGAAATTGAAGTTTCCAAAGAGATAAGGTTGACTAGTGGAGCTTCAAGCTATAGAATCACCACCATCTAACATGTTTTTGAAATATTTTACTATTTTCTGACACATAGTTAAATTGGAACTCAAAGACCTAACTTTTATTTAAACTGATAAAGGGAAAGATCTTATTGGTATTTATTATTGGATCATATCAAAAGCAGTGAGAGGGGGGGGGTTGAATCAATGTAGATAAATTTAACAATATTTTAACCTTCTTGATTAGAAACAAATAACAAACCATGAATGGATTAAAGTGCATGCAAGAAGACAAGTACACAAGACATCAAACTTATAGTGGGAAACCCATAAAGGGAGAAAATCCATTTGAAATCAAGGATTTTTATTAAGAACACCCATTATTAACATACAATGATTTCAATATTTGGTTGAACACCCACTCAACTTGAGAAGAACCCAATTCACAGTCCTTCTAGTCACCCAGTAGAAGGTTTCCAAAGCACCCACTCAGGACTAGTTTAACAAGCTACAACTTGCACAAAGCGATATTCTACCCATGTAACTCTAAGCACCCACTTAGGAATAATTCAATGAACAATGTACAATTTGATCATTTAATCCTATTTTTGCTTCATCAACACTGATTATGATCCACTTTAATGGCACATATTCATTCAACAAATCCACAATTCACCTTATTTTCTAGTTTTTTATCTTCTATACACAGCTCAAGAAGACATGTCACATTCACCTATTTCAATACTTATACTGTCAGCAGCTATCAACAACTTCCATAATCTCTATTATTTCTAATACTGTTTACAACATTTCATAAATGTACTGTGTGTGTGTGTGTGTACACCTAACACCCTATTTATCGTATGATATTCATACTTACATCAGTAGACACTTTATTTTACCTAGCTATGTCACTATTTATCTCCTTCTTCATTCATCTTTGCTCTGTCTATCATATCATACCTTTCCTAATATTGTCATGATTATGCCCTTAGTTCATATCAATTTTCTGTTCTCTTTTCATAATCTTATAACAACTTGTCCATTCAATGATTTCTATATCATCTCATTCTTCAGGCCTTCTATGTGATCTATATCTTTATTTTTGCATAGTACCCTTCATATCTTGGGTGTTCTTTTTGTTTGTCAGATACTATATCACCACTTATACACATTTGCATATCAGAGTTCCTTACATCCTCTAAACTAATGGTATTCCATCTTTTTCATCTTCTCTTGAGCACATAGCTTCATAGTTCAGGATGACCAATCTCTCTAACCTTTACATGTTAAAGTGACACCTTCTACATCATGAGTTTGAGAATCCTATCTAAGTCATCTTCTACTCATTTGTAACTTCCTAACATATTGTCTCTTATTCAACAACTTTTCATATTCCTTATCAAGACCATTCAACACTGTGATCCCTTCATGATCTTCTTGAGATCTCAAAAGACCTAAAAAATGTGTAAGAAGGTCAAATATGACCTCGCTGCCTTTCTCTTCAAGTTCATGGAGGATTCAACATTGTTTTAGCTTTTCAATTTGAATAAAAATTAATAGTCAGTTGATTGTCTCATAACCATCATTTAAGACTCAATGAATTAATGTATCTGTTTACTACTTTTAATGACCATTACATAGTGATGCAGGGAATTGTCAAATCGTAACCTTGGATAGTTTGTAGAGTTTGTTGGACCTTTGAAATGATTTCCAACACCTACAGCATAGTAATGAACCTTATAAGAAGATGACTTGAGATGAATCTTTACCATGGTTAAACACAAAGGATCTATAGACAAATTCAATAGCTTCAAAATTTCAAAAGTGATTTTGTTCCTACCATTCAGAGATGTACGTTAATTACTATTTTCATAGTCTGATTATTACCTCTGCATGAATTTTAGATCCTTGTCTAATAAATTTTCATCTCAACACTCGATGTCAATTCAAAATTGTGCCTTTTTGCACATTTCTTGAAGGAAATTAACTCATACAAGATATTCTCATGATCTTTATTGTCATTTGAATGGATTGCACAATAATTCAAAAAATTTGTCATGAAGTTCTAGCTCCCAAGTGGATGAATCTTTGTAATTAGTTTTAGTGCATTGAAGCAATCCTGAGGTCCAAGCAGATTACATTTTCTTGGAAAATTTTTAGATATATGGTTTGAATTCAACTTTCATACCTTTCACAACATGTCCTAGAAATCCTTGGGAAACCAGGGTTGATACCTTATTCCCAGCTTAGAATGCATCTAACTATTAAGAATTCTTCCTTCAATCATTTTGACATCACAGGTAGACAATTTCAACAGCTTTTCTGACACATAGTTTTGAATGTATGTTTCAGCTTGCTCCAATCATTTACAACATTTTGGCATGTTGAAGCTTCCAATTGTACTCCTTACAAGAATGTATCATGAGCAAAGTGCTCAAATTCATCTTCAACACAACAAAGACAACATTGAAGAATAAACAAATTGTTTAAGACTGTATCTTTTAGTCGAAATAGAAATGATTAGAGCACTTCAAAGATGTACCTAGGCAAACATTATGTTTTCTTACATCAGCACCTTTAGAGTGGCTTTTCAAAGGACACAGTGGAGGTGACTTAGACCACTGTCAATGCTTGGCACATTCCAAGTGTCTTCTGAACCTTATAGAGATGTTTGAAACATAGGAGCAAATTCCATAGATATGACACCTTATCTTTCCCAAAATTGATAATGGTCAAGACAAACTAGGTTACCTAGTCAGGGTTTGAGGATCCCTGACTCTTCAAGTTTAGATGCAAACCAATCCATGCTTGCTTTTCCATCACTGTGTCATTCCTTTCACAAAAGTATAATCATGAGATTCTTGATAAAGATTTAAAGTCTCATCTAACATCCTCTGATGCTCACTTCATAGGGATGGTCTCATGGGACTACATCAACTTTAGTATAAAAGTGTATTTGGATAAAGAAACATATTAACCATGAAATAGTATTATGAAAATGTATCTATGTCTCCTAAGATATTCTTATATCCTAAGAGTGCTCCTTTAATGAATTGAGATGAAATAGCAAAATGTATCTTTACACCTTGTAATGTCAGTGGACTGTGAACTCCTTGCAAATTTTCAAACATGAAAGTGTACCTTTGCAGGTTCAGTACATTGTGAAAGACATTTCCATAGTAAATTCACCTTGGTAATAACCTTTAGGATGTTGTTCAATACTTAAACAATCCCACATTGGCTTGAGAAAACTGAATAACTCATTCAGACTCTACTGTTACTTAGAGAAGGGTGTCATGGACTTGAGAGGGATTGTAACCTTGTCAGAAGAATGCTCATATAATTTCGTTACTGAGTTTCTCATACCAATTTGCCTTAAAAAATTTCTGACAAGAGTCAAAATATCGGAGTTATCTTCAAACAATTAATTCTCATGATTTATTCGAAGGAGTCTTCAAATAATTGGAGTCTTAGAGCCAAGTTAAGACTTTTAATTCATCCTCAAACATGCCTTTTGGGAGAGAGAAAAACTGCCTTACCTTGCATACAAACTTTTTAAATACACCTCATTTCAGAATCTAATGAAATTTGACATGAAGCATATGCCAAGACATCCCATATAAATTCCATGTGTTTTTTAGCCATATAAATATTCCTATGTAATCTTTGACCAAACTCATATTGTATGCAAGAAAACATTTCTAGTTCTTAAAGCCACTTTCTATGCATTCTTGAATCTTGACTCCAGGAGCTATTTTGAGCCTTTTTTTTTCTCACACACGCTTTAGACACTATTCAAAGGATTCTCATGAATATACATGACCTTTCTTGACCAATGAACTCTCACATCTCATCAACCATCCTAGAAATATCTTGAAAAGGCACTACCAATCAACCTTCATGTCCATGACTTCTTCACTTCACCAATCAACCCTTTTTTCCATCAACAACTTGACATCAATGAAAACACCACTGAAAATGAATGGGGTCCAAAAAAATCCCCCTTTTTCATTGATGGAAACACCTTAGAAACCTATAAAATTTGATGGAAAAATCATTTGCATAATTTTTTTATGACTGCATACTTTGTATATCTACCCCTTTTACATCATTGAAAAAGGTTCAACTGTAGAATATCATGAGCCAATAACATAGGATTGATTAAATCATATTTTACCTTGAAAAATCTCCTTCTTTGATGCTCATATGTTTTTATTTCTTAAGTTCACTACTAGTAGTCATGGAACAAGGATTATGGCAACACCATTTAACTGAACCAATATATGTTAGATCTATGAGCATCTCAAAGATAGTATTATACATATTCTATGACTTCCATCATTTAGGCTAAATTTGTAATAGAAGGCATTTAACATACTCTTCATACTATACCTTTCTTTATAGCCTTGAACAACCCTTTTCTTAAAATTGACAAAATACTCAACATTATTTCATTCAGTAGGTCAACTTGTAGAATATCTTGAAACATGAAAATAGCACTCTGATTAAATCATTAAATGAGAATCTCCTCTGATCTATGTTTTTATAAGGTTCACTCTACTGAAAATTTGGAAAAAATTATTGGCTATCATTCCTTGAACCAATCATTCATGAATCTCTTTTCAAGGTATATAAATACCATTTTCAGTCTTCTACAGTCATGTTTGATTAAAAACTTCATACTACCAAGGTTTTAACTTGAACACTTGGAGAGAGAACTCTTTCTTTCATACCTAGGTAAATGGCCTTGAAACACCATATCAACCTCCTTAAAGATCAACCACACTCCCATTATCTTGGAGATCATTTCCATACACATTATGATTTATACATTTTTCTTTTTTATGTACCATGAACATTTTATTGACTCTACCCTGAATCTCTAAAAATCCTTAATGCCACATACTTAAGATCATTAGAAATACTTACACAACTTATGACACATTAAACACCTAAAACACTTACATGTTGTATTTCAAGATTCCTTATCTTTAAAGACAAAAATGGACCTTCTTAGATCATTCATTCTGTTTCACTTGACTCGTGTTTTATCATTTTTCCTTTATTGAAGGACAAGGTTAACTATATAGGTACATATCAACTTCACCCATGAATGAGCTGCATAGTATCATTATGAATGATAACCATTCTTATATCAGACTGTGAGAAATATACTAACATCTTCAGTAGAACAACCACCAAGCTATTACACAGCCCATTTATATCACAATTGTTACTTGAGGGTTGATGAAACCTCATATTACCATACCTTCATTTTATCTAAGAACAATTTCACTTTCAAACACATGCTAGATTCCACTTAACCATCATACTGCAAACATTAAGAATTTCAAGAATAAGCAACATTAACTTTGTTAAGGGATTTTACTAGTCCATGAAATTTTAGAGTAATACTTTATTTCATTGAATAACTTATCATATGCCTTCTTTCACTAAAGAAACTTCTCATATGAAGTATATCATTACTTGATTTTTACCATCATTCCTTTAATATTAAGTCTTTGGGGTCAAAGCATATTCATCACAGTTTCATAGGTACAACATTACAGTCTTGTAATGTAATTGTATGCCATCATTCAACATTAGTCACTTCATTCTCACCATGTATTTACAGTAAACCTTTATACCCTTAATATCATGATTTACAACAAACAACTATCAAAAACACTAAGATAGACTCATTTGGATCCTTAATACTTTGACACTTCAGCAGGACATTTGATCTTCTTCACTCTCACAAATCATGATCTTAAACTCATAGGTATAGACCAAAACTATTTACAACTTCTAAAATACCCTCTTGACTCGGTCACCAATGAATGCATTTCTAAATACTTCAATGTAATCTCAGAGAAAGTTGTTCATACCTAAGCTTTAAGGATTCTATACTCTAACCCTTGAGACATCCATATTATTCTACCAAATTTCAGGGTCAAACAAACTTTCATTACATCACCTCCAAAGGAGAGTTTCCCTTAACTATGCAACTCTAGGGAGAGACTTGTAAACATGAATCATTTGAAGTGACTTCACCAACATTTGAAATTTCTTAAATTTTGCCCATTGGATCATCACTACATAGACCTCTGAACTGTATATTCCTTTAATAACTTCCAACCAAACATGAACACTTCAAATCTTATTTCAACCTTAAGAGTTATTAATCTTAAATAACTTTTCACAACTCATGAATCTAACACATGTACCCAATCTCATTCTTGGTCCCCTTACTTTGCATACCAAACCAGTGATAATGTTTTCTTGAACTTCACTATCTTGATTGTGATTTGTGATATTAAACTTCTCATACTAGGATTGATACCTTCAAAACCTGTCAGAATACTTTAGGGGACTATAGTCAAATAATTGTGTAATTTCATCATTGATTACATCAAGACCTCTGATTCTTCACAAAAGTAACTCTTAACCTGTATAATCACTTCAATATAGACATTCATGATCACTTGAATTCACACTTTTGTGACCATCTTCATGATGCTGTTAAACACAGCTCAAGGACATGTGTAGACTTATGGAACTTTACCTCTTGATTTTTAACCTTACACATATAATACTTCATGCCAAATAGGTTTCAAGAACTCAGACCTTAAACATGATGCTCTACCTACCTTGAAATGTATATAAATCAAGAATGAAGACACTTACACTCATATGAACACTATAGACCTTGTTACATGATTTACCACTGAAACACAAAAATGTTAGACTCAGACTAATGAACTTCATACAACATAATAATGTACCTTGACATGTAAAATCATTCAAGTAACCATTTGCGCTAGGACTAGAACCAACCTTCAAAGACATTTCTAAGTTCCTCCAAAATACCAGACACTTTTGACACATGACATGTGCCAAGTTTCCTCAACAAGACACATAGTAATTTCCTTCAGTAGATGCACAAGAATTTTATAACCTTGTTTTAGGGAATGAGTACATCATTTTTTCAGCACTCTCTTTACAAATACTTGTTGTACATAGAATGTTTCCTCTAGAATATTAGACCAAGAGATATCATGACATTATTCAAGACAAACACATTTACATTTAGACACACCCTGGAATTTGATGCAAGACACACCTTTGATAGACTTATGAAATCAACTTCTTTTCTACTTATGACGAAATACATACATGACAGAGATGATAACATTTTCATGATTTTTACTTCAAGAATACTCATCACAACTTATAAGACAACTATAACTTTAGACTTAGACAACTTGCTTGAATTATACCTCATGAGATATACTAACTCCTCCTATGAGTATGCTCATTTTTAAATTTAGACTGATGAAGACCAAAGACTTCATGACTAAGAATAGAAATTTTACAAATTTGATGTTGCATTTGACCACATAATTAACATTTTGACAGTGATACTACTCTTTTCAACACTTAGTGATGACAATATACACCTTCATAGCTTCAAATTTTAAACAATACTTACATATTGGCATAAGAAATGTCATGATACTTATGAACATACAAAAACTGTCTTAGATAAGTAGTTTTATCATGATTAGACTCACATGAGCTACAGATCATCATACAACTGATTTCAAGACTTTTACACAAGAGAACCCAAACAGAACCTTGAAAAATCATAGGATTACATACCTTATGCATCATGGAGAAAACTCATTCTAACTCCAATGCTTCATTTGAGTGAATATGCCTCCTAGAAGCTAAAAGAAGGCATACTGTGAGCCTTAAATCATCTCAAAAAAGCATGATGTCATCAATACCATATGATGTATCCATTTTCCCTTTTCTTGTCCTCAGAACCCTGTTGAGATTCTTAGTTGCATTTCTAGGTATGATAACCTCATTACTTGAGCTCTCATCTTTTTAGATAGTGCCTTATAATCATTCATGTTGCAATTCATACACCTACTCTATGACTACTTGAGGAATAAATTTCTCATCCTTTGCACTAGAGTTGTTTTCATGTTTCTTTCCTTTGTCATCCTTTGTTGATATCTCATGTAAGGTAGTTTCTCCTAACATAGTATTAGCTTATTGTGCCTCTTCCATATCTACCCATGTCACCTTATTTTCATTATTTTCTATTTCAACTTCTAACTTTTCTTTCTTGATCCTATATACCCATTTCATTTCCTTCTTTCCATGAACTTCTTGAGGCTTCACTAATTTTGTCTCCTTTCTAGAATTTATCTTCATGTTAGAAGCCTTATTTTCTTTCCATCTAAAGGTATAGGAATTTCTGATGTGCTTTGGTTTTCCATAGTGATAGAAATTCTTTGAGAAATGACCAAATTCATGACATCTATAACATATAACATGATTTTCATTTCTAAATTGACTTATAGGTTCTTCTAAGAAATGCTTGGTAGTATGACCTTTATTTCTACAATTGAAACATACTATGTTCCTTTCATATTCAGTAGCACAAGATCTCCATGGTTTTCTTTGTCATAGTTTTTCATGCACTCTTTAGCTCTATGTCCAAATTCATAACATGAGAAATAATATCCATTAAATTTCCTCTCATACCTGGATGCATTTGGCTGTCTAATTGACTTGGATCTTCCTGTCTTTGTCTCCTTTATCTACTTCTTATTTGTTTTCTTGCTAGGATCAACCTTTAAATCTCCTTGTTTTCCTTATTTCTCCACATTCCTCTCTTAGCCATTATAAATTTTTCATTTAGTTGTGCCATATTCTTCATCCTTAGAGTTTGATGGTTTGCACTTGGCATGGCTCATGACTAGGTTCATGCTCCATTTCACATTGGTTGCTTAACATGAATTATTTATAGTTCACCATAATGTCATTTGGGTGTCTTTGATGTATCATAAATTTAATTTTAACTTGTTCAGTATCATCCTTCAAGTCTTTAATTCTTCTTCAAGTTTTAATTCATTCTTTTCTTTGACACTTAGAGCTTTTGATAACTTATCAAAAATAAATCCACTTCATTGGATACCTTCAACATAACAAGCTTTTTGAGCTTAATTTCATTATTCAAACTCTTATAATCAGGGCTTAAGCAATCTCATACTTTCTTCTTCAAGACTCTGATTCAGATAAAGAACTCATGCTTGTGTTTTTAGGATCACCTCCAAGTTGTTAGGCTTAACTCCAGGATGACCACACTCTAAAACCAATTGTTGGATATCACAAGCACTGAGAGAGAGGGTGAATCAGTACTAGATCAATTTTAGAAATTTCTAAAACTTATTCTACTAGATTAGTAATCAAAACATGAATGCAAATTAAATCATGCAAGATGTAAGTAGACATCAAATTTAGTAGCTGGAAACCCATTAGAGGGAGAAAATCTGCTAGAAATTAAGGAATTTTTATTTAGAACACCCATTCTTAACATATAATGATTTCTAGTTTTGTTGAGCACCCACTCAACCTGAGAATCATCTACTTCACAGTCATTCTAGCACCCACTAGGCTAGTTTAGCAAGCTCCAAGCTGCAACTTGTAAGGATATCCTACTCCTGTAACCCTACCACCCACCTAGGAAAAATACAATAACAATGTAAAAATTGATCATTTCATTTCTTATTGTTTTAACAACTAATTATGATCCCTTACTGGCACAATTTATTCACCAATCCACAATTCACCTAGTTTTCTGGTTTTGCATCTTATCCACTATTCAAGAATGCATGAAACTAATTCATACTAAAAATTCTTATTTTATCACAGCTTTAAATCTATGTCTATGACTCTTTGTTTTTATTATTTATATAGCTTTTGATTGATCTATATTTCACCCTGTTTGTTCATCAAAATAGTCATACATTCATTATCTAATCTACTTATTTTCATACACTATTAGTCTATGTTCCTTCTACCATAAGTCATCCCATGCCTCTTCTCTCATATCATATCATTCCTTGACATTTTCGTTATCATCTACTTTCATACTGACGTCTATATATTTGTATACACACTCTAACCATGCTACTATGTATTCAATCAAGCACACATTATTCTAGTCCTTGATGCAGTTATGTCAACTTAACAACAACCCTTGTTTCCTAAATCTTATCACTATCTTATTCATATACTGTCATTCACATGTTTTATATCAGTTATCAATATGTTCCCTTACATTGTCTATATAATGAATCTACATGTTTCACAATATTCTTACCAGCACGTACCTAAGAATTTCTATTCAACTAATCCCTCTGATTCTTGCATGCTAGACTTTTTACCTTCATGCTTCACAAGTATGAGCAAGCACTTTACAGTCCCCAAACCATTTGACTCTTATAACTCCTCCAACATATATTGACTTTGATCTACTCTAAAAGACAATGACACATTCGTCTTTCATATGAAGATAAATAAAAATTGTCTCTTCATGACCTTCTTGAGAACTCAAAATACCTTGTCTAGGTGAGAGAGGCAGATGTGACTATCAAAATTCTATTCAAGTTTGGTTACAATACTATTTTAGCTTTTCAATCTTGAGTAATGAAGAGGAAAAAACAATTGTATGTTAACACTTTGGAGCTCATTAAAGAGACTGAATATTACTATTGTCCAACACTTTGAATGACCATTGAGATGCTTCACTGAAACCATGACTACCAAGCTTAGGACAGTCTATTAAAGTTCTGTAGGCTTACAAAGCTAGATTTTAAAAAGTATTATCATATTTATCATGAAGCATTGATGATTTCTTGAAGCCTATTTTCCATACTTGTATCCACACAATCCTACCATTGATAGTTTGTATGACTTGAAATCTTATCTCTGTGAATACTTTACAAGATCAACTGAGATTGTTCTCCACTATCAGAATGTTACATCTGGAAATCTTTTAGATTTTCTGATCCTATATTTCATCATCTCCACACTCAAGATTTGGATATCAAAAAGATACAATGGCATATTTTGACTCATTGGATTATTGGAAAGTGTGCCCATAGAGATATGTTTAGGATTTGGTGTGATTTGGATGGTTAAGTAATTTGATTTGACTAAAAATATCTCGTGGAAACCCTAGACAATGTTTACTACACAAAGAAAGTCCAAGAGGGAAAGCAATTGATTATCTTGGACATTCTAAATATCTTTTGATAATTTCAAATTCAAAACATTTGAGAAACCATTTCTAAACAAATTTGATACTTATTCCATCTGTAACTCCTTAAGAATGCTTTTAGTCTTATGATTTAACATTCCATAGGTAGGGTTTCAATCACAAAACCACAACTTATCATAATAGGCTCATTCAACTTGCTCCTTCAATATCATAAAATTTTGGCTTGATGAGAGCTTCTAATTTTATCCTTGAAACATGCTTCAAGGTTGAACTTGTCTTTAACCCAATAAGAGAGATTAAGAGAATTGAAATGTTTTTCTGTCTCAGAGAAATCAAAATAGTTTTTAAAAGATGTACCTTGCAAACACTCATATTTAAGAGGGATACATCAAAGGAATCTGATTATACTATTTATCAACTTGACTGAAGGGGTTATAGACATTGCATGAATTTGTAGACAACCTCACTATAGTAAAAAGCCTTTTACTACAGACAATGTAGCATGACTTATCTTCGATAATGTCTCTAAGCTCATCTAAATCCATGGAGAATGAACAGGAACAATGAGATAATTCCATGACTGATTTAACATCTAAAGGATATTGCCTTGAAACTTTGATCAGATCTGATTTTGAACAACTGACCAATCTTAATACTTCAAAAAAATGCATTACAATACCTTTGGAGGCTGATACCAAGTATACTTGGACCATATTACTTGCAGAAACTCAACACGCAATACTCTTGAGATCATGAAAAATAATCATAACACCCTAAGAGATTCATATATCCTAGTAGAGTTCTCTTCGTAAATACATATTCAGCTGAAATATTGCAAGTTTGAAGGCTTCAGATTTGCACTGTAGTCCTTAACATAGTTCTTCACAACACAAGGCATTCATATGTGATACGATAAACACTTTTGAAGGCAATATTATCATTATAATTTGCACTTGGATAAGGTCCATTGAGGGGTTCTTATGAGAATTACAAAATCCATCTTTCACTAGAGGGTTTATAGTTGAAACATTAAAATTGTGTCCCACATAGCTTCAAGAGGGATGCCTATGAAGAGAGACCAACACACTATCAAAATAATACTAATAACTTTATTGTTTATCAACCAATTTCCTTGATTTTTTTTGCAAAAGTTCAATATCAAAATTCTATTAAAAAATTAATTATATGATTTATTTAAAGGAGGATCAAAAATGTTTTTTGGACTCTAACAATCTAGGGTGCTTAGAATGCATTCCTTAACAAACCTATTTTAGAAAAACTTGGATAACTCAAAATCCCCATTTCAGAATCTAATGAAATTTAAATTAAAGAAATTCAAGACACCCCTCTAAAGGTTTTATGTGTTGTTTAGCCATAAATATTCCTATACTTCTCAAACCCATCGCACTTACCTTAGCAAGCATTGTCAGTTATTAAAGCCACTTTCTTTGCATTCTTGAATATTGACTCTAGGAGTTAAAATGGGCCTTTTTTTTTCTCACACATGTTGTAGACACTATTCCTAGTTTTCTCTAATGATCACATGACATGTACCATTTTCACATATGACACTATTGATTCTTAATAAATTGAATTGATGATTGTAATAGAGAACATTGTATTACATTAGTTGAATGAATACAAGGAAGATTCATGGTTATTTTGCATTTTAATATTAATTTTCTATGTTACGTTCTTGAGAATTGTATGTATGATTGTGTGTTCGATTGATTGTTTGAAATCCAAATAAGTGCAAACCCTTGACATACATCATGACGTAGCCAAAACTAACAAGGACCAGTCTACTCTTATGTCTCATGAGAGCACACAAGAGCATCAGAAGTTTATTCCATTATGTGATATAATGGCATGGGGAGTTTCCTCTACACATTATAAGTAATGGTTTTTTGACTCATGTGTGTACTAGTTATAAGCATGTCGGGTTGATTTATATAGAAATAATGAAATTTTAAAATAGAACAATATCTTTTTTGTCCAACTAAGTGTTATCTTAGGTTAATTTTATTACATTGGATGGTTTGGCTGAGTGTAACCAACCTGTCAGTTTTATGAGGTTACTTCCTAACTACTTTCTCTTATGTATATATTTTGCATCTCCTTGTATAATTCATTCAAATATTTTTGCACTTTGTCTCTTTTCTATCAATGGTATTAGAGCAACGAGAAATAGGACAGGTATGTCATATTAGGAAGGAAGAGAATTTTAATTTAGTACATACATGTATATCCAATGCATCCTCAATATTTATATTCTTCTAATTGATCAGGTACTCGGTAATGACTCTGGTCCTCAATATTTTGGTGAGTGTTGAATGAATACCTTCGAGTTTAAATTTTATACTGTCTTCCTCATCTAGTTCAAGAAGAACTGAATGTGTCGAAATGTGCTTCCCAATGAATTTCCTCAAGAAAGAAACATGGAATACTAGATTTACGTTACTTCCTTGAAGGAGATCCAACTTATATGCTATAGTACCCATTTTTTAAAACACTTGGTAAGGGCCATAGTATTTAGGTGCAATTTTATTATCCTTGTTATATTTTTTTAAGGAAAACTTCTTATAATGATGTAATGTAACACCCTGAACTGTTGTTACTTCCTCCTGAGCATACAAGTGTTGATATGTGATTTCTTGTAAAAAGGATGTGTTCCTTGATTGAGAAGTCATGCTTGATATGTACTGTATCTTCTTTGCAGATTGCAGATCTTTGACTGAGTCAGAATATGATTGGAATCTTTTATTTCTTTCATTTCCCACCCGAGTTTAATCTGATCTCGGAATGGATTATGGAATTATCCATCTTTAAGACCTAGCCTTGGATCAGTGGTATTGATCCAAGTAATGCTTTAAGTTTATTCGTGATGAATTAAAATTGTAAACCTTAAGCAGGTTGCAGGGTCTGGATGCATTGAATAAGATAGTCCAGAGTATAACTCTGGTTGATCGTGTTAAATGGATTGGTTCCCGATATCGAAATATATCTGGAAGGTCTTGATTGCGGACCAGGTAATAATTCAGTTACATATAATTCTGTAGCCTAATGGCTGTACAGGAGTGAACCCTGTTCGAGAATGCATGTTGTAGGTCTTTTTCTGAGCATATGAAATGTAGACCTAACTAGAATTATTAATGTTAGTAACCTAAAACTAAACTTAACCTAGGGGTTAGATTAGTGATAATCTAACCTAGACCTAGGCTAAGAGCTAATGTTCTAAGTTAGTATCTATGTTCTAAGAGGTTAGACTAGGTGTTATCCTAAATCCTAACCTAAGTTACTAACCTAACTATTAAACAAGGATGTAAGGGGACCTATGGAGGGGTGCGAACCATGGGCGGTATTTTCTATGTCATTAAATGCAAAGGATAAGTATGAAGGACAGGTATTGGTAGAAGTTTTAGAAACGGCTAACTTGAGCCGACGTGGCAGGTCGCCAAAGTTGAAAATGGTCTTGGAATTTTATTTTTCTATCGCCAACTATGGCGGTCGGTGGCAGTGGAGTTTGAGCGGGAAATTGGGAGTAAATGCAATTAATGAGCTCGGTAGTCAAGCTCTGATTTCGTGAGAAGGAATGCAAATTGGAAAGTTAATGGTTTGTTTGGCTTATCACGAATTCTGGTTTTCCCTCTGCCTGTTCACTGGTTCTTCGCACCAGTCTTCTTGGTGTTGCATGGTGAGTATGAGCGTATCTAGCTCTTTTCTTTGGAAAGGAAAATATATAAGTCATGGAAATAGCAAAATTTTATTGGTGGCTCTAACTTGGAAAAGGAGAAGAAGATTCGAGCTCTTTCAGTGGTCTGCTTCGGAATTTTGAGCAAATATCCAGGCATGTTAGGGCCTAACTTTTAAAAATCTTGCTCTTCTTCAAATGATTTCATTAGAACAACTCTGTTCAAATGATTTATGGAAATAGATGATTTCTATGGTTGTCTTGTGTGATTTTGGCACTGTATCTTCATGCTGGTTCGATTTTTCATTTAACCCTTGATGGGTGTTTATTATATTCGAACTGTCTCTATATTTCTTTGTGTTTTGCATTCTGGCTTTAATATGCGAAATTATTGCAAGAATATGTGCTAGGCCTGCTCTGTGTGAGTCCATGAATTGTGTTCTCGATGGGTACAGACTATTGAGATGCTTGTTGATGGATACTTTTTGTTGATTCTTGTTGTGGAGACTATCGGAAGGGATACTGATGGACATTTGTTTGATTGTTCAGTTAATTGACCTTTTTCTTTTGTAAGCTCTGTCGTGGTTGTTATTTAGTGGTGGTTATGGATTCTTGTTGGGTTTCATTATGAAATTTTATAGTTATTTGTGAAAAGGTAACTCACTGTGTTACAGTATTCATTACGACCTTGCTGGAGTTGTTTTTCCCTTTGCGTGGAGGTTATGGGGATTCAACCCATTGATAGTATTTATATATATATAAATGATTATTGTATTGAAACGAATCTGGGGAGTCCTTTGAATGATTCGTATATTATGGTCCACTATTGAGGATATAGATACATCTTTGAATATTGGTAATTTGAATTTTGTTGGAGTCTTGTAGAAGTAACAGGTCATACGACCTCTGTTATTTGTAATGAATTTTGGTACAGACTCCCTGGGTATACATTTATGTTTCCTTCTGTGTAAGCTTGTTCGAGAATATTGAAGAGGTTCAGTTGAATTCCTTGTTATGAAATCAGTATTTAAATTTGCTTATACCTGATTTTAAAATGCTTACCATTGTTGGCATAGATGGAATCATTAACTATTTTTATCTTGTATACTGTTGTTTGGACTCAGTTGAATTCTTGATAGATAAACAGAGTAACTGCTTCAAATTAAGACTGTTGGGTTTACTATTGTTTTCAACATCGTTGGGTTCCTTGAGTATGGGAAGATATCTTGTCTATCGGCTTCTGGAAAAGCTAAACTGTGAATACTGTTTACGGATTTAGTTTTAAATCCTTGAATGGTAATCTATGTCACTGTTTCTGTATAAGCCTGAGTATGAACATGTAATGTTTTTGGCTTTGTTGGTTTTATTTAATAGCTTGACATCATGAATTATGGATTTTATAAAGTAGGTCGTGATTACCATACTTCCAACTTTGGATGCGTTCAGAAGTGATTACGTTATGTTATGTTATGTTTTCTTTCTGATTACAATCCAGTTAGATGTGGCTGTGCATGTTGCTTGGATTTCGTTTAAAAATCCCTCTGCATATTCATAGGGAAATGTCATTGCTTAAATGATCATGAGTCTTTTGGTTGACTGCGATAACAAAGGAGATCTTTTGATTTCGACCTTGTGTCTAAAAGCCTTTCAGTGTTTATTTGGGACTTGAAGGGGGCTGTAGGTTGATATGTGGGATTGAAGTCGTGTATACGTATTTTTTTACATGACTGTCTTTCCTTGAGCTTGAATGGGCTAAAGAGCCGTCGACTTCATCTCGACAGACGATGGCATGGAATTTTTTCTTGTCTGTCGCTTCTTGCGTGAGGTCATACTGAGTCTGCTTGGTAAATAGACACCGTTGTTTGGCATGAGGGCTACTGTACTGTAGTTGCTTTATTGTAAGCTTTAACAAACAGTGGTGCTGTTGATGGTCTCGACTGATTTATTTACATGTGTATTAAGTGAATGCCTTGCTCTTGGAAAGACGGTACAAACATGAGCTAGTTCTAAAGGAAATAAATATGATTCATTTATTTCTCTTCTGTTGTAAAGTATAGGTTGATATAATTGTCTATCTAACTTTTGGAATTGTTTTTAACATATTGATGGAATCATGATTTAATATGATATTTCCTTTTATTGTTGAATGAAATGAACTGTCTGAAGTTTACTATTTTTGTAATTCAGATGGATAGATGATTTGGATACTTTCATTCTTCTTGATCCCTAATATTTTGATAAAATATTTGAGACGTATCTAATACTATTCTGTAACGAAAATTTGAATTACAAGTTATAGACATGTTGTATTACTAAAGTATAGTATGAATTATGTTTACTTGTTTGGTAAATTGATCTCATTTAAATAGGGTGTTTAATGAAAAAAATTGACAGACTGTAATTGTTTTAAGAGTTAATGCTTATCATGCTCAGTTCATCGAACTGACCCATGTTGACTATTTTTGCAGATGGTTGCCGTAAGTGGTAAAAGCATGCAGATCCGATAAGATGATCGGATTGTTTAAAATTGATTTTAAGTAGAATTACAGTTGATTCTCTAAATGTACTATATGTGGAAAGATGTTCTTTTTCCATTGAGCATTGTATCAAGTATGCTGAATGCATAAAATGTATTTGTATAGTTCTGAAAGGAATAGAAATAAGTATTTGCTACTTATGTGTTGTATTCTTATTTTGATAGTTGACCTTCTTCGGTTTATATACTGGAGGGGCATTGTTATCATTGTATAATTTGGAGACTTTTGTGATTGTCAATGAAAGCTTACAAGAATATGTGATTGAATTCTTATGAGTGTTTAGTAGTTCTAATTTGTTCTATCGTTGAAATTTAAACCACTCTCTTTCTAAAAGATAGGGTTAAAATAAACCTAAGCAGAACGCTAATCAAGCTGAATTAAATTACTAATCCCTAGTCTTGATTATGACAGGACAACATTTAATTGGATTCTTAATCATTTATATCTTGATACTAATAAGTATGATATAAATTCAGTTAGGAGAACTGATACAAATCTAATGGGGTTCAAATGGCAATCTCATGTGAAGTTTATGAGTTATTGTCCAATTCCGTTGTTTTAGAATCATGTATATTCTAAGAACTCCTTGATGAGACCTTGGCCTTAATATCTCTACCGTGTAATGGGTTTTATTGAGGAAGGTCATCCTACGAGGAGGAATCCAGGGATTGGGAAAGGCTAACCTTAGGGGAATGTCTTTAATGTAATTTAAACTCAATGAGCGTAACGCATATTTATAAGTAGATCTTATCGAGGTGGATTTAAAGGTTGACAACACAAGTCAACTGCAGGGTTGTACCTCTGAGAAGATTAGGATCTTCTCGAAGTTACAGCAATGCAGGTGACTTATGACGACACCCTTTGCATTGATCGCTAAGATTTACACTTTGATCTCGAATGAGTTACTTTGGGACCAATTAGGAATGTGGTCACATTATATGGCTGCCTAGGAGACTCGGGGTAACATGACACACTGGTTTAACTAGGGTTGACCCAGTATGTCATCTTATCCCTAGTCCACGAGTGCATCCATATAATGTGGACACCTTACTAATCCATTCCCAAGTGATTAACCTGGGGACAGGAGGGAGTGACAGAAGTCGGTATAAGACATTCTTCATAACATAAGAATGGGGTGAAGGATGTATTCCAGATTGACGAGTATGCCGTTAAGGAATACGAGACATAAGCAGTATGTTTCAAATCTTTGGCCAAAGTATCGCAAACTGCTGATTGCGTTGTCTTGAGTCACCTGGTCTAAGGGATGAGATGCCGATGAATAATGGTAACTATTATTCAGTTAGGTTCCTTGGACAGAGCATTCTGAATCCCAGAATAGGGAAGAGAACCATAAGAGTGAAGTGTTAAATAAAAACGCCAACTCTTATTACTCATGAATAGATCGGTAGATTACCGAGTCATGGAATGAATAGATCGGAGGTACTCTGAGTCATTACAGCGGCATATGGTTTTCTGTTATAAGAATGGTTATTTGATTTGTGAGTTCTAAATTATGTATTTAGAACCATAAAGCATTTATCAAAAAAAAATTTGACTTGTTCTATTGTCTAAAAATGAGGATGTTACAGATGTAGCCATACAAAAACAAAGTCTCACACTTTAAAGTGTTTCTCACTACGGTTTTTATTAGCATGATGATTTATGTAGTTTTGTGTTATTTCCAAATGATCACTAAGGCTAAAGATTACCTCATTTTAGTGATGAATGTGACCTTTGATTTCTCTCACCTTAGGTTTTACCTTCAATCTAGAGATGAGTGATGGAGGATAGTACCCGTAAATTTTCATAAATGGAGACATTTTTGAAGTATGAAATGAATTATTATACCACCATTCTAAAAGGGGAAACCATTGCACATAACATGAGAGAACACAAAAATATAGATAAATGATGACAATATGCTCATATAATAGCTTTGCCACTTCGAGGGGGCAACCTCGAATACCACTTCGAGGGGGTAACCTCCAAACCATACAATAACACTCCAATACTCAATATGATGATCCTTAACTACAACCTTCTAACCCCTATATATACCATTCTAACCTATGGCCAATACTGAGGCCGACCTCCTAAGCATAATAAATCATAAATGAATGATATAATAAGATAAGGGGATGTGTGCCACATGTCAGCATCTCCATCAATACATATACATCATAACATCCTTTCCCTAGGTGCATAGCATTCCTTCCCTCCTTGACATGTTTCGTCCCCAAAACATAAGAAGAAACCATGTAATGAGTGTGTTGTAAATTTTTACACACTTTGTGCCATGATCGATCATCCATCCATATGTGATCCTGGTAGATGATACATATCTGAACTAATATCCATATTCTGTTGTGCTACTCTGATTCCATTCGTGACCATAGTTTATCATCCTTGGATTCCATGCATAACCAACATAAGGATTCAATGCATAACCATAATAAGGATTCCATGTATAACCATAATAAGGATTCCATGCTTCATAATTGTTGCTCCATTGATCCCCTGTATAAATAAAGTGATTATTCCTCCAATTACCTGTATATCTATATTGGTTGGAAATATGATGTGCCCTGGGATATCTCCATGATTTTTTTCTCTCATGTTGACGTGGATTTCCATATGCTGCAGTTGTAGTATCCTCAACCTTATCAACCTGTTTCTGAACTTTCTTTTCTTCTTCCACCTTTGCATTTGATATTTTCTTTTTCTCTTGAGTAGATGAATCATCATTTCCTTCTTTTTCTTCATGTTCCTCTTTTGAATCATCCTTATTCCCTTCTTCTCCATATTCTAAATCATCCTCATGGTCTATATTGACTTTTCTTTGATTTCCATTAAGCCTGATATCCTGTAAAGTGACCTTCTTCTTTTTGTACCAAATCTTCATAAACTTATTTTTCATATTAATATTAATTGTCCCCAATGTCTCTAACCAAGGATACCCAAGAACAATATCCAAACCATCCATATATAAGGAAAAAAAATCTGAATGTAAAGTATATTTGTCCATAGTAAGTTTTAAATCTTCAAAAACTTGAATTTTCTTACCATTCACTTGAGCTTCTTTGATATTACTTTCTTGAATATGTAGATGTTGAGCCATATCCTTGTTGATGAAGTTATACTTGTTGTTAGGGTTTATGGAAAAAATTATCTTATTCCTTTGAATGCATCCATGAAACTGAAATATGGTATCTTCCTTCTTGGGAGCTATAATATCTTCTTCTGCATCAATATCTTGTTTTTCTTCCTCTTCTTCATAGTCTTCTTCAACTTCTTCTACATTTGATTCTTCAATATATGTTGCACCATCATCTTCCCTTGAATCTTCTTCACCTTCCTCTTCATCTTCTTTCTCTCTTGATTCTTCAATATATTCTTCCCCATCATCTTCCTTTGACTCTTCTTCCTCTTTGTGGTCCCATCTATCCATAAAAAGTTGTTCCATTTCCTCCCAAGACCAATCCTTCCTGTCATTTTTTAACTCAGAAAACCAAATCCATGCAGGACCACCAAGATAATGTGAAAACCTATTCCTTGTCATGAAATATGAGAAATATATATTCTTAAATTTTATCCACCATTCTTTAGCATCCATCTCACCATTTCCATAAAAATTTGTTATCCCCGTGATCATGATTAGGGTTTAGGAATTCTAAAAATATTTTGGTAGATGGATAAAAATACAAAGAACAAACCCTAACTGAAATTTCAAGAGCTTTCTGAAAATATAAATTTTGCTAAAAAATACCACAATTTACTTCCTGAAAAGTGAATTTATGAAAAAACATAAAACACCAATAACATCCGTAAAACAGATCCAATGGAGCTGAAATTTTCAGATATTCTGACTTAGATTGTTTCCAAATTATGATGCAAAAATTGGGAAAAATTCGATACCCTCTTCAAGATATATTTGAAACAAAAAATTAGGGTTTTTGCCCTAATTTTGGCCGAAATCACTGCTCTGATACCACTTGTAAGGATATTACTTGTATAAATCCAGAACATATACAACAGAATAACATGAGAGAACACCAAAATATAGATAAATGATGACAATATGCTCATATAATAGCTTTGCCACTTCGAGGGGGCAACCTCCAATACCACTTCGAGGGGGTAACCTCCAAACCATACAATAACACTCCAATACTCAATATGATCCTTAACTACAACCTTCTAACCCCTATATATACCATTCTAACCTATGGCCAATACTGAGGCCGACCTCCTAAGCATAATAAATCATAAATGAATGATATAATAAGATAAGGGGATGTGTGCCACATGTCGGCATCTCCATCAATACATATACATCATAACATCCTTTCCCTAGGTGCATAGCATCTCTTGATTGAGCGAGTGAAGGAAAAGATCGCAAAGTTCCATATGGTCCATGTTCCACCTGCAAATGTATTTGGAGGAATAGAGAACTTGGCACCATCTCTAGATGAAATTGGGCAACAAATTTATTTTGCTCCTATCTAATATGCAGGAACTCCCTAAGTGTATATCCTGTACGATCCATTTGACAACTTGTTCAAATGTCAAATGCTTTGATGAACTCCATAGAAACAAGTTGTTTAAAGGAATGTATAGATGCTTCTGGAATACAGTAATACCAATCCAATGTAACTTTCCTTTGAGAGTCTTTATGAAAAACTTAGCCACTACAATAATCCCAAGGAAGCAATTCCCTGATAGTAGAGCATATGCCTTGATATGAGCGTTCGAGTCTCCTTCTCCACTGTCATGGAAGATCCCGACAATGGGCGTGGAAGCATGACAATTTATGGTTTATTCAAGAGGATCCTTTCAGTACTCAACGTATACAGTACCCATTGCGATATGTTTCCACCATTGAAGATCCTTGATGAGGAGGTGGAGTAGGAGTTGTGATTTGAAAACCAAATTTAACTTTAGCAACTGTGTACACACATTTTCTTGCTTTGTATCTGATTTTCGATATAAAGTCAATCGTGCATTATTTCTTTTTGTATTTTAACATAATACCAAATCTAGTGCATTCATAAAAACTACAAGTGACTGTGCAAATACTGAAAGAAATGAAGAGGATTCACCAACAACGTGACGCAAGAATTGATAACGGAGTTTGGCGCTTGTAGGCCTATGTCTCCGGGTCCGGTTGAAAGATCGATCTATTAGTCTTGAAAATAATCCTTTACAAAGAATCCTACAAAATTCTGACCTTCTCACAGTCTTCCTCTGTCAAAAAATTATTTCCTTTTAGTTTCCATCTCTCAAAATATAACAGGGGTTGCTTTTTACATCTCCTTCAAACTCCACTCCTAGCTCAAGATATGAGCATTACAATATTACTACACAGTCCCGAATGCATTACAAATAGAATATCACCCTATTTATATTGTTTATGCGCCTCCTGGTAAATGGCTGGGCGCTTATCTTTTTACTCGGCCCACCCGAGTTAGATTCTCCTCCTTTATTTTTTTTAGTTTATCCTTTTTGGGTTAAAATCCCACATTGGGCGCATGAAAACTCGGTCAACACTTTATATACATAGTGGGTGCGGTTGTTGAGTGGCTTAAAAGCCGCCTAAGCCTATGTGGAGGGCGCTGTAAGATCTTGGATGCATTGCATTGGGTTGGCGCATGTTTAGTTTTGGGCGCCAACAATCCCATCATTTGCGCATGGTATATGTCTTAACACGGTTGGCCAAAGTTTATAAGTTATGCTTGGTAAGTTAGACTAATGCGTGACAGTGGAGAATTGATACATCGACAAATATGTGTTGAAATGAATAGGAATATGCGTGGAATAGTGCAATAAGGTTATAAGGTGTGGATAATTAAAATAATACATGTCCATTGTCCCACATGCATGGCGCAAAGGCAAATCTAGAGGTTTATATACACTAGTTGGTTGAATTGGTTCAAATGATCCTTGGTTAAGGAGGCCAAGGCACCCCTCCATAATCGATGTTTGGGAACCTGGCTGAGGGCCCCCAGCTAGTAAATAGGGTGGTCCATTTGTCCGAGATCGAGTGTCCAAGACCGGCGTTCCAAAACCCATTTCATAATTTTAATACGTCACACCACTCGTCCACGTGTCGCAATATGATCGCAACACTTGGCGAGCGTGCACACATCCAACCTGCACAAAAACTCCAAAATTAGAGCCAGTTGCCCAAAAATTGGGTCAGCGGGCTATAATTTTGCTAAACGAGCTCCGTTTCCTGTAAACAAGCTTCGTCGGAGTCATAAATTTTCCCCACACTTTAAAAACAACTTGGCAACTGATTTAATGAGAAGATCTTAGATCGGTATTTAGTACCTGTGAGGATTCCTCTGGAGTCTTCAAGTTGGATCTTAGCGACATTATAAGCATTGACGGAAACGTATGGGGTCCCTTAGCATAGCATAGGTATGATAGGGAGCAAGAATGGTATATGGGTCCATCTGGGGAGGACGTGGAATACATGTGTATGTCAAGGTGGGATCCTTTAGTACTCAAAATATGGACTAGCGGGTAAGTAAAACGAAGGGAACATCACATTACATGTTATGGTGGCACTCAAGAATTGCGTTGACTGGGAACTGACAAGCCCTTGCGTATGATAAGCTTGAGAATGGATGAGGACCCATACCTAGTGTGTCTAACCCTGTGAGAAGATCACCTGGATTCGAATGGAACTGTAACCTTTTTATATGGATATTGTGTTGGTTGTTCATTGGAAGGGATGTATCCTTTGCTTTTAATTGATACCCTGTGTTCTGCCCTACTACATGTGTTGGTTGTGAAGTCTGGGCACTTTCTAGTTTTCTAATCCTAACCCTATAAAGAAGAAATGAGATCGTTGGGAGACCTTATTGAACACCTTGTTGGGGTGCATATGGTGTAGGGTTTGATTGAGTAGGCTCATTATACCCTGTTATGAATTGAAGTATCAGTGTTATAATTCTTGTCTTGCTCAGAAGTAATAATATTAGGACAGGCATTCAAGAATTCAGAGGTAAAGCCTTCATTAGTATCCAAAGACTCATTTATCTGATTGAAGAGGTTTATGCATTATTCATGTTATAATATATCATCTTTTATTGATTACATGGCAATGTGAGGTCTTGACAAGACTCTATGGTAAGAACCTGTTCCATTTGTGATAACAATGTGGTTTGCATTGGGTTGATCATATTGAATGTTTAACGGTTGATCAACCTCTTCCATCCTTACATAGCTAATAGGGATTGAATTTTGCAACTAGGGGAGGTTTGGATCGTTGCTTGTGTAATTGTCACCCCCATCCTTACATCGAAAGTAGAAGGGGGATGTTATCGAAAGAGAAGGAGGTTTAACGTTGGTGTAATATCTATTAGAGCTAAATGGCCCACCAAACTCTCTTCCAGACATATTTTAGAAAGTATAAAATTCTTACTAAAATAGGGGAAGAAATAAAGAGGTGAGGTAATAGCAATAATAGGAAACAAGAAGGAATTAATCCTTCATGTTGGGTTCACCAATTTGTACGGATGAAAATTGAACATGCAACCTTCAACCGCACTCGACCCTCCGAGGTAGTTTCAGATGAGACGAAGTTGAATATGTGTGGCTAATTATAGGAGGATCAATGACTAATATCTAGTAGTGTGATGTCTTGGTAGTTGAGTTGGACAAAGGGGAGATTTAGAGGCTATGAACGGGTATGTAAATTCCCTATGGTTTGTTTGCCTAACTTGGATCTAAGTGTTGATCTAGTTTGAAGTGTCCAAATAAATCAAATGAAATTAACCAATCTATACTACTACTGAAAGGAAACTAATCTAAACAAATCACAAAATTGAAATATTACAATCACAAACAACAATTCACTTTTATTCTAAATAACGTAATCTACTTCTACACTAAAACCAAACAAGTAGAATAACCCGATGTCATTATTTACCTGTGCTGAGTGTATTGAAACTAAACTAACTTAAAACAAGAACTTTTCCAAATGATGTATGATATGTAGACAACCTCCTACAGATATTCTCTCCTTCAGATCCATAGGGATGGGAAGAAGAGGATCCATCACCGAGGATTGCTATGAAAGATTCAAACCCTCTTGGAAATTAACTAATTACTTGCAAATGAAAGGAAATTGATTTCTACTCTATTTGATATGATGTAACAATGATAAATTGCAAGAATGAAGGAAATCAAACAACAAATCCACCTGCAATTCACAAAATAGAGGTAAATCCAGCTGTGTAGTAATGTGTCCCCTCAGCTTATCCTTTCTTTCTTCGAGTGTTCATGTGAGTCCAAGGGATTAGGAATGCAAGAACATCAGTAGGAGGATGACGCTTGAACAATGGTAGCTTGAAGGCAGTTTAGATGCAATGCAAGTAGAAGAGAGATAACACAAGAGATTAGAGCTTGGCTATGCAATTCCTAACAAGATCATAGCAGCAATACAATGCAAGATACACAAAATTATCGGTTTCCCTTTGCTTGAATACAAGCATGGAATATATAGGAATGGAGGCTAGGAGGTTACTTCATGCACAAGGCAAGAAGAGGCAGTTCCAACTAATTAAATCTTATTTAAAATAGACGGAACAAGGAGAACCAAACAAACAAAGCTATTTTTAGCCAATTTGGTTCACGAATGTGTTCTAAAAGAAAACTTAAGTGAATCATTGCATGTCAAAACACGCATGAAGAATCTAGAAAAAGCAGATAAAACCGCCGCCCTGTGTAGGGTGGCAGTCTTGGCACTGGGAAAGGCTAAAACAAGCACAGATAGAAGCGTGGAGATGGAAAAATTCATGGAAGAGCTAAGTAAGGTTATCTAGGCCACAAATATACACTGTGAATGGGTTTTGGAGCTCGAACACCTTCTTGAAAGGATTTTGAATCATCATTTAGGACTTTTGTAACCATTTTTTCTGACAATGTAGCACATGTAATTTTGGGCTGCATACATATTGCCCCCTCGGAGAAGCGTCTTACTATGAAAGAGGTGTAAAACGTAGAGTCTGAGTATGAAGTTCCTGAAATGGGGAGTTAGAAGCTATACCTGACATGCCTGTGTGTCAAAATCTTTTCATCCAAACTCCCACTACCTACAAGAGAAAAGAAGAATCAAGTGTAGATAGATAAAATATTGAAAAATAAACACTAAATTAAAATGACAAGAGGACTTACCATCTGCGTCAGGGATATAGAAATATACCTGCGCCAACACTCCATCCCTGTGAGCACATACACTCAAAACGAAGTTATAACAACATATATATATATCTAAGAAAACTCAGTTTTCAAATTCAGTTGTACACATACTGACCTTGGTGATTTTTGAACTTTGAGCCCATGGTGACCATTTTTTTCATTTTTGAGGATGGTTGAATTAGAATGTATTTGGGAATGGGTATTTTGCATTAGGCTTGGCCCTTTGCTGTTTGAATAATTTTGAGAAGAAATCGTAAAGAATTTTTAAATAGAGAAGTCATAAGGGGCCTCAAAGGGGCGGATAGGCAGAGTGCCTTTATTGCTTAGTCTCCATTTTGTGTAGGCATATATGATGTTTTGGTATTTTGTGCTCATTATGAGCATTTTGACCGCACCTAGTGTGTGATGGAATCATTCAAAACTTTGACACAACTTGATATGTAAATATATATCTTTTTCACTTGGTTATTCCTTGCACAGAGTTGGCTTACATTGACGATTTGATTCACGTGTGTAGTCTTAGATGTTTAAAATTTCTGATTTTCTATGCTTTTCAAAATGAATTTAGTGGATATGAATGCTAACAGAAATGGTTTTTTTTTGTATTTTATAATGCTGATTATATGATAATGCGAACATAATGTGATGCTAAAATTTAGTTTTCTTTAAGCAATCTTTGATACTTCATATTGTCTTGGAAAAAACATGGTGATAAAATGATATGATAAAAAAATTTACTTTCCCCACTGCTGACCCCACACAACTAGTAGGATGCGAGGGCTCAACACCAATGGTCAAAAAGGGAAAAATTTATGAAAAATTATTGAATGGTACTGATGAGAGAAAGAAAAAGGTTTGGCAGAACCAAATTGAGACGCTATGACCTTACTCTTCTCAAGTTACTTCATAGTTTAGAATGTGAATTGCTTTCAAGTTTATCTAGACTTAGATCTATAGATGGCCACTTAGCTGAACAAAATCTGGTTTTGAGGTTTTAAACTCTTTTGGAATTTTGGACATATAACTCACTTTGTTTTTGACTTATGAACTCAAAAATTTTGAGCAAATTATTTGTAACTTTCAATTTTATGAACGAGACCCCCTACTCCTTTCCCAATGCTACCAGGAGGAAGCATGGGCTCATCACCAAGGATAAGGTAGTAGGCAAGTAAGGTAATTTCCCTCCTTTCCCAACCTTACCTCACTAGTCAGAGACGTACAGGCTCAACATCTGAAGGTTGGTAGGGAAAAGAAATGTGTAAAAATAAAAATTTTCTGTAGATTTCCATTTGACTTACTTATCTAGGACAAAAATTTTTAGTATGTTCTTATTTCCAAAGATATTTTCATGGGATATATGTGACACCATGAAGATTCTAGAACCAGACTATAGGAAAAGACACCTAACCTAGAAATAAACTATAAGAAAAAAACAAGTATGCATGCCTTGGTATGATCACGGTCAAAAATTTATCTTATCTTGCTTAAATTGATGAGATGATTCAAGAAATAATTGATGATACTATGAATATTTGAAGAAATATGATCTAAATGTTTTGCCAATGCTTTCAGAAGTTTTTAGGAGTTTCCATATGAATAAATACCTTGATCAAAAATTTTACAAAATCAACTAGTAGATGAAAATGCAATGTAGATGTAGTAATGTACATATGGAAATAAAGGTGAAACTACATGTCATGATGTCTAAGGTGAAGAAATTTGATGAATATCAAATTCTTCACCCCTAAAAGTACACAAAGGAGAACCATTATCCTCAAGATTTCCGTTCTCTTGACAAGGGGCTTAGCTATTCTAGGTCTTGAACTTACAACCCTTTCCCAGAAGTGTATATTTTTTTAATCATTAAAATCATTTGTCTAAAAGAAGCGTTCATGCACCCCCTTTTCACATTCTTGAGACATGGTGTGTCGGTGAGCATGACTATGTTGTTTGGCCTTATTTCCTATATAGAGAGTTGTGTTCAATTGTGACACTTGCTAAATGATGAGGCCTTGCCCCATGGATATGGAAAGCGTAATTTCAGATGCACTTGGGTTGAAACTGGGGTTTAGAATAGAAACAACCCCTGAGAGATGTTTTGAGGGCCAGCATTTTAATCTCAAATTTCCCTTCTTCATTTTGAAGGTATATCATTGTTACACTAGACTGGTCCTGAGAAGAGATGCTAAAAATCGAGAAGACTACCATCCCTTGGATTCAAACAGGAGGAAGCATTGCGATCTCACTCCCTAAGAGTTTCTTGATTTCCACTGGGTTTTAGGGACACTGTTTCCAACAGATTATCTGATTTACCATTATCTATCTTTTGCACACCTCAAATGTTTGGGTAAAAACTTCAACTTTGGAATGTCTGGAGTGACCAGGACGTACTCTTCAATTTGAGGTGTTTTATTCAATGATTGCAAGACTCTCATTACTCCGTGATGGAATCCTTTATTCTTCTTAGGTTTGCTAAGTGTATATCGAAGGGATTAGATCCCCTTCAACAATGAAGACCTTCCCCAATGGAGGAATTCTAATCTTGGAACAGGGTTAGAGAATGGTAGCCTTCATTCGATGAATCCAATGTTCCCAGCTATGTTATAATTTGGTCACTCGTGTCGATAATGTTAAAATCATCCAGCTGGTCCTTTTTTGGACCAAGTGTTGAGTGGAAGAAAACGATGCTTCCAAATCGGAGGTCACTTTAAGACTGTCATACCCGCGTAACGTGTTTCTTGTAGAGAAGCAATTTCTCTTGCTAGTCAGTAGCGTATCCTTGATATGAGCATTCGTGCTCTCCTTCTTCTCCCTTATAAATTTTTGAAGATCCAGAAATGGGTGTGGAAGAATGACACCATGTATGGTGAAGTCAAGAGACTCCTTTAAGTACTCAGCGTATGTACCCTTTGCGTAAGATTCCACCATTGAAGATTCTTGATAAGGAGGTGGAGGAGGAGGAGTTGGATAAGCTACACTATAAGAATTGACGAGAACGTATGGGGTCTCTTGATATGGCATGTAGGGATCAGGAATGATATATGGGTCCATCTAGGGATTTTTTGAATACATATGCATGTAAGGTGGGATAGTTCCAGGATATGGACTAGCTGGCAAAAACCAGGGAACGTCACATTGCCTGTTTTGTGGTATTCCAGAATGCACTTTCGGCAAGCCCTTGCATAGGAAAACTGGAGAAGGTGAGGAACCCATCCCCAGTGTGTCCGAACCCTGTGAGAAGATCACCTGGATTTTGAATGAGCTATACCCTTGTTGTACATGATATTGAGTTTAGTTTCCTCATTTGGAAAGGATTTAATCCTTTATTTTCAACTGGATACCCCGTGTTCTTCCCTACTACATGTGTTGGTTGTGAAGTTTGGGAACTTTTTAGTTCTCTAATTCTCCCCAATAAAGTAGAAACGAGATCGTTCGGAGAGGATTGAGTCCCATTTTCGGGTGCATGTGGCGTAGGGTTTGATTTAGTAGGCTCATGATACCATGTCATGAATTGTTTAGTGTTATAATTCTTGTCTTCCTCAGAAGTAATAATCTTAGGATAGGTATTCAAAATCTCAGAGGCTATGGCCTTCATTCTATCCAAACACTCATCTATTTGATGAAGATGATTAGTTATTCATGAAAAAATATCATCCTTTGTTGATTGCATGGAAATGTGAGGTCTTGACAAGACTCTATGGTAAGAACCTGTTCCATTTGTGATAAAAATGTGGTTTGTATTGGGTTGACCATATTTCATGTCTAATGGTTGATCGACCTCCTCCATCCTTACATAGCTAATGGGGTTTTAAGTGTAACTAGGGCAGGTTTGGACGTTGCTTGTGTAATTGTCACCCCATCTCGAAAGAGAAGGGGACTGTTGTGGTTGTACGTTGGTGTAATATCTATCAGAGCCAAATGGCCCACCAAACTATCTTCCAGACATATTTTAGAAAGTATTAAATACCTAAAAAAATAGGGGAAGAAATGGAGAGGTGATGTAATAGCAATGAAATAAAAGGAAACAAGAAGGAATTAATCCTTCACATCACGTTCACCAATTTGTACGGATGAAAATGAACATGTGACCTTCAACCACACTCGACCACCCAAGGTCGATCTGGAGCAGCCGATGTTTGAATGTCTGTGGCTAACTATAGGAGGATCAGTGACTAAGATCTAGTAGTGTTTTCTCTTGATAGTTGAGTTGAAAAAGGGGGAATTTAGAGGCTATGAACGGGTAGTGTAAATTCCCTATGGTTTGTTTTCCTAAGTTAGATCTAAGTGTTGATCTAGTTTTAAGTGCTCATGTAAACTAAATGAAATTAACCATCTATGCTACTACTAAAAGGAAACTAATCTAAATAAATCACAAAAAAAAAATATTACAATCACAAACAACAGTTTGCTTTTATTCTAAATAATCAAATCTACTTCTACACTAAAACTAAACAAGTGAGATAACCTAGTGTGGTTATTCACCTGTGATGAGTGTATGGAAACTAAACTAATTTAAAACAAAAAAAATTCCAAATGATCTATGATGTGTAGCCAACCTCCTATAGATATTCTCTCCTTCATATCCACAGGGATGGGAAGAAAAGGATCTGCCACCAGGGATCGCTATGAAAGATTCAAACCCTCTTGGAAATTAACTAACTACTTTAAAATGAAAATACATTGATTTCTAATCTATTTGATATGGAATTGAAATTAACAATTCATAATTGACAATTTGATAAATAAAGAAAACAAATACACAACTCCAACCTGGAAGAGTAAGAACCTTAGAAAATCTATTAGTATTAGTATTTATCCCCTTAGTTCTTTCCTTTCTTTCTCTGAGTGTTCATGTGAGTCAAGGGGATTGAGAATACAAAGAACAACAAAAAGAGGATGGTGCTTGAGAAATGGCATCTTAGAAGCAATCTTGATGCAATTCAAGTAGAAGAGAGATAGCACAAGAGATATGAGCTTCGCTATGCAATTCCTAGCGATATTATGGCAGCAAAACAATACAAGATACACAAAATTCTCAAGCCCCCTTTGCTTGAATACAAGCATGGAATATGTAGGAATGGAGGCTAGGAGGTTACTTCATGCATAAGGAAAGAAGAGGAAATTCCAACTAATTAAATCTTATTAAAAATAGAAGGAGCAAGGAGAACCAAGAAAAAAAATCTATTTTTAGCCAATTCGGATCACAAACGCACCCTAAAAGTCAAGTTAAGTGAAGCATCATGTGTCAAAAACATGCATGAAAATTTATAGAAAAAGTGTTCAGGACCATCACCCTGTGTAGGGAGGTGGTCCTAGGACTGCCATCCAAGCTTGGGAGGAGGTCCTAGGACCACCGCCCAAGATTGGGAGGCATTCCTAGAACCGCCACCCAAGCTTGGGAGGCAGTCCTATCACTAAAGCAAAAAAAAGCACATAAATGAGAAGGAAGCTTGAAGAAAGCATGGAAAGGCTAATTAAGAATGTCTAGGCTACAAATATACATTGCAAATGGGTTTTGGAGCTCGAACACCTTCTTGAAAGGATTTTGAATCATCATTGGGCACCTTTGTAACCTTTTTCTGACAATGTAGCACATGTAATTTTAGGTGCGTATAGAATCCATCTTCGAACCAAAGCATCTCAACAACTATGTCGACCTTATTACAATCCTTGGAATCCAATTTTGACTAACCGCTTAACTTTGGGAGGTTTACATTTATTTTTTTGTTTTATCTTATGTTATTTATATCACTATCTTATTAGTGTTATCATTTTCTAGCACCGACTAATCTTAAGCAACAATTAAGGCTCAATTATCAACTTTCTCTTCTAGTTTCCTTACTCGTAGGTTATTATTTTAGTCCATCTACTCTCGGCCTTGTTTTACCCTACTACAGTCACCATCACCCCACCCTAGTCGACATCGACTAGGGTCATGTTTGTTAAGCATTCCATCCAAATCACTATTTGTTTTCCAATTTCTCTACCTCCTTGTCCCAGACATTATTTTACAGGTCATCCCCTAGCATCCACAGGATTCTATTACATTCAGTTTGTATCCAGATCCTTGCAGATCTGCATAATTATTTTTCTGTCTAGATATTCAGATACCCAAGTCACCGTCAACCTGCATCTACATAGTTTGGGTCACCTTCGACCCAATCAAGTACCATTTTGTTTATATTTATTCAGATCATATGAGCATTTAGATTCATCTTAGTTACTTTCATATTAAATAGGATTTATTTTTATACATGCCTTCTACTTATTTATCTTTTACTTTGCTTTTTCTTATCAAGGGAGGGTGTAAATCCATGAAAGGAAGGTAATAATTCTTAGAACTGGCTTTATCAGGTATCCCCCACATAAACTATCTAATCAATTTTTCCCTACTTATTCTAGTTTTGCAATTTTATCTAGGTTGCGGTGAGGATCAATCATTTTGTGCCCGTTCATCCACATCATGCATTTGAGGTACCATAAACCTTCCATTTTCTGATTTGTTTACTTTTATTTATTAGCTAACTCATTTAATTTGAATCAAATGAGAAAATTATAACAACATTCTGGCACGCCTGGTGGGAGCACCCTTTAGGTGATCCTTTGCATTTATTTCTATTTTCTACTTCTTTTGTCTTCTACTAACACTACAGCACAAGGATTCATGTTTTTCTTGCTCATGTTGGGTTCGGCTGCTTGGATCACCCTTTGTTTAAAAGTGTAGATAAAAAGGAAAAGCACTATCTAGGTATTCCTTATTTTTTCCCTATTTGCTCCTTTCTGCATTTTATTTCCCTTTTCCTATGTGTTTCCTCATCAAAAGATCACATCCAAATTTGGTTTTAAAGGAACCTTTCTTTTTATGCATCCTACTTGATCACATAGTTTAAGTAGGGGTTAACCTTCTACATCTCAAATTCTATCACCAAAAACCAAACCTCACGCATCTAAGTCACACATATAAAACATCATCCTACCAAGTGGATTTATTTGGATTTCATCATCCAACAGAAATCGTCTGCGGTGTTATGACCGTGTTAGAAACTCTTTACAAACTCATGCCTCACATACCTTTGGGTATATTAAGCACTACCCATCCATAAAAACCTGAAACCAGACATAGATTACCTTCTCCTATGCACTTTGTTATCCATCCCCTTTTCATTTTCTCACTTTCAAAATCAAAAACATTAAAAAAAATTTACTTGACATGTCTGATCTAAAAATGGAACAAAACTTTACCTCAAATGGTTCTGAATAAAAATCTACCATGACCAAGCCCTTGGCTACTTCTAGGCCTCCTTTTATCCCCATCCAAGACTTCCTATTCTGTAGATCCTATTTTATCCTCATCACCTTATACCATCCCTGCTTCATTCGACATCACCATGCCTATCCAACCTATTTACATTCCCATTCCTCATGTATTATATCTTAACATCCAATCCCAATCACCCTATCATGATCCTACTTCCCCACATCTTCCATCCCCCTAACCAATCCAATCTTCACCACTTGATATCTTCAAACAACCCTTTCCTAATCCACCACCAACAAATCCATCTTCACCAGTCACACCATAAAACTTTCACCCATTTTTAATCAACGCCATACATGAAACACCTTCTCCCACATATATCTCACCTACCTCATCATCTATTCCCATCCTACATATTCTTTCGATGGATCCTTCAAAAGTATTCACCACATCAACCATATCCACAATTTCCCTACCAACCACCTTAACTTCTACAACTTTTCTCACATCTACATCCAATCCTACCCTTACCACATCCTCATTGGATTTTACTGCGCCAACCTTTTCAACCACACATATCTTACCCCAAATTATCATAAGTAGCCCATTATCCACAAGCACACTCATCATTACACTTACATCTACCACATCAATAAATCTACCCATTGTAGAAACCAAATTTGTGTCTTACGACCCCTTGTGACCTTCATCTCATCTCATAACCTAACCTCATCACCTAAACCTTACACACAATTATTTATTAATTACCTTATAATTAATAAATCCACATCGTCATACCTGCCACCTCATTTTTCCACCTCATCATGACCTAGTCCTAACCCTAAACTAACCTAATTAAGACCTATAACTTGGTCTACATCCACACCCATGACTAATGACCCCTTACTCGCACCCAAAACCGACCTTGTAGTTACTTGACCAAGCCCGCAACTAATCCCTTGGGAGAAAAGGAGGGAAAGTTGGCCATTTTACTAAAAATAGCCCACTTTGACCTGATCGATACCGGTTCCTACTCGACCGCCGTCGGTTACGTAATCGCCATTGGTTCCCTGTAAATGACCTCCCTTAACCAGAAACAAAGGCGAAAGGATTTTTTGGATCAATCAGGATCATCAGAAGTGATCAAAAGAATCTGGATTTTTACTTTGCCGAGCAGAGACAAGTGAAGAAACAAGAAGAGTTTGCAGAGAAGGACATCAAGCCCAAGACTGCAACTGAATAACCAGAGCCCTGTGACATTCATTTGATCATCGGGAGGGAGATATCTCATCTTTTACGCGTCAGGCCATCCTACCTGAGTTCTACCTTTGTCATCACAGTTCTTGGACCTGCATCCTCGTCAATAACCAGTAAGTTGTATCTTGCATGTCCTCTTTAATAACATTTCTTAGACTTTTGAATCACAGCCATCATAAATCTATTCCTAGATCTACTACCCAGCAACACATTACATCTAACTATCATTCATCTACCTCTCATCACCCCGTTACCTAATCCCACTCATATACTAGCCTTACAAACAACACAACCACCCTACAACCGACCCTCACCAAAAGACCCTAAAACATAGCCCCTACCGATATCGGTTATCAGTAACCGGTATCGGTTATTGTGACTCAAAACTAGAAACCAGTCTTTCCCCCTACCTGTTTCAACGAAGAAATTAGATTGTTATTTACAATCTTTCGTGTTAATTCATATTAGCAGGGGAATTGACCACCTTCGAAAGGAAGTTTTATATTTCCTGGGCCCAAGGTAGTTCCCTCATTTATTGTCTAATCAAAATCTTGTGGTCTTGTGTTCTTATTGGTAGGTAGTCCTTCCAAGACAAAAAGGAGTTCTTCGCAATCAACCTGATCTCTCTCTACGGTACGCGCACACCATCTCGACATTCAATAGGTATTCCTCCTAGCCCTAACCCTTATCTATTTCTAAAAGGAATGAAAGGATAGAAGCAACTCTATTCCCAAAGCGGAAACATTCCGAGCGAAACATTTTGGCACACCCGGTGGGACCCATTTTGGGTTTCTTTCTTTCTTGCTTGCTTTCATATAGGGAGCATACTTGCTGTTTTCTTCTTCTAAAGATATTCACAAGGTATTTTGTTATTTTGGTAAAATAACTTGCTTTGCTTTTACATCTTTTCATTAGTGAAAGTCATCTCTTTTGCTTCATCGAATATCATTTTTGATTTGGGTTTAAAACACGTGCATCACATTCCTGCTTGCTGTTTTCAATTCTAGTGAACATAGATTAAGTAACAGGTCATACACGTGGGGGTGATATCCACGATATTGGAAAGAAATTAATCTTACTTTCACTGCACAACACATACCGAATCACTTCACAATTAACACAACAGCTCAAACATCCCCCCTTTTTCTACGGTATTCCTCCGCCCGATTGAGGTAACCTTATAAGCCAAAACAAGCTTGACATTTCCCCTAAGTCTTTTGTTTAGGATTCTGACATCAGTCTACGTCTAAAGACATAAGCCCACGATAATTAAAATTAACCCTAGGGTTAGTCTCTGGATTTGCGTGTGCATCTTGCTTGTTTTCAGTTCTGTTTTCTCTATCATACTCTATCTTCTGTGATCACCTCAGAATAAGTTGATAAATGTACTAAGCATTGTTAAAGATCAAATCAGCAGCTTCTTATATTTTCTTATACCAGTCTTATTACACCGACATCGGTTAACTGACCGACATCGGCTAAACTCTGACCGACATCGGTTATTAGACCGATATCGGTTACTGCCTTTTACAGTTCCTGACAAACCAGCAATTTGCCAATTTCACCATTCTGAGGCTGTTTCTGTTCCCGATAGATTGAAGCCCTATTGTGTACTCTTGTCCATGGTTGTTATCACTCAGAAGCAAGCCGCCGCCATGGTTTCACATGCCTGCTCTGTGCCTTTTCCTGAATCACCCCCTTCACATTCTATAGGGAACCCTACAGACACCAGTGAGATCCCCAAAATTCCTGTAGGAGATAAGGAATTTGCCAAATTTCTGGATGCTAGTCCTAGCGCCATACAATACTATTTGTCTCATGCCCCTGACTGTACACCCGATGGTCAACTCCTTGTTGGCATGCCTATTAGTATAGCTACTCATTTAGCTCCCACTCCGCCTGATAACACCACCTTGCTTCCTGCATCTTTAGCCCCGTCTCCCAATCCGATGGCTTCAGAGGTTCATACGACACAGATTGGCTTCCCTTTGGTTAATCTTGGACCCCACATATCATTACCGCCGACTACTCCTACCTCATCTCTCTTGCAGACTGCTCCGTTTATGACTTGCTCTCTGCCACCCATCCACACGAGCTTTCCTTCTCAAGCTCTGCCTACCTTCTCGTTCCCATACACGTATCCAGTGACCTCAACATCTTAATATAGGGCATCCGTATTCGGTCGCCTCAACATATTCATCCTCCATACCTTATCAACACTTAACCCCACCATTGTCTAGCAGAGGCCCTTGGCCTAATTTTCCTCTGTTTACCACAACCACACCGTCATCTCATCCAACCACGGATTTCATCAAACAAATGATGGAAAAAATGCAAAATCTAGAGGCTTCTGTTTCAGGAAGTCGTAGCGCCTTGACATATGAGCAAGTTTGTCGGCAGCCTATTCACCCTTCTGTCCCCCTTCATTCATATCCTCCTCAATGGGAATTGCCGAAATTTACTCACTTTAATAGTAAAGAGGATCCTCAACAACACTTGCGATCATTTAGACATGCTTGTTATCTGATTGCTCATGATGATGCTTTGTTACTCCACACCTTTCCCATGTCCTTATCAGGACCCACCTTGGAGTGGTACAGTGCTTTAACCCAGCACTCAATCTTCTCTTTTAACCAACTAGCCCAATCTTTCTTAGATCATTTCTCCATTAACATTGCCAAGAAAGTATCTATCACCGATCTCTATGCCATCCGACAGTTTGAAAACGAATCTATCACAGATTTCGTTGGACGATGGCGGGGCCTTATCAACCAACTTACATATGCCTTGCCTCAGGCTGAACTTATTAAACTTTTTACGTGGGCATGCGCTAAGCATATTTCTCCTACTCTTCAAATTCAAACCTTCCACACATTTGACGAGGCCTTTACCATGGCTCGGAAACTATAAATTCAAGCCTTAGAAGAAGAGAAATTGCGGTTGTGCAACAAAAACTCCGATTTCCAAACTCCCGATTCTACCAATAAACCAAACACCACCACTCCTCACACGTCCACTTCTTCGAAATCAAAAGGAGCTGTCCACGCGGTGATGGTCAAATCTCAAGCGCCGTCTAATACCCCACCGAAAACCACCTATAAATATAAAGCCGAGCCCATCAATTCACTCCCTTGGGAGAAACTTATGGTGTCATCTGAAAAAACTGCTCAAAGCTGGAGCTATCACTGCCTCCTGTTAAACCTCACTCCGGGTTTGACTCCACCACGCTATACCTTCCTGTTACAAAGAAAATGACTTCTGTTACTTCACCGCGTAAAAGGACTAGACATGAAAACTGCAGATGTTGAAAAACATAGTGCAGGAAATGGTTGATGCAGGGATATAAACCCTCGATAATTCTAATGCCCCCTACCAACCGAAATTGAAAATCTCAACAAACCATTCCCGAATCCTCTTCAATAGTAACATAAACCAGGATATCTTAGCCGAGGAGAATGTTCATGAGATCCATGCAGTCTTCGACTCCCAGCCAAAAGCCTCTATCGAGAAAATTTTGAATCAAGCCTCTTCACTGACATAGGGGCCCGAACCTCCTTCACCACCATCAAGACAAGGCAAAATCATTCCTTTACCCATGAAGGAGTTAGCTGCTCAGAGTTCTCTTCTCATAGAAGAGTCTTCTTACACCACATCCCTACAAGACTGCGAGCGGATGTTATCTAACTTATCTATTTCCCAAACGTCACCTTCTACCACTCTTGCTGCACAAGAGGAGGGCTCGCCACTCCTTTTGTCATCCTTAGACGAGAAACCTCTTGCATCGACATCACAAAATTCTTTAACCATGACGGATCCTCTCAAACATGCCCTCCTACCTATTATCTCTTCATCGCCTAAATCTTTTCAGCGACCGGTTGACCTCTTAACACCTATTAATACAGTGCCTCATCTACCCCCTGTATCACACCCACAGTGGACTGGAATCACAACCCACCTTTCTTCCATACTAAATTTCCAATTCACACCTGAAGACTGTTATTCTCCAGAAGATAGACGAGTCCTATGGGAACGTTTAAGTACCCCCTATTCTACTCAAATACAGATGACCGATCCAGACACCTCTACCATATACCCGAAGTGTTTACAGAAACTCAAAATGCCTATGTCCTCATCTTCACCCCCCGCATCTCTATCAAGTATCTCATCCACCTCTATTAGTCTAACCAAATCTTCCCCTACACTTGGGACCTCACCATTACCCAGTCTAACACACCCACCTAAGTGACTAGATTTATCTAAAAATAAATCCGCCCCTCCACTTAGGAGACAAACTCAATCCGTGCCTCTATCACAATTTAAACCATCATCGTCACACCTACCTTCCATATTGGGACCCTCATCCCTCCACCTTGCATCAATATATCATACCTCCTGCGTTTTCTTTAAAACCACCTACACCTTCTGCACACGTACAGAGATCTAAGGGTATATCAACACTGTCATCCCACATATCCTGTCCACCCATCAACCCTAAAAAAATTTCACCATCAAAGGATTTGTTTGCCATCAATCCTCTTTTGCCACCATTATTTCTGGATACCACGTTATCTAGAGCCTCATCATCTAACCAGCTAAACGTAGCTCCTGCACTGAAGAAACCTCATTTAGTTAAAACCACGTGTCAACACCCCTTTGCTAAACCACCACCAATGACCCAACCATTCCAAACATTAGCGAAACCCCGCCAATCAATACCCTCATCGCCCGTCCGTTTTGACACACTTGAAAGGATCTTACGCCAAAATCTTGCTATGTGTGGAGACTGCGACCATTTCCCTACCCCCACTTAGACCTTATGACCCGTCCTAAACCTCGACCTAGAGTTATGGGAATCTAAAATTGGGCTTACAACCGCACAACAGGACATGATGTGGAGGGATGCAAAGCTTAAAAGCCATCCTTCGTCAGTCACCTCTTCAGATGGAGAAAGGTTTAAGAAGACACAACTTACGAAGAGGAAGAGAATTTAGCTGTGCAATTCCGTCCTAACCACCTACACGCCCTCACCAATCTATGATTCATTATTACAACCCCACCGCTCGAAGACCATTGACTTACGCCGACCATCTTCCTCATCTAAGGGTCCACGAGGAACAATATGATTAGTGTGCTACGTGAGCGCCAGGGGAAAAAACACGAGAAAGTGAAAGAAGAACACCTGCATCCTCTCTTTTCTCCATCCACCTCCCTGATCGCACCACCACCTAAAGGTGGGTTATTCCGCGTGGCAACCACGCCGTACACACGCCCGTCTCTAATGGGAGTTTCCCACCAAGTCTGATCAAATAGCTTGCACCAATACCTTGTAAAAATAGACACTAGATGATCTCATTCAAACTTCTGGAATCCTCATTCGACAAGATCTCGCTGGTGAAATCCTTCACGGGATGAGGTATACCTAATGAAAACCCGACGTTACCTCCATTTAACAACCTAATCACGTTGCTTCCTCACCAAAAACCTACGACCCCAACCCTTCTGTCTTGAACAACAAGCTGGCAGCTGTAAGTTTCTCCGAAGACGAAAATTGTTGACTTTGGAAGGAGACCCTGAACCCGGCTCTTTTTATATCAGCGTTAAGTCCGGGACATTCGTGTACATCATGTATTGAATCGACGGGGCTCTAGCCTAAACATCATCTCTTCAACACCTTTCCAACAAATGATATCTTCCCTTCTAGCTACATGTTGCCAACCCCATCATGTTGCGGTCATTCAATGATGCTATTACCCTCTACGCGTAGGCAAAACGTGAATTCCTCACATTCAGTAGGACCCAATGTACTTTACCTGAACTCTAACTCTCTTCTATGTCCTTGAGGGAGTTTCAAATACAATATATTGTTAGGTCGCCCTTGGATCTGGCTATGGATGTGTTCCCTCAACCTTACATAGATGCCTAAAATTTGAGTAGCGAGGGGAAGTCCTACCGTAAAGGCTGATCCTCCTCCCTTCAAAACCTGCAATATGTATATCGCCCGAAGGATGTGCTTGACCAATCAAGACACCCATTCATCCACAACCAACCATTCCACTTCACCCACACCTCTACCATTCACTCACAAATGGTCCCACAACACTACACCTTCAAACCCATGAAACCAAAACCACCGGCACAAAAACCACTTCCTTCCCCGGCAGTTACAATCCTAACCACAGACCCTTTAGTAGATGGTTTTTTCAACGCCTACCTGGGGAGTATCGCCTATAATACGTTATTCTTTCCATACCTTCTTTCCATACCCCCCGGAGTAACGGACATGACATACCACATCCTAACCTATGCCGTCGTGTTGGGAAGTAATCCCCTACGGAACGCCCTCATTGCCGCACAAACCTAACATTGGGGGTGTCGATGAAATCGTCTATTACCCATCCCTGAGCTTCCTCTTGGTGTGGTTCCTTTCAATCCGATTTTCAACTTTCAATACCTGACAACTCGTGTTTCACCCTACCTTCTGACTCGCTTGCTTGGAAAGGCTTGGTTTTTGGTCTTTATGAACACGGCCTGACATACAATCCATCCCTAACTACATGCACGCCAATGATCGTAGTTTGTCCTCAGATTTCCTGGTGTGCACTTTACACCAAAGGAACCTCGTGTCAGTTGTCTCTGTAAGATGATGACGTCACCCCTACCAACCATCATCACCCATTCTTCCTGCGTCACCCACAAGTCGATAGATCTTGGAATGTATCCCTCCTAACTTTTTTTTTTCATAAATGCTATCTCCTAGGTCCTCGCACTTACCAATGCTGATAATGAGAACCCCTCTTCTATCCCCTTCTATATCTAGACATGCTTAAAGGGACTCGTCGTCAATTAATGTTGTTGTTGCCCGGATGATGACTCCATCCTCACTTACCTTGGTGCGGCTGACTCCTTATATTCAACGTGCCTTACCATCTGAACTCAAACCATGCTGAACGAGTCAACTATAAAATCAACTCCACACAGAGGAGGATCCTCACATTGTGAGATCGGACAATCCCGTAATGCATCTAAAAAGTCACCTTTACTACCTTTCTCCGGCTCGCAACCAAGCTTACGCTTGGTCCTACGCTGACATGCCAGGAATTGAATATCCTGACATTGCTGTCCATAACATTACTCTGAAACCTGATTCTAAGCAAGTAAACAGAAAACTGAGAAAAAATGCTCCACGCACTTTCCCTCTTGGTCAAAGAATAGCTTCAATGACGCCTTTCTGTTTCTTCATTCTGCCTATTGACTATTCTCATGGATTTCTAACTCGTACGCTGTCACTAAATAGCGACGGGGACTTCGGCTATGCCCATGGATTTCCGGATCTTAACCTCACTTGCCCTAAGGATGAACTTCCCCCTACCTAGTATTGACCAACTTGTTGATCTCCACTATAGGCCATGAGATGCTCTCTCTCATGGATGGCTTTTCAGGATATAACCAAATTTTGGTTGCCCCTGCCGATCGGCCTTAAAAATGCCATTCGGGGGAACCTTCTATTATCGTGTCATGCCATTTGTGGCCTTAAAAATGCTGGTGTGCACCTATCACAAGGCGATGGACCCCTACATTTTTCACAAAACCACATCAATGACATTCTGCACCTATCCTTGAAGATTACGTCGATGATTCTTCTTGGTCATCTAAAGACATCGCATGAACCTTTTACTCAGATGTTTTAAGGAACATTATTTTTGATCACCTGTTATAATATCTGTCCGTCTTCAACCAAAGAAATTTGTCTTTGGTGTCCTTTTGGGAAAAATTCTTGGTTTAAATCGTCTCTTTTGCGTGACATTGAGGTCTGATCCATCTAAGTCAAGAGCTCTCCTACCGAAATACCCCCAACTTACTACCTCAAAAAATTACGTAGTTTTTACAAGGTAAGCTCCAACTATGAGTTCACAATTCCTTCTGCACTTGTATATCTTCTTTTGTAGACTCTTATTCCTTGAGGGGATCATAGAACGAACCTTTGGGATTTAGGAAGAGAAATGAATATGAACCATGGGGAAAGTATATAGTTAGGGACTGTACTATGTATTTCTTTCTGAGATTTGAATTTGTACTTGATCTTGGTGCATGGAAATAGGATAACTAGCTTGCTAGTTTTGATTGGAAAGATGCAGTGTGCATATCTTTAACTGGGCATTCAGTTTTGTTCTCTTTAGGGAACTAAATAGAGATTTTCTAAGTTTGTATTAGATAATGGATTTCATTTCATAGTATAAATGAAATGTAATATGGATTGGGTCCTTTGTGGTTTGAGATCCTTTATATGTTACTGTATAAGTTCATTGACCGAACTTCTCTTTTATTGATTCACTTCTGAGATGGGAATTTTCATGTGGATTGGTTAAGATATTTATTTCATTCGAGTATAGCTTGATTTTTGGAAAGATTGGCTATAGCCCTTTTTGAATTATAAACTACTAATTACTGAAGTTAGTAAAACTTTCAGTTAGACTATTTTAATCTGCTTGGATTGAATTGGGATTCTTGTTTGGTTGTTTCCTCTTTATTTAAGGACTCCTTATTTTATCATCTTTGGACTGAGGCAGTGATGTGTGTTCTAAACCTTGTTCTTTCCTTCAGAGGAATTGTGTCTAAGATTTAGATATGTATTGATTCTCTTCTTTGATTATATGGAAAGATGAAGCATACTAATATGAGTTATGTTGTAACTAACTCTTTGCTGCTTGGAAAAGATAAAAGTGTATTTCTATTTCTATGGGTTTATGAAATAATTGAATGACAAGACTTGTTGACTGTGTTTAAAGTGATTGATAGGATCAATTAAGGCTTGTGATATAATTATGATGTTGCAGATTATATTATGCTCTTTTTGATAATGAATTCAGACTCTCTTAATTGTTCTTCTTTCTGGATGTTATTACTTATGATTATTTGTATGATGCCTATTAATTGTTTCATAAAATTAGAGTTGTTTTATGAAACAATTAGTGGAATGCACTTTACTTTAATGCTTATTGCTTATCATGCTCAATTCATTGAACTAACCTGTGCTAGCAATCTCAAGAAATTTCACATGTTAAGTGATTAGAAGACTTTCATTTAATTATGGACCTTATGTAAAGAGTTTCGATTCATTCTTGAATTGTATTGAAAAATAAAAGTTGTATTCTTTTGGGATAGAGGTTGTTTGTTGTACAGCAGCATGCCTGAAATACATAGTCTTCTAATGTATAGTTTCATAATGATGAATTGAAAGTTGAAAGTTGAGATTTAATTGTATTGGTTGTGTAAATTATCTTGTATTATGAAGAAAATGGGAAACCTATCTTGATGATATTTTTCATATCTGTTTTATGCTTAATTCGGATAAACTTGATCAGTTGGTTAAAGGGAAATAATTGGATTCCCTTATTAATATGCAGCCTATTAAGTTGCATAAAATATCAATCTTATCTAAACATTTCTAACATAGTATTGGAATGTGCAATGAATATTCAATAAAACTATTGAAATTGCGAAAGATAAGAAGGGTATGACAAACCCTAACACTTAATCATGTAGAGGAAGACTCTTCCTCACTCAAAGGAATGTAATCTAATGAGTGGTGATATGATCATAAATCATTAGACTTCATTTCCCTATAAATTCTATCTCTAGTTGAACTTATCTGGTTGCTACACCTTCTTTGAATGATTAAGTTATATTTAATGGAACTTGTGATATTGTTGTCTTGTTTTGGTTAACTGCTTGTTAAGCCAAGTAAAACGAACCTAGAAAGCAATCATAAGATAAGGAAGTTATTTAATGACTAAATGAATCAAATTTAGAAAATAACTTATGGAGTGTTGGATTAGGGTTTAGCAGGGTTGTTGTAATCGAGTAAATAATCCAAATTAACAATGTATTAATAACCTCCTTGGGGTATGTACATCTTGATGATGAGGTAGTTTCTGTAGGATGTTGGCACACGCCAACTGCAGGATTGTACCTTCAAGAAAACATGGATTTTCTCTAGGATACAGTGTTGCATTTGACATGTGTGTAGACACTAAAATTAGGTCACACTCCCCTTTGGTCCCTCGACAAATAAGCACCCTTCATCACATTCACCTAGCCATGACCCCTTTCACCCCACTAATATTAATTTAATTAATTTAATTAAATTAATTAAATTAATGCATTATCCTCACTATATTTATTATTTAAATATCTTATTTTAAATAATATCCATACATGCAGTTCACTTAGACACCTCACCAAGCCAACTCAACCTAAGACCTATTCTTAGTAAGTTGCCATAACTAACTGAGTCTTACCCAAACCCTAAAAATCAATGCCTACATTCCCTCTAACCACATTCCCACATGCTCACAAGAAGCTCCCAGTCTAATTCTTGGGTTAGCAACATGATATTCGAGGAAATCAAGAGGATCCCCCTAGTTTAGTAAACCTAGGAAATCCCACCTTGACCGACGTCGGTTACCCCTAACCATCGCCGGTTAAGCCAAAACCCACCGTCGGTTACCCTTTTAATCCCAAAACAACCTTATTATCAAGGTTGGAAGTTGGAAGTAAAGAGGTTGGTGAGAATTATAACATATTAGAGAGATAACACATCTTTAGAGAGTGAATTCCAACGATACCATGCATGCAAGGAAGGAGATCAAACATCTTTTCTTGCACAGCCATGATCTGATCTAACCAAGCAAAAAGAAATGCACATGTAGCCCATGCAGAAGCTTTTCTTTAGCTGGTGGTGATCATTTACAGCCTTCAAGCTCCTCATCAGCACCTCCATCCTTCACACATAGGCATCCAAGACCAGAATCCAAGTAAGTATAGCATCATACTTCTCTTTTTATTTCATTTCATCATTATTTTATCATCTATACTTACCTAGCCACCTATTGACCTTCTCCAACATTTCCACCTCCATATACCCATTAAAGCTCATCGAAGACTACCCCAGTCACCCAATACCTCGTCTCGACCAACCAAAGTTCCTTTGTGTAATCACAAAGGGAGACCTAAAGCTTATTCAATGACATTTCTATATTTCACAGTAACTGGCATCGATCACACCTGACCACCGTCGGTTACCCCTAATCGACATTAGTCTCTGTATTTTCCCACACAGCCCAGAACAGAGACCTACCCACTTAATTTCATCTAACCCTCATCTACCTGTGATCTACCCAAGACCTCTGTCAAACCTGCAGAACCCAAAACCAATCATTTGACCTTTGGATTCTATTCTAGCTTAGCCTATTGGAATAGATCTATTTTCTTATTGTGTTTTAAGTGAGATACCTAAATTAGTTCAAATTACAATAGGATTTACTTTGTTTACAGTATTAAATTGTTTAAAACAGTGGACTGACAGCCATCTAGAAGTATCACACTTCCCGAATCTAGCATATGCTAGGTAGTTCACTGCCCATATTGTTTAATTCCTTCTTATGGTCTTGCTTTGCATTACAGGTAGTTCCTCCTAGCCAAAAGGAGCTCTCACGATCAGTTGTGGATTCAAAAGTCATACACATAAAAAAAACCATCAACCATCATTTAAATAGGTATTCCTCCTACGCTGTTACCCTATTTGTTTCATTAACACTCCAAAGAAATGATCTAAGAAAAAGGTGAAACATTTTGGCACACCCGGTAGGACCATAACATACCTGAAACCTCACCTTTTAGATCTCCTTCTTTAAGAATCCATCCTCACCAAAAACACTATTTCACAATTCATGTGTCAGTCCCTAAATAGCATAAGCTAAACAAACATAATAGAAAAGGCACTCCTAGGATCACATTTTCTTAGTGTTTTAGCTTAGCTTACGTTTTGAGGTGAGAGATCACGTTCTTCACTTTTTTGTTCATCCTTGCATGCTCCTCATCACATATGGTGTATTCTAGCTTCACCTAAGTGTTTCTGGGCCATATCATCATCATTCTTACAATTATGGGTCTGATTCTACATCAGATTTTAATTCGCAACCACTTTTTTTCATCATTGTTTCAATTTCATAGTAACCATCATCGGTTAGACCCAACCGACGTCGGTTCCAAGTCCTTTTGCTAACCTACTCAAAAGGACATTTTCTTCCACTTTTCATAGTCCCTATCACTATCATCATTCCCATTGACATTTTAAACATCATCATATTTGGCATACCTGTCAGATTTTACCCTTCTTCCTTATTGTTCACTCACTGTCCATTTTCTACATTAACCGACATAGGTTACCCCTGACTGGTGTTGGTTTTCCCTAACCGGCATTGGTTATCCTATTTCACATTTCAGCCACCATTTGGTACTTAATCTACTTTTTGTCAATAGATTCACCTGTTCCTATTGTTCTCTATGTCATTTACAGAGAAGCAGCCCTACTTGATCAGTACTGGTTCACATGGTGTTGACCCAAAGATAATCAAGCGCACTCATATTTCACACCAATTTTTAAACCACTCCCACCTAGTCCTTCACCACCTTCCATTTTATCACCAGCCATGGATCCCATCTAGCCTATTACTATCACTACCGAACATGAGGAGTTCACACGACTCCTTGACCAAAACCCTGCCGCCTTGAAGTTTTACCTTTCCCACTCGTCCACTCGAGATGCCTCGGGTCAGTTGATATATGGCATACCTGTATCTATTCCCCCAACTCTAGCACCCACTCCTGTATTAGCCCCATCTGGCTCTATGTTGCCCGCATCTACCTTACCCCCATTCGTTTCATAATTAGGTCCTATACCCGCTAACTGTCATGTATGTTACCTCCATAGCACCCATTACATCCACCGTACCCTCGAAAACTACCCTGAACACAATCTCATCCACCCCTAATGTCTCACACATACCCATAGATACATTACCACCTCCAGTGTCGGTGACCCCTACCCCATTTCAAAATGTGGTCCTTTCCATTCCACAATCATTAGCCCCTATTGCCACTAGGGTTACTGTTGGTGCCATTTTTGAGCTTGCACCATGTTTCCCTAGTTTTCCAAATCTGTGTGTGCTAAAAAAAAAAATTATCCTTTGATTTGATGGTCTGTAATTCTTCCCCTCTAGTTGAAATGCTTTAAAAATGCTCACAAGCTTTTTTTTCCCCTAATTTGAAAGAATAATCCAAGTTTGCCTTTTTATGTGCCCTAGTTTTTCCAATTTTGCGGGCTATGTCTTTTTTTTTCCCTTTGCCAGATTGTGTAAAAATGAAATTGATCAAATCATACTTGTTTGTATTTGAAAATCCAAACCCTAGATTGTGAATGTTGTAAAAAACATGGTTAAGTTGATTTAAAATCAAAAAATCTACCATCCTTAGTGAAAAAAATTGAATTCTAGGGCATCCTTTGAATTTTCTACATTTTAACGGTCATACAGGCATCATTTGATCGTCAAATTCATCCTCAGAAGGTATTGGCAACATGGTGGGTTTTCATTGGCCGAGGAGATGGTGGGGAGTCAAATCCCCTTCAAAAAAATTTTGGCTTTATTTTGTACAATTTCCTAAGTCAAAATTTTTCTCGAATCCCTGCAGCCAACCAGAGTTGGACACGTGTCCTAAAAGTTTTAAAATGGAAGAAGGGGCTGAAGGAAAAATTTTATGAATTTTTGCCTTTTTGTCTAAAAGGTGAAAAATGAAAAATGGATCCGCTCCAATCTAAGGGAACACGTGTCCAAGAGGGCAAAAAGGGAAGAAGATTTTGGTTTGTGTGGGAACGCAGGCCTTCCTTCGGAGGTCATTAAGGTTTTTTTTGCCTTTTGTACTTATGTGTCCTCAAGAATCCTTCCCCATGGTTGAAAATTTCTTGAAACCACTTCTCCATATAGATTGAATGTCTTGAAGTGCTCAAAACTTATTATCCTTTACCCACAAGAAAAAAATCGAATTCAGGCATACTTAGCAAATTTTGTGCCCTAAATTTGACAAGTCGTACGGCCTCTGTCATTTTGACCACTTTTCCTAGCCTTTTAAGCTCATGGTTGCAACGTTTTCTACCTATTGTCCCCCAAACATCTGGTTGGACAAGGATCGGTGAGGTTTCTTTTAAAACACCTTGGCATTTTTTGGCTTTGGGATCGAAAAATTCAACATTCACCCACGAACAACTCCGCAAGATGACACGTGTCATGTTCTTATGCCAAGGTGGGATGGAAGGCAGGAAGGGAACTTAGGCAAATTTTGCCTTTTTTGTGAAAGGGGAAAAAAGGTGTGGAAAAGCCCACAGGTCCGCAATGGAGCATGGGGTGGACACGTGGCAGTGTGGTGACAAAGCGAGGAAGTGTGGGCCATTGGGGGAAAAGGGGAAATTGTTACCTTTTGCAAAAAGACTTAGAGCAAAAAATTAAGCCGTGTGTTTGAAAGGAGCTAGAGGGGTGGACACGTGTCATGCTCTTGGGCATAGGTGGGAAGTGGTAGGTTGTGGAGGGACTTAGGGGGAATATTTTTTCCCTTTTGGTCAAAAAGACTTAGAGCAAATAATTAAGCCATGGGTCAAAATCAAGCCATGGGGAGACACGTGGTGAAGCTAGACTAGGTCAGTGGGCCAGCAAAGGGAAAAAGGAAATTTTTCCCTTTTGCAAAAAATACATAGAGTGGAAGATTTGAGGCGTGGCTCCGTGAAAAATCAGAATAGGACATGTGGCGAGGATGGGATCGGAGGCACGGACCCGTGGGGAGAAATTATAAATATTTCCCTTGGTGAAAAAAGGTGCTAAAACGTGGAATAAGCCCATGGATTTTTAGCGATAAATGGCCTGACATGTGTCAAGGACAGAGGCGGAGGTGCGGGCCCACGGGGAAAAAATTGATTTTTGTCCAAATTCCAAAAAAGGGTCAAAATGCGTAGAATTGAGCTGTGATCCCAATGGGACCCACCATATGCCACATGTCATTACCAAATTTCAAAGGCGGAGGGGCGGAGAAAAAAGGAATTTTTTTTCCATTTTTCCAAAAATGTTAAAAAAGTCAAAAAGTGAGCCCGAATTCATTCCCAATTGTATTTTGACATGTGGAGGGCCCAGATTGAAGGAGAAAGAGCGGATCAAGACTAACTGTACATTTTCATTTTTGGCTGCCATTTTTTCTCTAGGAAATGTGGAAATGTAAATTTTGCATCATTTTTCATCAAATTTTTGGTGAATTTGTGTCCTTTGTGCCTACAAAGATCAATGCAAGTGGTTTTAGGGATTAATTTACAAATTTGAGGTGTTTTTGAAATAAATTTTTACTCAGGCCTATGTAAAACGTGAAATATCAAATTATAAAGTTTCATAATCAAATTTTGGAATGATAAGGATGAAATGATGAAATGAAAGGGGTTTGCATGCTTGGAGAATGAAAAATGTGCATCCACAATGGATAATGAGGAAGGATTTGTAATGATTCGCCATTTTAGAAACCCCTGGCAACTCTTGTTGCAAATTTGTTAAATGTCCCTATCTGCGAATCATGTTGGAATTTTGTAACAAAATTGATGCTGGGCAAATATTCCTTTTCTAGAGGGAATAATTGAGGGGCATAAAATGTAAATGAAAGTTATATAATGCATGTTTTGAGACATGTAAAAGGTTGGAGAATCTTATAAATTCACAGGAAAATCTGGGAAGAAGCCCATTCTCTGAGAAACCATCTGAGAACCATTTCTAATTCCTTTTTGCATAAGATTTGTATCATGTTGAGTTGGTTTCATTTATAAAGCCATCAACAAGCTCTGATATTGTTCTTATAACATTCCCCTACTGATAAATTTTGTCATTATGTATTATTTTGTGTTGTCTCTTGGCAAAATTTGCATGCACTTATGCTTTAGAATGTTTTCAATTTGTGTTTCTTACTCCTATTGCAATCTTTTGTTTAAAATCTCTCTTGATCATACATGGTCTCATTTCTTATTAATAGTTTAGTGGCATCTACAGTCTCACATTCAAAAGAGCTTTCATTTGATAAAGAGATAAACAGATTTAAAATCACTTTACCTTCCTTGAATTATGAGATTGTTTGTAAACCTTTGGGTGCACCTTAGGTCATGATAAAATAGAGATTTCTAGATACTTTGTTGGTTCATCTGCTTCAAGATTTTGTGGTAGGTTGTCAAATATTGTGTTGAAGAGTGCAGATCTAGGTCTCCATTTGGTGCACATATCTTGGTTGAAGGAGTACCTTAACCCCTTTGAACCATTCTCTTGTTTAGGTGTTACAAATTTCTTGCAAAGGTCCTCAAAGAATTTGGAAAATTCTTCTTAGTCTTGTCTAAAATCTCCCACCAAAAATTTCATTCAAAATAAATAATCTTACCCCATACTACCCCTGCATTGCATTATGTGTCAACAAAAGAACACAATCCATTTACAAAAATTCACAAATCAAATTAGGATCATACAATGTCTTCAGTAACCCTTGCCTTGCATTGAAAATATCTCCGTAATCTGGGAGTGACAACTTGTGAAAATCAGATTTGGAGTGTTGATCATATTTTTCCCAAGGCCTTTTCATACTATTTGCACAAATTGAGGGATATCTTCATTTCCTTCACCATTTGAGGGTTACAAAATAGGTTCTCTTACCTTGGTTGAAAGGCACAACCTAAAATAGTTAGGACAAGATCAAGTCCTATTTGAGTGCTATCCATCTCTCCACAATTGTGAGTACCAGTTAGATCACATCCCTGGATAAAAAACAACACACATCATGATCTATCTGTCTTCAAGCTTCCTGCCATATCTTTGATGTTACTCAGACTGAAAAGGAGAACAAATTTTGGTACCAACAAACCATCTTCCCCATGTTGCACGACAGTATCTCCTCTTGTCGTGCGTCACCACCTCTCACTGTCACGCATCAACCTTCCTTCTTAATGCACATTAACCTTCCATCATATCATGTGTCAACCAACTCTTCTTATGGTATGAAGACTTCTTCCCTTGTTAGAAAACTACTACTTATATTCTTATCGGGCGTTAGTTGATGGTTCTTCTCGGGTCTCAGTAAGGAATGTCATCTACGGGCTAGGAATTATTGACATCATACAAGGTATCTCAATAACCATTTTAATGAGGTGTGTCACCCTTATTCATAGTGTGAGAAAATTATAATTAGAGAATGAGCCAACATGGTCACCCATACCTCCGTGCAAGTAATTAATGAAGGTTTTTGATTGGTAGCTCCCCTTTTCTATATATATGTAATTTTCCCTCATTTGGGGAGAGATTCTGGGATATAAAGGAACACTGTAAAAATTGTTCCAGCACTCTTGTGAGCAACAAACCTCAAATTAAGCATTTTGTAAAGTATTTACGACTTGTGCCTATATTGTAATGGATTGTACATCATTTTAAGCAATACAATTGGTGTTTTGTGGATTTTTCTTTCCCTATCTCAAGTTGTATTGCCTCTTTTTCCTTTCATTGAATTTTCAGGTATATTGTGCATGTTGTATTCTTTTTCAAGATTTAAATTCATTTTGCTCCATGAAATTGGAGGTTTGAATATGTTCTTTGAATCGTGGAACTTTTGTCTTCCCTCTTCTACCTCATTTTCTTCCATTTTCACTCACTAAGTATATCTCCAACCCTTTTTTTTGGTGCTTACCTCCCTTAGTTTAGTATTTTCATTTTATGCATCTCTCTCTTCCCTCATCCCTTGGAAATCTAGGTTAGTGTTAGAATAGTTGCATTTATCTTCCTAGGAGTTGTTTTAGCAATAGAATAGGTGGAGTAATTAACCTTCTCTGGAGGTCTATCTCAAGCAACAAGTCACATACTTGGAGATAGTACCCGTTTTACTTAGCCACACTATTTATCTTAACACACTTACATGTTAAGAAATCAAAAGGTGTTGTGATATGGTGATAACAGGTGGTGTTTCCAAGTTGAAAGGAGAGCTCCTCATGAAGCTCGCAAGGTGAGTAAGTTGGGCATAGAATGTAGAAACCCCATGGTAGAATTTTATCTCGAAAATGTTTGAGCTGAGCTGCTTGAAGTGTTGGTGGAAATAGAGGAGGGGCCAAGCTCCTTCTGAGCTCGCGGATGAACCAAGATAAGGGATCAGGAGAGTAACTCATCATGGGATAGGGAGATGGTCTTAGGTAGGTAGGTGTGTAAGACAAAGAGAATTTTATCGAGATAAGGTTGAGCTCCCTGAGCTCGGCCAAGGCAACATCAGTGTATGATGTAGGGTTAATGTGCGAGATCTATAGGACAAGACTCATTGTGGAAAGTTAATAGTGGAGTTTTCATGGAATGGATATCAAGCCCCATGTGGCACATAGATGGGGAGATATTTACAAAGCTCGCAGAGCCAATAATTAATTCAGTTCGAATAATTCAGGGCCGAGCCATCTTCAAGTTCAATATAGGTGATTTAACATGGTAAAGGATCATGAAGGAGATGGATTGAGCTAGGAATGGAGTTAGCTCTACTAGAAAAATTGGGTCATTGCACAGCCTTTTACAGTGAAAACAGGGGTAAAGTATTTCCTAAGGATCCCAAAAATGAAGAAAAGAAAATGCTAAGAGTCGTAAGACATAACAAGCTTGATGTAATGTTAAGTAGTGATTTGGGTAGGTAAGACTTCCATTGTGAGAATACTGCTAGCCAAGAGAAAGAAAACAAAATCAATGTAGTGACAAGCCGAGCCACCTTAATGCAAAGTGGAAAATTAGAATGGAAAATCTTGTTAAGTTGAGATGCTAACAAAGCAAATCAAAATCATTTCACCACTGACAAACAAAATCCAATGCAAGGAACACAATGAATAGATGAGGACATGGGTTAATGCAGTAATACAATGATTGAAGTCTTAACTTAAGGTAAAATGTGTTGAGTTAAAGTAAGTTAAAACACCACACAAGGAAAACTGACCGAGTAGGGTATAATGTAAAGTGGTGAACAGAGTGTCAATGTCTTGGATTGGTAGAAGAGATAAGAGAAATAAAGGGGAGTGAAATGACCACATAATAGCATGGTGAGTTGTTGCAATTAAAAGCATTGAATTTAGAAGGAAATTCTTCAATGGGTACCATTTGATGAATTAAAAGAAAATAAAAATGACATATAAAGGTGAGCTAAACTTGGGCGAGACAACCGAGGTAGGTAAGACTTCTAATGCAAAATGGTGGTTATGGTAGGTAAGTCCTGCAATACAAGAAGCACACAAATTAAGCATAAATAATTTCATTCACCACAATAATTGTGATTTGGTTATTGGTTGTTAAGCAACTGTTGGAGGGAAGAATTCTTGGCAAACGTGGAACCCAAGTACCACTGTAGACACCTATAGTTTGATTAATGCACTATTACTCCTAATGTTGCACTCCCCATTCTTCCCTTTGCAAATTGATGGCACACCGCCAGTTAGACCTATCTAACTCCCTTCTCACGACATCCTTTTGGTCGTATTTCCTCTTATAAACCACTTAAACAAGATGTCATAGCCTCATTCTAACTACATTAGCTTCTTATCCCTTTCTAATGTTTGCTTCTATTAGCTCCCTGGAATATCAATCCACTTCGTTGGATTGATTAAGCCCTTCAGAAACCCTTCCCAAACCCTAATTACTCTCTAAGAGAGATTAATTAGTCTAACCTAGGTTAACTACTCCTAAACATAGTCAAAACTCACTTAGACTTGCTAAAAGTGCTTTTTGGACTTTAGCATTTGTCCCACATGCACCCAAATCTCCCATTTCCCCAAATAGAAAACTATAAATAGGGCTATACCCCCTCCCTCATTTTTTAAGAATTCTCTCTTCTTCCTAGCATAGATTATAGTATTTTGTTTAGGCTTTAGATTTGCATTTCACTTTCTTCCATTGAGCTATTAGCATTTGCTTTTGTATTTTGTAGCATAATTATGGAGTAAAAGGGAAGATCCATTGGCCTTGAAGCCATTAATGGGGAGATCTCTTTCTCTTAAACACATAACTGAATGCTTAGATCCTCTTAGGTTCATTATTTCAAGCTTTCAAATAATAGAGGTTAGTTTCATTTGTTTAGTTTGCTTGTTTACTTCAAATTAATGTATGCAAAGAAGAAAACCTTGCTCATTTCTTATCACATGGTCCATTGATCAGTTTGCTAAAATCCTTTGGGGTTTCTTTAGAGATTATTACCCCAAATCCATGGCTTTTGCAACTTTTCATTGAACACATTTGGCATGCCTGGTGGGACACTTATGTCCATCCTCCATTAATGGAGGTCTTTTAGGTTTTTCAAGGTTCATTTTCAAGTTTTTGGGTCAAATCACTTGTTATTTCCTCATTTCTATTTCTAACACTAGATAAATAACCTTCATTTACATGCATTTTGTGGGTTTGATATAGAAATATAGACGCTTTGACTAACATCTAACCTGTTTACTCTTGAAAATTTGAAAATTCGTGAGTTTTGTAGGTTTTTCATAGGGTGCGCGTAGGTGTTTACAAGGGGCGCGTACATGTTGAAACCCTAGCGTCTACGTCAAAATAGGCACGTACATGTCTGACATTCCGTATCCTTTGCAAATTCTTCCTCTATAGGGACACACACGCGTCTTCGTCATCTGGCATGTGTATCCGCCTCTTCGGCCGCGTACGCGTCAAGCGCTCAACTATGTAAAAAATTGTAATTTTTTCACCTCTACAGGAATGCACACACGTCTTCGTCATATGGTACATGTATCCTTCTCTATGGACACATATACATAAATAGGTTTGACTTTGTAAAAATTAAAAAAAAAATTATGCTTGGGTGCGTACACATTAAAACCTAGGTGTCCACATTATTATGCAAGCGTCACTATCTGATTGCAAGCGTTTGTGTTTTAATATACTGGATTTCATTAATTTTTTATTTGCAGGCGTATACATTGGGTTGGGCACGTACCCGTCGGTTAGGGAGCTCTAGTGTCGGTTTGAGTGTGCAAGCGTATGTGTAAAGATTGAATTTTTTTCTATAAATTGAAAAATCTTTTTTCCCTAATCTTTTCCTGTAGATTTCTAGGACAAACAATATAAAAAACAGAGTTTTTTTTTATCTTTCATTTTGCATAGTTAAGTGTTTTTTCAGTTTTTATCCTAAACACTAAGTTTGTAAAAAAGTGCGTATGCTTCTCTCCTCGCATGCCTTGAAAAGTGATATTGGAGACCAGAAACACTTATACCAAAGGCTTGTATCAAACACTTCAAAAAACACTTATTTTATGAGGGATAAAGAAAAATTTCATGTGATTTTAGTAGGAATTGTTCACATTGCATATGCTCTTCCTTCGCACCTTTTTGCAATCTTAGGAATCAAAAGCCAAGTGTAAAGTTCTCTTTCTTAACACCAATCTACAAACTAGAAAATTACTGAAAATTAATGTCTACAGGACCCAACGGTTGTCAGAAGAAAGACGTCAAAAAACAAAACATGCAAAACTTCTAATATACATAGTGTTCTTGTAGGTTGCCAAACGGTGTGCTACCTTAAAACCACATTAAGTTAAGCAATATAAAAAACACACCATATTCAGAACATTGTATTACAAGTTTTAGAAAAGGGTACGTCCTTATCCGCTCAATTGGGACATAACCCCTTTTGCATAACACCTTAAGATATAACAATGGGGGTGGTTCCAGGAACCCTAAAGAAATCCACCGTTGAGTAACCTCGTGGATGAAACAGGAAGCACTTCGCTTACCCACTTGAATAGTATGCCTTGTGAGTTAGAGTTATCTAGTTGTCCATATAGTGACCCCAATGAGAGCACACATGGACACACTAGTTTCCCTTTGTGCTCAAAGGGGGTAAAGTAAAGCCGAGATAGTCCCAAGATAGGTAAGGGACTATTTGGGTAAATCGTGATCACTTAAGAAAAATTTGTAACACCAAGTTGAGAGAACTTATTAAGGATGCCATTCTATCTTGGAGCCCACTTTACTAGTCCATCATTACATTCAAGCCATCATGAAGTGACAACTCATATGGAGTCTGAACCTTGTTTGTTGAACAAGGCATAGAACCCTTATGAGTTTGATCTAAGTGTCTTTCATCATGATACTAAACTATGTCCCACTTTTGCTTAGTTTTGTTCTTGTCTTTGGACAAGGTTAAACTCTGCCCAAGTGGCAATTGGTTTGTTTTCATCTTTTTTGATCTATACCCTTGCATTCTCACCACCCATGTTTTCAGGGTGAGAAAGATGCATACCTCACGCGTTTTTATTGGAGATGGTGCTTGCAAATTTTTTGTCCGTTTATGCCCATCCATGTTTGTGGCTGGGTTGTTAAATGTCTGAAGTGCGTAGGTACACTTTTTGTATCTTTAATAAAAGTCCTTCCATCTTAATTTCAAGATCATCTTCACCGCTATGAGTTTAGTTTATCCTTCGTCTCTTCTTGAGTTGATAGTTTTGTTCGCATCCTAGGTGCATGATCTTGGTACTTACATTGTGTTATAATTTTCGTGAGAAGACAATATAAGTCCCTTTATTACGTGGTTACACTACTCACATGATTTGAAACTCCTTGTTATACTTATCACTTGGTTTCAGTTTCGACATCATCTAAGTCTTCTTGAAAGGTGTCGATAACGCCTAATATATATCGTAAAAAAGTTTTCATGGTACTAAGACCTTGTTTTCTTGGTTAATGTATCACTGTGACGTTATTATGCTATATCTATTTGGGACTTCCATTTTTCAGAAGGTTTGGCTTTCATCAGCATTCAAACTAGTCTTAAATATACCTTGTCGAGGGACCCACGTCAACATCACATCAATGCTTAGGCCGTGTTAGAATTCTAGCTCTACCTATATATTAGTATAGTCATTATCACAATATCTATTTTTAAGGCTTAGGCTTGGTAACAATAAATTGGGTGATCATTACATTTAGGTGTGCATATGAGTGTTCCTTGATAAAAATGACTACATAAACACTACTTAGGATAGTTTAGTTCAAACATCACGTTATAAACTATAGTTTAGTTCAAACATCACGTTATAAACTATAGTTTAGTTCAAACATCACCTTGACATGCACTAGGGGTCACGCTAGCTACATACAAACATTTGCTAGTAATACCTAAAATTATAAAAATGACAACTAAATCAAACGAACATGACATAGGAGAAAACCCTTTCGGGACCTTCCCATTTGGTGGCAATAATTTAGCACCTCTCTTTTCTCAAGTCAAAGATACGGAGGCGTTATTTGATCATAGTGGAGAAGAGTCAGACTCTTCTGGAGAACAAAAGAGGTTAGACTTAAATAGATTTGAAGAACTCCTATATTATAATAAAGATCAAGTACTCACAAGAGTCTTAGAATTAGGAGCTAAACTTCCGCACGAGCGCGAAGAAGAAACAATGTTCATTAAACCTAACTTAGGAGAACAAAGATGCGTATTAGATACAAATAACCCTTTTGATGTGGGATACGCTTCCACTTTTGGGCAACATAAGGCCACTATCGAAGGAGAACCATCATGAAAACCTCACTATAAAGCTTCACGTAAAGTGAAAGTTGAGTGTAAAGCTTCCCCTCCTCCAAAATTTGATGAAGAAGAGGACCCCCTGGCTGAGGAGAAGATCCTCCAAAAATAGATCTTGAAGTTGAGCCAGAAAATGGCAAACCTAGGCTCTTTAAAAAGAAACATAAACAAAGACAGAGACAAAAAAAACTTAGTGAGTTTCAATTTGACTCACACACACAGACTATACCTTTAAGGTGACTCAGGTACAAAGACCAATTTCTCCTACTAAGGAATTACTCATTCATAAAGAGTTACAATCTATGAGAGATACACTTACTACATTACAATAGGGAAATGTAGGCCAAAATAAGAAATACTCGCATGAAGAACTATGCCCTTACCCCTTTGATAAGGACATGTTACAACAACCTTTCCCAAAACACTTTATTGTTCCCAAGTTTGATAAGTATAAGTGCAAAAGTGATCGTCGTGATCATACAAAAGACTTTTACATGACTTGCCAAGAGCTCGTATATAGCAATAATTTCTTAATACGACGTTTTCCTCACAATCTAGGAGTCTGTGGGATTGGAATGGTTCTATAACATACCCAAGGGCTCCATTACCAAGTGGCTTGCATTAGCAGAGAAATTTCTAAGGAATTACTCCTATAATATGGAAAGTGACATCACAATGGACAATCTATGCAATACAAAACAAAAACCCAATGAGATGTTTGCAGGGTTTTTACAACAATGGCATGGGTTAGCCAGTCACTTTCCCATGTACATTACCAGAAAAACATAGTCTAGTGAACATATTTGTTCCCTAACTTAAACCTCTGAAATAGCCTTTCACTTACAAATGCATTATGACTCAAAATTCAAAGAAGTCATAGAGAAAGGTGGTCAAATTGAGAAATCCCTCAATTGCAAAAGGAACAATTAAATCATATTATTAAAAACAAACATGAAGCCAAATCTACAGAAAAACCTAAATTCTTCAATAAAAATTAACATGTTGTTGGTGATGGCATTACAGAATCCAAGAGAGTCCAAGTTGTATAAACAGGCCCACTTTTAAGGCTTTTGCAAGGACCTCGTCCCAAAGTGCCTAAAAAATGTATGTTTACATCCTTAATGGAGTCCTTATCTACCATCCTAAAATAATTGGATGATGCAAAAATGGTGAATTATCTAACTACAATGGTACCATACCTAGAGGATGCTCCAAAACTGATTTGGTTCAAAGATCATGAATATTGTGACTTCCACCGTGTTAAAGGACACACAACAGATAGGTGTTTAAGACTGCGCCATTATATACAAGACCTCATCAAGGAAGGAAATATCGCTGTGGATTCTTCCCCTGAGTTCGGGAAAGGCCCAAATGAAAAATTGGGTATTTACAAGGAACCTTTTCCTAACCATGCGGATAAAAAGAAAAGGAAACTAGATCAAGGGAAAACCTCTAATGACTATAGAACTACTACCTATGTTTACCCTATAAATGATAGTCCTTATGATTCCCTCATTGGATGTATTGGCTCATCTAATGAACAGATCAATACCATCCGGATTTTGGAAAAGAGCTGTGTAGTAGGGTCAAGACGTGCCTGATTATTCATACCAGATCTTGTGCCTATCCCTCAGGAAGGTCAGCATAATTTAATGGATTAGTTAGAGAAAAATCCTGCTAGGATATCTATTCTTGATCTCCTTAAAATCTCTAATTCACATAAGAACATATTGTACAAGACTTTACAAAATTCAGGGGTCTCCACAGATATAGACCCCACAAACCTTCAAGCCATGATTGTGCTCATAGACTCTAACGATCATATTAATTTTGATCATATTGCAATCCCACATAACAACCCAGAACATAACTTACCCTTGTATCTCAAAGTGGTGGTTACCCATCACAAAATCAAGAGAGTACTTGTAGATGGTGGATCTAGTCTAAATATTTGCACTTTAAAGCTGGTTAAGCAGCTCGTCCATTTAGAAACAGAGTTGGGATCTAAGACTATTACAATCACGACATATGACAATGAAGAAAGAGAATTAACGAGGACTATAGTGGTTCCCATGGAGGTAGGCCCAATGTGTCATGACATAACGTTCCATGTCCTTGACTTGGACCTTCCATACAACATGCTCCTGGGGCACCCATGGATCCATGCCATGCAAGCTGTTCCATCAAATTTCCATCAGTGCATCAAGCTATGTCATGAAGGTTAGATGGTTACCATTTTGGGTGACCTAGAACCATTCACACATTGTAGGGCATTACATAGTTTTTCTTGTGTAGCTTATGAGTGTCCTTCTACGGATATAGTCATCCCCGTACAGACAAAATCTATGAAAAACATGTAGATTAAGAGTCCCTCATGCCTTACAATCAAGAATTTATTTCATTGGTCAACCCATTTGCTTCATGGGAGGTAACATGAGAAAAATATGGCCCAGATAAGCCATTCACTCTTGAACAAGATTTGTTGATATCAAACTTATCAGTATCTCCCAGGACAAGGGGTAAGCCTTAGATGCAGTTCAAGAATAAAACCTAAACTACAAAGGTGCAATGTCCTAAACCGATTGGAATGAAGATGTCGATAGTGGTCTTGCCTATCTGAGGAGAAAATGTTAGAATATCCTACCAGTATCAGTGCACAGATAGGCACCATGGATTCATGCAATGAAAGCACCTCAATAGGATGCAAATGGAACCAGAGAGGGGAGAATCATCCCAGACATGCATTATTTATCATGGGCTATAATGGGTTTGGATACAACACACTGGCATTAATGCACAAGAGGCAAAGTTAGATCCTATTCCCATCCCTCAGTTTTAAAAGTTTGATAAACATGGCCTTGGAATAAGGCCTCATAACATGTCCAACCCTCTAGAGAGTGATGCCACCTCTTCTGAACGTGAGGATGTTTCATCTGATAGTGACGTAGATTACCAATGTAGCCTCTCCGAGGATCTTGCCTTCATGAACCTATTCCCAAATTCTTTGGTCCTTACCTTATCCGAGTCCATTCCCTTAAAAAAATATCCAATAGCCCTTACATATCCTAAACTCATAGATTGGGATCAGAAAATTCACGTGAACCTAGATTTATTTGAAAATGATGAGGCATTTGTAGAGTTCATGGGACTTAGGGATTTTATTCCAGTTGGAGACCACAAGAAAGGACCTTGTAAGATTTCAACTAGAAAATGTGCCTACCTTCGGGGAAGAATCTGAGATCCCTGTGGAGGGTTAAATAAGAAGTCGTCTGTAATATAAAGGTCAGGGTCTGCTTCCTGTCAGCGAAATCACAATGTTGCACCTCCTAAATGAGTTATGGATATGCTTTTCTAAGGCAAGGTCATCCATGGTGTGATGTTGACATAACATTGGATCATGTCCCCAAGCCATGAACTTGTCCATGTCAACATTCTCTAGAGAAGGCATGGTGCCTCTTCCTACATCCTAGCACTAAGGCGCTACTTATAAGGAATGTGCGACTATCTACTCCTAATCTGCACAATTCCAAGGGACTATGGAGAAGAGAGAGACATGAAAATCCAAGTCCTACACTATAGTGTGATAGCACCGAGAAAAAGAAACTGCTGATCACAAACATGAATTTTGCCTGAAATGGAGAGAGATCTAATGGAGACGCCCTGGACATGATGCCATAGATCAAGTGACTAATGTTCACATAGTCAACACCTTTCAAACGCCCTTAAACCAGTGCTCCCAAGGCGCAATCTTCCATGTCGACATCTGAGTCATGCACAGTATACCCTGCAATGGTGAGAGGTGCACCAAGAGACAAAATTTTGAGCAAAGGATGGATAACACACGGGTTATGAGTTCAAATTTGATTACTCCAGGAGTTCTTCTTCTTGTACACCATTACCTGGGCAAGAGGCAAGAAAATATACAACAGTTAAATCTCAAGGGAGGAGGCCTAGAACTCTTTCACATTCAACCTTGGAGAAGAAAGAGAGAAGGGGCGAAAGGGAAGAATTTTTTCTCATGCAGCTTATGAATGTCCTTCTGCCCATGTATGTAGTTGTCCCTCTACAAAAGAAAGAGCTATGAAAAAATGAATAGATTTAGAATCCCTCATGCTTTCAATCAATAATTTCCTTCATTGGTTAACCCGTTTCACTTCATGGGAAGCAACATCAACTTAATATGGCCCAAATAAGCCATTTTACTCTTAAACATCTGATTTGTTGATATTAGACTTATCAGTATCCCCCAGGACAAGGGGTAAGCCTTACTTTCAGTTCAATAGCACTCACGAATAATGTCCTAAGCCATTGGAATTGAGGCTGAGATTTTTCCATAGTGTCTCCTATCTGAGGAGAAAATGTTAGAAGATCCTACCAATAGAGTGCGGGAAGAAGGCTTGAAGCATGGTCCCCTTCATGCAATCAAGTACCTCAGTACATCAAAGGTCCCCACATGATGTTTGTGATGGGTCTGTATAGTGGGTTTGGATCGTGGCATTAATGCACAAGGCCGGTTTCAGCCTATTCCCATCCCTCGGTTGAAATTTGCCCCTATAAACATGGCACTTGGGATAAAGCCTCATAACGCTCTACCTTCTGAGAATGATGCCACCTCTTCTGAACGTGATTAGGACACATGGTTTTTCTATTCATTCTAATAGTGATGTAGATTCCCAATGGTAGCCTCTGAAGACCTGCCTCCATGAACTTCTATTCCCAAATTCATCGCTCCTTACCTTATCTGCGAATGCATCCACTTAAACAAATAACCAGTAGCTCCTTGTATACCTTGAACTCATAGATTGGGATCAACAACTTCACGTGCCCCTAGATTTATTTGAAAATGATGAGGCATTTGTGGAATTCATGGGACTCAGGGACTTCATTCTAGCTGGAGACCACAAGAAAGGATTTGGGATTCAACTAGATACCTGTGCCTACTTCGGGAAAGAAGCAGAGATGTGCGGCTGGTTGAATAACAAATCTGTAAATAAAGGTACAACCACTTCTAAGAAACCTAGAAAAAAGGATAAATGGAAATCTCATAGCGAAAAAACTCTTTGATAAACTCAGTAGACAAACAGAATGAAGAGTCTAAAGATGAAGTGATTTATCCATTTAAAGATGATCATGAACTACCGCTAGGAGGTTGATCTTACTCTTCCCCCTGATCCTACATGGATGGAGGATGCTTCTAAAATTCTTTTTGAGGAAACAATCAATGTAAACATTGGTTCAAAGGAACATCCTAGAATAATAAAGTTGGGATCTTCAGTCTCAGCTCAGGAACAAAAGACCTTTGTAGAGCTCTTAAAAGAATACGTGGACATATTCTCATGGACATATGTAGATATGCCTAGTTTAGACCCAGAGCTAGTTGTGCACAACCTCGTTGTGCACCCAGATGCCAAACCAATCAAGAAAAAGTTGAGAAATATGCATCCTAAGGTGGTGCTCCTTGTCAAAGAAGAATTTGAAAAGCTGTTAGCTGCTGATTTTATTAAACCTATTGACTATTCAGAATGGATCTCAACATAGTCCTAGTACAAAAAAATCCTGTTGGCATAATAATTTGCATTGATTTCCGTGACATTAACAAAGCATGTCCAAAGATGATTTCCCCTACCTAACATTGACATGATAGTTGATTCAATAGCTGGTTATGAAATATTGTCCTTGATGGATGGATTTTCAGGTTATAACCAGATACAAATTGCAGAAGAAGATCATCATAAGACAACATTCATCACCCCTTGGGGGACATTTTGTTACAAAGTCATGCCCTTTGGGCTCAAGAACGCTGGGGCTACTTATCAGCGGGCCATGATAGTTATATTCCATGATATGATAAGTGACATCATGGAGGACTATGTTGATGACATCCTAGCAAAATCCAAGAGTAGAAAAGAACACCTGGAGTATTGAGGCATATTTTTTAGCGTCTACGAGACTGTAAGGTTCACTTGAACCCTAAGAAATGTGTCTTTAGTGTCTTATCAGAAAACTCCTAGGGTTCATTGTTTCACAAAGAGGGATTGAAGTGGACCCTGCAAAGGTTATGACTATCACAGAAATGCCACCACCTACCACTCTCAAGTAACTAAGGAGTCTACAAGGGAAAATTTAGGAAATCTGTCACTTTATTTCACAACTTGCAGATAAGTGCCACCCCTTTACCCATTTTCTCAAGAAATATGTCACATTCAATTGGGGACCTGACTGTCAAAAGGCCTTTGCATTACTCAAACAGTACTTGGCCAGCCCACCTGTACTCATGCCACCTACCCCAGGTGAACCTCTCCTCTTATACATTTGGCTACCCAGTTTGCTATTGGTGCATTACTTTCCCAATACAACTTAGACCATAAAGAGAGAGTAGTTTACTATCTCAGCCACACCTTGATCGCATACGAGTTGAATTATCCCCAAATAGAAAAGGCCTGCTTGGCATTTCATCTTCACATTCCAAAAGATTCACCATTATCTCCTGAATAATAAAACCAAACTCATATCCAAAGTTGACCCTCTCAAGTACCTTTTATCCAAACCTGCCCTCACAGGCCGAATGGCTAATTGGATCATTCTCCTAAGTGAATTTGATATTGAGTTTGTGAATCAGAAGTCTTTAAAAGGATAGGTACTGGCTGATCAGTTGGCAGAAGCTCCTCTCCCAGGAATGGAACCTTTGTGCTTAGATTTACCAGATGCATCTATGATGTATATTGAAGAATCCATAGAATGGCAGGTCCATTTTGATGGATCTTTTACCTTCCATGGATCTGGAGCAGGAGTGGTCCTCATCACTCCAACAGGCGATGTCATACCACGAGCATTCCGGTTGGGATTCCCATGCACAAATAACATTACAGAGTATGAAGCACTCATCACTGGCCTCAAGCTAGCTATTACATGGAACATCAGACAACTGTGAGTCATTAGGGACTCTCAACTTATCATAAAATAGGTTAATGATGAGTACAAGGTTAAAGATGAGAAGCTTATTCCATATAAAAATATGGTTGAAACCTTGAAGGAATATTTCACACAGGTCATATTTGAACAAAACCAAGGTCACATAATAGATCTGCAGATGCTATGGCTACTATTGGGTCTCTCTTATGCATAGCACCTGAAGAAAGTAAGATGCCTTTCTTTGTAGAGCATTTACAAGTGCCTGCATATGATATGTCAGAATCATGTTTGGCATGTGAAGTTGTTGGTCCTTTATCCCCTTGGTATGACCCTATCTTTCAATACCTACAAGATGGCACTCTACCACCTGATATCACCCATTCTGAAAAGAAATCCCTTATTCACTGCATAGCCCATTATACCCTCCTAGGAGGCACCCTTTATTGTCATGGCTACGATGGGAATCTACTTCACTGTTTGGATGTTGTTGATTCTATCCATGCTATTAAAGAAGTACATGGTGGTATTTGTGGAGTGCATACTAGTGGCATGGTCTTAGCTAAAAATCTATTGAGGGTAGGCTATTATTGGCCTACCATGGAATCTGATTGTTGCAACTTCGTAAAGAAGTGTGAACTATGCCAAAAATATGGGAACTTAATACATGCACCAGCACAAGCCTTACAACCTATTGCAACGCCTTGGCCATTCTCTAAATGGGGCCTGGATCTCATAGGGAAGATCCATCCTTCTTCTTCAGATGGTCATACTCACATTATCACTACCACCGAATACTTTACCAAATGGGTAGAGGTTGTCCCTCTTACCTATGTCACCGGTGTGTAGATTTCAAAATTCATCATGAACCATCTCATATGTCGTTACGGGATCCCTTCGGCCATTATCACTGATAATGGTAAATCCTTCAAAAACAAAATGGTTAAAACCTTATGTCAACACTTCCATATCCAACTCAAGTGGTCTACCCCCTATTACCCTCAAGGTAATGGACAAGCAGAAGCCACTAATAAAACCCTTGTGTAGATTATGGAGAAAATGGTCAGTAAAACCGGCCGTAATTGGCATCTACAGATACATCCCGCCCTCTGGGCCTATCGTACCTCCATCCTACACTCCTACTGGTGTGACCCCATATTCACTTGTCTATGGCACTGAAGCCATCATACATTTGGAAGTGGAGCTTACCTCCCTGAGAATATCTCTCAGAGACTATCTTGATAAAGATGAGGACTACAAAGTTGCTCGCTTAGCAGAGTTAGAACTATTAGATGAAAAATGTATTAGAGTGCTCAATCACCTAAAATTTTATCAGAACAAAGTATCCAGAGGATACAAGAAATGCATCATTCATCAGAAATTTGATGTAGGAGATCTAGTTCTCAAATAAAATGAGAAGAATATCGTTAAAGACAGGGAAAAGAAAGGAAAGTTTAAGGCTAACTGGTTAGGTCCTTATGTAGTGATTGAAAAATATGGATCAAGAACCTACAAACTTGCATATTCAGACAGTGAAGAGCTTCCAGAACCTATGAACACCATGCACCTCAAGTGGTTCTACACTTAGGCATGACGAGAATATCAGATAAGAACTAAAAATTAGAAAAACAAAGAAAAAAAGAAAAAAATGGAAAAATGAGAAAATAGTAAAGAAAAAGCAGGTCGTCCTCATGTGAAAACCACACAATTGTGGTGTAGTGGGTAGGTCTTTGGGTGAAAACAATTTTTTGGCACTGAAGGAGGATTTTCCAGATGCAAGTTACTCTTATGACAGGATGGGTAATCGTTATCACTTTTTGGATATGACTTCCTTTGCTAAGTCTAGGAACCCTACTAGGGCCACCTTTTTTCGTACCATGATCTGGTTTGTTTGCTTTTATATCTGCATGAGGGACATTACCTATGTATACTCCCATCTAAATGTTGAGCATCCTTACACCACTATCACCTTCTCATACATACACATGTGGCATTCTACCTTTTGTATATTCCCACATCACGCTGGGGGCATCCATTCTTCTTTGTTCTTTTACATTGCTTTCGGAACATGACCTTGGAAAATACAAAAACATTCGAAAAAAGATACACAAAAACCTAAACATCTGGAAAATTTCCCTTTTCAGGGATAAAGCTACATTTTTTTCACAACGTTATCTTAGGGAAACCTAGACAACAATGAAGACCGTAGCTATGAAAACTTATCTTTTTAGATAAACCCAAAAACATTAGAAAATATATCAATGTTGTCCCACAAAAACAAGGTAATGCTTTAATTACTTTTAGTTGTTGGTTTGTATAGTTTTGATGTACTTAGTCTGTTGATTTGTTTTTTCTTTGAATAGGTTCATTTACTTACATTATATTGGATCTTGTGTGATTTAATTGTGTATGGCATTGCATTCATTTAGGAACTCTCATACTTGTGAAAATTGTTGTAGGATTCTTTTCTTGTTATATATGTTTATTAGAATTCATTTTACTTGCTTAGATTAGATACATTTTTAATCTCTTATTGGTATTTACACGTGTTTTGCTTTAGTTGTATTTTTTGTGTTGTTAGAATATGTATATTTGTTTAGTTTTGTTAACTTTTTCTTGTGTGTTTTGCATAGTTGTTTGTTATCACATCTATCATCTATCATTTCATCACATTTCTAACATCATTCACTACATCATATATATACAAAAATGCTAAGTATTACATCATGCATGTATGCTAAGCTAATCATCACATATTGTATCATCAATGGGGGCAAGAGGGGTTGCGCATAATCACAAATCTATCCCCCCCACACCAATATCATCTAGTATCATCCCAAGTGCTAGAATAAAAACTCAGAAAGATCTCATAAATCTAAAAACATGTGGTGTTATCTGCAAGTACATGATCAATATGAAAGCATGAAACATACACATTTCTAAATCTAAATTATGTCATATACATAAAGGAAAGAGAAAGCATACATCATAAATCAATCACAGTATGGTATATAAAAATGTCCATATATACATATATAACTGTCTAGGTCACTGCTCAAAATATACATCATCGATATAATATGCCATCTAAAAGGGGCATACATAAAAAAGAATCAAGCCTTCATCAAGAGGCATCCTCAAAACAAATGGTACATACAACTATACATCAAAATCAGCCTTCATAAGAGGCATGTATACAATAATCTGTACAAAAAGAGAAGTCAAAGAGCTCAACCACAGCTCTCACCCTCATCGTGGCTCCCGGGTCCATGACCTGGTCGATGGAATAATGGTGGTTGTGATGGACCTACACCAGGGGTACCACCAAACTGTTTGGATGGCTGTTTTCCAGCCGGCTGCCCTAGTATTAGCTGCCTAACTGATCTCACTGAATGACCTGATCTCTATGACCTGGAACCTGTCACACTCGCATCTGACTACTGAAATGATATGACTCGTTGCTCTGCGGGGACTACCCTGAAGTAGGCAATCCTATAATACAAGGCCTCACCACCAGATCTCATATCATCCCGTATCAAATCCGTGTCTCTAGAATCAAGAGTTTCCTGAAGGGTAGCATCGCGCTCACCTATCACCCTGCCTATATCAGCCTGAGCCTATCTAGAGGTAGCAGCCTCTCGATCCCTATCTGTAATGATAACTTGCACCTGGGCTCGTGCCTGATCCCTCTGTATGATATATTCTTGTGACTGTGCATGTGCATGGTCCCTCTGAACAATAATCATCTACACCTGAGTCTGGGACTGGTGTAAAAGGCTCAATATCTGAGCCCCTTGTGTGGCCATCTCACGAATCTGGCTCTGCCATGAAGCACTATCACTACCCTGGGTGGCCTATGCTCTAGCTTGATCTCTCTCAGCTATCAAAATCTACACCTGAGCATGTGCTTGATCTCACTCTACTATGAGGGCCTGTACCTGTGCCTTGGCGTCATCTCTCTCTCTCTAGCCACCTGTAACTACACAATAATCGTTGTCTGTAACTGCTGCTGGAGGATAGCTAACTAGCTACCACCACCCTCTGGAACATCAGGTGGCGGGCCCTACTTTGGAAGTACCTGCTGGAGAGGGGTATATATCCCCACTGGAATGCCTACTGGGGGAAACTCTATATCAACTTCCCTGTACACCTGTCTCAGCCTAGGCCTAGGGTGCTGTCCCTGTGGTTGCTGAGGTGCTGGACCCTATCCCCTGCCTCTGACATATCTGTGCACATTGGGCCCACCCTCATCATCATCATCATCATCATCATCACTATCAGCTCCACCAATAACTCCACCCTCGCCACTGCTAGGAGGCCCCACTGGAGGAGGTCTCACACTGGCATCATATGCCACTCTGGGAATACTCAAACGGCATGGGAGCACACCGTGGTACCATGGCCCATACTCAAGCATAGTTCCTGAATCTCTAATCTACCTCAGTGGTACCCACATAGCAGGTACCACCTATCGAAAACTGGCCAGTGCTCTGTCATGGGAAATCTGTGGACCCATATCAAAATGCTCTCTGGCTTTGCGGGCATACCATCTGTCTAGCCCAGGAACATCCTGGGTAAGGCCAAACTACCTCTGGCACTGATCTACTCTGTATAGCTCCCTCATGTAGCTACGGCTACCTAAGATAAAGTGCTCTACCATAATAGTGCTAAGCTCTAGACCATCCTCTGGCCACTGCAAATGTCTATAATGCCTCCACACTATGGAAGCCTACCGTAGTTCATCCAACTCACGCCGATAGTGGTACGTAACTCCCACAAATGGTCACACATTGTCCCCTGCCAGGACCTAGCCCATTGTAGAAGGCTCGTCGGGAGCCCAAACTCTCAGAACACCTAAGGGGTGACCAATGGCAATATGGTCCCATGCCCAAATTTGTAGTAAGCGAGCTGGTCCTACCATCTTCTAACAGTAATAGGTAATCAAATCAAGGTCCCAATATAAATTCTCTAAAATGCACTGAGCCCAGTAGTAGGTATCTCCCTCCACGAAACCGCGTATCACTCCAAGGAGGCCGAGCAAAAAAGAAGCACCAATCTTGTCAGGGAGCAAGACTCCACTCACAAAGGCCATCATGTAGACCACTACTCGGTCTAACTCTAGATCCTCAATGCATCGTGATAATCTGATAGACATCCCACGCCATGGTATCATGGGGATGCCAAACAACTCTATAATATATCAATGAATTTCAGTCTAGGAGCTTGTAGTCTCGATAATTTTTCCCTGAATCGGGACCCACATAATGTGCCATACGTCCTCCAGTGTAATAGTAATCTCTCAGTCGGAAGGCAAAAGCACTGACTCTCACTATGCCATCACTCTATTATGGCTGTCAAGAGGCCATGATCTAATGTAATCTATGGCATCTCAGCCACACGAGTCAATCCTATCACAAATAGGAGGCTCTCCAGGGTTGCTCTATTGTCTTCATCAAACTGAGCCTCTACTGCTAACCGCCCATAGTGCTCACAAGTCTGAAGAACGGGTAGCATACGCTGCAAAATCAACACAACTGTTAGGAACTTACTTACTTCTATCTATTTTTCTAAGGAAAAAAGCTTCTTTGAATCATCTAACTTACTAATTATTCCTTTCTTCTAATCTAATTCAGTCTAAAATCTTCTATACTTGGCTATTCTTGCTAGCCAGGGTTTGTTTGTGCCTTCTTTCTAGCGCCTGCGTGCCTCTTCTGACACCTGCAAGCCCCATTCATTGCATATGCACCCTCACTTCTGATACCACCCCTAGTCTATTTCCCATTGGCCGCTCACCGAGGATGCCTACGCACCCAGTATGATGCCTACGCTCCTGACTTTATAGTGCACGCGTGCACGTATCCACCTTTTCGACTCCATCTGATGCATATGCTACCCTCTACGGGTACACATGCACGTATCCACCTTTTACGGGTATGCATGCGCATATCTACCCTTTACGAGTACGCATATGCGTCCCTAACTCTGTCAGGCACGGATGCGCGTACGCTTCCCTGTCTCTGTTAGGCACGGATGCGTGTACGCATCCATGTCTATTTTGACACATGCGCATGCGTGTACCCATCAAACGGATGCATATGCCCATGCGCATGCATCAAATTCCATCCTGCCTACCCCAGAAGAGCCCTAAAAATGCAATAAATGCGTAATTAATAGGAGGGATAGGCCACTCACGAAAGGTCCATCCGATGGGTCCTGCATGAACTCTCGAATGTGATCCGCGCGTCTCATCCTCCTCGGTATTCTCACTATCTCACTCCAAGGCTATCACTTTCACTCGCAGTAAAAGTTTGCAAGAGCTCTGGTAGAAATGAATTGGTCGTGATTGTTTTACCGACCCCGGGTGGGTATATTAACCCATCGTGATGCCCCTGGGGCATGTTTTCTCCGTCATGGTCATTCTAGACTTTCTTCTATCCACCGTGATAATTATTTTTGTATTAAAATAATTATTTTTACTAATTTCGCATGCTGGGGCACTTCGTGCCACCTTGCGGGTACTCCTCCGTCGCACTGAAATAGTTTATGACCCTTTCAGGTGCCTTTTTCTCACCTTGTCCTCTCTTTTTCATCTATTTTTCCCCCCATCATGATAATTATTTATTAATTTATTTTAAATACATTATTCTCGACTTGTTTTTTTTCTTGTGGAAATATATTTTGGCTTTCTAACAGCCTTGCCTTCCCACTATCGCCCTTGTGCATACTTTTAGAAGATCTTTGATCTTTTGAAATTCTTTTGACCGATCAAAAAATCAAAAAATAAAAAAAATAAAAAAAATTTAAAAAATAAAAAAAATAAAAAAATAATGGTAAAACCATTTCAAATATCAAAAACATTCAAATACTTCGAAAATGGCTCAAAATTGGTTAAACCAATCATCTACGGATGAAATCTATGTCTCTCACATGGCACTCATCCCAGATCTTGCTAACACTTTCAAATAGTTTGAAATAATGACTTGCGCATCACCAAAATCGTCAATCACCTACAAAAGCTATGTTGCTTACTTCATCTGTACTCTGGGGCACTATCAATTGCCTGGTACTATTTTCGTCATGCACATTGCTTTTTCGTGGGACCCAAGTGTCCCCCATCTTTCCCCCTGCATAATACACCTTGCTTGGGGCATCATTCTTCACCCTTTTTGTTTATCAGAACATTTGGGACTTCATCTTGATAACAAAATATTTGTGCAACTATCTTAAACGTTGTTGGTTTAAGTGTGTGTGATTGTACTTATTTCCCTGTTAGGTGATTTTGTTTATTTCTCATTATTGCATTGCATTCGTGTATGTTACATGGAGTTGGTCATTTTTAGCACAAGACGGTTGTTTGTATCTTGGCTTTTCATGTCATTTTACGCTTCCGTCACATGCTCACATTTTAATAAGGACCCATGAGGAGGATTCTAAGCATTATGATGATTAAATATTGTTCGCAATTGATTTACGGATAGCTCAATATCCCTTTTTTCTTCTAGTTTCTCGTCTTCTCTATACACTTTTCTTTCTATTGTTTTCTTTTTCGATCGTCGATCGAGTTTCTTCGTCACCCCATCGACACTCGAGGGGGCATTCTTCATCCTTCATCCTATTAATTTTTCTTCTACCCCTTCAAAAAAATTCTACTCGTTTGTGTTTGTCTACTTTCTTTGAAGTGACGTAGCTTACATCACCTCAAAGAGGGGGAAATGTAGACACTTGTAGTTTGATCAATGCACTATTACTCCTAATGTTGCACTCCCCATTCTTCCCTTTGCAAATTGATGGCACACCGCCAGTTAGACCTATCTAACTCCCTTCTCATGACATCCTTTTGGTCGTATTTCCTCTTATAAACCACTTAAACAGGCTGTCATAGCCTCGTTCTAACTACATTAGCTTCTTATCCCTTTCTAGTTTGCTTCTATTAGCTCCCTAGAATATCAATCCACTTCATTGGATTGATTAAGCCCTTCAGAAACCCTTCCCAAACCCTATTTACTCTCTAAGAAAGATTAATTAGTCTAACCTAGGTTAACTAACCTAAACATAGTCAAACCTCACTTAGACTTGCTAAAAGTGCTTTTTGGACTTTAGCATTTGTCCCACATGCACCCAAATCTCCCATTTCCCCAAATAGAAAACTATAAATAGGGCTATACCCCCTCCCTCATTTTCTAAGAATTCTCTCTTCTTCCTAGCATAGATTATAGTATTTTGTTTAGGCTTTAGATTGTATTTCACTTTCTTCCATTGAGCTATTAGCATTTCCTTTTGTATTTTGTAGCATAATAATGGAGTAAAAGGGAAGATCCATTGGCCTTGAAGCCATTAATGGGGAGATCTCTTTCTCTTAAACACATAACTGAATGCTTAGATCCTCTTAGGTTCATTATTTCAAGCTTTTAAAGAATAGAGGTTAGTTTCATTTGCTTAGTTTTCTTGTTTACTTCAAATTAATGTATGCAAAGAAGAAAACCTTGCTCATTTCTTATCACATGGTCCATTGATCAATTTTCTAAAAGCCTTTGGGGTTTCTTTAGAGATTCTTACCCCAAATCCATGGCTTTTACAACTTTTCATTAAACACAACGACCAACTGAGTCAACATTTAGATCAAAGGAGAGCTAATAATGGAGCTGTAAAATGAGCCATGAAGTGAGTTGATGGTGAGTTAGAGGGCGAGCTGGGACATACCCCACTGTATGTGATGTAACTCTTTTTTCCTAAAATGAAAGGCTAAAGCAAAGGTGAAGTAAATGGTGAATCACCATTAATTTACTTCTCTAAAATAAGATAACTAAATTAATGTGGAAAAGTCGAAGAGCTAAGGGTAAATTGAATTAAATCACTTCTAGATCACCGCAAAGAAAGAGAAATGGAAAAATTAAATAAAATTGGTGGATGCAAATTGCATTACTTCTCCAAAAATATGAAAATTAAAGTAGTTGGAGTTGACTGATGGTAAAGTTAGTAACAAGGGGTCGGATCATTGCAGGTAAGGAGAAGCAACAGTAATGGTCGTTGGTTTTTCCACTAAACTACAAAATTCAAAATGTCGCAACTTTCAACTCGGATCTTTGTTTTGTGCAAAATTGAACTTTATAGAAAGGTATTAGAGTCCTCTACGCACTAAATATTTAATATTTAATATTTGGTGATGGAAATGGGGTCAAAATGGCATTTCTCCTCCTGCACTAGATTGCATTGTACATCTAGGAATCACCATTAATGCAACATGGGTGCCAATTCCTTTTGCTGCAAGCAAGCGTACATGATACATCGGCTAGAAAAGTCATCCATGATTTTTTCATATTAGTAATTTAGTTTTGAGTGATAAGTAAGGAAGGCATTTATGTCCTTGAAGTTTCTCTCTCTTCTCAAAATTCCATAAATTGTAAGGGGATGCATTATTGTAAAGGTTTTAGGTCATTTTCCCCCTCATGCTCCCCTCTTCTCAATAACTAGACTATTGTGAATTTTGGGGCTTCTATGCTTCCTCTTGAAAATTTAAATGGCACTTATTTCATCTTCTTACTAAAACAAGGTACTGTGTATACTTAATGGAGTAATAAATTTTTGTTTTTTGATTCATTTGTCAATCCTTTGTGTTACTTCTCTTTCCTCTCATTGTGCTTGTAGGATCTATGCATTTTATTTGTTTCATTTCAGAGTATCATTTTTTTATGCCTAGATAGGGGTGGTGGATGTTTGTGCTTTGATCTGTGGTGCATGATCACCATCTCCAAGTTCATTCCTTTACTATTTTACAGGTTGGGAAGGTGATTGACACTCCTTTTCTTGGTGTATCACCACTTTTAGTGTATGTTTTATTTCATGCAATATCTCTCCCTATCTCCTTGGAATGTTAGGATAGGTTTAGATAGGTATTTTCTTTCATTAGGAGTAGTTTTGGTAGGTAAGATTAGGAAAGGATCCGGCCTTCTCCAGAGAGCTATCCCATTTCACAAAGTCCCACACTTTAGGATAGCTCCATGTTAGAAAAATTACATCAAATTCCCCATCCGCATGTTGGCCAATTGGGGGTGTTGTAATTTTTTGGTAAAACATCCCACTTCCTCTATTGCTTCCATAACACCAAAAGCTTTCTTTTTCATCCGTAACCATGCCAAAATTATGTTAGAAGTCTTCATTAGTGAAAACCATTGAATTCATCATATCTCAAAAATCACAACTGGGTGTTGCTAAAATTTCGGCCACATCTCTTCCTCCCAAACACCTTAATGTTGTAACAAGAAGAATATTTAGAGGCTACCTCATTAATTTATAGTATAAAACTAAAAAAAATCCAAAAAAACTTCCTCCTCACTTTCCCATTGTCCCAGACAGTGGATGAATCTAAAATTTTGAATGGAGCATCTAGAGAAAAAAGCCATTACAGAGAAGTTAATTTCACATCAATCCGAGGTGGGAAAGAACATTTCAAAAAGCTTTGTGAATCCATTAATGGTTGTCATGGTATCTTTGTGCCTGAATCCCACACAATAACTTTTTTTTCTTTTTTAATTTCCAAACATTCATGTGGGTGAAACATAATGAAATTTGGAGCACAAGATTGGGACATAAATCCGAATCTAAAAATGTCAATCCCATCGCAAACAAATCCCATTTTGGACACTTAATAAAAATATCATATTATATGATCCTCCATGTACTAAAACTAGAAATTAATTTGAATTTTAAGTGTGAATTATCCGGAACAATATTGAAAGATGTAAAATGAAAGACAAAGAAAAAATGTCAATTTTCCCAAAATAGCAGGTCAGGGAAAAACAACCTGCTAAAAATAGAAAGTTACTAAAAATGACAATGCATCATCAACCAATGATGATGAACTGCAATAAGGTTCAAAAGTTCATATTGAATCACAATGAGGGGATATGTCCCAAATTAGTTGGTCAGGATCTTACCTACTAAAAATAGAAAATATCTATTTTGGGTACAGAAAGTTGCAGATGGCCCTGTCTTCACTAATTATTCCATTTTTTGAACTCTTAACATGGTCACAAGATGATATCATAGATGAAAAATATAAATTAATCCTCCATAGTGTCCTTAGAAGTTTCATCTCAAGTTCAATTGTGTCCTAAAGCATGATAGAGCATAACATAGTGCTACAAGATTATTGATCATCATTTCGCAGTGAACTAGCCGATTTGAGCCCAATGAGGTGATTCGATATTGGTGAGTTAAGATTGAGCTAGGAAAGAGCTCTCTTATTTCAAATTAATAAAGGCCAAGGTTACAATATTGTAGTATAGTGTGTACAATAGGGATGCAAGTAACGAAAATTTATGAAATCCTAAGAAATGATAGGTTGAATCTAACTCTCATTGTGAGATCAAGAATGTACCATCATGGTGTTAGATATCCCAAGCACTGAGAAGGGGGGTGAATCAGTACTTGGCATACTTGAGGTCTTTTTAAACTTTCAAAAATACTTAACTTGTTTCAACAATTAGATCATAAGGAAAAATTAAATTCCAGCAAAACACAAAAGAGCACGACACAATGTTTATAATGAGAAACCCAAGAAGCGAGAAAACCCACTTGAAACAAGAAATTTTATTTGTAACACATATTCTAGTGCATTTTTTTACAATTGATTAAGAACCCACTTAATCATGAATATCCCTCTTCAAATGTTCATTCAAGCACCTAATTGAAGACTTCTAAGTACCATATCAGTTGAATTTAGTCCAAGCACCTACTTAGACAATATTAGTAAACAAATGACCATTTAGTGACTATGTTTCTTTATCAACATATCATGGACACCTTACTTAAAAAAATTGTAATAAACCTATTTTTTTTATTTTACACCTTGTAATTTGATCTTGATTGCATCTTTTATGTAACACTCTTCATGATTATAAGATTTTGATTATCGTCCTTGATCAATTAGGCCTTGAGAAATTATGTCTCTACTTAATTTCACAGTCTTCTTATATTCATCAGATCTTCACACTTTCCCTTGACCTCTGTTTTCACTCCTAAACTTGTCCTCAGACTTCTTCCTTACGTAAATTTTAACCAAATTCACTGTTATACCTTCTTAGTTCATGTATATCTATATCATATTTCAATATGTTCTATGTTCTATATGCTCACTATGTATATGTTTACACATTCTCTATATTTCTCTATCTTTGGATTTATTCTATTATCACAGTTTTCTATTGTACTATATCACTCTATTTCTCTTCACTTATTTTCTTTAGGCATAGTCTATATTATCTCAGATTTAACAGTCATTTCTTTCTACTTCTTTTATTCACTGTTTTTCTATATATCTTGTAGATACCTCATTTTCCTCTATCCTTCCTTATTCAAATTTTTAGTTCACTTTCCATCTCACACTCATATTCAATTATCTTCAACCTTTTTACACCTCAAAATTATATTTCTACAGTTCACTATTTTTCAACTTTCTCTTCACTTCTCTACTTTCCCTGAAAACTCTTCATATTTCCTTAAAAATATTTTTATCTTCCCTCTTCATGCTTCACCATTTTCCTCTAACATGTTTCCTATCCTTGTGTGAAGCCATCTATGAACAAGACAAAAAATCTCGTCTTTTTACATTCCACTTCAAACTTGGAGGTTATTTCAAGCATTGATGAATGACTTAACCTTTTCAACTTCCATGTACGTTCTTTCAAATTTGAGCACAACAATTTATTTATCATTGAATTGTATACAAGTGAAGTAATTTTCAAATAATAATCATCATTCACTTCACAGTTGTGCTGAGAATCCATGACTATTTTGAACTTCTCACATATTCCATGTTCCTCAATCTCACTTTCAATGGATTTTTTATTTTTCAAGCTATTAAATCACTTATAAATGTTGATAATACTTTTCACTACACTTGATATCCTTAACATGAAGATTTAAAGATGGATCATGAAGAATTTAGATTGTAACTCCAATATACTGACCTTGCATAGTATGGAGATAACTATTTTCCACTGTGAATTGAAGAATCTTGCAATAACATGAAGCAGATCTTGTTCAAGAACTAAACTGAAATCCAACCAATTTTTCAACCCTTATCAAACATGAACCAACTAGAAATTGAACACCATTTACAATAAATTACAAATTTATTGAAGAAATGCTCATTTTACAGTAAAAAATGACTGTAGAATTCCACTGTCATTAAATTATCCATTTATAGTCGATGAAAACACCTGCATACTTTTCCACTAAGGTCGTGATTGATCTAAAATAGTTTCTTCAAAATTTCTTTAGGATTGGTCGGATGGATTAGAAGAATCAAGAAAAAAAATTTCAAAACCCTAGGGCCATGATTTTTGAACCTAAAAAACCCGAGACTATTGAAAAATTAGTTTCTCACTTACTTGTGAATAAAATTCAATTATTTCACCTGTTGTGAAATTTTGGAGAATCTCAAATTCCTCCAACATTTTATATGCATGAAATCGACAAATACATTTGTAGATCTTCACAAAAAAAATAGAGAAAGTGATATATTGCTTGATAGTTCAGATTGAAGAGGGTGAATGGCTTTATTGTGTTTAGTATGAGACAACATATGACCTGAAGAGCCATGGATAATATGATAAATATTTCCACAAGTTTTACACATTTTTTTCTAGTTTGTGCTTTCACTTTCCTATAAAGAATATCATACTTACAAACAGGTATGAATGAGAAAAGATGTAACTTCAAGTACTCTGTCATCAAACCAATAAACCAAAAAGTTAATTATTTTTCATAAGTGATAAATATTTGTGATGAGGAAATCTTTTGGCCTCTAAAGATGATGTTAAGGATTACTAAAACCAATAAATGGAGGAAAGCACCTCATGATAGTGACTTCATAATGCACAGTTTTTTAGACACAATCTTCAGGATAACATGAAATACCTAAGTCCACATCTTGGATTTCACTTAGTAACCATTTCTAATGATCCATTACCTTATAAATTAATTTTAAATGATTTCTCGGTCATTACTACAATAATTTATTATTGTTTAGGTCTTTTATAATACTTTACCTATTCAGACTTGAGAGAGCGGGGTTACCATTTCAAGACACTTGAAGGTTTTTCTTAAGAAACTCACCTTAACCCCTTGTGCTTGTCACTAACAAAGTATGAAGAGACTCTCAAAGGTTCCTTGACCTTTATCACTCAAAAAATTTATTAAATATCAAACACAACTCAATTTAGACATTATGTGCCAAGACATATGCCAAGAAGGAGAATAAGCCTATCGAAGAAATAATCATAACTTTCTTAAAACAAGTCCAATTGATCTGAAATATTTTGAATTACCTTAGGATTGGAGTCTAATACAAAAAAAAATTATATGGTTTATCTGAAGAAGCCCTCAAATTTTTACATGAGACCTAAGAAGCTAGGAATCCCAAAATGCATTTTTCAAGAAGGTTGTTTTAGAAATACTTGAATAACTCAAAATCCCCAATATAGAATCTAATGAAATTTGACATGGATCATTGAAATAAATCACTATACATATTTCATGTGTTGGTTAGTAATAGGTTTTCCTATGAATCTTTGAGCAATCCCATTTTCCTTAGCAAACACTATGAGTTCTCAAAGCCACTTCCTGTGCACTTTTGGATTCTGACTCCAGGAGTTAATCCAAGCCTTATTTTTGCTCACACATGATGTAAAAACAATTAATAGGCTACTCCCATGATCATATTAACTTTCCATGACCTATACAAATCTGTCAATTCTCATATCTCATTTGTCATTAATAAAACACTACCAATCAACCTTCATCTCCTTTTCTTCTTCACTTCACCAATCAACCCTTTTTTCCATCAACACCACTTGAAATCAAAGAAAAAACCATTGAAAATGATTGGGGTCCCAAAAATTCCCCCTTTTTCAATGATGGAAACACCTTAGAAACCTACGAAAATTGTTGGCAAAAACATTTGCATACCTTGTTTCTGACTGCAAACTTTGTATCTCTCCCCTTTTGACATTATTGACAAAGTTTTACACAATAAACACAATGAGAAACATTTAATCATGAACTGAACATTAGTAGCTTTCCCTTGGATGATGCATGATATGCTCCAGATCATTTTTCTTGAGCTGACAAATAGCTTTCCTTTTGCATAGGCTCCCCTTAAGAATGTAATCCATATCCCTTGAATCCCATTTAGAATGATTTAAACAATTAGACACTTCTCCAAATTTTCTATTCTTATAGCCATATCTTGATGTGACATTGAAAGTGTAGACCTAACATGCCTTACTCTTGAAGACAGATAAAAAAACATACCTTCCATATCAAGAAAACATTTAGAGTACCTTTTAGGTAAAGAAACAATACTCCCCTGCTCATATAGACTTCTTGCACATCTGTGAAACGTTGGAGAGCACTGTAACAAAAGACTGATATAACAAAACTTAGCATTTCCTAATATCTTACCATATTTTACATTGATTTCCATTCATAATGCTTTCCACTAGATACTCATGTAAAATTTTGAGATGATATTCACTGCTAAATGACATGGTCACCACATATTTGATACAAATCATCTACTGTAGAAGCATAAAAAATTTCTTTTACCCATATCCTGTAGTTGGAGCTAGACTATTTTCCATTATCAACACTCAATCTCAGTCATGTAACCTTCGTCATATTTATGCATAACCATACTTTGAACTTTTATACCACTGTATGTTTTACCTTTAGTTTTGACAACTTGAATATGAGTCAGCAAATGAATCATGATTAATATCTCTACACTATTAGGCTTCATAACACATTTTACATCCATTATAGAACTTCTTTAAAAAAAAAATCATCACAATGAAGCAAGATTGGCAATCATAGTTGTATATGCTTGAAAGACTTGACTGTGAACTTCTGTTACTATCAATATTTCCAGAAAAATTATGCGTTTTCAGGTCCTAAAATATCATGAAACCTTTATCCCTCCATTTCTAGATGCATTGTTCAAACTTTTGGGTTATTATTCCATCATTTGGTCCTCCAAAATCTATTTTTCATGTGTATCACTCATTATGGACTATGAAAGTCCAATCAGGGTAGAGAAGTAGCAAATTGCACAAATTTTGTTATTATAAAAACAACACTTCATTGCCACCACTTTCAATATATCTTAGAGTTCACATTCTTTTATTCTTGTCACTCTTTTTTGAAAATGAATGCATTGACTTCCTTTATGATTTGAGTCAGTGATAAACATAAAAAAAGCTTCAAATAATAGTCTTGGACACTTCACAGATTGAAAATTACATTTGTTTTTCCTTTTCATAATATTGAAATGCTAGTCACATCCATGAGTCAAGATTTATCATCAATATGCATGATTGTTCTTGAGAAAAAATTGCTTCCTTTCATTTTATTCTTACCCTTGGAAACTTACTATTTCTTCTTCAAACATCACCTTATGGAATGACTATTGATTAACTAAAAATGGAAATTATATGTGGATAATTACTATTATAGGTAATTTGAGTAGAAACAAAGTACTATATTGGAACACAACACCTATTTTATCTCTTTGTTATTTGAATATATCTAGTAAACATTAAATGAGAAGGATAGGTTACTAACTTGTAAAAAAATTACCTCGATGTGTGTTGGACTGTAGCAGATTGATATGCACACTAGGCATGTTGTGAAAAAATTGCCTCAGGAAGTGTAGAAACTAAATATATGTCTGTACTAAGGCACCTGGGAGGGTATTGGGGCACCCTGGGGTGCCCTAGTCTATATTTTGGGTGGTACAGACTGTGAAAAGCTTAGAATTTGATTTTGATATTGTTACAATATATTTGTGTTATCTTCGCTTCTGTCGCACAAGTGTCGCAATAATGTCACCTATGTCATTGTAATTGTTATATGATTATCTACCTGTAAAATCCTATGCAAATCATCAATTCCTATAAAATATAAATTGCATATGAATAGGTCAGATTGACCTCAGCTTCCAAAATAGTGGTCTTACGATTGAGCACTGTACTATATTTCAGACCCCCAATGTAGTTCTATGTTTGTGTGTGTAATTTTGTGCCTAGGGTGCCATAGCATAAAATGACATGGTATTAGGGGAAATAACTTGATGTAAAAATGCAAATGGTGGATGGAATGGAAAGAATACAACCCTTTCCCCTATGCTTGTGTGATGCAAATATAGAAGAATCCCAAATGCATTCCCTTGCCTTAGTAGATATATGCCCTTAATAGTAAGATGTTTTCCCCTAATGTAGTGAGTATGCTTTGTTTATATAGGGATATCTTGTTAAAATTTTGACACTAGTGACTTGAAAATTCCTACTACGACCTAGGGGAATGCATGGGGTAATCATTAGGACCGAACTCAAACAAAGAAATTTAGACCACAAAGTACGAAGACACGGGCACCTGGAGACCTCCCTACCCACTCAGTCAATTATCTAGGAAATAAGTGATGAATGTAACTCCCAAGTTAGGTCATCTTGGAGACCTCTCATAGATTTGATTTGAACGTATTGATTTTGATTGGTTGATTGATTGTTTTAAATGGTTATTAATGGAGATATTTTTCAATAATTGCACCCCGGTTAGGTTATTAGGGGAAGGTCACTAGAAAATGGATGAGATATCGTGCTTATTTCCTCTAAGTAAGGTCATTAGGGGGAATTGTATAGCATGTGATCATATTTAGGAAATTTTTAACAATTGTTGCCCCCAGATTAGGTCATTAGGGGGAGATTTATGGTGAAATGTTGCGGTATGAAGTGTGAGGTGTTGGATTCACGATATTGGAACATGTGGAAATATAAGGGGGATTATTAGGGGGACCCCCAATAATATGTCACATTTCAGTGAAAGAGGGAGAGATGAGAATGAACAAACTCTAAGCCAAAAGTAACGGCAAGAGGTTGAAACGCGTGGTAAATGGGTAGGAAACAACAGTAATGGAGTGTAATGCATGTGAAACATATGTAATAGGGTGGTAGGAGAAATTCTAATAATAATTCCACAAACGGGGTGTAAATCAGAGTAAAAATGTTCAAGATATGGATGAAACAGTGTAATGTGTAGTAGTCATGGTAATAAACACAAAATATAGACATAGTAAAGTGAAAAGGTAACTTATCACTTCATTTGTTTTGGACATGATTGTGAGAGTGTATACGGAGTGAGTAGAGATGCCTTGAGAGAGTGGTGACTGCAGTAGCATCATGTACTATGACATAATTAGTAAGTATATCAAATGTAGGGTTCACTAGGCTTTTGAGTTGAATTTTTGAAAATTTGAGATTTTTGATGTTCTTGGTGTTTTAGAACCGGAAAATATTGGTGAGGACACTAGTGACCCCTTTGGACTGGAGCACCCAAATCCAGGCACTAGTGTCCTTCTTTAGGGCACCCAAGTGTTGCTTCTTGGTGCACTGGTCCATAAATTTTTGTTTTGATGGATATTTCTAAGGAATATGTTTCTAATAGGTTTGAAGAGTTTTATTTTACTATGTAAGGTATTCTAACATTTTTTTTGTTGTTGTTTGGTATTGTACAAAGAGATATCCACTCAAGGGAGTTCCGGGGTGGCCACCACTTGAGTACCATGCTAGGATTGGCTTTCTCAGATGATGAGTGGGATGTATTGGATCATGTCATCCTACGACATATAGCACGGATGGGGGATGTGCCCCATAATATGCCAGTGTTGACTGCATTGTGTGAGAGGTGGTGTGCAAACACATGCACATTATGGTTTCCCATAGGAGAGATGACACTGACTCTAGCTTATGTCTATCACATATTGTGATTTATGGTTGTGGAATAGAGAGTATGAGTTATGGAAGAAGTAGATATGGAGTGATAGATGTGATTAGATAGGTGATATTGTTCAGTGGCTCAGGTACCTACAGAGGCCCATATTATTTTGGATGCCATATTGTCTAGGGTTCCACGATTGCGGAAGTTTATCGCAGTGGTGATAGAGTCATGTATAGCAGTGGAGGGAGGAGGTGTTGGCATCTTGTATAAAATGTATGAAATATGCTAATGGATAGAGGAGGATGGGACTAAGTATGCATGGGAATGATGTGTGTTGGCCCATTTAAATAGGGACTTGTATCAATTTACACATGATGATCATGGTGGAGGTATAGGGGCAACCACACTACCACACGTATGGGCGTATGAGCACATAGTCATGTTGAGACCAGTTGTAGGGCCACGAGGAGAGTGGGCTTGACCGGAGATAGTTTATTGGCATTAGGTGGATATTTGTGGTAGGAAGATGGACACAAATAGTTTCAGAGCCTTGACATCTAGGATGGGGCCGAAGTCGGTTATATAGATGTCCTCTTAATCTGTAAATAGGGGTAAAAATTTTAACATACCCACGGACCCCTATTGGAACTACTATATTTTGTACTCCACATATATGTTATCAACTTAAAATGGAAATTCAATGTAAAATGAAGAACATACACACTGAACAGAAATTGATAACAAAGTTTGACATTGCCTACGTCTCCGAGTTCATATGAATTGATTCATTACACTTTTAAATGAAAACTAGTAAAATGAAGCGATGAACCTGTATGTGGATACAAGTGAACATGTCTATCTGATACCAAAATTATAGTTGTATAGGGATTCCACCCATATTATAGTTACAGGGATTTCATCCATGTGATAGTGGTATAGGGATTCTGCCCTTTATGATCACATATCTAGCCGATTACACAAGAATTTGAACCACATAAACATGAGTGATCAAATCCAATAGATTACTCTGAACTAGAAATATGAAGACAAACTACTCTGTACACTGAGAAGTATAAGTTCAATTGATGATGACCGTCACAAAATTATATGTCTTCAATGATCTTCCTTTGATGAGAGGCACACTCGATGACGACTCCGGATTGATGCTAAATGATGATATGAATTTCGTTTATTAAAACAGAGCTAGAACACCACCAAAATAGGAAGATGAATATATCACTAGGAGCATGGGGAAATTTGGAGCATTTTTCCTTTTTACAACTAAGGCTAATTTTGAGCCTAACTCCTATAAAGTGATATATAAAGTTGCTCTTCTATGACCTATGGCCTTACAAGAGGATACTTATGCTCTGAGGAGGCTTACTATGGAACCACCTCGAGGAAGCTTACATTCCACTTCACCTATTTAGAGCATACCCCTATAATCTTTATATAGGCTTAACCACACTTGGTGCCATAATAACACAACTATTTTTGGTGGCCGTTACAATTGGAGTTTTTAATTACCACATACATGTGGCATTATAATTTACATGCGGGGTTTAAAATATCACTAAGCTATTATTACCACCGTTACACATTTTTGTTCGGGAGTAAATACCATATAAACATGGCTTATAAATATTACATGGAAAATTTTAAAATATCACTAGGATATAATAATATATTTCAATATAGCCACCATTATGGAAAACCCTTTTTAAGGTTTAATGCTAAAAATACGGTCCCCACTTCATACATGTGGGTGCTTAAACCGGTCCTCTGTCACTTTTACTTGCCATGTGAACCTCCCCTATCTTCTTCTACGGCTTGATTTATACTTCTACCTATACGTGGACACAAACATATAGGTAGAAGTATGGTCCTCTGTCATAGAGTGGAAGAGTGGGGTCCACCTTTTCTTGATCATCGAAGACCAACATTGTAAATAAACATATTTTTCTCCTCCATGCTCTCACTCTGCTTCTGCCAGGTGTCACTGCCACATTGGTCAGTTGAGTCAGTAGGGCCCAAATGTTGACCAAACTTTGAACGGCCATAACTTGAGTATACGGAGTTTGTTTTGCACGTTTAAGGTACTGACGAAAAGCTCACGGAATGCTCTACCACTATGTCATGGTTTAGGGAACTCCTAACTTCCCAAGATTTCCTCTGGATCACGTATCATGATTACAGGGGATGGTCTAATGAAGTGATAAAGCTACGATGCATTTAGAGGAGCATGTGGTTAGAAGACCGCTTTTGAGATGTAGCGGAGATTTTTTAGGTAGAAAGAGTGTCACAAGGGTCAGTGGTGAGGCATCTAGTTCTAGGGATATCCAATACACGAGAGTGATAGTGATGATGAGGTGTGATAGGGATGTTTTTATTTGAGGTGGGGACGTTGCCCCCAAATTTTGAAACATTTTTTTAATGATGATTATATAGATGATGTATGTATGGACACTTAATTTTGAGATATATGAGATCGATGTTGATATGTTTTTGGCAGTGTGATGTAATGGATATGGTATAGTTTTGTGGTTGTTGTTCTATCATGTATATTATAATGTATGTGATGAATATAAATTATTATGAAGATATGAGTAAGAGTAGATAAAATATGCATGGTAAACGATAATGTAGATAACGAATGTAAATGTAATGGATGAAATGAATGAAATAGGTAGCACGTAGGAAAAAAAGTGGAAATAGATAAATGTATCGTAATGAGTAGATGAAAATATAATGTAATGGTAAGATGAAAGGATGATGAGAATAGGGGTAATTAACGATGCCCCCCAGTATAGGGATGAGTAGGCTCATGTAATAAGACCCCTCAACAGTCAAATATGAGCCACGTAAGAAAGAGTGTGTCATCAGGAAATGATTGATGTGTGCTAAATGAACAATAGAGCATGTGATGAAAGGTTCTTAGAACTAAACCCTCAATAGTCATGTAAAAACTGTAAGAACACAAGTACGTCACCAAGGGGTAAAGCAATAAGAATCACCTACAAAAGACCAACATGGTGGGTAGAGGTGGATACATGTGGCATAGATGGAACATGAGTGTACGAAGAAAATGAATCATCATGTGGAGTAAATACAGGATATGTAGAAACTTGTGGATAGCCATGAGATGGAGTGGCATGAAGTGGTGGATAGTGTGGGTGGAGTGCATGTAATGGGTGTGGTGGTGGATGAGGTGGAGAATGAGCATGTGGTGGTGAAACATGATGAGAAAACTAAGCCCCTGATGGAGGGAACATAAGTTGAGTATACCTACGCTGATGAGGGGAAGGATGCAAGGAGCGCTCACGATAAGCGAAGGAGATAAAATCAAAGTCCACAAGTTGTATCTTTTCACACAGGGAAAGGAAATCACTATCCTTATGCCTAGAAATGTGATGGTAATTACAATAGTGTTGGTCATGTTGATGTTGCAAGTGGTGTGAAGGGTGATGTTTTATGGAGGTTAAACAAATCAACCACTCATTGAGTAGTATGTGAAGCACATCATGTGGTTGAGCATGAGGAGAGTAATACAAAGGATCTCGTGAAGGATGTTGAGTGGTGGAAGTAGGAGCATGTGGTGGAGCTGGATGATAATGTAATGGAGGGGAAGAAGAGGGTGGAGCTTGTTTATAATGCACCTTAGATAAGGGTAGAGGTGGTTGTGGATGTTCAACAGATGGTGAAGGGAGAGGAGAAAGAAATTGATCAGGTGGAGAAACACGTGGGGGTGTAACGTCTGGTGTAGACGAGAGATCTTCTGTGAGATCAATAACCTTATAGCACAAGATAATTAAGGACCCACAAGTATCATATTTTAGCCTTTGTTTAAGTGGAGGAATAAGACCATGACAACAGATGAAATATTTTTCTAGGTCACTAGGCTAAAAAACAAGTTGTTGTATACAAGCATTAAAATGTAAAATATAATCCTTGATGGGTTCAGAGGAGCCTTGATGTAATTTCAGAAGGTGGTCATATGTAACCCTAGATCCATTGTTAAGGATAAAGTGATGGAGGAAAACATCCTCCATGTCATTAATATTACTAATGGACCCGAAGGGTAAGTGGGTGTACCACTGGAGTGCCTCATCAGTAAGGCTATAATGGAGAGCCTTAAGCAACATGCAGTCATTAGAATAGTTGGCCATAAGTGTGCAGTAATGTAGGATATGATCATTAGGATCACCAGTACCATCGAAGGATGTGAAATTAGGCATGAAAAAGTCTTTAGGGAAAGTGGAACTATGAATCTTTTTAGGAACAAGGTTGTCATGTAAGGATTTGTTATCTATAGAAGCATAATAGGCTTAAATTTCTAAAGTAAGGATATGGAATTGTGATTGGAGTTCTCCTACAGCATGCATGAGGGATAGGATGTCCTATGAAGGGATAGTAGGAGATGGTAACAAAGTATTGAGTGGTTGAATTTTTCCGTTATGAGTGATCATGGGAATGTCAAGAGGTGAAATAATGGATTCAGGTACTAAAAGTGTGGTGGAAGAAGAAGGCATGTGAGTGTTAGCATGAATAATAGTAATACAATCCCTAGTGGGTGTGGTGAGCAGAGAGGAAACCTCAATAGTTGAAGATATACTAGGAATGGTAGGAGATGTGAGAGTAGAAGAAGAAGCAACAATGGCAGAGGGTGACTTAGATAGAACCTCTATAAAGGATGAAAATAGAGCGAGAGAGTCACATGCAACAATATGAAAAGAAGGAGATTCATGAGGATGATGAGAAGGATATTGGGGCCCAAAAATAATTTTATGGTCATCACAAGAATCAATGGGATCATCAATATAATAGGACGGAGAATGGGTACTCAAAGGAGATATGTGAGGAGGGTTACCAGAAGCGGTAGAAGACATAGGAATAACTACAGGGGTGGTTAGAGGAGAACTATGAGGTACACCGGATTGAGAATAAATGTCTAATAAATAATCAATGATAGAGGGATCTAAAAAATCAGGTTGCGTATCGGAAGAAGGATAAGAAGTATCACATGCAATCGGATGGCATGTCGTAAAACGAGTGAAAAAATTAGGATCATCAACAAGACATATACCTATAGGGGAATCAACAAGATTAGTTGGCACATGTTGTCAGCCTTACAAAAGGGCTTGTTGGGTATCATCGGGTAAGATCATAGGAGAACTATATAAATCCTTAAGCTTAGTTATGACAGCCTCATCATAAATAGGGCTAACACTAAAATGAGACATGATGAAAGGAAAGAATAAATATTCTAACCACTAGGGTATAAAAAAGAGGATCCAAAAGCAAAATGTTTGAAATGTAGGGTTCACCAAAATGATTAACTAAAAATAGAAATTATATGCAAATAATTATTATGATTAGTTAATTTGAGTAGAAAAAAACTACTATATTAGAAAAAAATGCCTATTTTTATCTCTTTTCTATTTAAATAAATAAATAAATATATATATATATATATATTAATAAATGAAATGAAAAGGATATGTTACTAACCTATAAATAACTTACCTCACTATGTGTTGGACTATAGTAGATTGATATGCGGACTGGGAAAGATGTGATGGAATGGCCTCAGGAAGGGAAGAAACTAAATATCTATTTGTACTGAGGTGCCTGGGAGGGTACTGAAGTGCCTCGGGGTGCCTTGGTCTAGTTTCTCAATATCTATGTGTTGTATTTTTTCTTGTTGCACAAGTGTCGCAATAATGTCACCTATGTCATTATAATTATTATATGAATATCTACCTATAAAAACCTATCCAAATAATCAATTCCTAAAAAATGAAAAATGCATATGAATAGGTCAGACTGGCCTCAACTATCAAACTAGTGGTATTGCGACTGAGCGTTTCACCACATTTCAGACCTAATGTAGTTATATGTGCATGTGTGTGCAATTTTATGCCTAGGGTTCCCTATCATCAATGACATGGTAGTAGGATCCAATAGCTAGATGTAAGAATGTAAATGGTGTATTGAATGGAAAGAATATAACCCTTTCCCATTATTCTTGTGTGATGCAAATGTAAAAGAATCCTAAATGCATTATCTTTCCTTAGTAGATAGTTTCTAATGATAGTAAAATCTACACCCCTAATATAGTAAGTATGCTTTGTTTATATAGGGATATCTTGTTCAAATTTTGACACTAGTGACTCGAAACTTCCAACTATGACCTGAGGGAATGCATGGGGTAACCGTTATGACTGACCTCGAACAAAGAAATTAAGACCACAAATTATAACAACACGGGCACTTAAAATCACATATTGGGGTTCCTCAATACAACCCTAGGCATTCCAACAAAAAATTAGTGATCTTAACCAACCAAATTATGACACCTGAGATCCTAAAAGATGCCTAAAACTATAGAGACAAGTGACAACTGAACCAGATAAAAACAAGGATACTTGACCAATTAACAACAAGACCTAGGGATGGGTCACTAGTGAATACTTTAATTATGTAAGATCCATACAAAAAATAACATACATTGTGGTATATATGTAATAGTAAATGCGTGATTTTGTGACTTAAATTATGAACAAATCTCATTTGAACTCATTTTGGGACAGTCGTGTCTTGAATTTTTGTTCTTCATAACCTTAATCTCAGGTGCTTGGCCCTATAAAAATGTCAAGGAGAATTTCATAGCTTCTCAAGATCACACAAATTCAGTACTTCAAACTCTGAAAAAATGACCTCTTAGTTCCAAATAAAGATACTCAAAAAAATGACTTGTAATGGTGTGCATTAAGAGACCATATGAGCACTTCCAAAATGATGACTCAAATATTAACACCTAATAAAACTATATACTTATTCAAATCACTAACCAGCTTTTGCATACCCATCCTTGAGTTAGCCAACACTTAGACTCAGAACTTTTGACACTCCAATATTCTTATACTTGAATATCTTGTCAGAGAATTTTGAGCACACAAATTATGGAACCCATGCATGCTTTTGACAATCAAGCACTTATATGACTATGAAATCTTCAAAACTTCATACTCAGGAAAGATACATGACCTCTCTTGATAAAATTTCAAATAATACTTAGTATACTCAATCTACAACCTCAAGAACCTGACTAAGAAATACTCATATATCATGACAAATACATAGACTTCTCACTGTGAACTTTATATATAGTCAACAGTTTAGACCTTTAAAAAATTAGAAATAGCACTTTGAACTTTGTTTTCTTGATAGAATAGGTCACATTAACAAGGATATGAAACAAAATTGTTCAAGATATTTGAGCACCTCGATGGGAACATGAATACAAATTTTGACGGAGTTTATAGGATTGTCACAACTCATATTGAGACTTTCAAGAAACCATGTTTCTGGACAAATCACCACACATACTAACAAGACCAATTGAGACAGATATTCTTAGCATTTTAAAATTTAGATTCATAACTAAACACCTTACAACACTCTAATAAATCTTGGACAGTGGGAACAATATGCATAAATATTATTTAGATTGTGACAAACTTGAATTTTGTCTTTTTAAGACAATATGAGCTTCTTGCAATAATAATATTATGACCTTAGGTCAACATGACATTTTTCTATGATGAGACCATCACTTACACTTTAATAACAAACATGTATATGCTTAGAAAATACCTAGAAACTATTTTATTTTCATGACAAAGGAGACATATCATACCTCATGACTTCAATTATGCATAATTCAACTGCTTTAGGTAGCCACTCAATACAACTAGGGATTAAAGAGCAAAACAAATCAGAAATGTACCTTTTACTTCTAATAAAAGTCTCGTATCAAAACTTGATGATGGTGAATTCAATCCAAACCACATTATTGCTTCCTCCAAAAAGATTATGTCTCCTAGAAAGATAGAGAAGATACTCTTTTCTTGATAGAATTTCTCATAACATTAAGAAGTCTTCAAATCCATATGATGACTCCATCTTCCCTTTTCTTGTCCTCAGAAACCTGTTGACCTTCTTAGCTATATTTCTAGGTAAGATAACCTCATTACCTGAGATCTCATCATCTGTTTGAGTTCCTGATAAGCATGCATGTTCCAATTCATACAACTGTTCTACCACAGTTTGAGGAAGAAATTCCTCATCCTTGGTACTAGAATTATTTTCATGTTTCTTTCCTATATCATCATCTCCTAATATCTCATGTAAGGTAGTTTCTCCTATCACTGTATTGGATTTTTTTACCTCTTCATTTTCTATTTATGATTCTTTCTTAACTTATTCTATATGAGTGTGTTTGATTTCATTTTTTTCTCCTTTATAAGATCTTCCTCTTATGAAAATTTCTTGCAAAGTGTCAAACTCTATTACACTTGAAGCATACAAGTTAACTCCTATCTCTAGGTGTTCTTTTTGTCCATTCTTTCTTCATGGGTTCCTAAAGATAGAAATTTGTTATCTAACCCTTCTCATGGAAATTATAACAAACCTTTTCTTCTCATTATCAGTTCTACAATCTCTCCATGGATGCTCCTTATCTATCTTTCTCAAACACTATCTAGTTCTATGTCCAAAAACATATCATGAAAAATAATATCCATTAAATTTTCTCTCATGCCTGGATGTATCTTGTTGTCTTATTGACTTGTACCTTGTTGTGTTGATCTCCTTAGTCAGTATATTATTATTTTTCTTGTTGGGACCATCCTTTTCTTCTTCCTTGTTCTCTGAACACTTGTGACAACATTCATGGCTTGATTCAACCTTCAACTCTCTTTTACTTTTTTGTTCCATTTGTTCTCTGAGAGTATTCAAACATGCTCTTAACTTTTCACATTCTTTACTTTTGGCTTGAATAACTTCCTGGAATGTCTCATGCTCTACTCCATTATAATGTCCTTGTTTTCTTTGTAATTTGTAAGTTGGTTAGTAAACTGTACCAACTCAGTCTTCAGGGTCTTTAGTTCTTCTTAAAATTTAAGGCAAGCAATTTTTAATATTTCAAGTCCTTTAATACATTTTCAACAAATGAATGCACCTCATTTAGTTCTTGAACATGGTTAACTTCCTTAAGCTTGATTTATTCCTTTAACTATTTTATAAGAGCTTGAGAAATGGCATACCTCTTCTTTAACATTGTCTCTAGTAATGTACACATGCTTGTGACTGCAGGATAACCTTCAAGTTGTTAGGATTGATTCAGGAGGACCACACTCAGACACCAATTTTTATATATCAAAATCACTTAGAGGGGGGTGAATCAGTTTTTGGAACACTTGAGGTCTTTTCAAACTTTCAAAAACACTTAACTTGTTTCAGAAGTTAGATCATAAGCACAAAATGAACTTCAAGAAAAATACTAAAAATCATAACACAATATTTATAGTGGGAAATTCAAGAAGGGAGAAAACCCACTTGAAACTAGATCTTTTATTTGTAACACCAATTCCAATGCACTATTTTACAATTGATAAATTTCCCACTTCAAATGTTCATTCAAGCACCTACTTGAAGATTGTTAAGAAACTACTCAGTTGGATTTAGTCCAAGCACCTAGTCAAACAATATTAGTAAACAAATGACCATTTAGTGACTATGTTTATTTATCAACAAAACGATAATCATATTTGCATTATTTTCCTTGAGAAATTAGGTATTTAATTCATTTCACAGTCATCTTATATTCATCATGTCTTCACATCTACCCTTGACCTCTGTTTTCACTCCTGAACCTGTCCCTAGAATTCTTATTTATGAAATTTTTACCAAATTCATTGTTATACCTTATTAGTTCATGTATATCTATGTCATATTTCAATATTCTCTATTTCTATATGCTCATTGTATCTCTTTTTACATAGTATCTATATTTCTCTATCTCTGGATTTATTCTATTATCACAGTGTTCTATTGTACCATATCACTTTGTTAGTCTTTACTGATTTTCTTTAGGCATACTCTATATTGTCTAAAATTTAAAAATAATTTCTTTATACTTATTTCATTCACTTTTTTAAAAAATATATCTTTTAAATACTTCATTTTCCTCTATCCTACCTTATTCACCTTTTAATTTCATTATCTATCTCACACTCATTTTCAATTATTTTCAATTATCTTCAACCTTTTTACACCTCAAAATTCTATTTCTACAGTTCATTGTTTTTCAAGTGTCTCTTCACTTCTGTAAATTCCCTAAAACCTCTTCATATTTATTTTAAAATATTTTGATCTTCACTCTTCATTCTTCACCATTTTCCTCTGACCTTTTTCCTATCCTTGTGAGAAACCATCTATGAACAAGACAAAAAAATTTGTCTTTATACATTCCACTTCGAACTTGGAGGTTATTTCAAGAATTGATGAATTACTTAACCTCTTCAACTTCCATATACCTTCTTTCAACTTCTAGCACAAAATTTTCTTTATCATTGACTTGCATACAAGTGAAGTAATTTGTAAAGAATAATCATCATTCACTTCACAATTATACTAAGCATCCGTGACTCTTTTGAACTTCTCACAGATTACATTTCCCTCAATCTCACTATTAATGGATTTGTGATCTTTCAAGCTAAGAAATAACTTTAAAATGTTAATAAGCCTTTTCACTACACTTAATATCCCTAACAATAATATTTGAAGATGGATCATGAAGAATTTTTATTGCAACTCCAATATAGTGAACCTGTACAGTATGGAGAAAATTATTTACCACTGTGAATTGAATAATCTTACAATACCATAGAGAAAATCTTGTTTAAGAACTAAAATGAAATCCAACCAATTTTTCAACACTTTATAAACATGAAAAAACTAGAAATCAAACTCAATTTACAAGAAATTAAAAATTGATTGAAGAAATTCTCATTTGACAGTCAAACATGACTATAGAATGTCACTGTCATTAAATTATCCATTTATAGTAAATGGAAATGCCTGTAAAATTTTTCACTGATGTCTTGATTGATCTATAGTAGTTTCTTCAAAATTTCTTGAGGTTTAGTTGGATGGATTAGAAGAATCGAGAAAAAAATTCAAATCCCTAGGGCTAGGGTTTTACAACTAAGAAACCCGAGACCATTGAAAAATTAATTTCTTTTTTATTTTTGAATGAAATTAAAATATTTCACCTGTTGTGAGCTTGAGAAGAATCCCAACTTCCTCCAACATTTTCTATACATGAAATCAACAAATACATTTCTAGATCTTCACACAAAAACTAGAGAAAGTGATATATTGCTTGATAGTTCATATTGAAGAGGATGAATGGATTTATTGTGTTTAGTATGAGAAAAAATATGAACTTAAGAGCTACAGAGAATATGATAAACCTTTCCACAAGTCTTACACACCCTTTTCTAGTTTTTTCTTTCACTTTGTTATGAAGAATATCATGCTTACAAACCTATGAATGAGAAAATATGTAACTTCAAGTACTTTGTCACTAAACCGATAGACCAACAAGTTTATTATTTTTCCTAAGTGTTCCATATTTGTGATAAGGATATTTATTTTTTCCTATGAAGATGATGTCAAGGATGATTAAGACCTAGAAATGGAGGAAAGCACCTCAGGACAATGACTTCATAATACACATTTTCTAGACACAATCTTCAGGATAACATGAACTACCTCAGTCCACATCTTGGATTTCACTTAGTAACCATTCCCACTGAACCATTACCTTACAAATTACTTTTAAAGGATGTATGTGTCCTTATTACAACCATTTACTATTGTTGAGGTTTTGTATAAGACTGTACCTTTTCAGACTTGAGAGAGAAGGGTTTCCCTTCCAAGAAAAATGAAGGATTTTCTTAAAAAACTCACCTTTAACCATTTTTCTTGTCACCAAAAGAGCATGAAGAAACTCTCAGATGCTCCCCAACATTTTTATCGTCAACAAATTTATTGAATATTAATCAGAACTCAACTTAGACATTATGTACCAGGACACATGCCAAGTAGGAGAATAATCCTACTCATTGATCTGAAATGTTTTGCATTAGCTTAGTCTTGGAGTCTACTAAAAAATATTTTATATGATTTATACCAAAAATCCCTCATATTTTTACTTGAGACCTATGAAGCTAGGAAACTCAAAATGCATTTTTCAAGAAGGTCCTTTTACGAAAACTTGAATAACTCAAAATCCCCATTACAGAATCTGGTGAAATTTGACATGGTGCATTCCAAGACATTCCTCTACATATTTAATGTTTTTACTAGACATAATTTTTCCTATGAATCTTTGAACAATCCCATTTTCCTTAGCGAAAACTGCTAGTTCTCAAAGCCACTTTTTGTGCACTTTTGAATTCTGACTCCAAGAGTTAAACTAAGACTAATTTTTACTCACACATGTTATAAACACTATTAATAGGTTTTTAACATGATTGTATTACATTTTCATGACCTTTAACAACATGTCACCTCTCATCTCTCATCTGCCAATGATAAAACACTACCAATAAACCTTCATCTCCTTCACTTCTTCACTTCACTAATCAACATTTTCGCCATCAACACCACTTGAAATCAATAACAACACTAGTGATAATGACTGGGGTCCAACACATGGGTGAGATTTGTGTTCATTTCAAGTTCATATCCATGGATATTTAAACATGTTTTCTAAAAACTCATTCGGCAATCCGAGGTGTCCACTCATCATGTAAAATGATGAGATTATAATCATCATTGACAAGTTATTCATTGCAAGGAGATTATTCATCGGGTGTGATAACCTCTCCCTTCTTATCTCTTTCTCCCTCTTATTTTTCTCCCCTTTCTAATTCTTAGTTGGGAATAATCGTTATATTTTGTTTCATTCTCTTAAGTCACTTTGTAAAGTTACATTGTAAAAGTACCTTTAGTTTATAAAAAGGGAAATTATTTCTCAATTCTTAGGAAGGAAAAAACTCACAAATTGAATGAGACCATGAAGAGTCATGCGGGGAGTAGGAAAATATTCAATTCACATTCCTATAAATTGGGATTTCTTCTCCATTCCAATGGATCCTGAAAGTTTTAGTTTTTCTGTAGTAATTACTTATTGTAGTTATTGAACTTCGTATCAATGCAAAAATAAATAAGAGCTACATTTATTCCACTTTATTATTTTTCCTTACATTGTACAATTTTTTTAAATTTCAATCAAGGAGTTTCTACCTTCAAGATATATGAATGTGTGTAACTTGTGTGCATCGTTTCCTCTCATCGCTGACATTATAAACATAGTTTTTACAATCATCTTGTGTTTCTTCCGCTCCTATATTTTATGCATTTTGAAAACACGGTGATCTAGTAAGATCTTTGTATCTTTGATAGATGAACCTAAGAACTTGATGTCTAGGTTTCTCTATTTCACTAGATAGCTTCATTGTTTCTTTCCTCTATATTGAATGTTTTAGCTAATTTTTTTATTAGATGTGAACTCTGTAATTGAACTACTCACATCAATAAACTTTCTTTCTTTATTTCCCCCATTATCTTTCAATTATTTGATTTCCTCACTTGTACCCCATACAAACACTTTGTCATAGGTTCAGTGGAGTGTTCCTCTGCGATTCCAAGACTATTTGGCCAACCCATAACATTTAAGTAGGATTAGATTAATTATCATTCAATAATGGGAGCTACACCATTAAATTTAGATGTGCGTAGCCTCATGAAATTTGGTGGAGATAACTAATTTTCCCAATTGACAAATTTTCTCACCAACAGTTTTTGAAAACTCTAATATGGAAAGATTTTCCTAAGTGCACTCAAATAATTATTTCTTTCCAAAAAATACAATATATATTTATTAAAAAAAATCACAAGGAAAAAATCACAAGAATCATTTTTGAAAGTGACTCCACCAAGGAATGAATTTTTGTCACATTCATTTCCCACAACATAAATGAATAAATTTGTAGGTTGGGGTGAAGTAGTAATGCATGACTATAGTGAAGAAAAATAATAATAAGAGGATTGCCAAGAAATAAAAATTTTGATTAGCCATCATTCTAGAATATCTCTTGTGAAGCCAAGAAAGTTGAAGGAAAGAACATTTGTACCATCTTCGCAACATCTAGAAAAAGACGATCCATAATGGAGAAAATTATTGTTTGTGAGGTAACCATCATCAAGTCATGGTGGTTAAAATTCAAGAAAAGTGTTGTTAAAGGAAATAAAATGGGAATTGTTACTACCAATGATCAAGAATCCAAGATATGAATGAAAAAGTTTCGGAAGAAATACGAAAGGTTGTATGAAGGACATGATGGTGCAATATAAACTGAAGGTAATTTTTTCAACTTTATATAGCTCACATACAATCTGAGAAAATTTTCCTTCATCTCCCTCCCTCTAGATGATTTTCATACATACAATGATGAAGCAATGGATATTTTGAGAATAGAATTTGTTCAAAGAATTCTGACTGAAAAAGAAGGAAATTATCATTTTGAGGTCTATCATGAAGTTTGGAAACATACATTAGCATTACAAATAAGGTATGAACATCTTGAATCACTTCATAAAGTGGAGGAAGAAGAGGAGATATTTCCTATAAAGGAGGATCCTCATGAATGTTTGCACTATGAGTTGTTCATCCTTGGAAGATTCTTGGACACTGTTAAATATTGTCATATCCTATAACCTTCTCAATCAAATTCAATCAACATGATGGAATATGATGAATAATACATGGAGGTAGAACCACCATTCATCAACTCATTCCATCTCAAGACACAACCCATTGGAGGAGTAATTGATTCAAGAGAGGAATATTCATGTTGCATTATGAATGATTAAATTTTTTCAGAAGAATCTACCAAAAATGAAGTACCAGATGATGAATTCGAGGTAACTATAGATAATAGACTTTTAATTTTTAATCTTTCAATTAATGATGGAATGGAGATATGTGAAGAAGTGAAAGAAATCCATCCCTCACTTTTGACTCAATATTATCAATACAAGGTATTCATGGATAAAAAATTTTCCAACTTTGAATTTTCAAGTGAGGCGGAGAAGTAGAATGATGGAATGAAGATATGTGAAGAATCAAGTTCCCTTCCTGATTCAATAATTGATGACCGAATGGAAGAGTCCAAATTCTTTCTTGAAGACAAGGAGAGTGAACAATTCGAACATAACCTCTTCAAGGAAGTAACTCAACTAATCTCACCCAAGGAAGAGGATGATCATCACGATGAGTATAAAATCTTCCATATTCCATATGAGAAAGAGGATTCAATAATGGATGATAAATATACAGACGAATATTTTTCCCATATTTTTGCTCCAACATGTTTCTATGCTTCCCATCGAGATGATGAAATATATTTTGAGCTCAAAGGAGTGCCCTTCCCACCAAGTATGGAACTCTTCTCCTTAACAGAAGGTGTTGTAAACAAAATATTACCATTCTTGTGAGAAGGTGAGCCTTGAGTAATAGAAAGCATAAAATAGGTAAATGGGGATTATTATCTAAAATAATTCTCCTATTTATTTGGACAACTTACATTTCTATTCTAACTATAAGGTTCTACATTAAAGGTTGCGTGCACTCCAGTTATCTGTTAGCACATTCCCTTGGTTGCAGATTCCTCACGTGCCCTTGTGCACTTCCCCTTTCCTTCATATTTTATTTTCCTTGTTCTCTTTATTCCATTTTCCTCAAATGCACTCCTTGATCACTCACCTTATTCTGAGCATTGCATGTACCCTTCGCGTGCACCTTGGACATGCTTCTCAAAATCAGCTAAGTCCTTGGCATCCTTGCGCGCCCTCTCACTGTGCTCTGCATATTAATTTGTAATAATTATGCCTTGACCATATATTCCTCTAATAGGTGTTCATTCCATTCCTCCCACACATGAAACCTTTCGTGTGCTTCTTTCATTTTTTTTCCTCCTGCACCTTACTCTTTCAAACACATACCTTTCGTGCCTCCCTTTGTACCATTATGTGCCATGTGGCACCTATAAAATATTAAGTGCACCAAATGTAACAAATAAAAGTGCACAAACAGGGTGTCAAATCCTTGCAATAAACCAATGAGTGACATGTGACATAAATGACAAAGCACTTGCACAGTTGGCCGTCTTTTCAGTCAATCAGTGCATGCCACGTGTCTTACGTGTTTAGGAGACTCTGACATTTTCCAATAGCCATATATTTTTCTATAGGGTTCTGACACACACACACATGGTATAATTTGAAATCTGTTGATGTCATCTACAGTGAAGGATATTCAAATTAAAATTTCAGCAGAATTTGGTTGGTGATAAATGGGAAAATGTCTCTGAGGTCATTAATGAGCAGATCTGGTTGCTCCAACCATTTGATTTGACATGGATTTCGGATCCATTATTCTCGTTCACACGAAATAGACACGGGGAAGATTATTTTATATATTTACAGGAAGATTTTTAGGCATTGAATGCTTGCTACTGGTGGTTGTGTTTCAAATTTGAGTTTTCCCTCCTCTCCTCTACTTCCTTCATCTATAAATGTAAGAGAATTTCTCATTGTAAAGGGTTAGACATTTTATTTCCTTTAGTGTTTGCTAAGGATCCTATATCTATGAATTTTGAGTCTCAGAACTCTAGATCTAGTTTTTTCACATGGATATCAGATTATAGATGCCATTGTAATTGACTATGCATACCTTGAAGTAATAGAAGCATCGTTTTTTGGTTATTATCTTATTTAACGTGTATATATTCTTCATTATTTCCTTATCTTTACATTGTGTCTTTGACCATGTAATTTTAAAATTTCCTTGCAATTCCATCTTCTTGTTGTGTCTCATGAAACCAATCATGTGAATGCTATATGCATATGGTACACGTGCCTATCCTCCCTTCATGCTTTCTCCTTCATTTTCACTTAGAACAGATAGTGTTCATCCCACTTTTTTTGGTTCTATCACCTCCTTTAGTTTATTTTTCCATTTTTTCACATCCTTCTATCCATGGTCCCTTAGAATTATTATCTTAGATTCCTCATTCAACATTAGGAGTAATAGTAGTAGTAGAAATAGATAGAGGAATTGGCCTTCTCTGGAAGTTTGTCTCAAGCGTGTAAGGTCCCAAACTTGGAGATAGTGCCATACCTGACTCAAACAACTTAGTTCTTTCAGATTTGAGATGCGGGTACAAGTTTAAGGAGCCAATATTTTCTGGCATGTCTAGTGGGACTAGGATTGAAATATTAAATTTCAAAGTTTCTAGGTTCTAGTGTGTGACTTAGTAATTACCAGCCTTTGGAGGCTCATTTCAACACATCTGGCGCCTCCCAAAACTTCTAGATCTCTTATTTTCAGTAGGCCTAAGTGTCCTTCATGAGACAAGTGCATACAAAACAAAACGTAACAACTGAACCATCTTTCAAGTACCTCCAACTATCTCCAAGGAGAGTTCATAGTAGAACACCCGTGCATGCATCTTCATCTCCCATGTGTCGTACACATTCAACTCCTCAAATAAAATCTACACGCCTTGTCATGGAACTCTAGATACCTCTTCCGCCAAGAATTTTTTCCAATTTTATGTTAGGAAATAAGAGATAAAATATGCGGAATAATCCCTTATAGAATCACAATAGTAGAAACTAATATGCAGAAAATATTAAAGATCTCAAATAAAAGTGCAGAATAAATAACACAACATAGAGAGACAAGATTTAATGTGGTTCACCCAATTTGGGCTACGTCCACCAAGAATCACTTGCTCATATTTTATTACAAGCCTCCACTCTCTCAATACAATACCCAGATCCGTTTGGAGCTATGCTCAACAAACTCTACAGAATTCACACCCAAATTCAAAACACATCTGCAATACATTTGCTTGTCTCTCTATCATATGCATAAGACCATATAAATAGACAATTTCTTAAGAAGTTTGATACAAAACCATGGGTATCAAAACCAAGGGCAAAAACCGTGGGTATCAAAACAATGGGCAAAAAACTGAAAAAACCATGGGCCCAAAAACAGCCCATAACGGTTACCCATTACCCATGGGTTAATAAACCACCCATGAAAATTTGCTTAGGGGGCTTCGCCCCCGAACCCCCTTCCATTGGGGGGGCTTCACCCCCCCAAACCTCCCTGACCCATAGAAGGTTCCCTGGCGAGCGGGACCGCCGTAAAAATACCCAAGTGTAACACATAGAAGGTGAACAAACCCTCAAGTATGACAGATGCGGAATGAGATTTCTCACCGGCGAGCGGGACCGACGTAAAAATAACCAAGTGTAACACATAGAAGGTATACCACATTCTAACATGCAAATAGGCTCCACAAACATAACAATCTCCCACTTGGAGACTAATTTCCACTAAGCAAGTTTCTCAACCCTTCACTGTCATCTACAAAGGCCAACCAAAGCTGAACATAGCTTTAGTTTATCCCTTGTGACCACCTTGGTCATCATGTCTGCAGGATTCTGACTGGTATGAATCTTCTCCAACTTCAACTTATCTTCCTCCAAAGTTGTCCTGATGAAGTGATATCTCAACTGTATATGCTTCATCCTGGAGTGGAAAGCAGAGTTCTTAGCTAGGTGTATAGCACTCTGACTATCACTATATAGCTTACATTCCTCCTGCTTATGCCCCAACTCCTCAAGCAATTGTTGTAGCCAAATCATCTCTTTGCTTGCCTCTGTGGCAGCAACATACTCAACCTCCATGGTTGACAAAGCCACCAGCTTCTGTAGTCATGAAATCCAGCTCACTGCTGTCCCACCTACAGTGTAAATATAACCTGTTGTGCTCCTCCTGATGTCTACATCTCTAGCCATGTCTGAATCTACATAACCACGTAAAGTGGTGTCTGATCCACTGTAGCACAAAACTGTCCCCATGGTCCCTCTCAAATACCGAAGGATCCACTTTACTGCTTGCCAATGCTCTTTACCTGGATCACTCATAAATCTACTCATAGCTCCCACTACATGGGAAATATCAGGCCTAGTGCACACCATAGCATACATCAAACTGCCAACTGCTGATGAGTAAGGTACCTTTGACATCTGGTTTCTTTCCTGCTCTGTCTTGGGACACTGCTCCTTTGATAACTTGAAGTGGCCTGCCAAAGGAGTCCCAACTGGTTTAGCATCCTACATATTAAACCTCTCCAAGACCTTCTTAATGTACTCTTCCTGAGATAAAGTCAGCTTCCGTTCCTTCCTATCCCGAGATATCCTCATACCAAGGATTTGTTTGGCTGCACCCAAATCCTTCATAGAAAAGGATTCACTTAGCTGCTTCTTGAGTACTTTTATTTCCTACATGTTTTTACCTGCAACCAGCATGTCATCAACATACAAACACGGGATAATATAACTTCCATCCTCAAATTTCTTTGTATACACACAATGGTTAGAATGGCATCTGATATAACCTTGCTCCATCATGAAGCTATCAAACTTTTTATACCATTGACGTGGAGCTTGTTTCAGGCCATACAAGCTTTTCTTCAGTTTGCAAACCATCTCCTCTTTACCTTTGACCTCATAGCCCTCTGGTTGCTGCATATATAGTTCCTCCTCCAAATCACCATGGAGAAATGTAGTCTTTACATCATGCTATTCTAAGTGCAAGTCTTCTACTGCAACTATTCCTAGAACAGTTCTAATAGAAGTCATTTTTACTACAGGAGAAAAAATCTCATCAAAATCTATACCTTGTTTCTGTGCAAACCCCTTGACCACCAACTGGGCATTATATCTTTTCTTTCCTCCTTCTTCATCTTTGACTCTGAACACCCACTTGTTCTGTAATGCTCTTTTTCCTTTGGGTAGCTTCACCAAATCCCATGTCTGGTTCTCCATGAGAGCCTGATGCTCCTCATCCATGGCTTGCTCCCACTTCTTCCTGGCATCTACCTGCATTGCTTCATCAAAGCTCTTTCGCTCTCCACTATCAGTGAGTAATAAATAATAAAGAGAAGGAGAAAAAATGTTCAGGTTCTCTTCTTACCCTAGAAGACCTCCTCAATATAGGAGTTTGGGGTTCCTTTGAGGGGGTTCCTGAATTGATTCATGTGTCACTTTCCCATCTGGAAGATCCTCTACCGCTGCATATTCTTTCTTGGATTCTTTGCTATTTTCCTGCAACTGCTGCTTATACATGACTTTCTCATTAAAGACCACATCCCTAGATCAAATGATTTTCTTGTCCTTAATACTCCAACATTTATATCCAAAGTCATCACCACCATAACCAATGAAAGTACATTTTTCTGATTTAGCCTCTAGCTTGGTCCTATCATCCTTGTCTATATGAACAAACACCTCACATCTAAAGACTCTAAGAAATGAATAATCAACTTTCTTACCATACCAAGCCTCCTCAGGTATGCCTCCATCCAAGGCACTTGAGGGTCCTCTGTTTATCAAGTACACCGATGTGCTCACCGCTTCTACCCAAAAAGAAAGAGGCAGTCCTGCATGTAACCTCATGCTCCTAGCACATTCCATTATTGTTCTGTTCATCCTTTCTGATACCCCATTCTGCTGCGGAGTTCCTGGAACCGTCTTTTGCCTACGGATTCCATTCTTAGAACAGTAATCATTAAATTCATTGCTACAATACTCCCCTCCATTATCTGACCTGAGACATTTTAGCTTAAGACATGTTTCATTCTCTACCAAGGCTTTCCATTTAACAAAAGTGTCAAATACATCAGATTTTTTTCTAATACAATAAACCCAAACTTTCCTTGTTGCATCATCAATAAAAGTAACATAATAACTTGAACCCCCAAGAGATGATACCTGAGCTGGCCCCCACACATCAGAATGCACCAGCTCTAACTTACTCTCTTTCTTTGTAGGTCCAACCTTGAGAAACCTTACTCGTTTCTGTTTCCCATATATGCAGTCCTCACAAAACTCCAAACTTGTTTCTGTATATCTAGGAAAATTCTTCTTTATGATGTCCATGCCCTTATGGCTCATATGACCGAGCCTATAGTGCCATAATGTTGTATCTACATCTGAAGCCACAAGATTACAATCATTAGTACTATCAGTGGTTAAATACAAGGTTCCAACCTTCTTACCTCTTGCCACCACAAGAGCACCCTTAGTAACCTTCCAAGAGTTAGCTGTAAATATCACAGTACAACCATCACTTCCCAATTGCCCCGCCGATATCAAATTTCTCCTTAATGTAGGAACATGTCTGACATCCTTCAATAGCCATGTATTCCCATTCTGCATCTTAACCTGAACAGAACCTTTTCCAACTATACTGCAAGGCTCATCATCACCAAGAAAAACATGCCCAAAATCCCCTTGAACATAATCAACAAAATAATGCCTATGTGGAGTAGCATGAAAAGAAGCCCCTGAATCTAAAACCCAAGATTCAGTAATATTATGCAAAGAAAGAATCAAAGCATCCTGACATACATTACCCGATGCCACATTTTCCTCCTTGTTTTCTTCCTGTTGTTTCTTCTTATCCTGAAGCTCCCAACAGTCCTTCTTTGCATGCCCAGGCTTTCCACAATTCCAGCATACAATCTTGTTCTTGGATTTTGACCTTGCCCGATCTTTTGATTTTCCACGGTTTCCTCTATTCTTCTGTCTCCCTCTAGTTTCCACTGTCAAAGCATTCCCTGAAGTAGAATATTCCCCGGAGCTTTTTCTTTGTATTTCCTCGCTTAGAATCACCCCTACAACATCCTCAAACTTCAACTTCGAGTTAGCTGAAACCGAGTTACTTACCGCCATTACCAGGCTATTCCAACTCTCAGGTAAAGAGCATAGAATTAATAAAGCCCTAACTTCTTCATCAAATTCTATTGTAACCAAAGCTAGCATATTCACAACCGTATTGAAATCATTTAAATGATCTGCTACTGAACTATTCTCAGACATCTTCATATTAAACAAATTTTTCATTAAAAATATCTTGTTAGAGGAAGAGGGTTTTTCATACAACTTCCCTAATGCATCCATTAGATCTTTTGTAGTCTTTTCCTTTGAAACATTAAATAATACCAAAGATGCAAGACACAACCAGATTGTCCCAAGTGCCTTCCTATCCAGCAAATCCCATTCCACATCTGTCATACTCGAGGGTTTGTTCACCTTCTCAGACAGCGGAGTATAAAGATCCTTCTGATAAAGGTAATCTTCCATCTGCATCTTCCAAAGACTGAAATTCTGCCCGTTGAATTTATCAACCCTAGATCTTCCTTCATCTGCCATAGCTCCCACTCAAGCTAAAAACTTTCCCTGCGATTCAACACTTCACCAAACCAAACCTCACTCTTATACCAATTGTTAGGAAATAAGAGATAAAATGTGTACAGAATAATCCCTTATAGAATCGCAACAGTAGAAACTAATATGCAGAAAATATTACAGATCTCAAATAAAAGTGCAGAATAAATAACACAACATAGAGAGACAAGATTTAACGTGGTTCACCCAATTTGGGCTACGTCCACCAAGAATCACTTGCTCAGATTTTATTACAAGCCTCCACTCTCTCAATACAATACCCAGATCCATTTGGAGCTATGCTCAACAAACTCTACAGAATTCACACCCAAATTCAAAACACATCTGCAATACATTTGCTTGTCTCTCTATCATATGCATAAGACCATATAAATAGACAATTTCTTAAGTAGTTTGATATAAAACCGTGGGTATCAAAACCAAGGGCAAAAACCGTGGGTATCAAAACAATGGGCAAAAAACCGAAAAAACCATGGGCCCAAAAACAGCCCATAACGGTTACCCATTACCCATGGGTTAATAAACCACCCATGAAAATTTTCTTTGGGGGCTTCGCCCCCGAACCCCCTGACCCATAGAAGGTTCACCGGTGAGCGGGACCACCGTAAAAATACCCGAGTGTAACACATAGAAGGTATACCACATTCTAACATGCAAATAGGCTCCACAAACATAACATTTTACTCATGGGATACCCCTCAATTTAAATGCACAACATGATATAACACTAGTTGCGCTTAAGGGCATTCTATACTTCATGGGATAAAATAAAGTCACCCATGTCGAGTATATCTAGGATGTAGTAAAGGTGTGCTCTGTCTACTTGATCATGTATAAAGATGTTGTAGTTAGGTTGCTTTTAACCTCATTTAAAGGTAAATAACTCTAGTGGTAGCGTGGCTTAAGACCTGCATCTATTGGTACCTGGGATTAGGTTGGAATAACTCAGTGAAATTATTTTGAAGACAAATCAAATCACCTATCTTTAGTGGAGCAACTAACTACAACAAATTGGGCACCCAAAAAACAAATGAATGATTTAAACATCACATTCTAGAAGAATTGGGAAATAATTCCTCAAGTGGTAAGGCCTACATCCTAGCATGATTTCATGTATTATATAAGGGCTTTGAATAGTGACATATCTATCATGATTCAATCCATGTGAGGTAGAGCTCTACCTACTATATACAACATCACCATAGGGGTAGAAAATAGTCTCATCCAGGTAGGAAACTTGGCTCCTAGACCTCATGTGCCCTTTTTCCTAGAGATATCTCCTACACCCCAACATTCTATTACTCATGTTTCATTGTAGAGCATGTAACCAATTGCGTCCACATCCTACTCTCCCACGCAATAGAAGGAATATGAAAAATCGAAGTCCCTGATTAGAAACTTGTCCAATAAGGTCATATCATTGGAGAAGTAGCAGGCGTAAGCCTACAGAAGTAGTTCTAATCAGGTGCATAGCCAAAATAGTAATCCCTAGTGGAATCAGTATGAAAACTAGAGATATGGGAAAAATCAACAGAATGATAGATGGCATGCTAATACACATCTTCCCTTGCAAGTTGTCCCTCCAACACAACCTCTTCTAGAGACCAACACAATTCAAGCACTAATTTCAGTTCAGAACTACTTTTCTAAAGAATATGAATGGTTTTTCCCTTGTAACATGCCTCACAGTAAATATCATTGTGCCAATGTCATACACGTGTAGGCCTATATGATATAGAATGCTTCTAACTATGAAACTTCCATAGGCACAAGTAAAGCAAGAAACCAAGAAGATCCATAAGTTCCTTCTGAATCCAAATTGATACTATTTTACACTAAGTAATTATATGCAATAAATCAAGTTGTAAATGATATATGTAGATCATACACCAATGTTGCTAACAATACAAGTTGCAAGAAGATATTGCTCGAGTCTAACATGTAAGTTTCTATTCCAACAATGCACGCTGATCCTCAAAATTAAAAAGACGCAGCTACGACATACCACAATAGAATCATGTAAACTCCTATGTATAAGGTCCCATGCAATGCTCCTAATGAAGTAGTGCACACCCCTCCTTCGGTAGGTTAATCCTCTGCTCAAGTTAAGGCTCTTACTTATGCACCCAAACAAACAAGAAAGGATTTTGTTGTGCCTCAAATGAAAAAATAAATTGTCCTCCCATTCAACATTATGGACTAGATGAATAAAACTAATGTGAATATCACGATGTGGGATGCCCTGACTATTTAATCTTAGCATGAATTTTTGCATGGTGCTCTAGCCCAACTTCCACATGTTGACCTAATTCTTCAAATTCCATGCACTTATGTCAATATCTGCCAAGTAGAGGAGAAGAAAGTAAGTATTTTGATAAAATCCCACCCTTCTTTATGTACTTGATCATAGGTAAACACCTTGTACATAATTGCATGATTGACTCAGGCACAAGTACTTCTGTCACGCCAAAGAAAATAGTTGATGTCCTAAGTTTGAAGTATAACCCTTTGTCTAAAGGATTCCTATAACGTGATGGCTCATGTACTAATTTTTATCTATCTACTAACTTCTAACACCATGTGTGCCAACCTATCACCCAATGGGCACTCACCTGAGGCACGCGTGGGCACCGAGACCCTCCTTTATGTGAGCATTGTGAGAAGGTTTTGACATTTTTAGAGGATTAGTTACAAAAAGTAGATATTGTGAGCTATCATATCCTTATACTCATGCATTCAAAACAAGAGAAACAACATAGTATGAATTACGAAGAACATATCTGACTTATAATATGTAGAAAATGGTGCTAGGGTTTGCACCCATAAACAAGATATAAATATTATATATATATATATATATATATATATATATATATATATATATGTACAGATCAAAAAGTGTTAGCAGCAAAAATTAAATCCAAAAGGCCATGCTAGGCTGAATACAATAATTCTAGGGGTCCAACCCATACAATACATGAAAAATAGAGATCTAACCCATATATTAGAAGTATTATCTATGCTTCCCTTATTAAAAAAATTCTATAGACCCTCCCTTAGACATGATAACATTCTTGATATCCCTGATGAAAACCTCAAACCCTGGGGCCTTCTAGAACTTTCTACAGAGCTTCGCTCGTGTCTCTATTGTTGATCTCTATGTGTATTTGTTCTACCCGAGAACCTCTTCTTATAGGTTCAATACCCATTGCTATGCCTTCCTTCAAGAGAATATCACATGCCAAGTGTCCATGCGGTCCTCTATGGGCAAATGCTTATCCTGTTCCAAGCTCTCCACTTTCTGTAATGATGTCTTCTTGGGAATATTCCCTATGTGGAATATCCTTTCCTTGACCTCCAAGTATCTAGGTTGGCACCTTATCCATTCATCATGCCTACTCGGGTCATGTTTTTCCTCAAGTGCCTCCATAAGTTTGAATATGGCTAAGTCCTTGAATCATGTCTGTTGTTTTACCACGCACGCCTTGGTTTCTCCTAAACCCTTCTTAAACCTCATGTCCTACGTGCTTCTCCCCACGTGTCCTTATCTTTATTGATCCTGCACATGTGCCCTTTTGTACTTATTCAAATAATCAAGGGCCCAACATCACCCCATACTAAATGTGTTCTACGCCATCGGAAACACCCTAATTTCTTCAAAGAATGATGAACCAAAAATCTTACTGAATAAAGAATGGGGATTATTTTGAATAAATAATGGTGGAATCAAATTATTGAAATAATTGAAGAATGTAGAAGAATTTTTTTATCGTTGGAGGAGGAGTGGTAAATCCTTCTTTATGTCTACCTCAATCTTCTCCCAAGCATCTACCTCATTTTTTTCTTACTGATAGAGGTCCCCTACCAAAGCAATCACCTTTTCATAGCTTAGATCATTAACCTTAGCACTTAGCGTACTCACAATGTTCTCCAACTACTTGGTAAGGTCATCCAATGCATCCATCCTGTGGGTGAACTGTGAATATAACTCCTTAAGCCGGTTTTTAATTGATCCTTGCAAGGTCCCAATGGTGTCTAAATTATATTCTACCTCGGCTAGGATTTTATCCCACTCTGCCATGTTTCCCTTATTTTTCTCCCGAAAATCCTTAAGATCTGCCTCATGTATAACAACTAGAATATTGGCTACCCTATCTTTGTTAGCGCAATTATCATATACTAATTCAACCATCTGTGCAGAAGTCTTTATGGTGGTAAGGAGCTTCATGTATCAGGTAACTGCCTCCCTAACTTTTATTTTCTCCTCCTTTTGGTATGCTAATGATTATTTTTCTGACTCCAACATGAGTGGACGCCTTTCCATTATGAGGATGAAATTTAAATCCTCTAACCAGTGTAGAGTGGATGTGTACTTTTGGTCAGGAATATATAGGTCCAAATGCTTTAGGATAACGAAATTTATGATGCCCTCCATATTCTTATTAATCTCCCGCACCCTCAATTTATTGTCCCTCAACTTGCGCCTTCACTATACAATGATCATCTCTTCCTGTTTCAACTCCTTATTCTTTTTAATGAGCTCCTCATCTTTCTTCTCTAAATCTTCCTCCAGGACCTTGACTTTTTTATTTCTCCTGAAGATCCTTGCCTAAACCTCCACTAACACTTTGTTGAGTGCGTTACAAATCTGTTCATCTGATAATTTTTGAGAATTCACCAAAGGGTTTACTCCTTTGGTCTCTGATACATTCATCAATGCTTCTTGGTTAACCTCAAACTCTAGCTCATCAATGTGAGATTCAAACTCCTAAGATACCATCTTCATGGTTTGGGGATATGCACCATCTTCATGAAAAGAGGCCCATGCAATGAGTTAGTTTGAAGGCAGGTGTTGTCGAAGCATGCACGCAACACCTTACTTGGATAGTGGATGTTGGAAATCCCTTGTTCCTGCGATTCTACTACACCTTTTCTTCCTATGTGCACTGCTTTGGGGACACCAACTGCTAGACTGGGATCTCCCTGTATGCTTTCATGTTGGTTCCCTATGCTCTTGCTTCCCTCTATCTCCTTGAGGACTTTGTCAGCACTATGCCCCACCTCTTGGTCTACCAGGTCCTTTATAATGTTAGCCACCTCCCTTTCCGCAACATCCTCAATCTTCTCCTTGGTTAGGCTTGGGGTCCTTTGGCATTTTATGTTTAATTCTTCACTGTCACCCTTTCCTTGAGTGCCTCCTCCATCTCCATCCTTCTCCTCATCTCCCTCTTCCTCTAAATCATGTACCTCATACATAGGATGGTCTTATGCTCCTTTTTGATTTTCTTCTTCTTTGTTTCCTTCATTGCCCTTAGTGGCCTCCATAATTTTTGTTTCCTCTGAGTCCACCTTTTCTTCCACCCTTTGTTTATTTTTCATTGGCGAATCAGCCCTATGGGACTCTTCTTCTTCTCTTCTAGGTGATTCTTCTCTTACAGGGGATTATTCCCTTGGTTCTTTCACCTCTTACTCGAGTGCCTTCTCCTTTTCTTCCTCAGAGGACTTCTTTCTTCGAGCATAAGTGCTTGACCCTGCGCGTGACTCCTTCATGCCAATCGATGGTGTTTCCTATGCACTTGGTGCCTTTTTCTCAAGGGTCTCCTCTCTCTCCCTTTTCTTCGACGCAACATACTTCCATGCAGTGGGGTCTTATGGGATGGAGACATCATTCTCCATGTAGGCACCCTTCTCATATTTGGGCCTAATGTGCAGGTATACCAGCACTGCGGTTCTTCCAGTAATTGGTAGTGTCACAGGTTTTATCATGTGTACTTCATGGGAGACATACTTCTCCACATAAGTGCACTTCCTGGGGTATACTAATTTCCTACGTATGTCGTGGTGGTCTTGGTCCACCTCGCTAAGGTTGAACCTTAGTATTTTTTCCTCCTTAAAGAGGTCGACCCTTGCTTGGAAATATTGAGCAGTGAAAGAGAAGGGTAATTTACATCATGGGATCTTGGTCCCATTTGACATAGTGAACCTGTTAATGTAAAAGTTCTAGTATACAAAAAAATTGACATCTCCTTCCACTATTGTTGGAAGTTGTTCATGTATTATCCATTTAGCACTGAACGCATCGTGTATCTGCTTGTACCACTTATCTAAGTGCACCTTGTGGGCGGCTGTCATGGTATCACAAGTATACTTCTCAAATATCTTTTCAGGGGAATGGTATTCATCTAGGTACTCCCATACAAGTTTTCTGGCCCATCGGTCACTCCAATTTATGAGAAGATGATGGTGAGGAAGAAAATTGCCAAACATGATATTTTTCTTCGTGCGCGACATTGAAAATTTTGTCTACAATGAAGGAGGATATATTGTATATGGTCCCCTCTGATATCTTTCAGAAGACGTTCAACTAGGATTTGTTTATCTGTGTCCATCTCTCTTGTCCATTAAGCTTGGTCACCAAGCACATGACCATCCTCATTACTGGGTCAGAGATGTCTGAAATTTTGAAGTACGCGAGCCATTCTTATAGTCATTCCTAGACTGTCTCCTTAATGGCTTCCTTGTCCTCCAAGTCATCATCTAATGGCTCCCCCTCACAAAAAAGGCTAGTAAAATTAGATATAAGTTGAGGAGTTATTCACATTATCTGACCTGCGAAATAGAAGTGGTCATCATGCACGCGTGACATTAGCCATTGGTATATTCACTCAGGTTTTCCAAAATAGGGCAACTCATAGAGTTGTAGCAACCCAGCATTCTCCATATTAACCTTCACTTCATCTTCATAGATTGAAATACCTTATGGTGTCCTCTTATCAGCTAATCGAACCATTTCCAATGTCATCTCCTTCTCTGTGACATTTGTGTCATGGTTTTAATCACTCACTTCCATCTTCCTTACATGGGATATCCATTCCTTTCTGAGTAACACGCCATCTGGGTATTGCATCTCTGAATACCATTATTCATTGAAGCTAGAGGCGGCATTCTATTTACCTTTTCCCTTGCCCTTCTTTGGTGAAACAGTTTCCTTCTTTGGTGTCATCCTTTTTTCGGGTTACAAAAAAACTCTTCCTCTCTCCTCTTCCTTATTCCTCTTTCTTTCTCTACATAAATATTTGGCTTTCCTTCACAAAAAATCCTTTTTCTCCCATACCCTAGTTGAAAAAACCTAACCTGGATAGTTATTCATGAATCCTTCTTTCCTACGCTTGTGTACTCCTTCCACTTTGGTTCAAAAATTACACTAGTCACGCACTCATATTTTCACAATATTCTATTTCACACAAATCTTCTTCGTGGATGCCCTAGTTAGCAAGAGCTCTTGATATCGTGATTGCAAGGTAACTAATAATGTGCCCAACCTTCTACTTATAACATTTTTCTCATTATCCACAATAAATGCTAGCCACCTACCACAATATTCTACATTAAAGGTGGATTTTCACAATTCCAACCTTCCGCTCTTTCCCTTCCATGCACCCACTCTTCTGTGAACAATTTCACAACCTTATGTCTCATAAAAATCATTAATGACCGAAGATCCTCACGCGTGCACGCCTGCAACTCTGAAGGCACTTCTTCTTGGTTACCCTAATTTTTTCCCTCACCCACCTCATGTTGTTCTTACACTTCTTATCCTTATATTTGGTTTTTGTAAATCTATCTTGATACCAAACTCCTTATGTCTGCCTCTTTAGTGTGCACTCTTCTATACTACGTGCTTTTCATACTTAAATCTGGGCCATCGAAATAGAATTTTCCAGTGCTTTTCACATTACTCCTCCCCACACTAAAATAGGTGTGCAGTTCTCTGTGTATATACAAAATTATGAAAATAATAAGTGGATACCGATGTACAAGGCATGCAAAACACAACACAGAAAGAAAGGAAAAAGAAATAAGAAAGGGAAACACAAGGAAAATAAATGCATTAAGGGAAATCCTCAGCTAAATGGTAATATTGCCTTATTTATGAACACAATGAAGACTTATGTATAGTAGGGATTCATTATAATCCCATTGAAATGGCTTGGTAGCCATGTTCCATCAAGTGCTTATAATTGGAAAGCTCCTTAATAAATTATATAAGATACAACATATGGGCCTAGCCAATGGAATTTGAATTTCCCAGGATGGCGTAGAAACTTAGAATCATATAAAAGAACCATCTGCACAATCTCGAATTGTTTTTTCTTGATATGATGATCATGGCATGATTTTTATCGTGTTTTTTTAGTCTTTTGACTCCTTCTAGCAAGTGATCACCTTTCATCCAACTTCATTAACTTGTCCATGTGCTCATCAATTGCTTGTTCATAAAATAATCCTCCTGCACGCGTAATATGCAACAATGGTAGCATAAATTGAATGGGTAAAATAACCTCTACACCAAAAACCAATTGAAATGGTGTGGCCTTGTTCAATATCTTGTAGGTTCTTCTATACGCCCATAGAATTACTGATACCTTGTCATCCCAATCTTGTCTTCCCACATCAGAAATTTTGGTTAGTGTGGGACTTAGTATTTTGTTAAATGCCTCAGCAGTTCCATTTGGTTGGGGATGATAAGGGGTGATCTTGTGATGGGCCACCATAAATTCTTCCAAAAAAATATTAACCATTTCATTCAAAAAGTGTGTACCCCTATCACTAGCCAAGTTTAAAGGACATCCATACTTGCTGATTATGTTCTCACATAAGAACCTAATAGTTTTTGCCATTGTGCAATCGCTTATAGGCGCTACCTCCACCCACCTTGTTAAGTAATCAGTGTAAGTAATGATATAGCGCGAACCAATCCTTCACACAGTAGGTGAAATCATTCCTATGAAATCAATTGCCCATTTTTAAAATGGTTTAGCGCTAGATATAGGTCTTAAGGGTATCTCATCTCTTCTTCCTAGTTTTCTAAGGCACTGGAAATGGTCATAGGCCTTGAAAAATTAAATACAATCCTAGTAGATACTTTCCCACCATATCCCTATGAGTAGAATCTTTTGCGCGGTGGCATTTCCTACATAGTGCCCTCCTGCAATCCCACCATGTTCTTGCTCCATGATTACAACATGCTCATAATCTAGCACACATTGTCACAGAACCTCATCATGGCCTAATTTATTTAAGTCTCCACCAATTAACATGTAGGTCGTGGCGTGTATAGCTAATTGTTTTTTCTCTTAAGTATTCATTCCCTTTGGCGCCACACCCATTTTGAGAAACACAACAATATCTTCTAATTTAAAGGGCACCTGTTGTAACCTAAATAGTTGTGAATCTGACATTGTATCCTCAATGCTTTGTGAATCCTCTCTTGAATCTATTCTTGATAAATGATCAATTCCTAAGTTGCTCTTTCCTGGTTTCCAGGGATAATTTTAGCGGTGAATATTCGTAATATGGTGAAAATTTCATTTTATGAAAATTTGAAAAGGCGAATTATTCGGAGTGGGTCGGTGTCCTATTTGACTAAAATATATAGTATATTTTTTCTGGGGGGTCGGCTTCGCCTTCATTTGAAAACATCTCCTATAAAAACCTAGCTGATTCGCCGGGTAGTATACCTCAAGTAGCTTAACAAATTACCAATACTATGAAATTTTAACTCGCATACCCTTAAGCACCAGAGATTCAGATTACTGTTAGCTTGTGATTGTTGACGTGCGACAACAGCTGTACTGACGCGTGACATGGGCAGTGGTGACGCGCGACATGGGCAGTGGTGACACGTGACAGAGGTGGTATTGACGCGCGACATGGGCAGTGGTGACGCGCGACATGGGTAGTGGTGACGCGTGAAAGAGGAGGTATTGATGCGTGACATGGGCAGTGGTGACGCGCGACAGAGGAGGTATTGACACGCGACATGGGCAGTGGTGACGCGCGACAGAGGAGGTATTGACGCGTGACATGGGCAGTGGTGACACGTGACAGAGGAGGTATTGACGCGCGACAGAGGAGGTATTGACGTGCGACATGGGCAGTGGTGACGCGCGACAGAGGAGGTATTGACGCACGACATGGGAAGTGGTGATGCATGATAGAGGAGGTATTGACGCGCGACAGAGGAGGTATTGACGCGCGACATGGGCAGTGGTGACGCGCGACATGGGCAGTGGTGATGTGCGACAGAGGAGGTATTGACGCGCGACATGGGCAGTGGTGACGCATGACAGAGGAGGTATTGACGCGTGACGATGGGCAGTGGTGACGTGCGACAGAGGAGGTATTGACGCGCAACATGGGAGGTATTGACGCGCGACATGGGCAGTGGTGACGCGCGACAGAGGAGGTATTGACGCGTGACAGGAAATGGGTTGTTGACGTGAGACAAGTGCAGAGTTGATGAGAAAGCAGAGGTCAGAGGCTGCAGACGTGCGACAGGAGATTTTGCTGTCGCGCGTCAAGAAAATGCAGTGACGCGCGTCAATAGACCTTAGTGACGCGCGTCAACAAGCTGGTTGCTGATGCGCGTCACTAAGGTCTATTGACGTGCGTCACTGCATTTTCTTGACGCGCGACAGTAAAATATCCTGTCGCACGTCTGCAGCCTTCTGTCGCGCCACTTGACAATCAGGTGAAATTTTTTCATACAACCCCCAAAAAATTCGCCTTCCCGCGAAACCAGTTCTGGGGATATTCGCCAGGTATTCTCCACCTCTGATTTCCAAGAGGTCTCTTAAAATGACTCACAACAACCATAAATTCGAACTCTTCAAATAATAGAACCCATCTACATATACACCCTTGTAAAACGGGCTTGTTAACCAAGTACTTTAATGTCATGTAATCCGTGTAAAATATGAAGGGGTTTTCCAGAAAATACTATCTAAACTTGTGCAGTGCATAGATCATTGATAATGCTTCATGCTCAGTAGTAGTATAGTTTTTTATGTTGGTGTCAAATTTCTACTACCAAAATATAAAGTGTGGTCAATAATTCTTTCTCTAGGTGGTGCTAGGACTACCCCAATCGTCATTCCTAAAGCATCAACATGTACATGGAATGGGTTATCCTAAGAAGGAAATCGTAATATGGGCATAGTGATAATCTTATTCTTCAATGTATCAAACACCATCTGTTGTGCCTCTCCCTAGTGAAATGTAATTTTGTGTTTTAGTAACTCCTCCAATGGTGTGGTGATCTTGGCATACCCATTAATAAATTTATAGTAGTATCCTATATGCCCAAGGAATTTGTGCACTGCACTCTGAGTGGTAGGATCCCCTAACCCCACAATAACAACACCTTTGGTGGGATCCACTAGAAAACATTCCTTACATATGATATGTCCCAATAGGGTCCCAAATGGAGTAGAAAAAATCCTCTTCTTGATGTTGAGGGATATGTGCAATTTTCGGAATCTCTTGAACATCAATCTTAAATTTTCAAAATGATCTTTCACCAGTCCATACACCATCAAATCATCAATACAGACCTAAAGAAACTTGTGGATAAAATCCTAAAATGCATGGACCACTATGTGTAAAAACACAGTGGGCACATTCTTTAGTCCAAAAGGCATGACTTTGTAAGGAAAAACTTCCCCATTCAGTGGCGAAAGTTATCTTTTCTAGGTCTTCCTTTGCAATCCTAACTTGATGATAGCCCAAAAATCCATCTGTAAAGGAATAAACCTCGTGCCAAGCTACTCCCTCTAGGATTTCTTCAGTAAAAGGGGTTGGGAAAGGATCAATTACACATACTACATTCAAATCTATATAGTCAACATACATCCTTATCCTTCCATCATTTTTAGTGTTTCTTACCATGGGGCTTATCCATTTTGATTCCTCCATAGCTTCAATGATGCCTAATGTTAACATTTTTTCTATTTCCTCCTTGAACCGTACACAAAAATTTGGATTCATTCGATAAGTTATCTTCCAAATTGGGCGTGCACCTTCCTGTAACTTGATTTTCATTTCCCTCAAGGAGTGGTGAAAGCCCTTAAGTTCATGGTATCCTCATGGAAATAAGTCCTGAAACTCACACAATAGATCAATGATCTTTGAAACCTCCTTTTCTGACCAATAGTCTCAAATAGTATCCTCCTTAGGTTCCGTCTCCAAACCAATGTTGACCTTCTTTGTTTTCAGGGGTTCATGGTGGGCACACACTTTCTCATTAGAACTATCTTGAAATTCACATGTACCTTTAGTATGGTTAACATCCAAATTGTCCACCTCTTGACCATATATTACATAGAACATTTTCCCCTTTTCTTTTTCCATGCATATGCCATCATGTTGTGTCTCTTCTAATTCTTCCTTCTCAATGTGCGCTTCCAAATCAGGTTCACCAAATAAGTCCAATATTCTATCCTCCACCATGGCACTATCTCCCATTGTAAGGTACTTAACAACCTGCAATGCACTATCCACTGATGGTTTAGTACTCCAATATTCAAAATTTTGAAGGAGGTTAGCCGTCATCTCATGCCAATTCCCTATCTAACGGTGCATCTCTGAGTGAATATACCATGCACGCACACATCCTTATAAGGTAGAGTACAACTTATGCACCCATAAAGAAGGTGGCAAGGATTTCACACCTTCCATCTAGGATTTCTCACATGTTTGGACGTGAAACGAGGTAGGTTCCTTTCTATGATAGTTTTGTATCACATTAGGTGTATTGCTTCGGGAAAATATAATAGAGAACATGATTCTCACTTCGCGCCACTCTAGAAGGATATTACAATGTGTCACCCACAAACGCGATGTGGTCCTAAGAAAGTTATAATTGAGAATCCTTCCTCTTTCGATCTCATTTTTCCATTGGTTCTCCATTTCATGTAAGAAAACATCAGGGTTGGACCCTCCACAATAGCTTGGAAAATTCTTTCCTCCTAGATGTTTGAATGAACACACCTTTTTCACTCTTGTCACAGAGCCCTTCAGCTGTCACCCAGTTAACTCATAAGCTCCGTGCGCCCAATTTTCACATGCCACACTATTTGTATCACTCAAGGATTCAACGTCTTCAAACTGAATAACTCCTCTCATAGGATTAATCACCTCAGGGTCCCTAATAGAGCACACATATATTATGTCAAGAACTTCTTCTCCCAAGGGATCAGTATAGGGTGTTGACTTCCCATCAGTCAAGGGAATGATAACCCTCTCTTCCTTATTTTCAAAGCTTATGTAATCCTTATTAAATCCTAGGTCAACATTGTTCTTGTAACACCATGGGCACCCAAGTAATGCCATAAATTTATTTTCCTCAGCTAGTACCAAGAATTCGAAGTATCCATTGAATTTTTCCCCTTGGATAGTGATTGCAACATCCTTCAAGACACCAATGGGAATTAATTTTGTCTTGTTTTACATATACAACACATTTGAGGATGGTTTTAATGGGGACCTCCACATTTTATGCCAAGCATCTAGGGTGAGAAAATTAACTTTTGCACGCGTATCTATCAAAATATTGCTTAGAATCCATCCATCAAAAACTACATTTAATGTAATCTCCTTATCATAATCAAGGCCATGAGGGAGAAGGTTAGCATACAAGAATTTTCGCTTGTGCTCTCCTCCAGCACATGGTACTTTCTCTCATAACCATTCTTCTAGTAGTGGTATGATGTTCTCTTGTCTTAGCATTTTACATACCTCCTTGACTTCATCTAGATCCTTTTTTGGATCCTCAACATTCTTCTTTTGTTCCAACTAACTTGACTTCTCCTTCAAATGTTAGATATCTCCTTGCAAGCATTGAATCACATTCATGGTCTCCTAGTAGACCTCTTTCTAATGAGTAGGGTCTAAATACTATCCATGCACCACCTCTTCTCTTGTAACCAACAATTTCTTCATTGGTATTTTGCTGGTGTTGTAACAAGTCCCACGCGGGAATTCACTTCTTCCTCCACGGTTACCACAACAAAAAAATACTCCTCAGAAGCCTCTTCCATGTGCTCCTCCATCCACGTTTCCTTCATAGTGATGACCATCATCCTTGGAATTGTTCACGAGGCTTTTTTGGTGCACACTAATATCAATGACATCATGTATCTGGTCAATCAATCTACACTCCTTGGTGTCATGAGTAGCTGAGGTGAAAATCTTGCAATATCAAGAAACATTTTTATGGATCGCATGCTGCAGCACTTGACACCTACTTGCATCATGATCTCTTTGGAAAACATCACAGTCTACCATTATGGCATGTATCGATCTCCAAGGGAAACTATCCTTTATATGCCCCTCTGCCTCACAATCTATGCACCATAGACCACTACGATTCTTATGGGCTGAGTTTGTAGATAGCTTCTCTAGGTCCATGGTCATTGCAGAAATATGAGCTTCAAGAAAAGGGCTGACATTGGTGTCCACGCTTCTAACAGCTTCAACACAAAAGGCAGCTTCAAAGGCTTCACTTAGGTTTGTGAAAATATTGTGTGAAAGCACTCTCCTAGAAGGTGTTATCAACCTGTTAGTGCAAAATCACAGCACCCCTGGGTATTGATCAGGTTTCTAGGTTGATTACTAATATCCAGTGTGATTGCATCAACATTGAATCCTTTCTCCAAGTGTGGGACTTGAAGAGTGAGAAAGGAATCTCCAGAGAAAGGTTGGTTCCTATTCCTCTGTTCAGGTGCATACGAAATATGCAGAGGGTTTTCCTCAAAATCTAATCTAATTTGCCAAGGAGACAAGGAAAGAAGATGCATAAAATAAATCTAAGCTAATAGAGGTGATGCACCAAGGAATGAAGAACATATGCTTTGCCAAATTTAACACAGATCATGTAGATGTAACACAACATCATGCACAGATAGCAAAAATGCAATGAAAGATCAAGAATGACAGTAATAAATATGTAAGAGGGTTTAGAAGTAACCACAGACACATATATATATTGCTCAAGGATAGATTCAATACATTGCAATGGCCAAAAGGCAAAAAAAACGGTGTTACAGTCTATATGGGAGGTTTGAAAACTCCACAAATCTTCTTATGAACAGGAGAGAAGGGAGGGTACAAAGCGGAAAATGTCCCACCTTAGAAAGAAACCCCTCCTTACAATTTATAGGAAGAATGGGAGAGCAAAGAGAGAGGAATTCAAAATCTGCCCCAACCACCTCTAGGTTGCATTTAATTCGTCCATCATGGCAGAAGCGGCGGGTTCTGGCAAAGCGGCGGTTTGTCTAACAGAAGCGGCGGGTTGTTTGCTGCATTAAAGTGGTTGTTGAAGCATTACCTCTACTTGTTATTTCGCGCCAGAGGCGTTTCTCAATTTTCATCCTCCAAACTTAACCAAAATGCAAGATTGACCTTGGAAATGTGTAGAGAATCTCATAAGCTTTCCATTGATATCAAGAATGTGCAAATCCGAGCTCTGGATCGAAAGATATTTCGATCTGAAGATTTAGGGCACGGAACAGGCGAAAACGGATTTTGAAATATTTTCCCGCGCACTGCCACTTGGATGCCACGTGGCATGCTCTGATTCGTTGAATAATTCTCTCTCTTCTGCTTTTCGGTGGGCTGTCTTTTGAATTTTCCTTGTGGGCCCTAGCTGGGACACGTGGCACTATCCCATTGGTTCGGATCGGTGCTCGAAAACTCGCCCATTGACTTTTTGACTTTTCTCTTGTGAGGACACGTGGCAGCTTATGATTGGTCCTCGGCTGATTCGGCTCCTATGCGTACTACGCCTCCATTTGTCCCAGATGTCCCATTTGATTTTGGGCCCTTTGTGCTCATTTCGGCCGGTTCGGGCAGTTCGGGCATTTTTGGCCTGCTTGTCCCACTTTGCTTCGGACTGACTTGACTCTTTTCGGCCGGTTCGGCTGGTTCGGGCATTTCTGGCCCGCGCGTCCCAATTGCTTTTGGGCTCCTTGTAATGTTTTCGCGCGATCCAGCCGGTTCGGGCATTTCGCGTCCATTTGTTCCACTCGTCCCGAATGCTACCCTCTTCAGCAGTTAGCCAATTTTTTTCCTCGGCTGGATCAACTTTTCGCGCCCGCCGCGTACTTCTGTCCCACTTGTCCCATTTACTTTGTGGGCCGCCTGGACTCATTTCGGCAGGTTCGGGTGGTTCGCGTACCTTTGTCCCACTCGTCCCACCTTGTGCTGGACCAGGACTTAGCCGATTTTCACAATTTTTACTGGCCCAAACTACTTGCTTTCTGTAACCTTTTCCGCACTTTCTCAAATCTTGCTCCCTCCTTCTTCGGCCTAGGGAGTTTAGAAAGATTCCTGAAGGGACCCTAGAAACCTGATTTTTCTCTGAATCAGTCATTTTTCTTGGAATTTGGACATCCTGATGCATGTTATCAAATTTACCCTGGGGGGTGAATTTTGGATAACAATTTGGCGACTCAGCGGGATCATTCTGCCTGCTAGATGAAAAGGCCAGTTGCCTGAAGCCATCCATTGGGCATGGAGTCATCAAATATTCTGTTAGAATCCAAACTGACTTAGAATGTGCAAAGGGAAAGATGGAATGTGACCTGATTTAGCAAAGACATGCATCATCTCCATAGACAGTAAGCTGTGCCAAGGCACTTAGGGAAAACAAAACTAATTACAGCAAAACAATGTGCACAAGCACTTGGAGGGAAGAAAATCTAATCTAGTATTTACAGATGTAGTGAAACTCCCTCTAGAAGCAACGCTTGAGATAGATTCCATTTACTGGAATCTGCAGTTCTTCACCATCCAATGAGGCCAATTGGAAAGCATTGTTGTTCTTGCACTTTGTGACCATGTATGGGCCACTCCAAATGGCATCAAATTTTGAATGCCTTCCTGGTTTTGCTCTGTCCACATCCCATTTCAATACTAGATCTCCTACTTGAAAAGATCTATCTTTGGCCTTCCTATCAAAGGTCTTCTTGATCAAAGCCTGATCCTTTTCCATTGCTTGGAATGCCTGATCTCTGATTTCTTGTAGCTCCATCAATTCTGCATATCTCACCTTCATGGGTCCAAACTCTAGCAATTCCAGTTGTTCCATGAGTTCCAACGTTGGCAACTCAAGTGACAGGGGAAAGATTGCCTCTCTTCCGTAGACAAGCCTAAATGGAGAGTTACCTGTGGACCTTTTGGGAGTTATCCTATCAGCCCATAAGGCTGACTTCAGTTTGGTATGCCAAGCCTTCTGATTCTCATCAAGAGTCCTCCTAATGATCCTCAGCAAGTTTTTGTTTGTAGACTCGGCCTGGCCATTACCTTGAGGGTAATATTTTGATGAAGTGCTGAGGTAGATCCCGTTCTTGACAGCCCACTCAGTAATTTTAGATCCAATGAATGCCAATGCATTATCAGAGACTATTGTAGCAGGCACACCAAATCTGGTAGTTATCCCCTCGTAAAAGTCCAAGATGCTAGACTCATTCGCCTCTTTGAGTGCCACTGCTTCTGTCCATCTGGTGAAGTAGTTTGTGGCTGTCAAAATCCATTTGTGCCCTTGGCTCGAATTGGGATTGATGATTCCAATGAAGTCCAAACCCCATTGCATGAATGGCTGGTCAACTGAGATTGGATGCAATGGGAGGGCTGCAAGTCTCTCTTTTCCTGTGAAGAATGCACAATTCTTACATTTCTTGATCCATGCATAGCAATCACTAAAGATTTTAGGCCAATAATAACCAGCCTTCATGATTTTCAGAGCTGTCACTCTTGGTGCAAAATGGCCACCAGCTGGTCCATCATGAAACTCCTTTAATACCCTTTGAATCTGACCTGTGTTAATGCATCTCAGCAGCACTCCATTGACATCCTTCTTGAACAAAACTCCATCAATGATGGTATATGGAATATCCTGCAACCTGAAGTGTCTTCTTCTTGCTTTGCTCATTTATAGAGGGCACATGCCCGTCTGTAGGAAATGTATCATATTTTGAGTCCAACAGGGAATGGACTCATCATCATTTTCCTGTTTTTGATCATTTTGTAAAAGCAGGACAGCGTCTTCTTTATCTTCTGGGTTGTTTAGTTGTTTGGAAGCGAGCTGCTCACACAAACCCTTGCCTCTTACCAGCTTGGTGATATTGATCTCAATGTCATACTCCATGACACGGGTGATCCATCCTGCCCTTTTCTCATTCAAATCCTTGTTGAGGAGGAAGTCCTTAACCCCAGCATGTGAGACCAGCAACTGGACCTTGTTGTTTGAGATTAAATGCTTGAACTTCTTCAAGCTCCTGACTACTGCAAGCACATGTTTTTCGATAAAAGAGTACCTCAATTCACAGTCATTTAGGCTTTGGCTAAAGAAGGCAATTGGCTGTTCATCATTATCTTTATTCTGTTGCACCAAAATGGCAGAAATAGTGTCATCACCCCCAAATGCATAGAGGATGAAATCCTTGGAAAAGTCCGGGTTGATGAGAGTGGGTGCCTGGGAGATGGCTTCTTTGATTGCTTCAAAACTCTCCTTGCCTTCTGCCGTCCATTTGAAAGCCATGTTTTTTCTTAACATTTTGGTGATGGGCTTGACAAGGGCTGCAAAATTTGGGACAAACCTCCGAACAAAGTTTATCCTTCCCAGGAAACTTTGAAGAGCCTTTTTGTGACTTGGCAATGGCAGAGCTCTTATGGCTTCAACCCTTTCTGGATCAATTGCTAATCCTTCCTTGGAGACAATATGGCCAAGAAGTTTCCCTTCATGTGCAAGAAAGATGCACTTCTTAGGATTTAAAGACACTCCAAACTTTCTACACCTCTGAAATACTTGCCTGAGGTGAAAGAGATGGTCTGCAACATTCTTTGAGAAGACAGTGATATCATCTAGGTATACCAGCACTATCTTGTTAATCAAGCCTTTGAATGCCATATCCATAGCTCGCTGGAATGTTGCTCCGGCGTTCGACAGTCCAAATGGCATCTTCTTGTAAGCATATGTGCCCCATTTGGTTGTGAAGGCTGTCTTGAACTGGTCTTCCTCCTTCACCATAATTTGATTGAAGCCTGAGTATCCATCAAGCAGCGAAAACCTTTCTGACCCAGCTACAACCTGCAATATTTGCTCCATGGAAGGGAGTGGATAATGGTCCTTGAGAGAGGCTCTATTCAAATCTCTAAAGTCAACACATAGCCTGATCTCTCCACTTTTCTTTCTGACTGGAACTAATTTGGCAACCCAACTAGAATGCTTGATTGGGAATATAATTGCTGACTCAATCAGCTTGTCCAATTCTTTCCTCATGAGAGGCTCCATGTGTGGATTGACTGGTCTCTGTTTCTGCCTGACAGGCTTAGTATTTGGATCCAACTCGATGGTATGCTGAGCTAAGTTGGGATTGAATCCCTTCAAGTCTTCATAGCTCCAAGCAAACACGTCAGGGAATTCTTGACAAAGCCGTATGAACTCATATCTCTCTTGCTCAGTTGTCATTTTTCCAATTTGCAATGGCTTGTTCTCTTTTACCAAGATGGATACCGAATCTTCCCTCTTGACCTGAATATTTTCTTTCTCCTTTCTAAACTGATCATTGGGGTTAAAAATGGACTCCAAGGTGACAAGTCCCTTGGGCAGCTTGTCAGTTCTCAGCTGTATCACCTGGTCACCATATTGCTGTTTCAACTTCTCTTGATTTTTAGCTGAGAACTCAGCTTCTTCTTGCAAGAAGTGGATGATTTTCTGGTCATTCTCAAATACTTGCCAATTGACATCGTTATCCGGAACTGAAGGCCTCACAATCACGTGGATGTTTGGTTGTACCTTGTCTTGTTGAATGTTTTCTACAATGTCAAAGGTTGCCCCCACTGCTGCAAGCCTGTCAGCAGCTTGATTCTCTTTTCTGGGAATGGCCTTGATGCTGAAAGCCTCAAAATCTTCCATGAGGTCCCACACCTTGTTTTTGTAGCATCTGAGTAGATCATTTTTGGCAGCATGTTGTCCCTTGACCTGATTTACAATCAGCTCACTGTCCCCAAACACTTGCAAGTTATTTATTTTTCTCTTTATTGCCCAATGCATCCCTTGCACCAAGGCTTCATATTCAGCAGTGTTATTGGAGCATGTAAATTGAAATCTAAAAGCTGAATAATACTTTACTCCTTGAGGTGAAATAAGCATGGCTCCACCTCCTGCGCCTTGTCTACTCCTTGATCCATCAAAAAATAGTTGCCATACCTCATTGTCATCCTTGTGGCTTGGCTTGGTGATGTTAGGAATAGGTTGACTTTCTTCGTGTATACAATAGACCCCTAGCTCAGATTCTTCTACTTCTTGATAAGGATCAAAAGCATGCACCTTGCTTGCCCATTCATCAAGAGTCAAATCTGGGATACTTCCAACCTTAGTGTCAGCTTCATCAGTGCCAAGGTGATCTTCTTGATCAAATGCTGAGCAATTGGTATTAATATGACTTGGAGTATGGGGCTCAATGTGGAAATCTGCAATAGGTTCTGACCTAATTGTAGCTTTAGTTCCATACCTCGTTCTGAATAGCATGTGTGACCAATCAGCGGACAAATATCCCCCAATCTTGGCAGTAAAGTCCCTTGACAAACAAAGGGCAAAGAGTGGTGGAAGGTCTATGACTGATATATCTTGTAAGACAACAACATTTGGACATGCATGCAAGGTAAGACTCAAATTTTTAATCACTCCAACTATTGCTATTGCTGTCCCATCCAGCTGCACTACTCCCTTAGATGTTATTTCATATTGGAGCCCTAGCTGATCAGCTATCTATTTAGGCATTACTGAGCTACTTGCCCCAGAGTCTATCATGCAATTATGCACTAGCTGATTTCCAATAATTAATGAAACATAGAAAGGGGGGGGCTTCAGCATTCTACCTTGTTGTGTTCCATGATTTCCTTCAGGCTGGGCAGCATTTGTAAGCACTTTGTCTTGCCTTTGAACCTGCTGATTTGAAGTTGGCCAATCATTTATGGCAGCTTGCAGCAGATTTCTTTGGCCTGGGATGGATAGGGATTCCCACATAGATATATTGATGTTTGTCTTCTTCATCTGATCAATGATACTGAATGGTGATGAAGGATCCCTCTGCTATCCCTTGGTTTGCACATTTGCCCCTTGAATATGGGTAGCAACAGCTGGCATTTGATTTGGCCTAGGGGCTGTTTTTGTCTGCCCTTGTGCATTTGAAACTGGGTTTTGCTTGCCAATCATTTGTGGAGCTGTGGGAGGTTGAGGATTGGCTGGGACTAATGGCTGTTCTTCACCCAAATTTCTCCTTTTTGACCTTGTGTTGGTAGCAACACCCTGAGAAACTATCTGATTCATGCCACAGAAATCCTCTGCTTGCCAATTTACCAACGTGGTATCATTTGGGGCTGATTGCTGTTGGAATGTTTCTTGTTGTTGGCTGTTTTCTTGACTACTCTCACCCTCCACACCAGCACTTGTTACCATTAAAGGTTGGGTTAGAGCACCATTATAGCACATGGATTGATTATGGGGTTCATTACATGGAAAACACCAATCATACTCCTGGGCAATGTTGTTTTGTGCTGGTACTAATGCCTTAGAGGCAAATATGGCATTTGGATTATAGGGCTGGAATGGTCTATTGGCAGGAGGCCTTGTTTGATTCATATTTGTGGCTGGATTAGGTGGTCTTTGAGGCTGATATGGCTGCCTATTCGGTTGAGCTTGAGGTTGATACGAAGGTCTAAAACCTTGAGCTTGCTGCCTCTTGAGTGTGACCAGCTCATTACCTAAATTTTGCAGTTGCTTCATGACTTCTTGAAGCTCATTTGGGGCACTTGGAGATGAAGTGGAAGCTTCATTTGAACTCTGATTTCTAGGAATGGGAGAAGGAGCTAAGACAGGTGCCTAACTAGTACTTGGGCTCTCTAAGCTTGGATATAATGGCATTGGAGGCCTAGGAGATAGCTTGCCAGCTTGAATCAGACAATTTTCAGCTCTAATGGCAATATTATAAGCAGCAGGGATAGTTGTGCCTCCCATGGATTGAATCAATATAGAAATATCAGAATTTAAAGCTTTAAGGTAGTATAGAAAAGCACCTTCTGCTGTTGGTCTGACTGCTACTAGAATTCTATCCCAAGATCTTTGAAATCTGAAGTTGAAATCAGTTAGCTGCTCATTGGAAGCTCTCTTGATGGTTGTCAGCTGCTCCAAAAGAGACAAGTTGTCTCCCTTCTCTCCGAATTGATTATGAAGTGCAATACACAGCTGATTCCAGTTTGTGATAGAGCCAGCTCCAAGGCTCCTAAACCATTGCAATGCTTTCCCCTTGAATGAAGACGCCAGCAATTTGACAGCTACTTGCATCTCGTCGATCTCATGGATTGCACAAATGTTAGCAATGTCCTTGACATGATCGCCAGGAGTGGTCTAATTTTCTCCAGTAAAGTATGGAATGTTCTTCAGTGCTGCTACTGGGATTGGATTTTGTGCATTGAGAGCAAGTGGGCTGCTGCCTGTGAAGTTGACATAGGGGTTCACTGGTTGCGACATTCTGATTGGTCTTAAAATCCTTGTATATTGAAAGAAAGGCCGCTCAGATGGAGGAGTTGAGAGAGTTTTGTTTGGTGGAGATGGAGACCTTTGAATCCTTCTTCCTCTTTGCCTTCTTCTTGGAGATAGTTGCAGGTATTCAAACAACACTTCCTCTTCTCCAGCTCTTGATCTTGTGATTCTTCTCATAAGCTTTTAGGGCTGACTGCTGGAACCAGTTGATTCCTCCCCTTGGAGTCGCCAGATATGCAAATAATAGCTCTTTTCAAGCAAGAAAATTGCAGCAGATGCATATCAACCTTGCTGCAAATAGAAATGAGACCTCTGTCCCACCGGGCGTGCCAAAACTGTTAGTGCAAAATCACAGCACCCCTGGGTATTGATCAGGTTTCTAGGTTGATTACTAATATCCAGTGTGATTGCATCAACATTGAATCCTTTCTCCAAGTGTGGGACTTGAAGAGTGAGAAAGGAATCTCCAGAGAAAGGCTGGTTCCTATTCCTCTGTTCAGGTGCATACGAAATATGCAGAGGGTTTTCCTCAAAATCTAATCTAATTTGCCAAGGAGACAAGGAAAGAAGATGCATAAAATAAATCTAAGCTAATAGAGGTGATGCACCAAGGAATGAAGAACATATGCTTTGCCAAATTTAACATAGATCATGTAGATGTAACACAACATCATGCACAGATAGCAAAAATGCAATGAAAGATCAAGAAAGACAGTAATAAATATGTAAGAGGGTTTAGAAGTAACCACAGACACATATATATATTGCTCAAGGATAGATTCAATACATTGCAATGGCCAAAAGGCAAAAAAAAATGGTGTTACAGTCTATATGGGAGGTTTGAAAACTCCACAAATCTTCTTATGAACAGGAGAGAAGGGAGGGTGCAAAGCGGAAAATGTCCCGCCTTAGAAAGAAACCCCTCCTTACAATTTATAGGAAGAATGGGAGAGCAAAGAGAGAGGAATTTGAAATCTGCCCCAACCACCTCTAGGTTGCATTTAATTCATCCATCATGGCAGAAGCGGCGGGTTCTGGCAAAGCGGTGGTTTGTCTAACAGAAGCGGCGGGTTGTTTGCTGCATTAAAGTGGTTGTTGAAGCATTACCTCTGCTTGTTATTTCACGCCAGAGGCGTTTCTCAATTTTCATCCTCCAAACTGAACCAAAATGCAAGATTGACCTTGGAAACGTGTAGAGAATCTCATAAGCTTTCCGTTGATATCAAGAACGTGCAAATCCGAGCTCTGGATCGAAAGATATGTCGATCTGAAGATTTAGGGCACGGAACAGGCGAAAACGGATTTTGAAATATTTTCCCGCGCACTGCCACTTGGATGCCACGTGGCATGCTCTGATTCGCTGAATAATTATCTCTCTTCTACTTTTCGGCGGGCTGTCTTTTGAATTTTCCTTGTGGGCCCTAGCTGGGACACATGGCACTATCCCATTGGTTCGGATCGGTGCTCGAAAACTCGCCCATTGACTTTTTGACTTTTCTCTTGTGAGGACACGTGGCAGCTTCTGATTGGTCCTCGGCTGATTCGGCTCCTACGCGTACTTCGCCTCCATTTGTCCCGGATGTCCCATTTGATTTTGGGCCCTTTGTGCTCATTTCGGCTGGTTCGGGCAGTTCGGGCATTTTTGGCCCGCTTGTCCCACTTTGCTTCGGACTGACTTGACTCTTTTCAGCCGGTTCGGCCGGTTCGGGCATTTCTGGCCAGCACGTCCCAATTGCTTTTGGGCTCCTTGTACTGTTTTCGCGCGATCCGGCCGGTTCGGGCATTTCGTGTCCATTTGTTCCACTCGTCCCGAATGCTACCCTCTTCAGCAGTTAGCCAATTTTTTTTCCTCGGCTGGATCAGCTTTTCGCGCCCGCCGCGTACTTCTGTCCCACTTGTCCCATTTGCTTTGTGGGCCGCCTGGACTCATTTCGGCCGGTTCGGGTGGTTCGCGTACCTTTGTCCCACTCGTCCCACCTTGTGCTGGACTAGGACTTAGCCGATTTTCACAATTTTTACTGGCCCAAACTACTTGCTTTCTGCAACCTTTTCCGCACTTTCTCAAAGCTTGCTCCCTCCTTCTTCGGCCTGGGGAGTTTAGAAAGATTCCTGAAGGGACCCTAGAAACCTGATTTTTCTCTGAATCAGTCATTTTTCTTGGAATTTGGACATCCTGATGCATGTTATCAAATTTACCCTGGGGGGGTGAATTTTGGATAACACAACCCTCCAAAAAACCACTAAGCATGCTAAGAAGGATGGATATCATAAGATAATTTTGACAAGAGAGTCTTAAATTGCACATCATACTCCCATACAATCTCTATCATACCTTGTTGGATCTCCTTTAGTGTGCTAATGCTCTTTTTCTCAAAATCAAGGATATGAAAATTTACTAATAAAGCATTCCACAACGTGGTGTAGTCTACCACTGTCTGGTGGGGGTCATACTTACAGTACCAACTATGTGTGCGTCCTAGTAACTTTTTTGCAAACTGACTTGCCTTTCTCTCTGGGGTAGTCATTCCCTTCACGCACCATAGTAGTTCACACTTGTGTACATGTTCTGTAGTATCCTTAACACCTTTTTAATCTGGTAGATGTAAATAAATTTCAAAAAGAACTTGTTGAGGTGGTTGAGGCCCTTGTCCACTTGTTCCAGAACCTTGATTCCCTCCGGTGTTGCCTCCTCCACTAGATCCACTAGATCCACTAGGTCCTCTTCCTTTTGATCCACCAAATCCATCTCTCATAGTTGGTAAAGGTCTTGAAGTGCGCCTTGTGTCCCCACTATCATGTTGGACTACATGCCAACAGTTTGTGATTTTTCACCGCTACCAGATGTGTGTCCCGTACCGATTCTAGACATGATCTCAAAGCTTTGTGTACATGTACTTTTCCCAAATTTTGTTCCATAAAATATTCCTCCAAACACAGGAAATGATTGTGTAGCCATAGATGTGCCAAATGAAAAGTTATACCTTCTAGGTGCTGATTGATAACTCCATCACTCCTGTAACTTCACATTATCTAACCAACTCCCTTTTATGCACTTCATTACACTTGATTTTCCTCTCTTCACTCTCCTTTTCAGCCACAAGGTCTATCATGATCCTCCACCTTAGCTTCCTTGCCCAACGTTTAGAAGAAGCTTAGTCAGCCATAGGAAATGTTTCCAAACTCAAGGTAATGATCAAGATCTTTATAGCTAAAGGGATAGCATGCAATAATGATCCTCTTGGCTCCTTCAAAAACTCAAACTCAGTAACCTCTAGATAGGAATACGTAGAAATCACATATTCTAGTGTGTAACTTATCAAAACTCTACTCCACCAATGATCAACAGTAAGAATCCAAGTCAGCTCAGTAGCCTCTAATACTCCTCTTGGGTCCATACGTGAGGTCTATGGTACCATCTTGATCTAGATGCATATGACAAAATCCATTCATATATCTATACTGGAAAATAACAAAAAAATGTCTCATATAACTCATGATACAAATGTTCTTCTACCTATTTTCGTGCATTAAACTCAAATCCAGTATTAAACCTTTAAGTAAACTCATCTTCTCTTATTTTAAACCATGATTCAACATTGTCCAAGGTCAAGCACTTTGTCATCACGCATCATTCTCACAAAAACTTCAAAAAGAGGTCCTAACAATGGAACCAAGATGTAGTCATTTTTATCTATCTACTAACTTCTAACACCATGCACACCGGCCTATCACCCAACGGGCCCTGGGCACTCACCCAAGGCATGTGCGGGTGCCGATCCCATCCTTTATGTGAGCACTATGAGAATTTTTTTCCATTTTTAGAGGATTAGTTACAAAAAAGTAGATATTCATGTTGAAACATAAAATGAGCTATCATATCCTTATACTCATGCATCCAGGACAAGAGAAACAACATAGTATGGATTATGAAGAACATATCTGACTTATAATATATAAAAAAATGGTGCTATGGTTTTCACCCATGAACAAGATATAAATTATATATATATATATATATATATATATATATTGATAAAAAAGTGTTAGCAACCACATTTAATCCAAAAGGCCATGCCAGGGTGAATACAGTAATTCCAGAGGTCCAACCCATACAATACATTCTAAAAAAAGATCTAACTCATATATTAGAAGTCGTAGCTATGCTTCCCTTATTAAAAAAATTCTATAGATCCCTCCCTTAGACATGATAACATTATTGATATCCCTGATGAAAACCTCAAACCCTAGGGCCTTCTAGTACTTTCTACAGAGATTCACTCATAGTATATACCTATCTGCATATGTCTTTGTGTCTTCATTTTTTATCTCGCTGTGTCTTTTTTCTACCAAAGAATCTCTTCTTATAGGTTCAATAACCAGTGTCATGCCTTCCTTTAAGAGCATATCACATGTCAAGTGTCCATGTGGTCCTCTATGGGTGAATGCTTATCCTATTCCGAGCTCTCCACTTTTTGTAATGATGTCTTCCTAGGAATATTCCTTGCATGGAATATCTTTTCCTTGACATCCAAGTATCCAAGATGACACCTTATCCATTCAGCACACCTATTCGGGTCACGTTTTCCCTCAACTGATGCCATAACATTGAATATGACTAATTCCTTAGATCCTGTGTGCTATTTTCCCGCACACGCCTTGGTTTCTCCTAAACCCTTCTTAAACCTCCTATCCCATGCACCCCTCTCTTTATAGCTCCTGCGTAGACACCCATTTTTACTTAGTCAAATAATCCAAATCCCAAAAACTCAATTTTTACAACCTTAGGAGTCATCAAGGATCTTGAGTTAACCCTCCATGCATGTCCAAGCCTCACAATAACTCAGGATGTGTCAATCATTGACCTACCTCCTTTTCTTTCCCTATATCTGTCAAGAGAATTTTTTACTAAGGTGGGTGTTACTTATCTTCTGATTGGTCTCATATGGTACTCAAGGTAAGGTATGGTACTCGATTTACTATACAGGCTGAGCCAATGTTTTACTATCATGTTGAGTCATATGACCGATCTCCTGTTCAAGTCAATTGCCTAATCAAAGAGGAGAAAGTTTCAGTTTCTGAAGAGCATCCCATTCCGCCCCCTGTACATGATTTAGTACTAGATGAGTGGGTGGAAAGGCACCCAAAATTTGATCCATATGTTGAATAAGTTGAAGCTTTTGAAACTGGACTTGGTACTTATTACACCCTTGAAGAAGAAGAAATGTTATCGCACACACTCAAGTAGAATGAAGAAAACGTGGGTCTTTGGAAGTTGTAATTCGATGGATCTAAAAGCATAAAATGGCATGGGTGTAGGTTTTTTCCTCATCTCCTCCCAAGGATGAGAAATTATTCTTCGTGCACAAGTTGTAGTTTTCCTGTTCTAGTAATGTGGCAGAGTATGAGGCACTGGTGCATGGTCTTCTTATTGTAGAAAAGAAAAATATTAAGGCACTGCATATCTTTGGGGACATAGAACTGGTAATCCAATAGGTCACTAACAAGTGCACGACAAAGAATAATCTTCTCAAATCTTAAAAACATAGATTTTGGGAACTCCTTGAAATTTTTTATTCTCTCAATCTACAAGTGGTGCCAAGTAAATTGAACAAGCAAGCTGATTAGATGGCTGTATTGGGTTCACAGTTCTCTCATACTGAGGAATTTTTCAAAGGTAACACACAACATGTCAAGATGGTAATAATACTATCTATTCCAAAAAATAACACCAGCTGTCAAGTGTTTGATAGTGACACACATATCATCCATTTCATTTAGAATGAAGATGAGTTCTCATCAAGCATGCAGGTTGACTTGCATGACTACTATGGTGACCAAGAGATCCATCTGAAGACAAACAAGTTTCCTAAAGGGTTGGTCACCCTAGATAAAATATTCACCCTTGATGATGAGTTTAAGGGTGAAGAAAATAATATGTGTGCAGTGCAAGAAGACTACAATCTAATAATTATTGCACCTGGAAAGGAGTTACTACTCAGTAAAGATTACGCAAATGGTGAAAATAGGCCTTTATTTATCTCTGTCAAAAATACAATGACGTCTTCTCATGGAGTATGAAGACCTCAAAGGATTTGATCCAAGTGTTTCTCGACACTCCATTGACCTTGATCATAGTATAAAGCCCACCAAACAAAAGCATAGACTAGTAATTCAAAAAATATAACCCCTCATGATGAAAGAGTTGTCTAAACTCATTGAGGTGAATATCATTTTTACCATCAAGTACTCTACTTGGGTCATGAATCTTGTTCCAATACGTAAGAGGAATGGTGAAATCCATCTTTGCATTAATTTCAAATATTTGAATAAGGAATCCCTCAAGGATCATTATCATCTACCTTATATGTAGATTCTATAGTCTACGGTAGGTGTGCAAAGATTCTCTATACTCGACGGGTATTCAGGATTTAATCAGATTTTGGTCAAGGAAGAGGAAGAGGATCAATTCAAAATGACGTTTATGACTAAGTGTGGAACATATGCTGATCAAAATATGCCCTTTCATCTGTCAAACATAGGTGCGGCATTCCAACATTCCATGGATATTTCCTTCAAAGGTTACATCAATGAGTTCATATTGGTTTACCCTGATGACATAACAATATTCTCAAAGCAAAGCACATATTATATAGCACATCTAGAATAAGTCTTTGAGAGATTCAAATATTTTAGGGTGTCTCTTAACCCCAAAAAGTCCAATTTTGTTGTGCAACAACACAAGCTATTGGGCCATGTGGTTTCAAAATATGGAATTACAATTAATACTGAGGGTGTTTTAGCTATCTTGGCCCTCTCCTTATCAGCGCACAAGAAATCCTTTCAGTCATTTCTCAGTAAAATCAAATTTGTTAGGTGCTCCATCCATAACTTTACAGGGCTAGTTTAGCCCATCACCCTCATGCTCAAGAAGGACATGGCCTTCAAGTGGACAATAGAAGGAAGAGAGAGATTCAACAAGATCAAGAAGAAAATTACTTGCATGCCAACATTCATCAACCTGGATTACTCAAAGGATTTCATCCTTTATTCCTATGGTGTTGATGCAAGTGTCATTGTTTTCCTGACATAATAAAATGAATAAATTTTGGAGTAACCAATGGCTTTCTTCAGTTAGAAACTAAATGATTATGAATTGAGATATAATCACATACATAAATAGGTCTACGCTATCATGTGTGTGCTCAAAACGTTCAAAAGCATGATTTCCATAAATAATATCAATGTGTTAGTTTCCCACTCTTCTGTTAGAGACTTCATCATGGGATAAAAGATTAATGAAAAGAGAGCGGGATGGGTGACCAAAATCATGGAGTATGATGTGACTATCAAAGCCATGAAGTTAGTTAGAGGTAGAGCGCTCTGCAAACACCTTGCTGAGAATGCATAGGATGAACCTGAGACTTCATTATTTCTGTATGAAGATCTCCCACATGTAGAACCTGAACAGAATGATACCCCTGGTGCACATGACTGGATGAAGGACATGATCACATTCCTTTCCAAGGGATCATATCCTAATGTTCTAAACAAAGCACAAAGGATACATCTAAGGTTGTAATCTATTCCATATGTGTTGATTGATGGTATTATCTTCAAGAAAATCTTGATGGCATGATATTGAGGTGTATCGATGACGCGCAGACTGAAAAATTGTTAGCAGAATTTCATGATGGATTCTTTGGTGGATAATTCTCTACCAAAACTAAAATAATGAAGATCATAATGGCAAGACTCTTTTGGCATATCTTGTTTGTAGTTGCACACAAGTGGGTCATGAAATGTATAGAATTCAATTTCTTTACAATAAAAAATAAATTAGTAGTGCTTCACCTCCGACCAATCCAAGTGGATCAGCCTTTCGCACAATGGGGTCTTGACTTTATAGGCATGATCAACCCGCGTTTTAAGCATTGGCTATAATTGGTAGCTAATAGTTTTGGACTACTTCAACAGATGGATAGAATTTATCATGTTGAAGGAATCAACCAAGTCATTCATCCTTGACTTTCTCGAGGGGCTTGTTACAAGATTGGGTATTCCTTAAACCATTATCTCTGGTAATTCGAAGTCCTTCCTTGGTACTAAAATCTCTGGTTGGGCACCTATCCTGAGTATCTACCTGAAGACTTCTTCTAACTACTACCCTTAGGGTAATGGCTTGGTAGAATCAACAAACAATAACTTGATGAGAATCATGAAGCACATAATGAACATCAACAAAATACAGTTGCGTACCAAGGTCTCATGTGTGATCTAGGAAAATAGAATCACAGTGAAGAAGTCAATAAGAACTTTGCCTTATAATATTTTCTATGGAAAAGAGGCTACACTTCCTTTGATACTTGATTTGAATTTATTATCACTTTCCCATCAGCTAGAATTCAAAGGCACGTACCAGAGAGAAATTAGAATGCAGAACTAATTGAACTTGAAGAATCAATAAACTCTGTCATGATCAAGCTAGAACAAAATTAGTAATAAACAAGTAGTTTGATAGAAAGGCAAGGCCTCAAGCTTTCAAATTTGGGGACTTGGTTTTTAAGTGGGATGGTGACAGAGCCAAGCCAGCACACCATTAAAATTTTGATGCACTTTAAAGTGTCCCATATGTTATCAGTTCTTGCAAGGATACTAATTCTTTCGAGTTATCTCATCTTGATGGAGGTGTGTTATCAATTCCAGTCAATGGGATGCATCATTTTGTATATATTAGAGTATTTTTCATTCCTCCAAGTATGTTGCATGCATATTGTTTTTTATACATAGTTCTTCTTCTCACATGATTCTTGCATGTGCATTTTTTTTGTTTCCAGGATATAATTCATCTTCCAATAGTTTTTAGTAGTTTTGTAGGGTTAAAAAAAGAGTTCAGAATATGATCCAAAGTGACTTCAAGGGCATTTCTTCAAGATCCCATATCAAAATTTCATGATTGTTTAACATACTTCATGCCAAATAGATGCTCCATGATATTGATCTCCTTCATCGAGCAGGTAGATAGCCTTGAAAGTCTCCAAAATGTTATCTAAAATAACTCTCCTAGTTATTTGGACAACTTACATTTCTATTCTAACTCTGAGGTTCTACATTACAGGTTGCACACACTACAATTATTTGTTGGCAAATTCCTTTGGTTACAGATTCCTCATGTGACCTTATGCACTTCCCATTTCCTTCATCTTTTCTTTTTCTTTTCATCTTTGTTCCATTTTCCTCACGTGCACTCCTTGTGCACTCGCCTTCTTATAAGTATTGCATGTACCCTTAGAATGTGCCTTGTAAATGCTTCTCAAAAGTAGCTAAGTCCTTAGAATCCTCGTGTTCCCTCTCCATATGCAACACATAATACTTTGTAATAATTTCACCTCAATCATACATTCCTCTAGAAATTTTTCATCCCATTCCTTTCACATGAAAAAAATTTCATCTGTCTCTTTCCTTTGTTTTCTTCCTGCGCCTTGCTCTTCTGCACGTGTACCTTTTGTGCCTCCCTCTACACCATTCTATGCCACATGGCACCTATCATTTATTGAGTGTACTACATGCAACCAATCAAAGCTTTCCAATAGGGCACCAAATCTTTACAACAAACCAATGAGAAACACATGACATACAAAACAAAGAACTTGCACAGTTGGCTGGATTTTCAGTCAATCAGTGCATGCCACATGTCTTGCATATTAGATGGCTCTGAAATTTTCCAGCAACCATATATTTTACTACAGGGATCTGACACACTCACACCCAGTCTCATTTGAATGTTTCTAACATCATTTATAGTGTAGGATATTCAAATTCAAATTTTAGTGTGATTTGGTAGGTGAGAAATGGGAAAACATCTCTGAGGTCATTAATGAGCATATCTGGTTGCTCCAATTACCCAATTTGATATGTATTTTTCCTCCTTTCTTCTTCTTCATGCCAAACAGACATATGGAAGTGTATTTTATAGATCTATAGGTAGATTTATAGGAATTGAATGTTTTTGTTAGTGGTTTTATTTTAAATTTGAGTTTTCCTTCCTCTCCTCTTCTTCCTTCATCTATAAATGTAAGAGAATTACTCATTGTAAAGGTTTGGACATTTTGTATCCTTTAGTGTTCGCTAAGGATCATATATCTCTACATTTTGAGTTGCAAACCTATAGATCTAGTTCGTGCATGTGGATATCATCCTTTAAACGTGATTGTAATTGACTATGCATGCCTAAAAGTAATAAAAACATCATTTTGTGGCTATTCTCTGCCTTAACATGTTTATATTCTTCTTTCTTTCCTTCTCTTTGCATTGTGTGCTTGAATTTTTCATTTTAAAATTCCTTGTAGTTGCATCTTATTATTGTGTCTCATAAAACCAATAGTGTGAATGCATCATGTCCTAGGATACATGTGCCTAGCCTCCCTTCACGCTTTCACCTTCATTTTCACTCTAAACAAATATTTTTCATCCCACTTTTCTGGTGTTATCACCTCCCTTAGTTTAGTTTTCCCTTTCTGCACATCCTTATATCCCTAGTCCCTTAGCATTATTAGCTTAGATTACCCTTTCATCATTAGGAGTAACAGTAGAAGTATAAATAGATAGAGGAACCAGCCTTCTCCGAAGGTCTGTCTCAATCACATGAGGTCTCACACTTGGAGACAGTCCCATTGTTGAATCAAATAACTCAGTTCTTTCATATATGAGATGTGGGTGCAATTTTAAGGAATCAATATGGATTTTTTAAATGAATTGTGGGCACATGTAGATTATATTTTCAACCACCTCCTAGAGGAATAATGCAATTTTGTTTCCCATGAGGATGAAGAGGATAATATGTAAAGCTCGAAAGATTTATCTATGCAAGCCATCTTGAAGGATGTAGAAGAGACCTAAGACCCCCAACTTAGTCTCGAGCTCTTTACTCAGGCTATGGAAATGCAAGATATGTATAAATATTTTTGTGCTTCTCTTCTTGATACACCAACATTTGATGTCAAGATGGAACAATTAGATGGGTTGAGGTCCTCCCCAACTCCTTGGTCAGTGAGAGGGAATATGAGGATATGTCTTTCCCTTTTGTTCTTTGCGAAGAAGACCACAAGTGAAAAATAAGGAAGGTTCTCAAATCCATAATGAATATCCACAATCTTGAAGACATCTCCAACATGGAGGAAGATATTTGGTAAAATGTGGAGCCAATTTTCACTAAAGAGAGTTATTCATAACAAGGTGAAAATCTACAAAATCCTTGTGAATGTATTCAAGATCGAATCGTTCTCACTTCCATGGGATGTCCTATCAGTATGGAACAAGAATCCACAATGTTGTATTCACTCAAGGTTCTAGGAGGTTTTTATGACAAAATCAAGGATTGGAGTTGTGAGAATGATATCGAAACCAATGTTGAGTGGATGTATATTGAAAAAAATTGTTTCAAGAAATGAAGCGAGGATGCGCATCAATATTTTAAGAGAATTAAAAAATAGATTACACTCACCATTTCCCAAGCTCTGATTTTCCTTGAAAACATTTCCATGTTGCATCAATTTCATGAAGATGATGAAGACATCTGGCCTAGTGATTTGACATGTATTCCAAAGTGATATGTTTAGAGAAGTTGGTGAACGAGAAGGAAATACATTTTTTCCCACTCCTTCCAAGTTCCTTGCTAATGTAGGAGATGATTTCATGTTACAATTCAGGAAGGAGGAATGTTTTCTTGACAAGATCAATTTCACACTTTTTAAGACATGGAGAAATGGTGTCTCATTATCGCAGGACATCAAATAATATATGTAATATACAAAGGCTCCAAACGGGTGACAAAGATTACATTGGATGTAAGGAATTTCTTAGTATATTCTGAATATGAAGATGAAATATTGGTGTGTCTCCTTTTTCAAGCCATGAAAATCCATCATAGGGGCATGGTATGATCAAAAAGAATTTTTTTTCTTCAATTTTCATCCTTTAGTATGATGTTCCATAATGGAATATAATTTACTCAATATATTTCCGGGTATGTGTACACTATTTCCCAAACTCTGTAAATATTCCTCCCCTTGTATATAATTTCAAGTTTTAGTTGTATTTTTTTTCCCTTTTGGTTTGTTTCCCTTCTATTTTGTGTGTGTGTGTGTGTGTGTGTGTGTGTGTGTGTGTGTGTGTGTGTGTGTGTGTGTGAACAAACTAAATTTAGATTTTGGGATTCTTCATGTTATGTCCTCATTGTGAGTGATCCACAACATGTCCCAAAGATAGAGCCAACTATTTATATGTTTTTTTACAAAGGAAAATTTCAAATTTGAAAGCATGACAACCATACCCTACTGTGAATATTTTTTATTGAATGCCATCCCAAGATCTCCTCTAGACCATCCCATCCCATGTATTGGGCTTGTATTATTATTCCAATTGGTTTTGTGTGTTCTATCATCATTTCCATCAGTGGTTTAGGTAGAATCAAAATCATTCAAGTACTTATGAGGAGCAATTTCTCAAGGAAAATTTTTAAGTAACTAGGAATTACTATTATTAGCCTTCCTAGAATTGGTGCAGACCCCTTGGAGCTATATTAAAGGGAAGGGGTAATTAGGAGCTAGGAATGTTGTGCCAATTTTTTCAGAAGATTTTGGGAAGTTTATGAGGTTTTGCAACAAGTTCAGCAAAATCAGGTTTTCAAGGGCGAAGCAAATTGCAGTGAAAAAACAACCCCTAAGCTTTAGGAAGTGTTTCCATTAACTTTGTAAAGATTTTTAGGTCAAAAAATATAATTGGAAAGGTATTTCAGATCCCTAAATGATGATGTTTTCACATATTAAATAAGACATACGAAATTCTACCAACAATCTAATTTCAGCACGCATAATCTATGAACATGAAGGAAAATCCTATTTTAGGAGGTTTCAGGATGAATCAAGGAATGAGACCCCTCCCATTATTCTAAAAATGAAATTTACAGTCAAATTCATATAGATAAGTATATGAAAAGGCATCCAACCACTCAAATTATGCTTCCGTCAAGTTGCTCCCCAAGTTAATATCAAGGAGTTAGTCAAATTTATGGGTGGACACATGTCAAGCCCAGGTGAGGGCATACATTTTTTCACCAAATATCCCAAATTTTAGGGAAAATTGGTACAATTTTCTCCACCCATGCTCATCTTCTTCCCTGGTCACCGACATGACCTAGTTTCAGCCCTACAGTGCTTATTGCTCATTTTCTCTCTCTCCTCTGTCAGCCAATCCCCATCCTCCACTTGTCAATCCTAGATGAGGGAGAATTTTTTTACACCAACTATCTGAAACCCTTGGGATGGTTAGAACCAGAAAGTATTCCAATGTGAAGGATGAAGAAACAACTAAATTTTTGCATTTCTTATGCTACGTCTACTTCTTCCTGTGCGTGTGTACACGAACCATCACTACCAATAATATTATTTCTCATCCATTGCTTCTATTTCCATCACCCCCATTATTCATTTTAGTTCCATCCCACTTCATCCATTTCTACTATAACACCCCAAACATTTCTTTTTCAATCATCACCATGCAAAATAATTGTCAGAAGCTTCCATAAGTGAAAACCCTCAAATTCTTCATATCTCACAGACTACCAACTGGGTGTTCCTCAAATTGTGGCCACATATATTCCTAAAAAATTCATTCAAGTGGAAACAAGCAGTGTATTTAGAGGTGCACCCATTAATTTATAGCAGAAAACTCCAATAATTTTCTAGAAAAACTTCTTTAATTTCCCATTGCTCTGGAGAGCGGGTGAATCTAAAATTTTGAATGGATTATCTAGAGGAAAAAACCATCACAGAGAAGTTAATTTTCATCAATCCAAGGTGGGAAATAATGTTTCCAAAATACTCATGACTCCATTAATGGCTATCATGGTAGCTTTGTGCCTAAAGCTCGCACCAGGTAATTTCTTTATTATTTTTTTCCGAGCAATCTAGAGGGTGAAACACAACAAATTTTGGAGCATAAGATCAAGACAGAAATCCGAATCTAAAAATGTCATCCCCATCACAAATCAGGGCGATTTTGTATACTTACTAAAAATATCATATTATATGCTCCTCCATGTACTAAAAATAGCAAGCCCCTTGAATTGAAAGTATGGATCATCTGGAACAATATTAAAAGATGAAAAATGAAAGACAAGGAAAAAATGTCAATTTTCCCAAAATAACAGGTCATGGAAAAGCAACTTGATAATAATAGAAAGCTACTAAAAATGACAATACATCATAAAACAAGGAGTAGGATGTGTTGAAGAAGGTCCAAAATTTTCTATTGAAGCAAAATGAGGTGATATGTCCCCAAATAGTAGATCACGATCCTACCTACTAAAAATATAAAATCTCTATTTTGGGTGTAAAAAGTTGCAGATGTCCACACCTTCACTCATCTTTATACTTTTTGAACTCTTCATGTGGTCACAAGATGATATCATAGCTGAAAAATATAAATAAATCCTCCATAGTGGCATTGGCAGCATCATCTTAAGTTCAACTGTGTCTAGAAGCATAAAAGAGCATCGCATCGTGCAATGAGTGGATTCGTTAGCATCTCATACTGAGATAGCAGATTTGATCCTGATGAGTTGATTTAATCTCGGTGAGCTAGGAGTGAGTTAGGAAAGACCTCTCATCTTTCAAAGTAATAAAGGCCAAGGTTGCAATCTTGCAGTATAGCGTGTAAAACAAAGATGCAAGTAACGATAAATTATGAAAACCTAAGAAATGAGAGGGTGCATCTCACTCGCATTGTGAGATCAAGAATTTACCATCATGGGTGATGTTCTTGTTCATCTCAAGTTTACATTGGTGGATATTTCAACAGTGTTTATAAACACTCATTCAGAAACCCGAGGTGTCCACTCATCATGTAAAAGGTGGATATTGTGATCGACATCAGCAAGTTCTTCATCATAAGGAGATTCTTCATTGGATGTGACAACCTCTCCCTTCTTATCTCTATCTCCATCTTCTTTCTCTCCCCTTTATAGTTTTTCATTGGGCATAACCATTGTATTTTATATCATTTCATTAAGTGAATTTATAAAGTTACATTGTAAATTTCCCTTTAATTTATAAAAAGGGAACTTATTTCTCACTTCCTAGGAAGGTGAAAAGTCACATTGAATGAGACCATGAAGAGACATGTGGGGAGTAGGTGAAGAGTCAATTAAAATTGTTATAAATTAGGATGGCTTCTCCATTCCAAGGGATCTTGGAAGTTTTAGTTTTCTTTACCAGTTACGGATTTTAGTTATTGAACTCTTTATCAATGCACAAAAAATAAGATCTACACTTCTTCCAATTTATTATTTTCCCTTGCATTGTACAACTTGCATAAATTTCAATCACAGAAGGAGTTTTTCCTTTAAGATGCATGAATGTGTGTAACTTTTGTGCATGATTTCCTCTCATTTCTAACATTATAAAGATAGTTGTTATAAGAATTTTTTATTTCCTACCCTCCTCTCTTTTATGCACTTTGCAAGCACGGTGATCCAGTAAGAGTTTTGTATCTTTGGTAGATGAATGTAAGAACTTGGTGTCTACGTTTTTCTATTTCACTAGATAGATTCACTGTTTATTTCCTCTATATTGAATGTTTTAACTACTCTAGTTATTGGGTGTGAACTCTTCAATTGTCCTACTCACAACAATAACCTTCCTTTCCTAATTTACCCCCTTCATCTCTTATCCATGTGATTTCCTCACTTATACCCTGTACAAGCACTTTTTGACGAGTTTAGTGGAGTGTTCCTATTTGATTCCTATATTATTTTTCCAACCCACAACATTTATTAGTATTAGATTATTTATTATTCAATAATGGGAGTTGCAACATTCAATTTAGAGGGGTGTAACCCCGTGAACATTGGTGGAGATAACTAATTTTCCCAACTAAAAATTTTTCTCACCAAATATTTATGGAAACTCTACTAGGGAGAGATCTACCCAAGTGCACCCAAAAAAGGATCTCTTTCCAAAAATGCAATATATATATATATATATATATATATATATAAATATATCTAATCAAAAGAAAAATATTCAGAAGAATCATTTTTGAAGGCGAATACACCAAGGAACAAATCTGTGTCACATTCATTTTCTGCAAAAGAAATGAATAAATTTGCAGACTGGGGTAAAGTACCAATGAGTGACAATGAAGAAGAAGAGGATTGTTGAGAAAAGAAAAATTTTGATCAGCCATTGTTCTGGAACATCTCTTCTAAAGCTAATAAATTTAAAGGAAATAAGATTTGTACCATCTCCGTAAAAGCAAGAAAAATACTTTCCAGAATGGAGAAATTATTGTTTGTGAGGATCCCATCATCAAGTCATAGTCGTTAAAATTCAAGAAAAGAGTTGTTAAATGAAATAAAATGGTAACTGTTGTTGCAGACAATCAAGAATCCAAGAGATGGATGAAAAATATATAGAAGAAATACGAAAGGTTGTATGAAGGATAAGATGGTGTAGAATCCACTGAAGGTAACTTTTTCAACTTTATGCAGCTCACTTATAATCTGAGAGCATTGTCCTTCACCTCTCTCCCTCTAAATGATTTTATTGCATACAGTGTTGAAGAAATGGATATTTCGATAATATAATTTTTTAAAATACTTCTGAGTACAAAAGAAGGAAATTCTTATCTTAAAGCCTATGAAGTTTGGAAACATCCATTGGCATTACAAAAACGTTATGAACATCTTGAAGCACTTCGTCAAGTGGAGGAAGAAGAGGATATATATCATATGGATGAGGATCTTTATGAATGTTCGCACTATGAGGTATTCATACTTAGAAGATTATTGGACACTGTGGAAGAATGACATATCATTCAACCTTCTCAATTGAATTTAATCAACATAGTTGAATATGATGAAGAAGACATGGAGGTAGAACCTCCCTTCATTAACTCATTCTAGGTTGAGACATAGACCATTGGAGGAGCAATGGATTCAAGAGAGGAAGATTCCTATTACATTACATATGATTCAGTTATTTTCGAAGACCACCAATAATTAATAACTACCATATGATGAGTTCAAGGTAACCATGGATAATTTGCTTTGAAATTATGATCTTTCAATTAATGATGGAATGAAGATATGTGAATAATTTCATGAAATCCATCCCTCAATTTCGACTCAAGATGATGAATGCAAGGTATTCATGGATAATTTTCTTTCCAACTTTGAATTTTCAAGTGATGAGGAAATATGGCATGAAGGAATGGAGATATGTGAAGAATCAAGTTCCCTTCCTAATTTAATCATGGATGACCAAATGTAAGAGGCCAACTTCTTTCTTAAAGCCAAGTAGAATGAAAAATTCAAACATAACCTCTTCAAGGGATTAACTCCACCAATATCACTGAAGGAGAAGGATAATCATCATGATGAGTATGAAATACTCCATAATCCATATGAGAAAGAGGATTCTATAATGCATGATCAAGTTAAAGTTGAATATTTTTCCCATATTGTTTACCCAACATGGTCGTATGCTTCCCATCAAGATGAAAAAATATATTTTGAGCTCGAAGGAGTACCCTTCCCATGAAGTATGGACCTCTTCTCATTGTTACAAGGTGTTGTAAATCAAATATTCCCATACCTATGAGATGGTGAGACTTGGGAAATATAAATCATTGAAGAGGTGAACAGGGATGTTTTAAATGAATCATGGGCATGTGTGGATCATGTTTTCAACCATCTCCGAGAGGCACAATGCAAAGGTTTTTACCATAAGGATGAAGATGAGCATATGGAAAGATTGGAAGAGTTGTCTATGTAAGACATATTGAAGGTTGCGGAAGAGACCGAAGATCCCCAAATTAGTTTCGAGTTCCTAAATCAGGCTATAGAAGTGCAAGATATATATGAATTTTTTTTTTCTTCTCTTCTTGATACACCAATGTTTCATGTCAAGATGGAACAGATGGATGGGTTTGACGTCCTCCCCAAATCCTCGTTCATTGATAAGGAATGTGATGATATGTATTTCCCTTTCGTGTTTTGTGAAGAAGACTAGAGTTGTAAAATAAGGAAGGTTCTTAAGTCCACAATGAATATCCTCGTTCTTGAAGACATCTCCAACATGGAGGAAGATAATAGGGAAAATGTGGAGCCAGTTTATAAGAATATATAATTTTGTATTCTCTCGATATTTTTGGAGGTTTTGATGACAAAATCAAGGATTAAATTTGTGAGAATGATGTCAAAACCAATGTTGAGTGGATGGATATTAAAAAAAATACAAGAAATGAAGTGAGGATGTGCATCTCTCTTATGAAAGAATTCAAATTCAAATTACAATCACCATTTCCCGAGCTCCAATTTTCCTTGAACACATTTCCATGTTGCATCAATTTTATGAAGATGATGAAGACATCTAGCCTAGTAATTTGACCTTTATTCTTGAAAGAATTATTTTAGAGCAAAAAAGTGAGATGTTTAGAGAAGTTGGTGAATGGGAAGGAAATCATTTTTTTCTCACTCCTTCCAAGTGACTTGCTAATGTAGGAGACGATTTCATGTTACAATTCAGGAATAAGGAATGTTTTCACAACAAGATTAATTTTCCCACTTTTGAACACATGGAGAAATGGTGTCTCATGATCATAGGACATCAACTAAAATATGCAATATACAAAGGCCCCAACAGGTGACAAACATTTCTTTGGATTCAAGAACTTTCTCAGTATATTGTGAATACGAAGATGAAATATTCGTGTGTTTCCTTCTTCTCAAGCCATAAAAATCCATCATAGGAGCATATTAGGATCAAACTGTGACTTTTGTGCTTCAAAGGTTAAACTTTAGTCTTTTTTTCAATGATGACATGTAATTTACTCAACCAGTTGTCAGTTATATATACATTCTTTCCCTGCCTATATAAATATCCTTCCCCTGAATATAATTTCACTTTTCCAAATTTTTTTCCTTTTGGCATGTCTACTTTTTGTTTGTGTGTGTTTGTGTGTGTGTGTGTGTGTGTGTGTGTGTGTGTGTGTGTGTGTGTGTGTGTGTGTGTGTGTGTGTGTGTGTGTGTGTGTGTGTGTGTGTGTGTTTGGAAGAAATAACACTATAACCCAATGGATAAGGCACTGGTCCGTGAACTAAATTGAGATTCTGGGATTCCTCATGCTATTTCCTTGTTTTGATTGATCCATAACATATACCAAAGAAATAGCTAGTTGTTTTCATGTGATTTTATAAAGGAAAATTTCAAATTTGAAAACATGACAACCATACCCTACTATGATTTTTTTTATTTAAAGTCATTCCAAGCCATCTTTCAGATCATCCCATCCCATGTGTCAGGTCATTCCTATCCTTCCAATTGGTCTTGTGTGTTGTGTCATCATGACCATAGGTTATTTAGGCAAAATAAAAATCATTCAAGTACTTCTTAGGTGTTATTTCTTAAGGCGGATTTTCAAGCAGGCCTAGGAATGGCTATTCTTAGCCTTTCTATGATTGGTGCACACCCCATGGAGATGTATTGAAGGAAAAAATTCATCATGAAGAGGTAATGAGGAGCTAGTAACATTGTGCCACTTTATTTGGAATATTTTGGGAAGTTTCTTAGGTTTTAGAGTAAGTTCAGTGAAAGCGGGGTTTCAATGGTGAAGTAGTTTACAGTGCAAAAACAGTCCCCAGGTTTTGGGAAGTGATTATAGAAGCTTAGTAAATATTTTGAGGTTAAACAAACATCTTTGGAAAGGTATTTCAGAGCCATAAAAGATTTAGGTATCACATATTTCATAAGACAAAATAAATTTTGCACACAACCTGATTTCAACATGCATAATCTATGAGCATGAATAAAAAGCCTATTTTTAGGAGGTGTTAGGAAGAATCAAGGAATAATATACCTCCCATTGTTCTCAAACTGAAATTTCCAATAAATTTCATATATATAAGTTCATGAAAAGACATCTAAACGCTCAAGTTACACCTGTCGTCAAGTTGCTCCCCAAGGTAAGATTAAGGAGTTAGTCAAATTTCTGGGTGAACACATATCAAGCCCAGATGGTGGCACACTTTTTACACCAAGCATCCCAAATTTTTGAGATTTTTTGGACATAAAATTGTTCTTCAACCCATGCTCACGTATCCTTCCCTGGTCAGCCATGATGTGGCCTTTTTTGAGCCTAAATAGCCCAGTTAAGCCCTCATGCACTCATTTTTCTAGCCACCTCACCTCTTCGCCTAAGAAAATCACAGAGTCCGTCACTTGTGGAGCCAACAAGAGAGGGTGCACAATTTTTTGCACCAACTATCCCAATTTTTTTGGATGGTTGGGAGAAAAAATATTTCCCATGCCCATGCTCATCCCCTTCCTAGGTCACCCCTATGACCTTGTCTTATGTTGCCCCAAGTGATTTAAGTGATTTTTGGCCAATTTCTCAACAACATATCAATGAATGCCACTTGGACTAATGGGATGGGGGCATCCATTATTTGAAAAAATTGCTCCCAGCATTTTTTGGGATTCTTGGGAAACTTTTCAGGTCCATCCCAATCCCATGAAGATTAAAAATGCCACTATTTCATAAAAATTCCAATTGTTGCACTACTTCTCCTTCATGCGTGTCATAAAAAAAAATCGTTTTCGAGAAGCTTCCAAAAGCGTGAACACATTACCCCCTCATTTTTCTATAGATATCTCAAAAAATAAACTTTATATCCTCCATTAAACCTGAAAATTACTCAAACACCATGGAAAATCTCTCTCAAAACATCCGTAGTTGATGCAAAAGACGAAGAATATTTCAGAGGTCGGCGAGCAAAGGAATTTAGAACAAAAAACTCTACCAAGGTTTGGGATGAGTTTTTCTTCTCCAAATTACCTCGTATTATCCATTTGAGAGCAGGTAAATCTAATACATTGAATGTATGCATCTAGAGAAAACATCAATGACAAATGAAGTGAGATACCTCTTCACTTCAAGGTTTCAGTAGGTGGGAAATCATGTGAAAATTGGAGGAAATGATCCCTGAATCCATCAATAGCTGTCATGTGAACTAGATTTTGTGCCATGAAGTCCCGCATTCTTTTAGGGATATGGAGGATTTATTTATCATTATAATTCTTACCTATCACATGAATAAATCACGAAACCTACAACGTTTTATCATTGAATTCATAAAGATCTGGACAAGGAAAACCCTTGAAAATTGGATAGAAATGTCATCCCCATGAAAAATCTGAGGCCATTTCACGTGAAACTTAGTAAAAAATGCCATGATTTTATGCTCCCTCATTTTTTAGAGATATGGAGGATTCCTATTAATTTCAATTATGAATTATTCCCTAATAATAAAAATAACATGCAAAATGAAAGCTAGGGACATGATTTCAATCTTCCCAAAATAGTCAGGTTAGGGAAAATTCAGACTTGAGAAAAACCCTTGAAAGTTACTAAATATGACAGATGCACCCATTGATTGAGAAGTATGAACTTTTCAAGACATTTTTCATAAGGTCATATCCGAAGCTAACCCATGAGTAGAAATTTCTAAAAATAGCATATGTCATGCCCCTCTACATTCTAAAAATAGTAATTTCATTGAATTTCAAGTTTGGATGCACCCAAAATTGTGCAAAAATGGCCTCGTAAAATAGAAGGCAAGGGAAAATGGCAATTTTTCCAACTCTTCAGCATGGTCTGGGAAAAGTAGCTCATAGATAAAAATTGAAACTTGAAAAAAATAGCCTCCATGGTTGCCTTAGAAAAAAAGAGTCAGTATGGAGTTTTCTAACTAGGTTCAGAAGGTGAAACTGGAGCAGAGTATCACACGGTGGAATAGGTGGATTCATCATCATCTCAAAGGGAGCTAGTCAATTTGATCATAGTGAATTGATTTGATCTCAGTGAGCTAGTATTGAGCTAGGAAATAGCTCTCATATTTCACAATAATAAAGGCTAAGGTTGTAATCTTACAATATAGTGAGCAAAATAGGGACACAAGTAATGACAAATTGTGAAAGCCTACGAAATGAGAGGGTGACTTTCACTCTCATTATGTGATCATAAATGTACCATCATGAGTTTTTTTTTTCATCTCAAGTTCACATCAATGGATCTTTCCATAGCGTGTCTAACAACTCATTCTATAACCTGAGGTGTCCATTCATCATGTAAAAGGATAATATTGTGATCTTCATCAACATGTTCTTCATTGCAAGGAGGGTCTTCATGAGATGTGAAAACATCGCCCTTCTTCTCTATTTCTCCCCCTTATTTCTCTCCCCTTTCTAATTATTCATTGTGCATAATCATTGTATTTTATCACATTCACTTAAGTGACTTTATAAAGTTAGATTATAAAAGTACCTTTAATTTATAAAAAAGGGAACTTATTTCTCACTTCCTAGGAAAGTGAAAAATCACAAATTGAATGAGACCACAAAGAGTCATGTGGGGAGTAGGCAAAGAGTCAATTCACATTACTATAAATTGGGATTGCTTCTTCATTCCAAGGGATCCTGAAATTTTTTAGTTTTCAGTAACATTTATGGATTGTAACTATTGAAGTTTGTATCAATGCAGAAAATATAAGAGCTACATTTCTTCCACTTTCTTTATTTTCCTTGCATTGCACAACTTGTGTAAATTTCAATCAAGGAAGGAGTTTTTACCTTCAAGATGTATGAATGTGTGCAAATTTTTGTGCATGGTTTCCTCTCATCGTTTACGTTATAAACATAGTTGTTATAAACATCTTTTGTTTCATTCACTCCTCTTTTTTATGAACTTTACAAGCAAAATGATCCCTTAAAAGATTTATATCTTTAATAGACGAACCTGAGAATTTGGTGTCTAGGTTTGTTTTTTTCACTATATAGCTTCATTGTTGCTTTCCTCTAAATTGAATTTTTTAACTACTCCAATTATTGGGTGTGAACTGTGCAATTGGTATACTCAAAACAATAACCTTACTTTCCTAATTCCAGGGTTCATTTTAAGACACCTCTTTAAAATTGTAGGTGGAAAATACCTGGCGAATATCCCCGGAACCAGTTTCAGCGAAAGGTGAATTTGACAGTATTCCAAAGATGAATTTTCACCTAGTTTTTCGAGCTGGAGAAATTAGAGTTCCAAACATGGTTTCACCATTGATGCGCGACAATACAATGTCAACAATTATTATTGACGCGTGTCAAGACAACATCAACAGAACCCATTGACGCGCTTCGATGTTATCTACTGACGTGCGTCAATGGCCTCTGTTGACGCTTGACAATGGATTCAATTGACACGTCAATGGCTCCAATTGACGCGCGTCAATGGTTTTTATTGACGCGCGTCAATGGTTTTTATTGACGTGCGTCAATAGAAACTATTGATGCGCGTCAACAGAGGCCATCAATGCGCGTCAACTTAAGCCTTTGACGCGTGTCAATTGGAGCCATTGACGTGTGTCAATGGGATCTGTTGGCGCGCGTCAAGGTGACCTATTGGCGTGCGTCAATAGAATTTGTTGACGCACTTCAATAGAATCAATTGATGCGTGTCAAGAGGGCACATCGATGCTCGTCAACAGAGGCTATTAACGCGTGATTTGGCCTATAAATACCCTCCAGCTGGTCATTTTCTCATTTACACTTTCCGGCTCTCAATTTTTTGCAGGTGTCCCTCATTGTCAAAGACGCAAGCACGACTATAATGTCAACTTCACATGCTTCCTAACTGCAAGCTCAAGAAAAAAATCAAGAGAATCCAATCCAATCCACAACCAAGATCATCTACAGGAATCCCTTGTGCCCTCACATCCATACTATTTTAAAGATGTCTTCTGAATATAAAGATTTGATGGATGCGTGTGAGTTTATAGGGCTCGTTAATATGCCCTATTTCGAAACAGATTTGGATATTTTGAATTACCTTATGTCATCCTACAATTCAGAGGACGGCCTTTTTTATGTGACTCTGAATGACGGCCAAATGTTCCAATTCAGTATTGAAGCAAATGACATCCATTGGTTTACAGGCCTTCCGTTTAGAAATTTACCAATTGTTACAACGAAGGTAACACTCCTGGAAGAAGACAAGAAATTTCTCGAATCAACGTTCAGTTTCCATGTTGATTGTAAGTATAATTCATTTTAATTCATCATTTTTATTCTTTTTTTTATTCTGATACAATTTGATGTGATAAATTTATATTAATTCTCACTGTTTGGAATTTGCAGCCCATGTCAATAAATCCAGGCGTGGTGTGGATACGCAATCAATTGCACACCACTTTCTTGCTGCAGTTATTTCATTTTTTCAATCCAGAATAGTTTTGCAGGGTCACCAAACAGATATACCAAATTGGGCCATTGCATACATAGTTGGAACTATCTCAAAACAAAAATTTGATTGGTGCACCTATCTATAAAAATAATAAAAACTGACATAACAAATTCAAAACTTTTAGAAAAACCTGTCATTTATTCCACAAACTATCTCCTTGGCCTTTATTACGAGGCACTTTTAAATTTAAAAGATAAAAAAATTCCTACTTGCACTGACGAGGAGTTGATGAAGTTGTCAATTCCATTTGAAGAACAACAAGTATAAACTATTTAGTTTGTATTTCAATTTTCGACATTGCACTGCACATTGCACATTTATTAACACTTAATGTTTTACATAGAAGATTTATTGAATCCCTTCCCCAAAAAAATTCGTTATCAAGAGGAAGAGGCCAACAACACGCTGAGGCTTCGGGAGACTCCCAATCTGAAATGGAAGCTCACTCCTCTCCAAACCCTCAACAGTTTGAACTCGTTAAATGCCAGAGAAGTAATACCTTCTCATATATTATTTACAAATTCCAAATTTGTAGTTTTATTTTTCAATTCAAATTTTAACCAAATGAATTGACATAACATTTAATGTTGATGACATTGCAGGGACTTTGGACCATACACGTGTTTCAGAAACTCAACCTTCTTCCCCAACTCACTCCATACAGTCGCATGCATTCATATCTTCTGAACAAACACCGAATACAACTCCTACATGGCCACCCTTATCACCACGAAAAACTACCCCTCGACAACAAGGTACAACTTTTTGATAGTACGTTTAATTTCGTAGTTTTTGCCTTTTTGAATTGTTTTCCTATTTTTCATGTTTTTTCTTGTACTTTTCAGCACATTGTAGTCTTGATCAAACTGCAACACTGACACCCACTCAACCAATAATTTTTAAAATTCCAACCATAGGAACAGTGAAAAAGAACATTGGTAAACGCGTGTCAATTGCTCCGGTGCCCAGCGGGACACTAAACATTGCCTCCTCCTTTTGAATTCCAACTCTCTCACTTGGTGGCTTGCCTAGTGCAATGGGCATATTGGTTTTGAACAATATAAATTTAGATGAAGATTATTTGGGAATTGATAGCAATGACCCAACTATTTTTTTCAATACCCATGACATGATTCAAGGCCAACAGGTATACTTCAATTTAAATATGCTTTACAATTTTGAATTACATTTCAATTTAAATTTATTTATCTGAATCTTGATTAATTTTATCACAAACAAGATCAGGCCACCCAAAGGCAGAAACAAGTAGCAGTTGATCTTGTTGAAAGCCCCCATACTTCTCCAGCAAGATCATCTTCATCAGATTCAGATAGTGAATAGTTGCTACCTTTTCCTTTGGAGAACTTAATTGGTTATGATTGTCAATCCCATGTCAGTGAGTTTATTCTACCTCATATCAATCAGCTTATAGAATGGGAGAGAAGGGATAAAGTTATTATCAATGAGATTATTAGTCGTTATGAAAATTATTGGCAATGGGATAGTTTATACGCTGCAGTCCAAAAGCAACCTGCGAAGATGGATTCCTTACTTACCCAAGTAAGAAGTGGGACTGTCGCGTATAACAACAACTATAAAGACAAAATTTTGGATAATTCACTAAACAAATTGGAAAATATTAGTGCCGAGGCCCAGGCATATTTTAACAAATGGTCTAAGGACAAGGATTTGGTAGCAATTACAAATGCCGAAAGAGATAGAGCGGTTGTAAGTACTAACACTTTCAAACAAAAATTCTTGTTAATTTGAAATTTTTATTTTTTAGTAATATTTTGAATTGACATTACTCGTCTTGTGTAGTTGAAATATGAAAATTTGAAGAGTCAAGCAAAGGTATTGCAAGTTCACTTGGAAACAACGAAGAACAATTTATCCGCAGTAAAGAATTTGAAGAAAAATATTGTTTTGGTTAACAAACAAAACAATACACTAAAGAAGATAATTAAAGAGCATGGCTTCGACCCTGACATATTATTCAAAGCTAAGACAGCAGCTGATCCAAATTTGCTGTCGCATGGAGATGCGACAAATCAAGAAGAAAGAATTTTTAAAAATATGGATAGTGCTGTGGAAGATCTTGTAAGTTTTGGGGTTATTTTGGCTGTTGGGGAAAGGGGTACAGCCACAGTGGAAGAAACCGTTGGGGAAAGGAGCACATGAGTAGAAATGGATAAAGAAAAAGAGGGTTGAAAACTTGAAAATTTTATTATTGTGGAAACTTTAAATATTGAGTGTGGAAACTTTTAATATTGAGTATGGTATTTGAATTTAATTATATGGATTTGATAGCCTTTTAAAATTTGAAATACTATATAATCTTTCATTTTGATTGCATATGGATTTGATATGGAGTTTATGATTTTTGGTTTACTCTTAATGGTGATTGCATTAGATGGGGATTATCATGAATTATATGTATGTTTCTTGTTTACTTGGATTATCATGAATTGTATGTGGACGTAGATGATGAATGATGATAATGGATAATTGTTTTACAAACATGGAATGATGATAGATGATGATGAAAGATGATGAGTGACGATAATGATGTGATATATATGAACGATGATCAATTTAATGTGGACGTAGATTTATCTTCAAGCACAATAAATCTTCGTCTCTAGACATTTAAACTTGTTTTAAGATAATTCTTCATATCTATACTTGTAATGATATGATCATAATGTCATTAGAATGGATATAGATGATAAATAAATGGAATGTGTTATAATGGATATAGATGACATTAATGATTAGAATGGATATAGATGAAATTAGAACAGATATACTTGTAATGATATGATTATGAATTGTTTTAAAAACATGGAATTGTTTTAATAAATTTAAATTAGATAAATAATTGTTTTAATAATAATTGTAGTGTCAGGACTCAGGATTATGATAATGATATGGTGATGATATGATATATGGATGATGATGAATTTTATGTGGACGTATATTATAAATTATATAATGTATCGTGGATTATGAATTGTATAGTATAGAAATATCTTCCTCTGTAAAATTCAATTGTCATTTTATCACACAGTTAAAAAATATATATCAAAGCATTTTGTAAATATAAAAAATAAATTAAACATAATTGTAAGAAATCAAGAAAGAATCATCACTGGTAAGAAATTAAACATAATTGCAAATATGATAGGGTTTAACTTACCTCTTGTGTATTAGATTGTTGTGAAATCATCAATGGTAATGTGCTAGATCTTTTTTTAAAAAAAACTCAACATTAGAAATGGATTAGTAGATAGAGGGGTGAGTTGCCTGACATTGTCAGTCCTGAGAAGTGCTAGCTTCCTCGGATGGATGTCAACCCATGTTTTCCAAAAAAATAAAATATTGTATTTAAATAAATGTAAATATATAGAACTGTAACATCTTTAATGATAACAAGAGCTGAAAAAATGTAAAGTAACAAACAATAAGATTAAGGTGAAGAAGATACCTATTTAAAATTGAAATCATCACTGGTAATGTGCTAGATCTTTGTTTTAAAAAAATTCAACACAAGAAATGGATTAGTAGATAGATGGGTGAGTTGCCTGACATTCTCAGTCCCGAGAAGTAACAGCTTCCTCAGATGGATGTCAACCCACGTTTTCAAAAAATAAAAATATTGTATTTAAATAAATGTAAATATATAACTGTAACATCTTTAACGATAACAAGAACTGAAAAAATTGAATAGTAACAAACAATCAAATTAAGGTGAAGAAGATACCTCTTTAAAGTTGAAATCATCACTTCCACTGGTAATGTGCTAGATCTGTGTTTTAAGACAACCCAACACAAGAAATGGATTAGTAGATAAATGGGTGAATTGTCTGACATTGTCAATCCCGAGAAGTACCAATAAAAAGATTGTAGTTAAATAAATTTAAATATATAGACTTGCAACATCTTTAACGATAAAAAGAGCTGAAAAAAATGTAAAGTGACAAACAATAAGATAAAGATAAAGATAAAGAAGATACCTATTTAAAGTTGAAACAATCCATTATCAATAGCTTCATCAAACTCGATGTTGTCTTCTGTAGAATGTGATGATGAGCCAATTACACTCTCAAGGTTTGGAATATTTGTACTTGTAGTTGTATTATTCACACCTCTTCTTTCGCAAAGGGAATTCCAATGCGCAATTGCTCTATCGAACGGAAAGGTTTCGATGGAGTATCGAGAAACATAACACCTCATACAACTTTCCAAATTTTTATCCAACCTGTTTCTCAGTTTTCATTTTATAAATGCTAATGCACTGAAAACCCTTTCGTCCTCCACAGACCCCAAAATCATTGTTTGGCATAACTCATATAATCTCAAATATTCACTGATATCTTCTTGTAAGATAGAACTTTGATAGATTCCTCGACACAGCCTTGTAATAGCACCACTTTAAGAAGGTTCGTCTAAAATTTTATATTGGTTCCTCATTGTTGTTGCAAAATTTGTTGATTGAAACTTTAATAAATCAGCATTCAGTATACCTTTGATTTCCATACCCTTGAGCTCTGAAGTCTTTGTAAATTGTTCCATTATTATACCCATGGATTTATGGAAATGCTTTCTGACAAAGTCTGCACGGCCACCTTCAGTATTCCAAAAATTAGGATTCATCACACCCATGCAGTGTTCAAAATTGAGCCCGTCAGAGCCCGTCAAAGGGCTTCTAACCCGTCAGAAAAGTGCAGAAAAATTTTGGCCCGTAAAAAGAAATTCAAAATATAAAAATTGTTTGACAATGTCGAAGCGTAGCATTTTAGTAAAAATGTCATATGAAGGGTAAAATTTGAAAATGTCACTTAGGTAGTTGAGAATTTGGAGGGATAGGCTGAGGCAAGATGACATTTAATGTTTTAAGTAGCTTGAACACGTCTTTGGAGGGACAGTGACACCATTGACAAAGAACAGAGTGCAGTTGCATTATATTAATTATGTGTTGTAATTGTAAAGATTTGTATTGAAATCCCCTTCGGCTCATTGAATTTGCTAAAACATGGCTTTGGAGGGACAGTGACACCATTGACAAAGAATAGAGTGCAGTTGCATCATATTAATTATGTGTTGTAATTTGTAAAGATTTGTATTGAACTCTAGTCTCCTACTCTCCACCTCACACGGTCACACCATCCACAGTTGAAGCCTAAAATTCCACATAAACATTAACTCAAACTATATCCCATGTGCAAATGAATAAAAAAAAAATTAATTGGAGATTCAGCCACCAGCACAGACTGTATTGAATGCCATTGCCAATAGAGGAGTTTAGAATCTAGATGCTCACGAAACTGGAAAACTATTACCTATAGCCTACTGCCATATTGTGCGTGGTACATAAAAAAAATAGATGATTGACAGGGCGCCTCAATGAAAATTGTTCAAAAAACTGTGGATTATTAATTTGACAGTTGTTTCACAAAAATATGGGGCAGACTCCAACTATACATTAATTTGATTTGAGTTGAAGACAATAATACATGCAACTACACATTAAAAATCTCATTTGGATTGTGGAGAGGGCTAGTACGTTGTATGAGTTTGTAAGGAAAATAAGTATTTCATCATTTTCATATTTCTATTCAGCGCTGAGGGGCAGACTGGTTCATACAAATTAAGGTACAGAATCAAAGGGACCAGTTGGGGTATTGCTTTCATCTTGCTTCAGACATTGAAACAAGTACACTTGTGAGTCAGCTTATACTAAAAATAGAATAAACTCTGCACAGTTTATATTTTCATTACTAAAAGTATTGATTAAAAACTTCTCCATCTTAAAATTAAATATTATTGTAGTTATTGAATGAATTTTAAGTTTTGTATTCTATGATTGATGAAAGTAAAAATTCAAGAGTATGCTATTACATTTAACATTCAATTGCACTTTTGGAGAACAAATAAGTGGCAGAATTATTTGCCACTTCAAAATTGTCTTTTCTTTAACATCTCTGCAAGATGTTTTTATTGTTGTTTTTATTTTTGTGAAAGAATTTAAAATAAAAAATAAAAAAATTATAAGCTCTACTCAAGTGTGCTTACATAATATATTGTCTGAAAATGGACAGAAAACTTATTTAGTGTTGAACATTGAACTTTGAGGGAGTGGCTGCTTTAACGAGGAGTAGTTCACCAAGCATGAAGAGGTAAGGAATCCATGACCCTTTGTTAGTGCAATCTTACATTTGAGATTTTAGTGTTGCATGATTATACAAATTACTCTAAATTATTTTCTTAAATATTCTCTAATCTCTAATTGTAAATTGTCAAAATAATACACAAAAATTCATGTGAAAACACTATTTTGATATTTTTATAATTATTTCATTGGAATAGGTGACGAGTGTCGTGTAAGAATTTTTAGAAAATGGCTTCCATTGGTTGTCCAAAGAAGGATAAAAAACAATTGTCACTTGTTGATGCATTTGGCATCTCTCGGCATTCTAGTCAACCATGTGATTCTCAAAATGAAGAATTTGATATTTTTGCACAAGAAGAGCACGAGTTAGATGGAGCAGAATTTGGGGAAGAGGAACACCCATCAAAGAAACCTAAAAGGACATTCAAAGCCAAATGGAAAAAAAGATTTCCATGGGCTTATGCTATAAAAGACTGCAATGGTGTAGAAAGGATAAAATGTTCTTGGTGTGTCAAATATAAGAGAGATACTCCATTTTCTAAAGATGGAAGCACCACCCTTCAAGTTAGTGGCCTTCTTACCCATGCAGAATCAGATCCTCATAAATTTTCATCACAATGTTTGGAGAGAGAAAATAAACAAAGTAACATTCCAATCACTAAACACATAGAACTAATGGTAGATGCTGAGAAGGAGAGAATCATATCAGTGATGGAAAATATGTGTTTTGTTTCCATACATGATTTATCTTTGGAGCTCTATAAGCTGATTTGTGACTTGAACAGGTATAAAGGAACTCCACACATGCCTCTCACAGATGAATATTCTGCGTATACAAATACAACATCTGGAAAAGAGTTTTTACAAGCTGTTAAGGAGGTTTACTGGAAAAATTTGAAAGATGATATATTTCATAGTCCATTTTATTCTATTTTAGTTGATGAAAGCATTGATTGTACTATGGAACAACATTTGATTGTTTATATTACATACTTGACAAATGGAGGAAGAGGTCAATGTGTAACAAAATTTATACGACTCCTTGAAATAAAGGATGGAACAACTCAAGCTATGTATGATGTCGTGATCACTCTTTTGACAGAGAGGAATTTATCCTTAATGAAGTTAGTTGGATTTGGATTTGATGGGGCGTCTGCCATGAGGGGAATTCGTGAAGGTTTGTCCACAAAGCTTCGTCAAGATGCTCCTCATTTATTAGATATTCATTGCATAGCTCATCGAGAAGCATTAGCAGCAAATGATGCTTCATCTCATTTTCCAGAGTTGCAGTTTATTGATAAATTTGCAAATAAAATATATTCATGGCTTGGAAAATCTGCTAAAAGACATGGAACATTGAGAGAGTTGATGGAGTCATTTCAAATCAACAGGTTGGAAGTGTTACAAATTCATCAAATTAGGTGGCTTTCTAGAGGAAAGGTCATGGAAAGACTTGTCAAGGTCATGCCTGCTTTGTTGAAAGAATGGGAATTAGAGGAGAAGAACATGTATGATTTGGAAACAATATTTCAGGTACAATTTTGCATCCATTTACTTGCAGATGTGCTTATTGAGTTAAATAAGCTGAATAAAAAAATTCAAAAGGATCATATTGATATTACTTCCATTGGGACTACATTAGATATCACAGTTGACATGCTTCGTAGGAGATTTCAAAGAGGCATATTTGGGACAGGTACTCTACATACATCATCTTTTCTAACCAGGGCATAAGGAGGATCTCTTGAGTTTGCAGATGGAACAGGTACATTACATGTACATGCATTGAGATTTGAGAGCTTGCCTAAGTCACACAGATCAGGGACACTAGATGATTGCATTGAATTGGGGAAAAGCTTTATAATTAAGGTAATTGATTCTCTTGATACAAGATTCACAGATTTACCTATATTTAATGCTACTAAATTTTTCAGTCCTCGTAATTACTACAAGGAGACAGAAGATAGAGATCGTCAAACAAAAAGATGGCTAACATGTTTATGTGACAAATTTAGTGTTGGAAACTCGCCTATTGTGGACAGTGTTAAATGTTTGGGTGAGATGGATGAATTTATTTGTACTATTTATAGATCATATCCAAAAAAACATATGTTTGGAGCATGGGATCTATGTGGCGGTGAACCTGAATGGTTTGAAGGGTTTCCATGTTTGATGAAACTATGGCAAGCTATTCTTGTAATTCCAGCAAGCATAGCCATATGTGAAAGAGGTTTTTCAAAGTTAAATAGGATAAAGAATGATGATAGATCCAGGATTTATTTGAGCACATTGGATATGCTAATGTTTCTATCTCTTTGTGCACCTCATGCTCTAAATGAGGTAGATTGGGATGCTATTTATGATGCATGGACGAATAAAAAAAATCAAAAACCACTTCCATTAGACAAATAGATGGTGAGTTTTTGGAAGTTCTTTCTATAAAATATGTTCTTTATTGTTTTTTATTCATAAAAAAAATTCTTTGGAAGTTTAGATAAGTATTTTCAATATTTTACTACTAATTTAATAAGATTTTTTTTCAAAATAATTGATGAATACTTGTCAAGTGATGTCAAGAGTTTAATTGCAGAAGACAGAATGATATTCATTCAATGCGTGTTCTTACAAACAAGAGTGCAGACCCTTATAAGGTTGCGGGTGGAGGGTGACAGTTATAACTGTCCACCATAACAATGTATTAAATATTATATTAAACTAATGCTAACATTCCCCCCCTTAATACATTGTTCGTACAAACATACATTTCCTGATAATAGGTCCCCCCCTTAAAGAGAACATCGCAAAGAGGGTCTTCACACGAGCATGTGCCTACATGGTCTCACATGGTTTTTCTAAGGTTGACCAAAAACCTAGAGGGACAGGAACACTTTCCGACTGTTCACCTCGGTGGTTTTACAGGATTACCACGAACCAAGAGGATTTTACCTCGGTGGTTTTACAGGCATACCACGAACTTAAGAGAATGATACCTCGGTGGTTTTACAGGATTACCACGAACCCAGGGCAAGTACCATGTGCTGCTTTTAGTGCTTTTCTGTTCCCTGCGACGCTCTTCAATTAGAAGGTCCCAAATAGGAAACTTCATATCATTTGTACTTTATTGAATAACAAAAGAACAGGAACACGACACAAAACTAAAACTGAAATAAACAAGCCAAAAATTGAGGAATTGGTCCTCAATACCTTATTCGCCACAATATTTGTCGGCGGCCTCATCGCTTGTGGCTTGCAAGAGGTCGCTGGATTTCCTCCAGCCTCCGTTATCCTCCGTCCTCCTGTACAGATGCTTACAATACTAGAGATGATGTGAAGCCAATCTCATCAACAGCTTCCTCACTCTCGTCAGAATCTTGTGGATCTTCTGTATGAGCAGTATTAGCTCCATTGTGTTTTATATTTCCTTGTAGAACATCTCTTGCTCGGATATGACAGTTCCACATTGTATGACCTTTCTTCTGACAATAGTGGCATTCAATCTCTTGTTTAGGCCTTAGTTTATTTTTATCTGATCTCCTATGAAATTTTCTGTTTGTGGAATACAGTGCACTTACTTGTTGAGTATCACCTTCTGCAACATCGTCAGTTATGTGTTTTTCCTCTGCGAGAAGAGCCGCGATCATGTCATCTAGAGATTTAGACTGAATTTGACTGAGAGTAAAAACAACATTGTTGTATTTGGAAGATAGACTGTTTAATAGGATAGCTTTGGCATCCTCATCTTCTATCACAGCTTTGACTTCTGCTAGTTGTTGGAGCAGAGACTGAAGATTATTAATGTGACTAGACATAGAAATGCTTTCTTCCATTTTGAATCTATATAACTAAAGTTTTAGGGAAAACTTCACGTTCACTGCTTTCACTCCAAATAATTGATTTAAATTATCCCACATGTCCTTGGAAGATTTATTGAGATCAACATGATGGAGTTCAGAATCGGAGAGAGCAAGGCCAATAATGGCTTTTGCTTTATCATCTCTGCACTGCCATTCTGCTAATTTGGCGGCGTCTGTGGGCTTTTTCTCTTTCCCATCTACTATACCCCATAAGTTTTTATGCATAAGTTGCATTTGAATCTTCACCTTCCATGTATGAAAGTTTAACCCTGAGTATTTTTCCAAGTGAATGTCCATAATAACTACTGGAGAAACGAAAAAAAATGGTGAAGTAGGAAGTAAATTACCTTACTATGGAAATAGTAGAAATCCAATTAGAATGCAGGTAAACACGCTAATCCTGTCACTGTCGCGGTTCCACAATGATGGCAGTTGCCTCCCTTCGCTGCGCTTTGGCACTTTCTCTGTTGGCACCTCTGCCTTGCCACACTACTCAAGCTCCTCCAAGCATAGCACACACTGATTTTATACTAAACTTCTATTCCTTAAAACTGCCACGCTTTTCTATATGCTACGCATTTTAATTGTGCAGACACGTCCTACTTACACCAATTGCTAGATAAAAGAGAGCAGAACAAAATGATTCCATTTAATAAAACTGTCGAGAAAAATACCAATTAGAATGAGGCCGTCACTACTAATTCACCAAAACCGTTTTAGACTAACTGCAACAGGGTATATAAAAAAATGTCTTCTCCTTTTATCAGCGCTGACAGCAAAACGTCTTCTTCTCTTCTTTTATCGAATCTCCAAACAGAATGCTCAGCCTACAATAATCTGGGTGCCAGCAGTTTAATGTTGCATAATACACAGCCACGTCTGTAAAGGATCACAAGTTATCCTTCATGGTGCCATGCCATTCAGGGTTGGTCGCTGCCACATTTCCTCAAGACTTCCACACAGGTCTGATTTCTCCTACACACCACGCCAAATAGATTCATCAATGCCTTATTTCCACATTTACGGTAGGTCGAACTCCATGCCAAGGAAAGACTTGATGCTCTGATACCAATGATGGCAAGATTTTAATTGCAGAAGACAGAATGATATTCATTCAATGCGTGTTCTTACAAACAAGAGTGCAGACCCTTATAAGGTTGCGGGTGGAGGGTGACAGTTATAACTGTCCACCATAACAATGTATTAAATATTATATTAAACTAATGCTAACATCAAGAACATTTGAATTGGTCTAAATTTTGATCAATGTGTCTTGTAATGACTTATATCTCATTTTGTGTTTCAAGTATTTTATTTTTTGAAGGGAGCCTAAAAAATGTGTTGGTGATATGTTTTGCTTACATTGAGGTGAACATGAGAAACATTTCTATTTAGATCACAAAATTTTTTGGTAGTTTGATATTTTTCTTGATACTATTTATTAGATGAAACATGAATTATTTTTATACAACTAATTATTTTTTCTCTTATATTTAAAAAATTAAATTTGAGTAAAAGAACCTTGTGTTGTCATTAATTTTTAGGTTCATTATGTGTGTTAAAAATTTTGTTTGTCACTTTGTAATTCCAATGTCAATTAGAGAGTTTAATTTTAAATTTTTTATTGGATCTCGCAATATGACTTATTCATACATTATTTATGAAATGGAATTTATTACATTTTAAGGGGAGACACTCTTATTAGATATGATACATTGAAATTTTTAATTTGTAAAATCACCCATCTAAAAAATTGAAATCTCTCTTTGTAAAAAGTGTTCAATTTTTTACAACATGTGTGATTGCCTTTACTATTTTCATATGAAGTGTAAAATGATTATACTACTTTTCATAGTTGAAGGGTTGGTCCAATATTTACACTTCACAATGAAATTGGGACTAGCCCTTCAAATTTGATCACTGCACCCATGGCTTCCAGAATTTTATCTTTACAGAAACGTTCCCTAATTTCTGATGACAAGGTTTTTGAAATTTTTTTAAGCTTTATTCTTGTTTCAACTATAACAAACTCAAAGAGATTACGTGTCATAGGAACATCTTATCATTCTGATCCTATAATATCTTGGCATTTTTACAAAATGTGCAGTGGTATTTCCCTCCCATTAATAGTGATACAGAGGTGATCGTGGATATTAAATCTCAAAAAGGTGCTAGGATTTTTAAGATCTAATAAATCTTTCCAATCCTCAAAAACAAGTGTATCAAAACTATCTTGGGAATAGTACAAGATATCAATACGTTTGACATACCATTTTTCTCATCCATATAAAATCCACAATATAGATTAATCTCCCCTGTACATGCTTCAGCAGTGTATTGATCTCCTGCAACATTGGAAAAATACTGACCAATGTAAGCAATGTCTCCAAATCAGTTAAACAGAAAAACAAGTCCCCTCGCCTTACCAACTTAATGATGATATTTTTGCATGAAACCAACCAATGAAGGATACTCCTCATGAACTCTGCATGCAGGTTCATACAAAGAGATCCATCTAGTCTCAACATCTTTCAGAAGTTTTTTGCCATCTGTAATTCTAATTGTAAATTTCTGGAACTCAAGAAATTGCTTTGGGCTGCTTGCCATATAGGCATGAAGTTCTCTTATAAGGTCTTCTAATTTAGCAACATTTTCGTAGTTTTTTACCATTTTATACGCTAAATTCATTATGTGAGACATACAATGAATTTGTAGCATATATGGGGCTATTGTTGTTTTTAATCTAACACACAGCCATATTCGATGACCCAGCATTATAGATGCACCATCTGCTCCGACGCATACCAACTTCGTAGCAATTTCATAATCAATCATTCTAGTAATATATTTCAAATGAGAAACAACTATTTTATGTAGGTTTTCTACATTATAGTTTTCAACCATTTTCATAACACCCAATAAATCAGGTGTCCTTATATGATTTTCTAAAGTATAGACGTTGATACATACCCATGCAGTCTTTTCGACTGTTGTCACTTCATCAATTGAAAGAGAGATAAAATTTGATTTTTTTACATTCTCTTTCAAATCTTCCTTCTCTATCATCAAAAGGCATTTTTCCATTTCCTATCCACTACTTTTAGAGCAATGAGACTAAGGTACGTTGGGCATTCCATTATATTGATACAAAAATTTGAAATCGAGGAAATCCGAAATTGGTCTTCCTTATCTTTAGTATGTGAAATAAAGTAGAGAACTATATGAGTTTTGCATGTAGATTTGTTTGATTCATCGTAACAATTTGCAATGTGATCATTCCTCCCTTTCCCATGAGATGTCTACATTTTTTCTGTCTCTACTTCATAATCCACTGCGTATTTAACATGCATGCATTCTTTATCAGTTTTCCACCTGCGTGTTTTGATATTCTGGCCATCCACCCCCATTATAGTCAAATATTATTTTTCACAATGTTTTTCTATAGTGTCCAACTTCATTTGCATTTTTTGTTTCTTTACCAATTTCCATGTACATATTGTACATGTACATTCAGATGGGATCTCTTCTGAATTAGATGATTATACAGGTTTGATAAATAGAAATTTTTGCAACCTAATAAAACTTGTATGTCCTCCCAATGGTCCACATATTCTTGTTCATTTTCAATGTTTTACTTTTTGAGTAGAATTTTGAGCAATATCACAATCACCTGGTTTCCTCTTTCATGAACCAGAATTTGAATTTGATTTTTGTGTCCTATTTTCCTGAGTATTTATATGTGTGATATCTTCGATGCACTCTTGGTTGCACCCCAATAGGAAGAATATTCAGGATATGGCATCTCAACAGTTATATCTTCAAGATCTAGCATATTATCATAGGTTTCATTTTTTTGACTTTGATACTGTGCAGAATGCATGTCCACCTCAATATTACCTTCCACATAGTCAGTATTATGATTCTTTTTGGTGGCAGCTATATGGTTGTTGGTAGTTGTCAATATCTGTATCAACAGAGTTTCCTAAAATATTTTAACATGTGACTTCTGAGATTTCTTAGTTACTTTTTGGGTCTTCACATATTTGAGGACTAACACCTTCCATTATTTTGAACAGAGTCCTATGCATCAACAAAATAACCAAGTTGTGTGTCAGAGACAAAATTCCTGAGGTCACTGCATCAACAAATCAACCCTGGCTTCTCGTCATGTCTGTCAACAGCCTATTCCTTGTCAAACATGTCAATAACTGAACCCCCTTGTCACGTGTCTGCAATACCTGCCCTTGTTGCGCATCAACTGCTATGCCCTGTCGCACATCAATAACTAACCCCCTTTGTCGCACGTGTCTACAACCTACCTCCTTATCATGTGCCTCAACTATATCTCTTTGTCACACATCAACAGCTAACCCCTTTATCTCATGCCAAAAAATATCATCTGCCACCTGACTCTACAACTAACCCTAACAGGCTAACAACAATCTTTGGTGCTTAAGAGTATGTGAGTTCAAACTTCACGGTATTGGTAAGGTACTAGTGGTAAGCTACCATGAGGTTTACTATCCTGATGAATCACCTAGGTTTTTATAGGAGATGTTTTTAAATGTAGGTGTAAGCTACTTGAGGTACCCCACTAAAATATATCCCTACTGTAAATCTCCCTTCAGGCAACATTGTGATTCACCAACCCTTGTACTCCGAAAAACTCACCTTTTCCAAATTTTTCCATTAATGAAATTTTCGCCATATGTGATGCCCAGCCTATATTCGCTACCTACAACATTATCCCTAACATAAGTACTACTTCTAAAATCGTTACAATAAGGTTACTTTAGTAAAATATCAATATAAAAGCATTTATATGTCAACACTCTATTCAGACAATTATATTTATCATTCTAGAGGTTGACAAATTGTAATTATCATCTAACTAGGTCTAGTATTGAAATCAATGTTGTACATAAAGGAAATAAAAGGGGAGGGCACTCCTATATTTACATTCACTCTTGTAATGTGCAATTTCTAGAATGAAGCATCAACATGGAGTCTCAAACCCCTCATGTCTGAGAAATGTAGTGCAATGATTGGATTTAATTATCAAGTATTCATTTACTACCATTAGGGAAGTCCAAATCAATCATCACAAACCCTTGTGTTTACTATATAATTTGTATTCAATTGCTAGTTAACATATCAGTTACTAGGGTATTGATGCAATACAAGTGTTCACATGAGTAATTAATGTGGACAAGATAAATTAATCAGAGGGAATCAAAAATGAATGTGAAGTTACCTTAGATCATCATAGAAGATTCATTTCACTAAGTATTTGATATTCACATAACCTTACAATTAGGGTGTAAACCAATAACCACCCATACTTTAGTTCCGGAACTTGGCACTATCCCTTACAAGTGTAGGATTTGGAACACTCTATTTCAGAGATGGAGCACTAATATGTTAGACTTTCTGACCAACTGTATGTCCACCCTATTCAAGATTTATATCGACTTGAAAAGTATAAAAAAATATAAGTGGGACTCTCCTTTAGTGTTTTACTCTATTAATTATGTTCATAATTAATCAAAATCATTATTAATAATTTCACCATATGTTTAGAGCTATATGTAAATGTTTAGTTTATTATTCTAAATTTACATCATTTCTATATTCTAATCCTAAGTTAGGGGTTGTAATCCCCCTTTATAATTTTAGGGTTAAATTATTTGGTGAATCTAACATGAAATATAAATTCTCTATTAATATGTCTACCCTAACCATAGCCTACAATACCTATGAAATGCCTTTTTGTTGCACTTAAAGCAATGAATGACCTTATATGGCTACTGATAGTGACATATACATGTATGAGGATTAATATGGTGGTAATGGATATACCTATGATTATTATGATGAAATTGATAATAAGAAAGAAGTAATCAAACCTCTCTCTACATGTGCCATACCTTATAGTTATGATTACCAATAGGTTAAGGACTAACTAAGCTTACCTACTAGTATTGCCTCTAATAAATCTTACCTATTTTCAACATATGTAGTTAATTTTAGTTATGGCTACCATGAGTGCATACCTAGTGATGGTGGTATAAATGATGAATATGGTGTCGATGATGCTAGTTCCTATGAGAGTGATCATTATAGTGACAAAAAAACCCTTCACGTCTAATTATTCACTCTCTCAATCCAAATATTACTTTTAATGAGAATGTTGTCACCTGAGATTGCAACCTTATTGAATCTACCAGATTCAAAACCTCATTGAAACATGGGATTTTCCCTAAGGTATGTAACATTTATCCTTGGGATAAACCTCTAGAGAATTTCAACTTCTTCTACCTATATAACCTAATGCCAACATTACTCCTAAGCTAAACTACTAATTTTTAGGGGAAAATGGGAAAGAGGAATGCATGAAATTAAATTAATCTAATGGAATTGTGATGGTGCTAAAATATAAAGTAGATCTCTCTTCATGAGGGAAATAATAGAAAAGGAAAAAAATGGGATGAGAGGGAAAATACATGCCACCGATCAACACTACATAAACCATTCCATTTCCCACATTTTAGAACCATTCCATTTCCCACATTTTAGACATAGAGAAATGACAACATGGATGTGAAACCCAGACATGATTGTTTTTATTTTTCATTGATGTCAAGATTGATACTGTGTCTTGTTGGTTCCAAATGATGATGTGGAGAGTTTTTTGTGATTTTTCATTAATGTTAAGCTGAATTTCTTGGCATGTTGTGGTCATTGATGTAGACCAATGAAAGGGATATTTTTGATATTGTTAAATGATGCTAATTTTTGATGTTATAGGTCTGTAAGAGTGGTGTTACATTGGTCAAGGTCAAGTGTAAAAATAGGCATGAAGAAAGATGAGGAATTTTTCGATGTTGCTTAGGCATGTGAAGGAGATTTTAGGACTATTTGGGCATTGTTTGAGCTTGATGGATTGGTGAGATGAGTGCATAAATGTATGATAGTTTTTGCATCATTTTTTAAGCACAATAATATGATGTAAAATGAATGGACATAGGTATTAGAGTCATTTTCAAGGTCAGTTAAAGTATGAAGACCAAGGTGTAGAAGGAAAGGTGAAGAAATCATGGCCTAACGAGGTATGTGGATCAGTTTCCAAGGAAATTATGGGCATGTGATAATTTTTAGAGGTGTAACATGTTATTTCACATGAGTTTGAGTTCAAGGCTTGAAGGAAAAAGCATGAAAATTGGTTTTTAGGTTTGCACCTAAACCACTTCTTGAGTTCTTCCTTTCCTAATGAGGTAGGTTGATCATTTTTTAGTTCCACTATGAAAATATGAGCATGGAAAGAGGAAATACATGTTGTTTTAGGTATTTTGGTAACTCTTTAGGTCATTGTTTGGAATATTTATCAATAAAATGCATTTTTGGTCCCATCGAGCTCATAAAATGGAGAATCCTAGCTCGAGGTGCATTTTTTATACTCATTGGCACATTAATCCTCTATATGGGAACCTGATATATTAGGGAAATATGGAGAAGGACCTTAGAAAACATTTCTTTGCATTAGTTTTGAAATTTATGTCCAAATATTTATGAACAATTGTTAACACCAAAACTTCTCTTAAACCCTCCTAAAACCCTAGTAAGGAGCTGATACGAAGAATCTTTCTCAAATAGGATTAGAATGGATTATTTTTCTTAATTTTATGATTTAATAATGTAGTGGAATCTCCCAGGTATCTTCAGGTGGTATTGAGCTGTCAGATGAGTGATTGGACCCCACATAAAAAGGTTTGTTTTTGAATATTTGGTTGTATCTCTCAAGTTTTGTAATGGAAAAAATGAAAAAATGGATCTTTTAGGATTATATGGACATATAATCTATGTCTATGATAGTTTTAGGATATTTTTTAGTCTTTAATTGTGCCTATGAGTTCAATTTCTCATAACTGGTTTTTGGGGCAGTTTGACAGTTTTTGGTGGTCGTTGTTCATAGTTATTCTTGAGCATTTATACCCTGAGTGAAGAGTTCTAATTCATATTTTGATGTTGAGGTCATGGAGTATCTATTTACATGTTTCATTTTCCATGGTTGAGTTTCTTAAGGTGGTACAAGTTTCATTTTTAAAGACAGACTTCTTAAATATACATGCCTAATAGGACAATTTATTTCTTAAGGTGCTTTCATGGTGTAAATACATGGTGCAAATATTTCTAATCAAGGAGAAGGTAATAAGGGGTCATGGGTAATATTTTTTAAAGGTTTTTGAGCTTTATATATGACTATTATTTCCCATTAATATCATTATTTTTTCATTATTCAAGTGGACCTATTTCAAATAGGTATTCATGAGTCCTATAAGTGTAAATGGGATAACTGAGCTAAAACAGTCCAAGAAAAAACTGTGATGTAATTATTTTATGTTTTTCAGATGTTCTTAGGCATATGACATGGCCTACCGATATTATTTTGTATATATATGACTGGTCTAGTGTTTATGTTCTTGAGATGTGTGTGTGTGTGTGTGTGTGTGTGTGTGTGTGTGTGTGTGTGTGTGTGTGTGTGTGTGTGTGTGTGTGTTTAAAGGTTGTTTTAGGACTAGTTGGTGTGTGTGGATGTAATGAGTGAGAAATAGGGCTTGAGTGATATATATAAGGTCTTGTAGACCATGAAGAATTATCATATGTTGAATATTTAAAAAATTGCATCATTTGAAGAGAATTTTATCCATACCTATGTGAAGGTGAAGAATAATGATGAGCAAGTGAGTATACCATGATAATTTGAGAAGTGATCAAGAGAAGAAGAGTTGAGAGAGTGCCATCATTAGTTCATGAAAAACAAAGGAAAAGTGAAAAGCATTCAAATTTGGATGAGTTGGTGTTGAGTCACTTAGGGAGTTTTTGTTTCCTTACAAGTTGGTGCTTGCTAAAATCTAGGGAGTTGGTGCTCCTTGTGAATTTGGTGCTTCACTAAATCTTTGTTTTTTTACAATAAAAATATTGGTTGGTTTTCTTCCCTTTAAATTTTTTGCACATATATGATGAGTTCTATCTTGCATTGTTTTCTTGTGGATGGTTGTTTCATGTATAATAATTTCACTATGGTTAATGTATGTTGAATCGTTTCTTTGATGGGTTCATGAAATTTAATATAATTAAAATAAACCTAACCTTAAAAAGTTTTTCTTATAATAATCTTACAATGTTCCTGCAATTCGTGTGTTAACATGAGTCTCGTCTTGAGCAAATAGTCTTGCTAAGCCAAAGTCTGATATTTTTGGCTCCATTCTTTCATCCAACAAAATGTTGCTCGCTTTAATATCCCGATGAATGATCCGTACTTGAGAATCTTCGTGCAAATAAAGAAGCCCACGTGCTACTCCACGTATGATGTTCAAACGCTTCTGCCACTCGAACTCTTTGCTTCGTTGAGGATCTATAATCATACAATATTCCAATATAAACATGAGATTAAAGAAGATCAAATAATATTATATTGACACTAACTTTTAGAGTATGTGAAAGTGGGTCACCAAATAGTATTTTGTCCAAGCTTTTGTTAGGCAAGAACTCATAAACAAGCAAGCGTTCCGATCCCTCCACACAACATCCAAGTAGATTCACAAGATTCCGATGTTGAATTTTGGCCACCAGCTTAACCTCATTTAGAAATTCCTGTTTTCCTTGCCGGGATTGTAAGGACAGCTTCTTTACTGCTATTTGTTTTCCATCTGGCATTGTGCCCTGACAGTAAAGAAAAGAACGGATCGAACTTAATGTTATATGGCGAATGGAACTATTTTTATTTGGACGAGGTTAAATGGCACAAACATATCGACACCAACATAACTACGTAGATGTTTAATTCATGTAAAATACCGCGTCAAACACGGTATGGGATTAGCCCAAAAGACTGGCTACTCCTGTACGGATTAGATATCAATATAAGAAATGCTTGAACAAATATATTAGAAAATGAGAGCCCTGATCATTTTTCCTGGGCTAAATCTGAAAACCAATGCAGCTCTGTCATGAAAAGCCAAATAAACAGCTGTACTATCCGAAACAAGAAAATTGATGCGCTAAGGCTTTGTTATAGTCTATGTTACCTTGTATACAGGGCCGAATCCTCCCTCTCCCAGCTTGTTATCTTGATGAAAATTTCCAGTAGCAGCCCTGAGTATTTCCAGGTTAAAGATTATGTGCTCATCCTGGCCGATCAGTAATCCTACATCTATGCCTCGATCTTCTGTATAATAGTATGTACAGAGGAAAAATCAAGATTTTTATCTAGTCTATACTTGAGACAATTAGAAAGGAGTTTCGTTTTTAAAATCTTCATTGGAGATCGTCTCAAATAATACCTTTCCCGAGGACAAGTGACTTCCCAAATACTGCAGACTTGATTTTTTTTCGAATTGCAAACGCGAGTAGTAATAACATCGCCAACAGGCCGCCGGAAATACCCAAAACTATGGCGATTTTGTTGGATGACTTTTCTGCACGGTAGATCAATTTGAGTGTTCACTCAAATGCTAAACCATATAACATTATTAATCTTTCTAGGATCTCTTTGTTTAAAATGGATTGATCTTATGTATTTAAAAATAAAAATACTAAATATAAAAACCATTTCACCAAAATCTTACTTAACAAAAATAAAAAATGTTATGCATACTACTCGGTGTTGGTGGTGATAATGGTGGCTGCAGAGTCGTCGGTGAAGTCGGCAGTTGTTGTGGAGGCGGCGGTGGAGGCGCGGGAGTAAAGAATGGGTAGGTTTCATAACGAGCAGTGCAACTTCCCAAGACAGCCACACCTCCAAGATGAGTTCCACCGTCCATCACGGTCACCTCTAAAAGACTACGAATAGCAGTTGATAAGCATGATGTGCAATCGTCAATTGAAGTTATGTCCCTCCAGCACTGAACCAGACCGAATATCTTCTGAAACGAAGAGTCAATTGTTGTTCCAGAAGCGTATCGATTAGCGGATCCATAGGCTTGCTCTGAAAGATTTGTGAAAAGCCCATTCACCGCTGTGGTAAAGACATCAGGGTCTGTGGCATTCCCTAAATTGTAGTAAATCATCGTCTGGGTATCCAGTTTTCCGACGAAGCTATAATTCTCATAGCGCAGGAAGCACTTATCAAGCAAAGTTCTACCCCCAGTGGCATTTCCACAATCATTTCGAATACTGCTATTTGCTGCTTGTGAACAGCTGTAGCATTCATCCACCGTCGCGTCTCCCCGACATTGAAGAAATCCATAAGCCGTGTCTGGACTTTGGCCGGAGACAGAGGTATTGAAACGATCCGATGATGAATTAATGTGGTTGACAAGACTATTAAGAACTATATTCAAATTGCTATGGAATATAGTTGCTTTTGCATTTGTGTGGTTAGCAGGGTTGCATATGGCCCCGCTGCATATGTGTAGATGGAAACACATGGAAAACAAAGCAATAAATAATAACAGAACAACACGGGATGAGTGTAGACATTTGGTATTGAAGATAATCTGCATGTTGCAAGCGTTTGGTGTTTCTACCCTCTCTTTGGAGACGGAAGAATGCCCCCTATGATCCGTATCTCTGAGAAATGCCCCCTTCAACATGTCTACACCAATATTACAGTCACCGAGAGACCCTTCTCTTTGATTATGAATACATCGCTTATCGACGCGGTTAATGCAGACTAGGGAGTAAGAACGCGTGAAAGACTGAAGCAGGCTGATGACTTCGTCAAACTCTACGAGTTTGAAGTTTCAGCGGTCTGGTAACCCGAACTCTTACGTCTAACATCTTCCGTGTTTACTTGCCTTCTGTTTCCGATGAGATTGTTGACCTTAACACCAAAGAGTTTTGTCTAAGCTTTTGAATACGCTTCAAGAGTTCAAAGACTTTCTAGAAAACGTTAAGTGTGAAGTAGTTAAATGTACAGCGTTCGGTGTGGTGAAAGTGTGGCTTAGGAGGAATCAAGGGTTTAAAATTTACAGAACCCAACGGCAACAGGTCGTTATCATTCGCTCAATTATAAAGTCAAGGTATGGCAGGCTTACCAGCTAAGCGTTTCAAGTTTCACATGTAAAAGAAATTCTGCCCCTTGAAGCGCACTCGTAGCCAGTGCACATGGAGTAGGCATACGCAATCCGAGTATGCTTGAGGGTATTCTGAGTGTGTCTATACATACTATCCAGCAGCAAGTATTGTTGGTGAGGTGTGTTCAAAGAATTTGATACATTAGAGAGATATTTAATATAGTGTAATTTCTAACAACAACATGGGACCCAGCGGCTATAGAGACACTCTCCCGACTCTCCCCCGACAGCAGACTCTATTTATATATGGGGGATAGGGGCCTACTCTATATAGCTTATAGCCGGGGAGCCTATATCTCTAATATCGACTTATTGGTTGCAGAGTGCGGTCAAGCTCTGGCCGAGAGCAGTCGAGCCCAACTATGGATAGAGTAGGACGCCCAAATATCTACAACATTGGGGGAGTGGGCGACTGCGGCTATCTCTATATAGAATTTGAGTTGGCACTCCCCCATACTATACATAGTTGGAGGGAGGGACTCCTTGACGTCATGGGATCACCGGACTATAGGCTCTTTGCCTGGCTGTCAAGTCAGAGCCCCCACCCCGGGACATCGGGTTGGATCTTATCTATGTCGAGTGCCCCCATCCCATAGCAAAATTATGTCGTGTATAGTTAAATTATGCTATGTATAGTTAAATTATCCCATGTAGGTATGAGCTTCAGTTCAAAGCTAAATTAATAGAATATTAATTAGTCTTATTTCAAACATTTTCTTTATTTCCTATGCTATGTTTTTGTCTTGTTACAACTATGTTTTTTATTATAGCAGATTGTTTTTTATATTCTTTTATGAGGAATTGTTTTTGTGTTTTTTGTTTAAAGAGCTAGATAAGATTTGGAAGTGATTTGTTGGTTTTTTTTAAACCCATTTACATGATGACCAATTTTTTCTAATATCATGGGCTCTAGAAATAAACGTTTGCCAATTTTTTATGGAAGTGGTTTTGCAGATTGGAAGACTGTATTCAAGAATTCTCTTAGAGAAAAAGGCTCTATAAAGGATGGTGAGTAAAGAAATTAAAGAGCCTCAACAAAATGATAAAGAATGGGAGTTGTGGAAATGCAAATTTTAACAAGTTAGAGGTATCATTGGTAAACCCTTGAGCCAGAATCTCAATAAAGGATTTGTTGATATTGATAATCCAATAGAACTATGTGAAAAAAGAGAAAATAATTATAAAAATGCAAATATTGCTAGCATGTTTAGTATAGAAGAAAAATCCAGACAATTTTTTGAAAATGGTTGATGTAAAATAGGGACAGAAGCCTGAAATATTTGATTAATCATCCAAATCAATTTACAATAGATGGGCTGCAATTCTTATAGGAATTGAACAGCCATGTGCAGACAAATGCAAGGTTGCATAGGTACAACCGAAATCACAATAGCTTCCAAAATACATCCGGGAAGCAACCATAATTAAATACAAACAAATAATAAATTGCAACTATGTAACATACAAAATTAAATAAGACAAAATAAATGGTTATACAAATATAACCAAATAATAATATTAAATGCACAATTAACTTAAGTAAAATAAATTTACCCTAAGAGTTGATTACTTGAATGAAGTTACATATTTAAATTCTCATCTAAAGAAAAATAAGTTTTGAATATGCAAAACAAAAACATATGATTTCTATGAAATAAAGCAACCTTCCCCAACCTTATAAAGTGTTTAAAGAATCAAGAAAAAAGATTATATAATTAAATCCTAGTATCCCTCAACAAAAATTTGATTAATTTTGTAAGTTAGTTTTAGATGAAGAATTACAACTTATTAGAGAATGATATACTAAGAAGAATCATGCATATGCACTTGAGAGAAAATCATTTTTTTAAATATTTTGATGAAAAAGAAGAATTGGAAAAGTTACGATAAATTTTGAAATAATGATGGCTCTAACAAGTTTGTTTAGAAATGATGGTAATAAAATAAATAAGGAAGAACCCCCATTTTTCGCAAGTAATATGGAGGTGAGAATCACATGGAAAAAATTTGTTTAAAAAAGAAGAACAATAAAAAAAACAATATAAGCCTAGACAAAAAAAAGTTAAACTTGATGATGAGTCGAATAAATATAGTTTTGTGGCCACCTCCTTCTAAAAGGAAGTAAATTCAAGTATGGACGTAATTTTTGGATCAAAGAACATATCTATGGTTAAGGGCACATATTTTTTTTAGATTCTAAAAAAGAATGAATTTTAGACTTGGGTGCATCTTTTGACATGACTAGAGATAGATATTTGTTTATTGATTTTCAGTAAGGGAAGAATTCAGAGCAAGAAATTACCTTTGGAAATAAAATGAAACTTGTAGTTCTAGGGATAGATTGTTAATGTGACAAACGGGACTTTGAAAAATATTTTATTTGTTAAAGTATTAGGGGTGAATCTTATTATAGTACATAAAATTATTCAAGATAGTAATGAGTTTATTTGTCACTGTTGATAAAGTCATTGTTAGAGATAGAAAAAACCCAAATAATGCAATGGTTAACTGGTAGATTTGATCATAAAAAAGTCTCTTCAAGTTTGTTGGCTTTATTGATGATGAATGCACACTCTCTCATGTTTTTATTTCTCAAACTGATTATATGTCAAAACTATATCATGCTAGACTTGGACATATAAATTATACAAAATTACAAGACATGGTTAGACAATTAACAAGGATTCGAGCTTTTGAAGGTGTGTGTGTGAAGGATGTGTTCTAGGTAAACATCATTGAGATCCTTTTGATTTGGGAAAATCATGGAGCTCCAATTATCCACTACAACTTGTTCATAGTGATTTATGTGAACCAATTTATCCTTCATTTTCAGGTGGCAAGTATCTCCTCACATTTATTGATGATTATAGTAGATGAGTATGGGTTTATTTCCTTCAAAGGAAACTAATTTTTTTCAAAAATTTAAGGCACTAGTTGAAAACTAGAGTGGCAAGAGAATCAAATGCTTAAGGATGGATAATGGGTGTGAATATTGCAATTATGCATTTGAATTATTTTGTGTAAACTATTGTAATAAGGCGCAAAGAACAGTTTCATATACTCCTCAACAAAATGGGGTTCCTAAATGAATTAATAGAATTATTTTAGAAATGGGTCGTTGTATGTTGCATTTTAAAGGTTTACACGCTCAAATTTTGGGTTTGGTTGTTTCTCGTGTTGCATATATTGTGAATAGAATACCTGCCAAAGCTCTCACAAATGTCACTCTTGAAGAAGCATGGAGTGGAAGAAATCCTCACATTGAGTATTTTAAAGTGTTCGGGTGCATATCTCTGATGAAAAGAGGAAAACGTTTGTACCAAAGATTCATAATTAGTTTTTGTTTATGGGTTATAGTGAAGTGTCAAAGGCTGACAAGTTATATAATTTGACAAAAAAATACATCTTTATTAGTAGAGATGTAAATTTTGATAAACATTCATAACTTACAACCACTTCTTCTCACTCCAAAATAACACATGCTTCCAAATTTCAAGATATTTTACAAGAAAATGGAGAATATATTGATGAAGCTTAGTTGTGTACTATTATAACTGAAGATAATACCGTTTGAAATGAAACTACTGATGCTTGTGTCTAGCTACTTTCCACACATAGTGATGAAAAAGAAGAAGAGATTTTATCTAGACATAAGACAAGGAGTATTTAAGAGATATATGGGAAAGGATCAAAGGTCCAAGGAAGAAGTGGAAGTGCTCTCATGGCCAAGGTATTGCAAATTAATTACCCAATCTGATATAAGCAAGCTAGAGGGAAGAAACAATGGGAGCAAGCCATGAAAGATGAATATGATGCATTGATGAAGAACAAAACTTGGAAACTTGTTCCTTTCCCCAAAGGTAAAAATGTTATTGGTTGCAAATGAGTTTATAAAAAAATGAGATAGTGCTATAGAAAAATTCAAAGCTAGATTGGTTGTTGAGGGATTCAATCAAAAAGAGGGCATTGATTATGACGAAACATTTTCTCTTCTCATCAAAATGAATACAGTTATAATTATTCTTTCTTTGGTTGCTAATATCAGGTGGCATCTTCATCAAATGGATGTTAAAATTAATTTCTTAAACGAAGATTTATATAAATAAATATACATGGATAAACCACCCAGTTTCGTAGATAAAAACTTCCTAAAACTTGTTTGTAGGTTAAAGAAGTCACTTTATGGCCTTAAACAAGTGCTAAGACCATGGAATGAGAAGATTCACAGGGAATTTCAACTTCATGGGTTTTCTCAAATGTAAATAAGATCCAAATCTATATGTGAAGAGAGTCCAAGATAAAATTATTGTTGTTACAATTTATGTAAATGATTTACTGATTATTGGACCAAATATGGGCTAGTAAATTATTTGAAATCAGATCTAAAAAGGGCATTTCATATGAGTGATTTGGGTGACCTAAATTATTTTCTTGGTTTATAATTTTATAGGTTACATGATGGATTGTTTATCTCATAATCAAAATATGCTTTGGATCTTCTGTAAAAGTATAAAATGCTTAAATGCAAGCCGACCTTTACTCCCTTTCAATCTGGAGTAAAGCTTACTAAAGAATGTATTCCAAGAGGGTAGATGCCACTTTATACAGAATCCATTCTAGACCAAACATTTTTTTTACAGTTAATACGGTATCTAGGTTTAAGTAGGAACCCAAAGAAAATCATTAGATGGCTACAAAGAGAATTTTACGATACATTTGTGAAACCATTCACTATGGCATACACTATGGTTATAAGTCCTCCATTTCCTTGGTTGGCTTTACAGATTCAGATTGGGGTGGTGTTATAGATGACATAAATTCTACTTATGGTTATGTTTTTCAGCTTGGATCAGCCCCTGTTAGATGGAGTAGCAAAAAATAAACAACTACATTATTGTCTCCATGCGAAGTAGAATATAGAGCAGCAAGAGAAGCAAGAAAGGAAGTTGTTTGGATTTGAAATATTTTATTTGACTTTGGCTTCACACAAGGTTCTGCTACTACTTTTTATTGTGACAATCAAAGTACTATACATGGTGCAAACAATCTATTTTTTCATGCTAAAACAAAGCATATTGAGATCGATGTTCATTACATTCAGGATCTTGTTCTTGAGCAAATATTGTCACTCTACAATTTTGTCATAGTGAAAAACAAACCGTTGATATATTTACTAAGAGGATAAAAAAGGCAAAAAAAAATTTAATTGTGAGGAATGCGTGGCATATTAGAGGTCAACGTTTTGGGGGCAGGTTTGTACATTTTGGGGGACAGATAAAAAACACCAAAATCCACGGCCGAGGCAATAAGTGTCACTGTTTTATTAAACAAATATATTGAGATGGGATGAATTACGGATTGAGCACAAATCTGGCTGTAATCCTCTTTTTATTTAAGTACCTGCTGTTCGGGGTGTACTTGAAAACATTTTGTGGCCTACGTTGCAATTTGCAGGCAATGGGTTCCAAAAAATCATTTTGTGGACTGCGTTGCTTGTGCGACCACATCGTGTCACCAACGTATTCGATAAATCATTACTTCATTTTCCTTTGCGGACGCAATTTATTAAGAGGCATTCGCACATGCACCAGAAATAACATAACATGAATTAGTAATAAAACTGCAGGATACTTGTTGTACTTAATATATCATGCAGTCTACACCGACCAAGTTAAACGAAATTAAAATTTATTTGCGCGACCAGACCACTCACCTCATCTTCAGTCCAATTTGACGATCGACGTCAACCATTCCTTTGTCGCATACTTTTGAATGTGCGTATGTCTTACCCTCTCCACAAGTACGGAATATGACTTTCCACCCATCCATCGAATGATATTAGTTGATAGTGGGGACCATTGACAAACTTAAAATTTCATGTTCAAGGGTACAAATTCATCCAATCCTTCCACCAAGAAAGTTAATTCGCTGGTATTAGGTGTACATTTTTACACAGGAGGTGTCTCCTTTGAAGAAAGTCCTATTGAAAAACGTCAAATTCCGGCAGCTCTTTTCTGGCAGGATAACATAGGCCATGAAAATCACGAAGGATTACTTCAAACCCCTGCACGGCAACCTCTTCACGCAATCCTTCGTACCCCTGGAAGCCCCTGTTCTGAAAGGGATCATTTGCATCACACACGGCTACGACGGCAACACGGGATGGATGATCCAGAAAATTGCCATCACCTACGCACAGTGGGTCTATGCAGTCTTCGCTGTGGATCCACTTGGCCACGACCGATCCGATGACATCCATTGGAAAAAATCACCACGACCTTGCTTTGTTTCTTTAAATCCGTGCCAGATAGCAGACTCTACAGGGGCCTCCCGAGGTATCTCTTTGGTGAATCCAAGATCTCGATGGCTAAGACAACCTCATTTTTTGCACTCTGCTCTTCATCATGCTGGAGCCGATGAAACCCTTGTGAAGAAGGCCATCAAGGACCTGGAGAAGCTCAAGATGAGATGGCCAACAACCCTAGGAGATACACGGGGAAACACCGAGTCGGAACCATGCGGGAGCTTTGTAGGGTTTGTACATTTTTGCAGGAGAATTTGGAGAAGGTGAGCACACCGTTTCTAACGTGTCATGGCATGTCAGAGGAAGTTACGGCCCCTGAGTCGACCACAACGTTGTGCGAGAGGGCTAAAAGCTATGACAAAAAGCTTAAATTGTATGATGACATGCATCATTCTTTCATTCAGGGTGAGCCTAATTACAACGCTCACATTGTTCTCAAAGACATTAGAGAGCAACTCGATGCCAAGGCCTAGAAATTGCTCGCGGGTATTCGATAGAATAAATGTTATTTATGTATGGATGAAAGAATATTTCCGTATGCAATTTGAAAGGCCATGATTAAGACAATTATATGGGATTCGAAAACATTATACTTTTCAAAAACATTATTTACCCAACAGGAAATATTTTGTGATACTCGGGCTATGGGCGAATTGTTGAGATGCGATGGAACTGACATAACACCAATGAATGTATATACAATTCTCTAACAATGAAAATAGGGTCTTATTATTTTCTCAAGTCTTTTTTTTGTAGAAAATAAAACGTTTTTCTACTCTGTTTGGATTTTAATGTGGCATGTGCATGCTATTTCAGTTTTTTATAGCGCTATTTCATTGTATTATCTCCTCGGAACCTTGTGCTTTTGGCTTTCCTCCGGCGTAATTAGCAATTCCAATTCTTGAGTCAGAGGGGAAAAGGAATTCAACAGGTAGTGCAAGCACATCACAACGCATTTCCAAGTGGGAACGTTTTGTAGCTATGATCATCCCACCTCATCGCTTGTGGCTCGGATTAATAACAAGTCTTTAAAATAACACCAGAGGTAATATGATTTTTTTTTTGCATCAGCTGCACAAATCTGAAATGAGAAAGTGGGAGGAAGAGAGAATGTGGGTCTCATTGCTGGCGTTACAGGGCTTGTTGGGAGTGCTCTCACACAGACTCTACTGAAAGCCAAATGGAAAGCACACAACGTTTCTCGAGCTCCACACCATGGCCTTTTCCTGTCTCAAGAAACCATAGAACTGATAGCCTGTGATTTCACAAACAAGAGCAGATGCTCCATAAATAGGCTCCTCTCAATGACATTACTCATGTGTTGTGGGTCACCTGGGCCACTCATCCCACAGTTTTGACATGGTTAATGCATCGGTTGGGGATAATTTTGGGGCAATCTGCGCCTTAAATGCTATAGGTGAAATTCGCATGGTCGGTGTGTCGTCTGTTCCATATGATTTTTTAGACCATCATATAATGTTATTGTGACATGTAACATTGAAATTCAAAATCCAACATTGAGATTCATATGTCATGTAAACTTGTGTCTTATCAAGCACCCCCGTTTGGTGTTTTGGTGTGGACTTGCATTTACAAGTTAATTGACTGAAGATCAAATTAATTATAATAACTATCATAATATTCTCCATTATTGCTTGTTGCAGGCTTTGTTTAGTTCATTTAGATGCTAATCTTTGTTTCCTTCATTGATTGTTGTACTTAATGGAGATTTGTTAGGGGTATATTTTGGACGCTAAAGAAAAATTTGATTATATCCTCTTCCTGTTTCATTAAATCAAAATGGTTCACTTAGAATTTATCCAAAGCATGCCCATAACATTTAGGTAAGATAAGAGTTTTGGAACAATGTATGAACATCCTTCACAATAAAATGGGAGGTAATTTTCGTCAAATTTTGTAGTGGTATTACATTTGTCTCTCCTCTCCATCACAAAAAAACTTAAAAACAATTTTAAAAAGCATATATTTCACTCAAAATCACAACTCCAACAACTGGGATATTGTCATTCTCTTCGGTGTAATTTGCAACTCATTTGCAATTGCTAGTTGTACACTTTTGAAGATGTCTTTCTAGAAAGTGTCAAATTCAGGTGGCTCCAATTAGATATTTTTCTACAATCTTAAATATTTATTATCCTAGATTTTTTGGGCACTATAGAGTCCCTCATTACAAGTAGGCTAATTTTTCCACATTGTTATCCACAAAAAAAATCATTTTGTAGAAGATTTGTGAATTGTCAACATTGACTGAATAGCTTCTAGAAATTAAATTGTAGATTTTACACAATTTCATAAAAGTCACATATTAATTTGTTAAAGATCTACATTATTGAAATTTCATTGTGGAAAAAACATAGTTTCTCATGTTTTGAAAAATATTTCCACTACTTCATAAAAGTTAAATTCAAAATTATGAAATATCCACATTATTCAAATTATATTTCGAATAAATCATGATTTCTCCCCATATTTTCAAACAAAAAAGATCTTTAAAAATAGAATGATGGATATTGTGTACCACAACCCAAATATAGGTGTCCTCGATTGAATTTTTACACAATTGGTAACATTTAAATAGAAATTATATACATATACACAAAACATTTTATAGATAAAATTTTGAAAATTCAGCACACTTAAATTATAATGGTTGTATATTACTCAAAAAATGTAAATTATATCTTAAGTAATAATAAAACATAAACTAAATTCTAGATGTACATATTATAAAGACCTAAAATAAAAGTTTAATAGCAAAAATTACTAGAAGTATTTTTATTTATCCATAAAAAATGTACTTCTGTATAATAACGTGAATTGTAAAAAAAAAGATAAATTTTATTTAAAAATTTAATATCAATATTCTAAAATTTTGTAATAGTAATCTTGTATTTGTGGATTATTTATATTAGATTTTTTTATCGTGGATAATTCATATGCAATGCCCACATTTTCATAGCCTCAGTTATTTGTTGACTTTTTTATTCATAGACATGATTTGACAGAGATTTGATATATTTTGGACATTATGCTATGTTATTTGATCTTCATGGACATGTATGGTGATTAAGGTAGGTAGCGCCAATTTATCTTTGATTAACATGATGACACTTTTCATTAGATGTTGAGAATACTAACATATTTGCTATGATATTTGCACCCATTTGATATATGTTGGATACTTAGTTTAGTCACATGTTTTAATTTTATAGAGTATTTGATTTATTGATGATAACACATGATAACATGGATGTATGTCGTTTGTATTTATCTCTATGACTAATTCACAGTGAGTTGTGTGTAATTTTGTATGTTTTCACATTTACGATACTATGATGATGTTATGATATCATAGGTTTCATTGATTGCTTATTGTGTAGTTGATTTACACTGTATTGTACATGTGTGTTTAATGTGTGCATTGAGTGTGCAGGTGACAGGTCATAGGAGAATGTGGGTTTCAAGGCGGCTATGCAAATTGTGCACAAATGGCCCTCGGGGCTAAGTCCTAACCATGTTAGTTGTATGAGTCCTTAGTATTAGATTTCATTATTTTGGGCACCATGAGTGACCCTCATTTAGAATGTAGTATGTCATGTAAAATTAGTTTTGTTTAGGTGTTTATTTTGTTAAGTAACTTAGGTTTGGGGACTTAATGGTCCCCACTTGCATTAAGATTTGTATTTGGGTAAGTGTGGGTTAATTAGAGAGGATTAGGGTCACATGTGAGCCGTTGAGTGGGCCCCACATCCTCTACACTTGTGCCCAAATGTGCCAAACCTGAAATTGGGCTAATTATGGAATTTTAAGTGACCCCTTTTAGTTTTAGGAGTTCACTTACCATGAAAATAAGCCCTTGGACCCTACCTATTAGGTAGGGGGGATTAATTTCAAGGCATAGAGGGAGTTTCCCTCTCATTTTGTCTCTCTTTTGTCACCATCCATGTAAGATGGATTGGTATGTGTGTGTTTGTAAAAAGTTGCACAAACTTGTTTTATTTTATTTTTGGGCAATTTGGGAGAAGAGTGTTTAAAGTGAATTTATCTTTTCTTATTTTTATATTGGGAATATTTGACTTGGAGGGAAGAGAGGGGTGACACATGTCACCCCCTCATTGGTGAGAATATTTGTTGGCTTCTCTTCAAATTCTCCCTCATTGGGGATAAAGAGATTTTTTTTTTGGCTTTTGCTTGGTGCTGTTGGCGTAGCAGCTGGTTAACACGATGAGATCTCTCTCCACCATCAGTTTGAGATTTTGGTGTGAAGGAAAATTGTAACATGGTATCAGAGCCATGCAGTTAAGCATGCCCGACCTAGAGTAGTACTTGGATGGGTGACCTCCCGGGAAGTCCCTGTGTCATTGCCTCCTAATGTCGTTGGGCCTAATTGGGTGAATACGTGGTGGGCCTAGAGCTCACATGGTTGCATAGTAGCTAGTTAACACGATGATATCCCTCTCCACCACCAGTTCAAGCTTTTGGTGTGATGGATAATCGTAACAGGTGCTTCAAGAATTTTGGGAGCTAGAGTTTTCTTGGATAAGAAAGTTGAAAAACTTAGAGTGCTGGAGAGCTTTTGGAGGTAGGATCTTTGAGCTCATCCTATGTTTTATGTCATGCTAAATCTTAGCCTTGTTTATATTTGAAATGTTTATTTTGTTTCATGCGTGTTTGTTGCTTGAGTATGTTTTTATGTTTTATGTTATCCATCCATCATATGGCTTGATGGATTTTGGAGTTTATGGGGGAAGAAAGAGGGGTTTTCCCTCTCAAACCTCATGGTTTGATGGGCAAGAAATGTAGGTTCTTTTTACTCCCCTCATATGGTTTGAGGTGGGGAAGGTGTTTCATATGGTTTAAACCCCCTTCCCCATTCTTGGAGAGGAAACCCAATGGGTATGAAAATCCACCCAAGATCTTGGATTTTGGCAAAGGATCTTGTTGTGCGCATCCTATGGTTGGACCACACTTTTGGCTCATTTGGATATCTCATCTTCTCTTCCCCATTCTGAAGGATGAATATGGTTTTCTCCTCCTTTCCTTGTTTGTAAAATGTTGTGTTTTTCTTAGTGCATGGACTTGTCTTGTATGTGAAAATAATGTTGTTATGTCTCCCTATATCTTGTGCACAATTTTGGAAGCTAGCTCTCTTTAACATGGGCTTAGGGGAGGCTAGCATGTCTTCCCACCTTTGGAAAGGTATGTAATGATGCCTATAGGTTGGGTGGTAAATCAATCATTTCTCTTGGTATTGGTCTCTTGGAAAAGCATTCAAGGTTGGAGCTCAAATTTGGAAGATGTTTGGAGGTTCTTGTCACCATGGTTCTTCATTGTTTTCTCCCATTTTCGGTGAACATTACTCTCATTGTAACTTTATAGATATAAACTTCTTAGAAGTTCTCTTTGCCTTGTAAAGTTTCATTTTTGTGAGTTTGGGGTTTTATGGTAATTTAGTGTTGTATTAGTTTGTGCGTTTCCCTTTAAATATTGCAAAGAAGCTTGTAATATGGTTCCATGAGTAGCTTAAGACATTGAAAAATAAGAGTTGTGTTTGAGAGCTTTGACTCCTTGGAAAAGAAATCTAGTAAAATAGTTATTTACTCTAATATGCATAGGTTTGAAAACTCCATTTTGAAAAGAAATATTGTTTATTGGAATAATGTCTCTACAAAAAAATAACGATATTAATTTGTTGGAGATCCTACTTGTTTGAAAATCTAAATTTTTTTAAATTAACATTGCATTTGAAAATAATTTTGTCCAACATGGAGCTTTTGGATTCATTATATGGAAATATTAATCTTTTGCGTTATAACTCTTTCTTGTAAATTTTGTGACATCAATGAATGGAATGAAATCAGTTTTGTCTCCTTTCCATGAGAAAACTTAAGAATTTATGTTATTAGGAAAGTAAATGTGAGTTGGCTTTCTCCCTTGCAAATTTGTAAACATACTTCAAGTTTTTTTTCTTTGTGAACTATTTTACTACACTCTCTTACTTTATCACATAAATGAGTAGATCATTTAATAATGATATATATTGCAAACATTAAGTATAATCCATCATTTTACAACTCGTATACTTTTAGTCTCATAGTATATGATATGAATATGTTAAAATATATTTCATTTAGTTAAATTTTAAAATATAACTATAAAGTGCTCTTTCAAGTTATTCATTATTTGCTATATATTATTACTGTTATAAATCTTAATTGTAAAATTTGAAAATCTATTATAGTTAATCATATATTATTCATATATATATATATTGGATATAATAATAATGTAATAATAAATATTAATTAATATATTATTATATTATAAATATTAATTAATATTAATTTTATAATAAAATACTGTATATATATAATATTTATCAATAAATATAAATCTAAACTAAATAAATAAATAAAATACTAAAAAAATGGGAAATAAAATGTGGTGTAATGGTTTTTGTTTGGGTGTTAAAACAAATAAAATTTCAGACTATGGGGAGGGGCTGAACCCTCCCCAAAACGCACGCACCCACCATCCCCAAACATACCTCCCACCTCCCACTCCACCCATCCTCCACGCACCCTCCTTTCCCCCTCACACCACTTCATACCCCAACCACCCTCTCCAACATGAAAACCCCGACTACTTTAAACCTGTGCATTTTCCCTTATGGCATATGGAATCATAAAAAATATTTGGGGTTGGAGCATTTTTGATTAAAAAAACTTGTTTATATATACATATACATATACATATATATATGGGTAGTTTTTCCTTTTCCAATAATAATAATAATAATAATAATAATAATAATAAATGGGTATTCTACCTACCCAACAACCTGAGATTTTTGGGTAAGAAAATATACACAGAAAAAAAATACATAACATAATAATGGGGTTTTCCACCAAACAAAACTCCATGAATCCTTGTTTTTCCATAGCCTCCTTACAAATGAAAAAACAAAACAAAATGAGAAGATGAAAGAAAATAAAAGAACATAAGGATGTTTAGGGCAACTTTAAGGTAAGATTCAAATCTAGGGTCAAGATTAGATCTATCATAGGGCTCACATTAAACCCTACACACTTTAAGTCATGGACATTTTTATTAGAATGGAAAATAAATCAAAGAGGGATGTGTGGGAAAACTAATTAAAAATGGGGAAATTAATTAACTTAAAAATGTGTGTAGACTTATTAAAGGTGACCCTAGTAAACACTTAATAGAAATAAATAATTGAGTTGTTTTGGGTTAGTGTTTATTTAATTTTGGGTAAATCAAATTTGTATAAATTAATTATTAATAGGAAATGGTTAAGAAAAGGATTAGTATTAAGTGTTCACTTTTAAAAATAAATTTTACCCAAATTCTCTAGTCACATTTTGGTGTGGTGCCCGACGTCTCGAGGTGGTGCATTACATTTGGTATCATAACGATGGTTCACACACGCAGATGCTCTGGGGAAACAATTAATTAGTTATAAATATTTTAATAACATTAAAAAAACAATTAAAACATTTCCACAACTGTTTATAATTTAATAATCCTTTTTCTTACCTCGTACACAGGATGGCACCCATGAGACATCGATCGGTTAGGGACTTGGGATGTAGTTCACCTACGCCCGAGCCACAGGAACCTGAGTTCAGACCTCAGATCTTAGAGGCTCTTCAGCAGTTGATAGGTGTTGTACAACAGTGCCTTCCACCACTACAGGAGATGAGAGAGGAGGTTATCCAGTTAGGAGATGAGGAGCCGATAGGTGAGGATGCACACTCAGAGCCACTAGAGAACGTTACCCTGAGGTGGGAGAGGTCACGTAGCCCTTTCGTTCACCATGCAAGAGGGTGGCCTTGTACTGTTGTATCCCTTCACACAGTCCTGAGGGACCATTTGGGGATAGGAGGTCACATTCACCTGTTGGAATGCAATGCCAGGATCATGATATAGGAAGTGTGATTAGGGATCTTCTTCGCTTTTATCCACCTACGTACACTAGTTCTACAAATGGATTTGGGACCGAGTCATGGCTCCTTAGCCTTGATAGCTACTTTGGATTGCACTCTTACGAAAGCAATGTTAAAGCTAGGTTCACCATATACATCCTTCGAGACGCAACAGACATTTGGTGGAGGAATGAGGAGCGGAAGCTCCATTTGAATCGAGATACAATGACCTTGGAGTTGTTCGAGGAATGTTTCTGGTCTCATTATATGTCATAGTATTTCATGTAGAAGAGGATTGATGAGTTTCATGACTTACGATAGGGCTCTAGCACAGTGGCACATTATGAGAGAAGGTTCCTTAATATTTTATAGTATGTGGAATACCTACAAGACAAGAAATTTTAGGTTAATAGGTTTATTTGGGGCCTGAATGCAGACATAGCAGGAGCAATTAGGATGTTATCTCCTCCCACACTTGAGAAGGCCATTGAGAAGGCCTACTTAGCTGAGGAGAACATGACGAGGGTACAAGAGCACCGAGATAGGAACATGAGTAAGTTTTAGAAGAAGATGCAAGCCTTTAAGAGTCATAGGTCATGGGGTACAACACCACCCCTTAGAGGAGGATTTTGGCCTCCTCCAGCAGTATCGAGGGCTCCACCACATCCATAGTAGCAGACACAACATTAGGGTAACCAACAGAAGAGGGATAGACAGATTCAAATCTTACAGAGAGGTGGTAGTAGAGGAGGGTTTGGTAGAGCCAGGGATAGGAGACACAATACTTAGTAGGTACAACCATCTCACACATAGAAGTCTACTAGGGTTTGGTTGGCAGGATCAGTTCACCAGAGTATAAGAGGGACCCCATCTCAGAGAGGTACAGGAGGATGTTTTATTTGTGGGTCTCTTGATCATTATGTGCGTATGTGTCCGTACAAACCCACTACCATGGATATGTAGAGAGCTCCTAGATCCCAGCAGACAGTGGGTGACATATGACGTACCCATCGTGTATATGCAGTGGTTTACAACTGCCATGCTGAGCATCAGGCCATAGTTATTAAGACAACAGGTACTATCAGGGGTAATTATATCTCAGTGCTTTTTGATTAGGTGCTTCAGATTCTTTTATATCTCTTTCTGTAGTGGACTAGTGTGGGCTAGTAGTGGTTAGGAAGCCAGAAAGTTGGTAGGTTGAGTTGGCCTCTGGAGCCAAAATTGCTCTGGACTCGTATGTGGAGAGTTGTGTACTTGATTTAGGATTCTTCTCCACTACACTTGACCTCCGAGGTATACCTTTAGGATCCTATTAGGTTGTTTTGGGTATGGATTGTCTCGAGGCTCATTGGGCCAAGGTGGATTGCCGGAATAAGGTCATTGAGTGTCAGGATGATCTTAATAGTGCAGTTGTGATATAAGGAATGCAGAGGCCTATCTCTTTGCACATGATCTCAGCTAAGAAACTCAAGCGGAGCATGCGTAAAGGTTGTCAGTTGTTTTCTATCACCATTAGTGATCGATCAGAGAGAACTCCAGAGCATTCACCCTTAGATGATCATGCAGTTTTGAGGGAGTATGCAGATGTGTTTCCAGGCGAGCTTCCAGGGTTACCACCCCACAGAGAGGTGGATTTCACCATTGATTTAGTGCCAGGATCTACACCAGTTTCTAGGGCACCCTATTGGATGATGACTCCAGAGCTTCATGAGCTCAAGATACAGTTAGAGGAGTTGTTGGAGAAGGGTCTCATTCACCCTAGTGTATCTCCTTGGGGAGCTCCAGTCATATTTGTGAAGAAGGACAGTTCTCTCATACTTTGTGTAGACTTTAGGAAGCTCAAAAAAGTCACAATAAAGAACCATTATTCACTCCCTAGGATTGATGACTTGTTTGATCAAATGTGGGGAGTGAGAGTGTTCTCCAAGATTGATCTCAAGTCAGGGTATCACCAGATGTGGATATCAAATGCAAAAATGCATAAGACAACTTTCTGTACATGTTATGGGCATTACGAGTTCACACTTGTTCCTTTTGGTTTGACCAATGCCCCAACTATCTTCATGAGCCTCATGAATGGAGTTTCGAGGAACTTTCTAAATCTCTTTGTCTTAGTGTTCCTAGATGATATATTGATATATTCTCATTCCGAGGAGGAACATGAGGAGCATTTGAGACAGGTACTATAGGTTTTGAGAGAGTAGAAGTTGTTTGGGAACTTGGAAAAATGCAACTTCTTTCAGACAGAGATTCAGTACTTGGGACACATCATATCAGGAGAGGGTATCTCAGTAGATCCCTCTAAGATACATGCTATTATGGATTGGCCAGCACCCACATCAGTTACTAAGGTGAGGAGTTTTATGGGTTTAGCAGGTTATTACCATGGATTTGTTCAGGAATTTTCCAGGATTTCTCACCCTATTACTTCCCTTCAGAGAAAAGGGAAGAAGTTTGATTGGTCAGAGAAGTGTGAGTAGGCCTTCTAGTTGCTTAAGGAAAGGTTAACCATGGTGCCTATCTTAGCAGTTCTAGACCTGATAGAGGATTTTGTTGTTTGTACTGATGCATCACTAAAGGGTTTGGGAGAAGTTCTTATGTAGGAGCATTGGGTTATTTCTTTTGAGTCATGTAAGCTCAAAGATTATGAGCTTAACTATCCTACCCATGACTTAGAGCTTGCAGCAGTTGTTCATGCTCTTGTGTGTTGGCATCATTTCCTTTTGGGTAGACCATTCATTTTGAGGACAGATCATGGTAGCTTGCAGAATATCTTCTCACAACCAAACCTCAACTCTCACTAGTGACATTGGATGGAGTTCTTCTGTGAGTACGACATGGAGGTGTAATATATCAAAGGAAAGGAAAATATCGTTGCAGATGCACTTAGTAAGTGACGACATGTGCTTACATAATTAACACTGCAATCAGAATTGAGAGGCAGGATTCTTCAGCATTTCCAGAAGACAAGTTTTTTTAGGGTGCTAGACAGATGCTTGAGTCATAGGGTTTGTTAGAGGGAAGATATTCAGGATTCATTTTAGAGGAATATGGTTTACTTTGGTTCCATATGCGCATCTATGTGCATAAGAAAGGTGATTTGCGTAGCTTCATCCTTATAGAGCCTCATCGAGCCCCATATGCAGCACAACTAGGAGTGAAGAAAATACATGCCGATTTGAGGGAGTTATATTATTGGCCTGGTCTTCAACGGGACATAGCATATTTTGTAGCAGGTTGCCTTGAGTGCCAGAAGGTCAAGACAGAGCATTATCATCCCATAGGACTTTTACATCCTCATGATATTCCTGAGTGGAAATGGGATGTGATCTCCATGGATTTCATAGTAGGACTCCCTATGTCTTCTTATCATCATGATGCCATTATGGTCACTGTGGATAAGTTGACCAAGGTTGCACATTTTTTGCCAACCAAGGTCACCTATAATGCACATGCCATCGCTAAAGTATTTATGGAGGACATTGTTAGATTGCATGGGATTCCAAAGACCATCATCAATGATAGGGATACCATTTACACATCAGTTTTCTGGACTTCCTTTCAGACCACTCTGGGTACTCAAATTAATTTCATCTCAACATACCATCCATAGACAGATGGACATATAGAGAGGGTTAATCAGGTAGTAGAGGACATGTTGAGGATGTATGTGATGGACCAACAGAAGAAGTGGGAAGATTATCTACATTTAGTTGAGTTTTCCTACAACAATAACTATCATAGTTCCATTGGTATGGCTCCCTACCAGGATTTGTATGGTTGACCTTGCAGGACACCTCTGAGTTGGGACAGACTAGATGACAGGATTATTCTGGGACCAGCTTACCTACATGACTTAGAGCAGCAAGTTGTTTGATTAGGTAACATCTTGAGCAGGCTAGAGCATGTTCCAGAAGGCTTATGCAGACACCAATAGGATTGATTGTCACTTCATAGTGGGTGAAAAAGTCTTCTTGAGAGTTCATCCACATAAGAGCCCAATCCACTATGGAAAGGGTTCTAATCTATCACCTCGTTTTGTGGGGCCTTTTGATATTTTAGAGGTCATCGGTCTAGTTTCCTATCACCTAGCTTTTCCACCATGCCTTACATGGGCCCATGATGTATTTCATGTTTCTGTACTACGTAGATATGTACCTGATGTCTCTCATGTTTTGGATTGGTCGGAATTATAGGTAGAGGACGGAGGAAAGTGGAGGCTGGAGCCCATATGTATACTGGAGCACCGGAGGTTAGCCCTTCGAGGTTGAGACTTGGACCAGGTTAGAGTGCAGTGGGACAAATATGATGAGACAACAACTACCTAGGAGGATGCTACACCATTGAGGGCTAGATATCCCTATCTCTTTCAGTGACTTCCAAGAGGAAGTCTAATTTTAGGAGAGGGGGATGTAGTGCCCACATTTTATAGCCTCAGTTATTTGTTGACTTCTTTATTCATAGACATGATTTGACAGGGATTTGATATATTTTGGACATTATGTTATGTTATTTGATCTTCATGGACATGTATGGTGATTTGGGCGCGTAGCACCAATTTAACTTTGATTAGCATGATGACACATTTCATTAGATGTTGAGAATACTAACATATTTTCTATGATATTTGGACTCATTTGATATATGTTGGATACTTAGTGTAGTCACATGTTTTGATTATATAAAGTATTTGATTTATTTATGAGAACACATGATAACATGGATGTATGTCGTTTATAGTTATCTCTATGGATAACTCATGGTGAGTTTTGTGTAATTGTGCATGCTTTCACATTTACAATTCCATGATGATGTTATGATGTCATAGATTTCATTGATCGCTTATTGAGTAGTTGATTTACACTATATTGGACAAGTAAGTTTAATGTGTGCATTGAGTGTGTAGGTGATAGGTCACAGGAGAACATGGGTTTCAGGGAGGCTACGCAAATTGTGCACAAGCATCCCATGAGGCTAAGTCCTAACCATGTTAGCTATATGAGGCCTTAGTGTTTTATTTCATTTTTTGGGCACCATGAGTGACCCTCATTTGTAATGTAGTATGTCATGTAAAATTAATCATGTTTAGGTTGTTTATTTTGTTAAGTAAATTAGGTTTGGGGACTTAATGGTCCCCACTTGCATTAAAATTTGTATTTGGGTAAGTGTGTGTTAATTAGAGAGGATTAGGGTCACATGTTAACTCTTGAGTGGGCCCCACATCCTCTACAGTTGTGCCCAAATGTGCCAGACCCGAAATTGGGCTAATTATAGAATTTTAAGTGACCCCTTTTAGTTTTGGGAGTTTAGTTAGCATGAAAATAAGCCTTTGGACCCTACCTATTAGGTAGGGGGCTTAATTTCAAGGCATATAGGGAGTTTTGGGCTCCCATTTTCCCTCTCTTTTGTCACCATCCATGTAAGATGGATTGGTATGTGTTTTTTGTAAAAATTTGCACAAACTTGTTTTATTTTCTTTTTGGGAAATTTGGGAGAAGAGTGTTTAAAGTGAATTTATCTTTTCTTCTTTTTATTTTTGGAATCTTTGATTGATAGGGAAGAGAGGGATGACATATGTCACCCCCTCATTGGTGAGGAAATGTTTTGGATTCTCTTCAAATTCTTCCTCATGGGGGAGAAAAAGAATTTGTTTTTTAGATTTTTCTTGGTGCTTGGAGACTTTTGGGAGCTAGAGTTTTCTTAGATAAGGAACTTGGAAAATCTTAGAGTGTTGGAGAGCAATTAGAGGTAGGATGTTTGAGCTCATACTATGTTCTATGTCATGTTAGATCTTAGCCTTGCTTATATTTGAAATGTGTGTTTTGTTTCATGTGTGTTTATTGCTTGAGTATGTCTTTATGTTTTATTTACTCCATCCATCATATGGTTTGATGGATTTTAGAGTTTATGGGGGAAGAGAGAGGGATTTTCCCTCTCAAACCTCATGGCTTGATGGGCAAGCCATGTAGGTTCTTTTTAATCCCCTCATATGGTTTTTGGTGGGGAAGGTGGTTCGTATGGTTTGAACCCCCTTCCCCATTCTTGGAAAGGAAACTCAATGGGTTTGAAAATCCCCCCAAGAAGGATTGTTTTGAATGGGTGGAGCAATAAGGAGGGATTGTTGTTTTGTAGGAATAAAGAGGTTGTGAAGAATCTTGTTGTGCACATCCTATGATTGGACCACACTTTTGGTTCCTTTGGATATCTCATCTTCTCTTCCCCATTCTCTAGGATGAATATGGTTTTCTCCTCCTTTCCTTGTTTGCAAAATGTTGTGTTTTTCTTAGTGCATGGAATTGTCTTGTATGTGAAAATAATGTTGTTATGTCTCCCTATATCTTGTGCACATTTGTGGAATCTAGCTCTCTCTCCCATGGGCTTGGGGGAGGCTAGCATGTCTTCCAACCTTTGGAAAGACATGTAATGATGTCTATAGGTTGGGTGGTAAATCAAGCCTTTCTCTTGGTATTGGTCTCTTGGAAAAACATTCAAGGTTGGATCTCAAATTTAGAAGATGTTTGGAGGTTCTTTTCACCATGGTTCTTCATTGTTTTCTCCCATTTTTGGTGAACATTACTCTCATTGTAACTTTATAGATATGGCCTTCTTTGAGGTTCTCTTTGCCTTGGAAAGTTTCATTTTTGTGAGTTTAGGGTTTTCTTGTAATTTAGTGTTGTATTAGTTTGTGTCGTTCCCTTTTAATATTTCAAATAAGTTTGTAATATGGTTCCATGAGTAGCTTAAGACATTGACAAAAAAAAGAGTTGTGCTTAAGAGCTTAGACTCATTGGAAAAGAAATCTTGTAAAATAGTTATTTACTCTAATATGCATAGGTTTGAAAACTCCATTTTGAAAAGAAACATTGTTTTTTAGAAGAATGTCTGTACAAAAAAAATGATATTACTTTGTTGGTGATCCTACTTGTTTGAAAATCTAAAAACTTTTAAATTAGCATTGCATTTGAAAAGAAGTTTGTCCAAGATGGAGCTTTTGGATTCATTGTATGGAAATATTCATCTTCTTGCATTATAACTCTTTCTTGTAAATTTTGTGACATCAATGAATGGAATGAAACCAGTTTTGTCTCCTTTACATGAGAAAAATTACGAATTTATCTTATTAGGAAATTAAATGTGAGTTGGCTTTCTCCCTTGCAAATTTGTAAACATATTTCAAGTTTTTTTTCTTTATGAACTATTTTACTACACTCTCTTACTTTATCACATAAATGAGTAGATCATTTAAGAATGATATATATTGCAAACATTATGTATAATCCATCATTTTACAACTTGCATACTTTTAGTCTCATAGTATATGATATGAATATATTAAAATATATTTCATTTAGTTAAATTTTAAAATATAACTATAAAATGTTGTTTCAAGTTATTCGTTATTTGTTATATATTATTACTGTTATAAATCTTAATTGTAAAATTCGAAAATCTATTATAGTTAATCATATATTATTCACACACACACACACACACACACACACACACACATATGATATGATAATAATGTAATAAGAAATATTAATAATTATTACATTTTGTTTCGATTTATATTTATTAATATATATATATATATACACACACACACACACACACACACACACAATATTTTATTACAAAATAATATATTAATTAATATTATAATATAATAATATATTTATTTATATTTCTTATTACGACATACTCCGCTCGGCGCCGCCTGTCTCCGCGCCTCTTCCTCCCTCTATTTCTCTCTCTTCTCCTCTTCGTCCTTCCTCTCTTCTTTTCTCCTCCACTCTTCTCTCTATATATATCATATAGATCTATGTCTCTCTCTCTATCTATCTTCTACCTCTAACTCGCCACAAAATCCCAAACAAAACATAATAATACTCGACAAAAAAAAATGGAAAATAAAATGCGGTGTAATGGTTTTTGTTTGGGTTTTAAAACAAATAAAATTTCAGACTATGGGGAGGGGCCGAGCCCTCCCCAAAAATTGCACACCCACCATATTCCTAAACATCTTGCCACTCCACCCATCCTCCACGCACCCTCCTTTCCCCCTCACACCACTCCATACCCCAATCGCCCTCTCCAACATGATAACCCCCACTACTTTAAACAAGCACATTTTCCCTTAGGGCATCTAGAATCATTGAAAATATCTGGAGTTAGAACATATATATATATATATATATATGTGGGAAGTTTTTCCTTTTCCAAAAATAATAATAATAAATGGGTATTCACATACCCAACAACCCGAGATTTTTGGGTAAGAAAATATACACAATAAACAAATATACATAACATAATAATGGGGTTTTCCACCAAACAAAAATCAATGAATCCTTGTTTTTCCATAGCCTCCCCAACCTGCAAATGACACAACAAAACAAAATGAGAAGAGGAAAGAAAAGAAAAGAGCATAAGGATGGTTAGGGCAACTTCGGGGCAAGATTCAAAGCTAGGGTCAAGATTAGATCTATCCTAGGGCTCACATTAAACCCTACACACTTTAAGTAATGGAAATTTTATGGGAATGAGAAATAAATCAAAGAGGGGAGTGTGAGAAAATTAATTAAAAGGGGAAAATAATTAAATTAAAAAGGTGTGTAGACTTATTAAAGTTGACCATAGTACACACTTAATAGAAACAAATAATTGAGTTGTTTTGGGCTAGTGTTTATTTAATTTTGGGTAAATCAAATTTGTATAAATTAATTATTAATGGGAAACGGTTAAGAAAATGATTAGTGTTAAGTGTTCACCTTTTAAAAAACAATTTACCCAAATTCTCTAGACCAATTTTGGTGTGGTTCCCGGTGTCCCGAGGTAGGGCATTAAATCACGTTTTTGCATTTTGAAAAAATAGGTTTTCAAACCAAGATTTATTGAATCTTTAAACCCCCCAAAATAATGTACCGTAAATCCAATTTACTTCACCATTCTTTGATACAAAAAAAATTCACAAACAATACGAAAACATTCATATTTGTATTATCCACAAAATATAAAATACCTACATTTTAAAAAATTTATGTTCCACTAGAATTTACAAAAATTATACACTAATAACACATTAATAATATTATAGACAACAAAATTGGGTCACACTCCTCTTGGTCCTCGTTGATTAATTAACGTAATGTATTCACCTAACCATGACCCCATACCCTTCATTCGTATAAATTTAATTATTTACAATCGAATTAATCTTCACTCTCACATTACTTAATTAATTTAATTACTTTAATTAAATTAATGTACACTTCACCTAGCCACATCACCTAGACACCTCACCATGGACTTATTCTTAGTCTATTAATTAACTAAGACTGTATCTTGACTTATCTTAACCAACTAGGAATTTTTCAAAACCCTAATATTAAAGTCCTATTCCTTCTCCAACAACACTCCCACTTAACTAAGATCTAACCCTCACTTGAGACCTAGACTGAAAATTAGAGCACGCTAAAAATAGCCAAGATCTTCTTTTTTTGGTAAACCTAGGATTTCTTGCCCTAATTGACGTCGGTTAACCCGCAACGATGTCGGTCCACTTTACTATCGTCGGTTACCATATATTACTTTTTTAAACTTTTTTGGAAGAAATGGCATTACTTTTTTAAAACTTTTTTTCCAGGTTGTCACTTCGCGTTTTTGAGAGATCTATCTGCATCAGCCGAACCCGAGTTTTCTTCCTCAAACATCCAAGACGAAAAAAAATACATTCAGCCACATGGCCCAGCCAACACTTGATACTCACTAAAGGAAATCGCAATCTCATAGGAGCACTCTGAGAAATAATTTTTGGAACTAACCACCAGGTTCTTCATAGATCCACCATCACCTTCCTTTACCAACGCAGCGCTCGCAAAGTCAATTAGGAGTGCTTTTATTTTGTACATTTCATACTTACTTCGTAGGTTCTTTATCATTTGTTAGTGTCTTGAGCAGGCTAAGCATTCGCAGACTGCTTATAATGCAGACACCAATAGGATTGATTGTCACTTCATAGTGGGTGAAAAAGTCTTCTTGAGAGTTCGTCCACATAAGAGCCCAATCCACTATGGAAAGGGTTCTAATCTATCACCTCATTTTTTGGTGCCTTTTGATATTCTATAGGTCATTGGTCTAGTTTCATATCTTCTAGTTTTTCCACCATGCCTTTCACGGGCCCATGATGTATTTCATGTTTCTATGCTACGTAGATATGTACCCGATGTCTCTCATGTTTTGGATTGGTCGGAATTATAGGTAGACGACGGAGGAAAGTGGAGACTGGAGCCCGTACCTATACTGGGGCACCGGAGGTTAGCCCTTCGCGTTGAGACTTTGACCGGTTAGAGTGCAGTGGGAAAAATATGATGATACCCAGTGTACCTAGGAGGATGCTACACAAAATACACACCATTCAGAGGCTAGATATCCCCTATCTTTTTCAATGACACCAGGAGAAATATTGTAAATTTTAAGGAGAGGGGGATGTGTGTCTTACCGTTCATAAGCTCAGTTATCTGTTAACTTCTTTATTCGTCAGACATAATTTGACATGTTTTGATATAATTTTGACTTTATGCTATGTTATTTGATCTTCATGACATGTATGGTGATTTGGGCGCGTAGCACCAATTTAACTTTGATTAGCATGATGACACATTTCATTAGATGTGAGAATACTAACATATTCTATGATATTTGGACTCATTTGATATATTTTGGATACTTAGTGTAGTCACATTTTTGATTATAATAAAGTAAGTTGATTATTGATGAGAACACATGCTAACATGGATTTATGTCGTTATAGTTTACTCTCTATGGATACTCATGGTTGAGTTTTGTGTAATTGGCATGCTTTAACATTTTTACCAATTCGCATTATGTTATGTATTCATAGATTTCAATTGATCGGTCTTATTGGGTAGTTGATTTAACTCTATATTGCAAGTAAAGTTTAATTGTGTGCATGAGTGTGTAGTATATTCACAAGGAAACATGTTGCAGATGCTACGCAATTGTGCACAGCACCCTCCGAGGCAAGTCCAACCATCGTTAGCTATAACGAGGCCTTAGTATTTAATTTCATTATTTTGGGCACCATGAGTGAACCCTCCTTTGTCATGTAAAATTAATTTTTTAAGTGTTTATTTTGTTAAGTAAATTAGTTGCGTGACTTAATGTGTCACCACTTGCATTAAAGATTTGTATTTGGGTAGTGTGAGTTAATTAGAGAGGAATTAGGGTTACATGTTAACACTCTTTATTGGGCCCCACATCCTCTAACAGTTGTGCCCAATGTGCCAATACACGAAATTGGGACTAATTATAAAATTTTAAGTGACCCCTTTTAGTTTGGGAGTTTATTTAGCAGAAAATAAGCCTTTGGACCCTACTATTAGGTTTAAAGGTGGCTTAATTTCAAGGCATATAGGGAGTTTTTGGGCTCCCATTTTCCCTCTCTTTTGTCAACATCCATGTAAGATGGATTTTAAGTTTTATTGTAACTTTGCACAAACTTGGTCTATTTTTCTTTTTGCATTTGTGAGAAGAGTCTTTAAAGTGAATTTATCTTTTCTCTTCTTTTATTTTTGGAATTTGATTGATATGGAAGGCGGGATCCATATGTCACCCCCTCATTGGTGAGGAAATGTTTTGGATCTTTCCAATTCTTCCTCATGGGGGAGAAAAAGAATTTGTTTTTTAGATTTTCTTGGTGCTTGGAGACCCTTTTGGAGCTAGCGTTTTCTTAGATAAGGAACGTGGAAAAATCTTAGAGTGTTGGAGGAGCATTAATTAGAGGTAGGAATGTTTGAGCTCATACTATGTTCTAAATGTCATTTTAGATCTTAATCCTTGCTTATATTTGAAATGTGTGTTTTGTTTCATGGTGTTTAATTGCTTGAGTAATTCTTTAGGTTTTTATTAACTCCATCCATCATATGGTTTGCTGGATTTAGAGTTTTATGGGGGCAGAGAGAGGGATTTCCCTCTCACACCTCATGGCTTGATTTGTCAAGCCATGTAGTTCTTTTTTAATATCCCCCTCATATGGTGTTTTGGTGGGGAAGGGTGAACGGGGGGGGAAGGAGCCTTAGGTAGGGTCAGAGGCTTTTCGTCTATTTTGTACCCCGACCCTTCCCCATTCTTGAAAGGAAACTCATGGGTTTTGGAAATCCCCCAAGAAGGATTGTTTTGAATGGGTGGAGCAATTAAGGAGGGATTGTTGTTTTGTAGGATAAAGATGTTTTGAAGAATCCCTTGTTGTGCACATCCCTATGATTGGGACCAACACTTTTGGTCTTTGGATATCTCAATCTTCTCTTCCCCATTCTCTAGGATGAAGATGGTTTTCTCCTCTTTCCTTGGTTTTGGCAACATGTTGTGTTTTTCTTAGTGGCATGAATTGTCCTTGTTGTGAAAATCATGTTGTTATTAGCCTCCCTATATCTTGTGCACAAATTGTGGAATCTAGCTCGCTCCCCCCATGGGCTTGGGGGAGGCTAAGCATGTCTTCCAACCTTTGGAAAGACATGTATGATTCTATAGGTTGGGTTGGTAAGCAAGCCTTTCTCTTGGTACTTGGTCTCTTGAAAAAAATTCAAGGTTGGATCTCAAATTTAGAAATGTTTGGAGGTTCTTTTCATGCAACCATGGTTCTTCATTGTTTTTCTCCCATTTTTGGTGAACATTACTTCATTGTAACTTTTAGATATGGCATTCTTTGGGTTGCTTTTGCCTTGGGAAGTTTCATCACATTTTGTGAGTTAGGGTTTGCTTGTAATTTAGTGTTGTATTAGAGTTTTGTCGTTCCCTTTATATTTCAAAATAAGTTTGTAGAATGGTGGTTCCTGAAGTAGCTTAAGACCATTGGACAAAAAAAAGAGTTGTGCTTAAGAGGCTTAGACTCATTGGAAAGAAATCTTGTAAAGAGTTATTTTGTACTCTAATATGCATAGGTTTGAAAACTCCATTTTGAAAAGAAACATTGTTTTTTAGAAGAATGTCTGTAGCAAAAAAAATGATATTACTTTGTTGGTGTCCTACTTGGTTTGAAAATCTAAACTTTAAATTAGCATGGATTTGAAAGCATTTTGTCCAAGTAATGGAGCTTTTTTGGTTCATTGTATGAATATTCATTTCTTGCATTATAACTCTTTCTTGTAATTTTGTGACATCAATGAATGGAAGAAACCAGTTTGTTCCTTTACCATCAGAGAAAAATTACGAATTTATCTTATTAGGAAATTACAATGTGAGTTGGCGTTCTCCCTTGCAAATTTGTAACATATTTCAAGGTTTTTTCTTTATGAACTATTTTACTACACGCTCTTACTTTATCACATAAATGTAGAATCATTTAGAATGATATATATTGCAAACATTATGTATAATCCATCATTTGATAATCAAACGTGCATACTTTTTATCCTCATAGTATATGATATTGAATATATTAAATTTTCATTTAGTTAAATTTTAAAATTACTATAAAATGTTGTTTCAAGTTATTTCTTTATTTGTTATATATTTATTACTGTTATAATCTTAACTGTACAATTCGAAAATCTATTATCAGTTAAATCATTATTTATTCACACACACAGCACCACAAAACAACACACACACACACATATATAGATGATGATGTAATAAGAAATATTAATAATATATTCATTTGTTTCGATTTACTATTCATTATATATATTATATATTGACACACACCACACACCACACACACACACAATATTTTACTTACAAAATAATATATAAATTAATATTTATAATATAATAATATATTTGTTATATTTCTTATTCATAAAATAACGATATGATATAATTTACTAAGAACTAATTAAATCCAATCTTTATTATATTATACATATTAATTAATAAATATTATTTTATAAATAACATATTATATAAATATACTAATCTATATATATATTATCTATATATATACTATATATTATCAATATAAATCGAACAAATACAAAACAAATAAATAAATCTCCGACAAAAAAAATGAAAATAAAATGCGGTGTATGGTTTTTGTTTGGGTTTTAAACAAAAAATTTCAACTATGGGGAGGGGCCGAGCCCTCCTCCAAAATTGGCACCCCCACCATATTCTAAAATCTCCCTCCACCCATCCTCCACGCAACCCTCCTTTCCCCCTCCCCAGACACCTACTCCATACCCCAATCGCCCTCTCCACCATGATAACCCCCCGACTTTAAACAAGCACTTTTCCCTTAGGGCATCTAGAATCATGTGAAAATGAAAATATCTGGATTTAGAACACATATAATATTATATAATATATGTGGGATAGTTTTTTACCCTTTTCCAAAAATAATAATAATAAATGGGTATTCACATACCCAACAACCCGAGATTTTTGGGTAAGAAAATATACACAATAAACAAATATACATAACATAATAATGGGGTTTTCCACCAAACAAAAATCAATGAATCCTTGTTTTTCCATAGCCTCCCCAACCTGCAAATGACACAACAAAACAAAATGAGAAGCGGAAAAAAAAAAAAGAGCAGAAGGATGGTTAGGGCAACTTCGGGCAAGATTCAAGCTAGGTCCAGATTAGATCTCTCCTAAAAGGGGGCCCCCCCCCCCCTCACATTAACCCTACCCACTTAAGTAATGAAATTTTATGTGAATGAGAAATAAATCAAAGAGGGGAGTGTGAGAAAATTAATTAAAAGGGGAAAATAATTAAATTAAAAGTTGGTAGACTTATTAGTTGACCATGAGTACACACTTATCAAACCATAATGAGTTGTTTTGGGCTAGTGTTTAGTTAATTTTGGGTAACAAATCAATTGTATAATTAATTATTATTGAAACGGTTAGAAATGATTAGTGTTAAGTTTCACCTTTTAAAAAACAATTTTACCCAAATTCTCTAGACCATTTTGGTGTGGTTCCCGTGTCCGAGGTAGGGCGATAAACACGTTTTTGCAATTTTGGAAAAAATAGTTTTTCAAACAATGATTTATTGAATCTTTAAAACCCCCCCAAAATAATTACCGTAAATCCAATTTACTGTTCACCATTCTTATGATACAAAAAAATTCACAACAATACAAAACAGCATATTTGTATTATCCACAAATATAAATACCTACATTTTAAAAATTTATTGCACTAGAATTTACAAAAATTATACACTAATAACGACATATAATATTATAGACAACAAAATTTGGTCCACTCCTCCTTGGTCCTCGTATTAATTAACGTAATTATTGCCCCTAACCATGACCCCATACCCTTCATTCGTATTAATTTAATTATTTACAATCGAATTAATCTTCACTCTCACATTACTTAATTAATTTAATTACTTTAATTAAATTAATGTACACTTCACCTAGCCACATCACCTAGACACCTCACCATGGACTTATTCTTAGTCTATTAATTAACTAATACTGTATCTTGACTTATCTTAACCAACTAGGAATTTTTCAAAACCCTAATATTAAAGTCCTATTCCTTCTCCAACAACACTCCCACTTAACTAAGATCTAACCCTCACTTGAGACCTAGACTGAAAATTAGAGCACGCTAAAAATAGCCAAGATCTTCTTTTTTTGGTAAACCTAGGATTTCTTGCCCTAATTGACGTCGGTTAACCCGCAACAGATGTCGGTCACATTTACTATCGTCGGTTACCATATATTACTTTTTTAAAACTTTTTTCCAGGTTGGTCACTTCGCGTTTTTGAGAGATCTATCTGCATTCAAGCACGAACCAGAGTTTTCTCAAACATCAAGACGAAAAAATACATTCAGCCACATGCCCAAGCCAACACTTGAGACTCATCTAAAGGAAATAGCATTCATAGGAGCACTCTGAGAAATAATTTTTGGAACTAACCACCAGGTTCTTCATAGATCCACCATCACCTTCCTTTACCAACCAGGCTCGCAAATTCAATTAGGTGCATTTTATTTTGTATCATTTCTATACTTACTTAGTAGGTTCTTTATCATTTTGTTATTAGATCTTTTTCTTCCCTGCATTTCTCCATCCCCATGTTTCTTCCCATTTACCTATCCCGCCACCCACAACCTTCTGGCTCTCCATACCTAACCTTTATACCTTTCTAAGTTTTCCTCACCTTATTATGAACCCAACAATCCCCCTTCACTCTCTGTGCAATCACAGAGAATCCCAAAACCAAATGTTAATTAACTTTCACCAAATTTCCCCTACCGATGTTGGTTACCTTAACTATCATTGGTCTACACCCTCAACCTCCATCGGTCACCATACCGATGTCGATTATTATGTTCCCTGTCAACCTTCATTAAACTACCCCTAATATCCCCAAAAACCCTACACACCTTACCCAAAATTTGATACCCCACCTATAACTTCACCACAGATCTTCCCAACTCTTTGTACAAACACAGAGAGAGACTAGGCACCCACTTTTGACATTCTACCATTCCCCACAACAACCGACATCGGTCATACCCTGACTGGTGTCAGTCTTTGTGCCTGTTAAAATATCCTCAGACAAGCAAGTTCCCTAATCACCCAAGATACACCCAAACTTGACCAAATATTACCCAGACCCTGCATGTGACCTATAAATCACCAACTCGACCTGCAACCTGACCCGAGACCTCCACCAATATATTTATCAAGAATTTAATTGGATTGACACTGATGGTAATCTAAGACACCTAAATAAGAACACTAGCATTAAATTCTTTTATTTACATGTTTAGTTATTTTATATTGAATTATATATCAATAGATTAACAACCATCGAGGAAGTATCACACTTCTTGGATCTAGCTCACACTAGGCAATCCACTAAATTTTTTCTATTAATTGTATCTTGTGGTCTTGCTTTGTATTACAGGTAGTTCCTCTTACCCAAAATGAAGTTCACACAATCAGTTTGGATAAGGAGGTAATTTAAGCGTGCACAACCTTCGACCATCTATTAATAGGTATTCCTCCTTGGCCTTCTACCCTTATCTATTTCATTACTCTACTAAGAATCTGGTGAAAATTTTTGGCACACCCAGTGGGATCCATCAGGGGTTCCTTTGCATTGTTCATTCTTAGGTTAAAAAAATTGTGTGTTTGTTTCCCTTTTGAAAGTAATCACATTAAATTTTCTTCTCTAGAATATTCTCCTCTGTCTATTTTTCTTGAATAAAATTTCTTTTGGTGCTTTAAAAAGAATACATCTTTCAATTTATTGTATTGCATTAGGGAAAGAAAATTTCTCTTCCTATTCACTCTTTATTTACATCGAGTATCATATTTCAATTTGGAGCTTAAAACACTTGCACTTCATACTTGTATGTCTGCATAATTATCTCACATTAAAATTGAGGGAAACCTATATGCTGGAAGTCATGCCCAGATGATGGTTGACAAAATTGAATCGCAGTGCACATTCTCTTCTCTCTTTTCCAAACCACAAAATAAATTACACACTTCTTAAATAACACCTTACCTGGAGAAAGCTTTCATTGATCACATGATCAAAGGATTGACAATGGACTCCCAACTGGTTTCTATGTCCAGTAATCATCTAAGATAAAATCCCCCCTTTGCCAAAACATACCCAAAACCATCCTTAGTTCTTGAATTTTCACATGACACCTTATTCAAACCAAAAAATACCTGTTATTCACAAGTCAATCCCAAATGGCATAAGCCATAAAGTAAAATATACCATGTAGGATTGTAATTTTGTTAGTGTTTTTGCTTGAATTTGATTTTGAGGTGAGCTTGTTGTCTTCATGTTTTCTCTCCTTGAACACTCCACACTCGTAGTTGGTGTATTACAACTATTTCTGAGTGTGTTAGGGTTCATCACTGTCATACACAGGTTTCTGGTTTAGTATTTTAGCTGATTTAAGTCACTAAAACCAATTTTCTCCATCTTTTCAAATTTCATACTTGTCTTACTGTCATCGGTTTACCTGACCGTTGTCAGTTATATGCTTTTTTATTCATTTTAGCAAATATAACACTCATCACATTTTGTATTCTTTCTGAGGTTCCTCAGATACATCATCATACCCCTAGATCTTTGAAATCACTGTCAAATCCAGTTTTGTTTCATTTTCATCAATTATTACTCCATTTATTAAAATTTTGATCTTCCATAGTGACAGGTATCGATCACCTTAATTGTCATTGGTTACCCCCCATCACCATCATCGGTTACTAAATTGCTGTTGGTTCTTGTGTTTTACTTTTTCAATTAAAACAACGTTAGTTCACCTTCCAGATCCATTTTTCTCTATTCTTTACGTTCTTCTGTGTCATCTACAGAGATTGTGTTGCTAAGTCTATACTAAATCACATGGTTTTGACTCGTAGCCAAGCCAACACCCTAGTGTTTCACGCTAGCCTTCAACCACTCCCACCTAGCCCATCGCTGCCTTCCATCTTGTCACCTATGGAGCCCAATAAGCCTATCACCATTAGTACTAGTGATGAGGAGTTCATGAGGGTCATCGACAAAAACCCCGCTACCTTGCAATATTATCTCACCCATTCATCCACGCGAGATTCATCAAGATAATTAGTATATGAAATGCATGTGACCATTCCTCTTTCCCTCGCATCTACTTCTGCATTGGTTATTACTATCTCGCCGTTACCTTCTTCCACCCTACTACCAAAATTGTCCCAACTTGACCCAAATTCCTTGATATATGTTGCACCTTCGGCATCTGTCGTGCCCTTGACATTAGTTGCTCCTATGGTATCAACCACTTCTTCATCACTTGCCCAGAATGTAGGCCTATCTACACCCACCATCTCTTATATACCGATTGCCTCTCAGCCACCCATGGTGTCGCCATCCCCCAATCCCCTCCAAAACATTGTCCTCTCTATCTCGCAATCACTTCCACTGATTACAACAAGAGTTGTTACATCCATTCCACCTACCTATACTTATAACCAAAAACCTCTAATTTCATCGACCACTTATTTAGGATACTTGCCACTGACATCTATTCCTCCCTCAAAATTCTCATACTCGGCACCACCACATATTGAGATTCCATCCACATCATACCTCCATCATATACCCCCTATACTATAGGAGGGACCCAATCATCACAACCTACTAACAAACTTATAATGATGATGATAGATCAAATGATTGACAATGGACTCCCAACTTGGGTTTCTATGTCCAGTAATCATCTAAGATAAAATCCCCCTGTGGCCAAACCTCCCAAAACCACCTTAGTTCTTGAATTTTCACATGACACCTTATTCAAACCAAAAATACCTGTTATTCACAGCAATCCCAAATGGCAGAAGCCATAAATTAAACTATACCATGTAGGATTGTAATTTTGTTAGTGTTTTTGCTTGAATTTTGATTTTGAGGTGAGCTTGTTGGTTCCCTTCATGTTTTTCTCTCCTTGAACACTCCACATCTCGTAGTTGGTGTATTACAACTATTTCTGAGGTTTAGGGTTCATCACTTCATACCAGGTTTCTGGTTAGTATTTAGTGGGGGGGCTGATTAAGTCGCTAAAAACCAATTTTCTCCATCTTTTCAATTTCATACTTGTCCTTACTGTCATCGTTTACCTGACCGTTGTCATTATGCTTTTTTATTCATTTTAGCAATATAACCTCATCACATTTGTATTCTTTCTGAGTTCCTCAGATACTCATCATACCCCTAGATCTTTGAAATCACTGTCACATCCAGTTTTGTTTCATTTTCATATTAATTACTCCATTTATTACAATTTTGATCTTCCATAGTGACAGTAATCGATCACCTAATTTGTATTGGTTACCCCCCATCACCATCATCGGTTCACTAAATTGCTGTTGGTTCTTGTGTTTACTTTTCATTAAAACACGTTGTTCACCTCCAGATCCATTTCTCTATTCTTTAACGTTCTTCTGTTCATCTCCAGAGATTGTTTGCTAAGTCCTATACTAAATCACATGGTTTTGACTCGTAGCCAGCCAACACCTAGTGTTTCACGCTACCTTCACCACTCCCCCTAGCCATCGCTGCTTCCATCTTGTCACCTATGGAGCCGTCATAAGCCTATCACCATTATACAGTGATGAGGAGTTCATGAGGGCATCGACAAAACCCGCTACCTTGGCAATATTATCTCACCCATTCATCCGCGGATTCATCAAGATAATTAGTATATGAATGCATGTGCTTCCTCCTTCCCTCGCTCTACTTCTGCATTTGGTTATTACTATCTCTGCGTTACCTTCTTTCCCCCCTACTACCAAATTTCCTCAAGTTCTTAGACCCATTTTTGATCAATATCGTCAGGAAGGTCACCATGACCGATTTGTAATCAACCAGAAAATATGAAGATGAATCTATCGCAGATTTTTTTGCTCATTGTCAAAGCCTCATCAATCAACTCACATTCCAACTGCCTCAAACTTAGCTTATAGATTTTTTCACTAGGGCCTGTGCCAAGCACATTTCATCTACTCTCCAAGTTAAAAAATTTCGTATATTTGATGAAGCGTTCACCATGGGTCAAAAATCGAGATTCATGCCATTGAGGAGAAGAAAATATAGTTTCGCAACAATAATGTTGCATTTAAAAAAAATAATACCTCTTCTCCTTCTAAAACCCAAAATAACTACTCTAAGGCAAAAGGATCTGCCCATGCGGTAGTTTTGAAAGCTGGCCCATCCCACCCATCCAATCATGCAAAACCTTCTTCTAACCTTTATCCTGTTAAGACTTTCCAATTTAAATGGGAGCAATGCAAATACACTCCTATAGGAGATCCCTATTCTTTGATTTTGGAAAAGCTTCTAAAATATGGAGCCATCACTCTTCCACCAGTTAAACCGCATACTGGTTTTGAACCCTCTCATCCTATGCTGACATGGTACAAAGAGCATGATTACTAAAACTATTATTGCTTTAAAGGTTATACCAATGTTTATTGTATAACCTTCAAAATCATTATCCAGGAAATGCTAGATAATGAATATCTTGTCTTGGATAACACTAACGCACCAGCTAATCAGAACTTTCATATCTTCAATAAGTCATTCCCTAATCACACCCTGTCATCCAACCAAACTAGTGAGCCTTCAAACAATAAAAGTAATGTCCATGAATGTCATGTTGTTTTTGATGTCATACCAGTCCTTCCTTAATTTCCTCCTATCCCCTCTATCAAAGATATTCTTGCATGATCTCCTTTACCCATAGAGGATCCTATTTCATCTACTCCTTCACCCACATAGGAGTCTCCCATATCTCCAAATTTACCCATGGAGGACCCCGCAATATATTCTAATGTCCTTTCCCTACACACCTCACAACTTAATGAACAACCCATAGTGCTAACTGTCATACCTAGGGGAGTATCACACTCACCTTCTTCTCAAAAGAAAGAAGAACCTACCTCATCCCACCTGTCATCTCCCCTACCCATAGGGGATTCTTTAGAAGAACCTCTTCCTGTTGGTGAAAATTCCCCATTAGCCTTCCAAGATTGTGTTGATTTTCTCTCGGCTCTCTTACCCACAGAGTCTGAAGCCAACCAGTTCCCTGTCTCACAACATTATTTACTGGGATCACTACCGAATCATCCTCCCCAACAATGGTGTAATTTTCATGTTTGGCTGACTACTTATATTATGTTGACAATTCCCTACTTTTGGGACACCTTCGGTTTCCTTTCTCAACTCAGATGCAAGAGTTGTCTATTGATACTTCAACGATTTATCCAAAGATGTTTTAGAAAACCAAACAAACCATACCTATGCTAGTTATAACGACTTATTCTTAACTACCTTCACCCACACCTAAAACGTTATCCTTAAATAGACTTTTTCCAATACCTAAAACCTTACCTACACCTTTATCTTCTACCGTGCCCTAACCCGTGGCCACTCTGGGAGTCAAGATGACATCAAGCTTAGTCCACCCTCTTGTTAAACTTGACCTTGTCATGTCCTCACAAACCAATGCACTGAATATTCACCCAAATAAGAGGAATAGCCAACCTCTTCATTCGCCTGCACTAATTTTTTTCACTACCCCTCTGTCACCTTCACCTTCCATCTATCCTAGGACCTCACCCATAAAATTTGTCCAAGCATCCTCTTCTACAAGGTAAATTGAAACCACAATAACCCACTAACTCATCATGATCCTCAGTTATACCAAAATTACCTACACCTCACACACCTTTGCCATCACCTGCATCATTTCTACCACTTATACCAGTACCGCTTCTAGTAACCTCCTCATTACCTCTGATTTTTCCTTCCCTTCAACCAAAACATTCCACCTTTCCTATTCCCACAACCTTCACTGCATGACCATTATCACCTTGGCCAACGCATCCCCTCCCTTCATTTTCCTTTCCTTCTACATCTCACACTCCTCCTGTACCCTTACCCAAGAAGGTGCAATCAAATTCCAAAAACTCACTATCCTCCCAAAATATAGTTAAACCTATACCACCCCCATCCACTAGATATTATACCATATATTCACCCAATAATATGCAAAACATGCCCAAAACCGTACTACCTACCAAACAGGTGGTTAGACCAACTAAACTTCCGCTTCCACGTCCCGTGGCGCCTCTCCCACAAAAATCACCTACACTTATTTCTCATTGTGATCCATGGGCAGGTTCTTACACCAACATCTTAGCTAATATTTTAGAAACCTCTGTAATCAATTTGTCACCAATTTGACCTTACAACCCACTCAAACCTAAACAAGAAGGGTTTGACGATACAAACATTTGTGCCTACTATCGTGTGCCATGGCATGATGTGGAACACTGTAAGGCTCTTAATATAGTTCTTATCCAAATATGTCCTCTTGGAGAAAATTTTGAAAACGATGATCTCTTAGATGAGGACCTTATTCCATCTCCACCTATCACCACACCACCTCACTCTTTACCTATTCAACAACCTTCATCTCCACCTCCACAACCCTTTTAACCTCATCCAACGATTGAGATCAATATGGTCCACATAAAAGAGTTAGCCAAAACCCCACCAAAATGCCAGTGCGCCCTACTCATTTCAGAAGGCTCTTATCTCGCACTAGGTTTTTATCCCTCATACCGTTATAACTTTCATGACACACTTTCTCCATCTTCCTCCCCTCCTCAGATTAACATGATCTAGGTGGCCTCGTGCCCAGAAAGAAAAAGGAAAGGAGAAAACAACCAGCTCATCCACCACTCTTTTACCCAATATCCCACCAACACCTACGCCAAAAATCACCATCCTTGGACCCACATACCCTATTTTTGACGGGATTTCCCATCGTACAATGATTAAACAATTACACTAGTATCCTCTCAAAATTTCTTTATACGACCTAGTTCAAACCTCTGAGTCTCATTTCCAGACCCTCTTGGGGGTTTTACAATCTATTGAGGTTTTACCAAATGACCCTACTCTTGTGGCATCCATTATTAATCCTCACCATGTGGCTTCTCTTACCACATCATCCCATTCCTCTACACCTCCTACCTCTCATCAGGTAGCCACTCTCAGTTTCTCTAATGACAAGATTGTACCTCTCCAATCAGATGATCATGATTCCGCCTTATTTATTTCTGTCTACATCAATATCATATGCATTCGATGTGTTATGATCGATGGCAGTGCCAATATCAACATAATTTCCTCTCATATGTACAAACAAATGCGCATCCCTACCAATTGCAATCATAAAAACCTAGTTATGCTACATTTAGTGAACGATGCCATGACTTCCACCTTGGGCACCATAATTCTTCACATTCATGTAGGTCCTCATACCATTCTAAAATTATTTTATGTCTAAGAAAGGGAATTCTAGTATAACCTACTACTTGGCCGACCTTGGATCTGTGTCACGGGTTATGTTCCTTCAACCTTACACCGTTGTTTGAAATTTGAACATGAAGGAAACAACTATACCATTCTAGCCGACCCTTCTCCATTCAAGAACTGTAACATGTTGTATCGACCTAATGATGTCCTTGTACCCATTAAGGCATCTACCACTTCTACCACTACTCCTTCACCCATAGCCCCAGCCACCAATATTGCTGCAAATGTTTCTACACCTAACACCCCTATTCTTACTTCTGCCAAAACTTCCGCAATTGACCCATCTGCCAACCAAGCTACTTCTCAACCAACCAATACCTCTCCTTCCCAGCCGTCGAATAGTTCATCCATTCCCACTACCCATATACCAACTAATGACCCCTTAGAAGGTGTTTTTCAATGCCTCACTCTAATGGAGTATCACCTTTATAATATTGACACATTCCTTACTCCTTAGGAGTATGGTAAACTGCACCAACACCCCTGATATGATCACCATGTAGGCTAGGTTTTCCCTTATGTTCTACCCCACCTTCGTACCAATTTAATGTATGGGGGACTTGATGCCTCTACCTACTCAATTGAACCACCTTCCCAAGCTCAACCATTTTCCTCTGACCTTCAATATCTCACTAACCACTGCTTCACCCATAACTTCCTCCATCAATGTGCGTAGAAGGGATTTGGATTTGGTTTTTATAAACAAGTTATTTATACTCTCATCACATGCACTACTCGTAAGCATAAAAACCAAAGTGGTATTGGTTTTACCACACCATCTCCTAAGAAGGCCCGAGTCGAACTCATTGAGGATGATAAACCCTCCCTACCTCCTTCACCAAATTCACTACCTTCACCTACGGAGTATATGGATCCAAAATCTATTCCTCCTAAATTTTCTTCTTTTGTGAACACCATTTCCTAGCAACCTCTAACTAATCAATGATATGGCGATGCTCCCTCTTCTCCTCCCTTAACTGGAGGTTCATTCACTATTAAATAGAATTGACACTCACTCAAGACTCCTGAGAATGATGCCTTCTAAGACCAACCAATTTAGAACAATGAAACTTGTCTCTTATGTGAAAACCATCCAATCACTCTATCATACTTATTACATCATGTTTCTATGAGAAAGATTCAAACCAAATACTTTTTTCATCATGTTTTCCTTCTTTTAGCATATACCTTGTTATATGCTGATTTTAGGATAGGGTTAGCACAATTTTGGGCATAAACTCAAAATTAATAAGTTTATTAATGATATAAAACCTTTTTCAGATACCAATTTATCATATTTTAAATATGCCAAAGTTTCATCTTGTATTTCCTTATAGTTGTTGCCCAATTTTACTTTTACCTTCTCAAATTTGGCCTTTCTCAAGGATTGTCTTTTCTCATTACGGATTGTCATAAAAATATCTTATTTATTTTTTAATTTGATTATGCACCTCCGTAATAATATATGTATCAAATTTTAGCTCTAGATTCATTACCAAACTCAAGTTATGAAGTTTTTCCATTTAGGTTTCTTAAAATCATATATGCATACAAAATCCTGAAAATAAAGTTATTAATATCTCCATGAAATTGAATATTTATGATTTCCAACCACTTGGAATAGTTTAATAGTGTTGTCTAGAACATGAACATAAAATTTAAGTTCTTTGGTTGGATATTTTAGGAGATATGATGATTTCTTATTCCAAACAACCCTCGTTACAATCATAAAACAACTAATATCTTGTTTTGGAATTAATTTTCATTTGATGAACAAATCTTAATAATATCACCTAAAATTTCTCTAAAATTACCCTATATTTGTTTTCAACATCCTATAATAATTAGTTTTACTCCATGAATGCAAAAACACATCAAACCATTATCATTTTTAGGACCATTATAGAATGTGTTATGTTTTTAGGGACCCGAGAGCACTCATAAATGAATTTAAAGAATTTGAAAGGGTTTCAAAACTTATTTTCACTTGGAATAGACATGAGAAAATTACCTCCACCTTTTAAAATAATTAAACTTAACCATTCACTTGAAAACACGTTCAAATATTCAAGCTTTATTAGAACAAGATACCTTCTTACATTGTTCTGGCTATAGATGGGCCTTCATAGTTCCTTTTCCCTCTGAATGATCTAAAAAATGAAATCTTATGAATAATATCTTGAATACCTTCATCCATATCTTATATTTTAAAATTTGGATTTATTATTTGATACGTAGGGATTATCCTTATATCTCAAAACAACTATCATATTTTTGATTTTTAGTTCCATAAAATCCTCAACTCTCTTTGACATAATAACAACCATGATATTTTGAATCTTTTGATGGGTGTTGTCATTCCCTTAATTTAATCAACTTCTTGTTGATGTCATATCAAACCAAGGGTGTGTCTAAAGCTATATGCAATAAGAGTACTTTAATTGATCTAGTAGTTGACTGTAACTATTTTTATATTTTATGGGGGATATCTTTAATGTCTTAAGGACTTCTTGGTAAAACCTTATTCAAATCAAACTATGAAAACTTGCTGAAAGTAAAAATACACTGAAAGCTTGCTGAAAGGAAACACACTGTGCATAAAGGAAACACACTTGTTGTTGGAAAATAAACACACTTGCTGTTGAGAGTAAACACTCAGATTAAAATGCTTGAAAGCAATTGCAAGAAATATAAAGATTTATCTAAACACCTACAAGAACAAGTATACGACAAAATTTAACTGAAAGAACTAAAGCAATACAAAATTAACAGATCTAAGATATTTGCTGAAGAAATATAAATACCAAATAAAATAATATCCTGGTCCTTGGGGGAGTAGGCCCTTGCTCCTCCTTGAATAAGGATTTTAACAACTCAGAATTCTCTTAAATCAGAATGGCTATTTTATTGATGAAAACATTTAGTATTACAAAATGTACTAGATTTGGATACTTAATCTATTTCTTTTCTCTATTCTATATCTTTAATTCTCTATTCTATCTAATGCAGGTCTAGTTTTATATACATTTTACAATCCCAATTGTCTCAATGTTTCTGATGAAATCGAATCATGCCCATAATAGATGTTGATTCGGATGGTGGTTGATCAGATAGCAGTAGGATAAATCTTCATGGATTTGCATTCAGAAATATTCTCGTCCTTCATGATTGTAGATGCAAAATTTCTAGATGTGGTTTAAAATAGGTAACTCCCATCGGTTCCGGAACTTTGGAGAAGTCCTGGAACCATAATAAATTATTAAGAACCAGTGAGAGTTCCGGAGCTGTCCTTAGGAGTTCCAGAACTAATTCCGAAAATTCTGGAACAAAATTCTAGAGTTCCAGAACTAAGTCCGAAAGTTCCGGAACTAAATGATGATTGTGTGATGGAGTTCCAGAACTAGCTTGGAAGTTCCGGAACTAAGCTATGTAGGAACAAACGCTATCAAAAACATACTGAATGCCATCTGCTTCATTTCCTTGACTGATTAGACTTGATTTATTACAAAACTGAATTTAAACACACACTATGTTAGGAATTTCATAGTTTTTAACATTAGGATCACAATCTACAAAAGATAGAAAATTACATCCTAACTCATATCAGATCAACTAAAAGTCACACAATGCAATCAAACTTAATCAAACGGAGAGTATGATGAGATCATATATTATACATTAATTAGAAGTATATTGGCCTCATCATCTTTCCCATATAAGTACGTAATCAAGCTTATTCTGAGGTGACATTACATTTAATTAAACAATATAACAACATATTCACAACTAGCTCCACCTATCTTTCACTCTTACCATATATAGAAGAGGAGTTAAATTACAAAGTAATTATTCAAATTCAACCTTTTGGGAGGGAGAACATCTACAAACACCTATTACATGCTCCTGGCTTAAGAAGGTTTATTCAACCTATTTGATCTTCATCAAGCATTATGGAGGATTCTCCTACATCATTTCAATTAATCACTCTGGGACTGATTCTTATCCAAATGAGGTGATCTTAATATTTTTACGAATCTCTTGAGGAGAGGAATGGATGCTCCAAATTTGGAAAGGTTATTTTGTGGGGTTTAGGAGACCGAGCCAAATCAAATTTCATGGGTATGGGATTTTGTAAGGGTTTTAGAGCTTGAAAAGAGTTTTGTTAATATCTTGATATTTTCTCCACTTTAGATCCCATTTGATAGCTAAAAATGATGTATTTTATTAGGGTAGAGGATGCTCCAAGTTTTGTGTGAATTGGGTACAATATCACTTTCAAATCTTGATTTTTAGTATATGAAGGCAATATTTTCTATAAAAAAGCCCCAAATAAATTTTAAATGGGGTTATCATGTGATGTGATTAATATATACCATTCAATATTCCATCATGAGGGATCTTTGGTCTAAATTTGATGGAAAACGGAGCTAGGAATCAAGATATATGGGGAAAACAATATTTTGACACCTAGGGCACAAAAGAGAGTTTTCTTGGTGTTTAGAGATGATGATTCAGATTAAAAAAAAATGGATTCCACTCATTTCTTTATGATCTCACTTTTATGTTTTTGTGATGTGTGATAAAGGGTGAGTGATTTTATATGGTGGAAGCAGAAAAAGGGTGTGCACATGGGAGAGTGGAAAAATCATTGCACTTTGGTGCACATTTGGGGTGAAAATTCACCTCAAAAGTTTTCTTTGGGTACAAGGAGGGAAGAAACGTGCTCCACGAGATGAGGATGGAGAAAAGAAAGGCATGCACATGCTCATATGGGATATTTTCTCATGTTTTCTCCATGACTTAACCTGCACCAAATCAAAAATCCCCACAAATAATAAGAGGGCAAACTTTTGGGGTGTAATTTCACCTTACAAGTGCACCATGGGTGAAAATGATGTTAAAACGTGTGCTTGGAGGGAAAAGTGGGACCCACCCTCAAGTTAAAATAATTACTTAAGTCACCACATGCACTTTTTTCCTTTCTCTTATGTTTTTAACTTGCAAAATTTCAAACAATAGGAAAGGGGCACACCTTTTGGGTGAAATTACACCTCAAAAGTGCACCAAGGGTGTAAATGGACACCAAAAGTGTGCTAAGGCACCCATTTGTGGCTTCGGAGCATAGTTTGCACCTCTGTCTTACTTATCAAAATGTTTCATTTGCCCTGAAGTCAAAAATTAATGAATTTGGATATGTAATATATGAAGTTACATGAAAACATGACAATAAATCCAATAAGCCTATTTATGAGGCTTAAAAATTATTTTTTCAAAAAATTATATTATACCCTCATTTTTTCCTATGGTGGTGCGTTGTTGGGCGGAGTTGTAATAATAGTTTTCAAAAAGTGTGAGCTAATTTTTTTTTGGATAATTAAGAGAATTAAAAACTCCCTCACTTGAGATTTTTTAGGCTCCCAAATCCACTCGAGGTGCCCAAAATATTCTGTGCAAAAATAAAGTGCAAAAATAAAAAGATGGGAGAGTGGGAGAGTATAGGAGTGAAAAATGGGAGAATGGAATACTCCTTGCACTTTAGCATAGTTTTAGGGTGAAATTTCACCTCAAAAGTGCACTTGGGGTGAAAGGATGGAAGAAATGTGCACCATGGGATGAGGATGGAGAGAGAAAATGGCATGTGCATGCTCATGTGGGAGCTTTTCTCAAGTTTGCTCCATGAATTAACATGCACGACATCAAAGATCCCAACTAATAGGAAAAGGGAAAAATTTTGGGGTGTAATTTCACCTCAAAATTGCACCATGGGTGCAAATGAGGCTTAAAAGTGTGCTTAGAAGGAAAAATGGGACCTACCCTCAAGTTAAAATAATCCCTTAAGTCACTACATGCACTTTTTGCCTCTCTTATGTTTTTAACATGAAAAAATTCAACCAATAGGAAAGGGGTACAATTTTGGGGTGAAATTTCACCTCAAAAGTGTGCCAACGATGCAAGGGACACCAAAAGTGTGTCAATGCACCCAAGTGTGGCTTTAAAGCATGGTTTGTACCTTTGTCTTTCTTCCTGGAATGTTTCCTTCACACCGAAGTCAAAAATTGATGAATTTTGGCCATATAATATATGAATGTGCATTTGAACATTACAGTGAATCCAAGATACTATTCATAAGGCTTGAAAATGATTTCTTTAGCAATGTTTTCTTGTACCCTCATTTTTTCCTAGGGCAATGTTCCGATGATCTGAGTTGTAAGAATATTTTTCAACAAGCACGAGCTAAAAAAATTATGCATACTAAAGATAATTGAAAATAACCTTACTTGATATTTATCTAGGCTTCTAACTCCACTCGAGGTGCTCGAAATATTCTATGCAAAAATACCACCTTGTGTCACTGTAGGAAGGGTTTCTTCTTGCTATGTTCCTACAAATTTTATCACAATTAGTACATCATGAAGTAGGCTCCACAAGTTTTCTATTTCTATTTCCTGTGGTATGAAATATGAACACATCATGAGGCTCATGAAACCCTCCGTTGAAGTTGAATATTCAACGAAACATGCACAATCATTTTTCTTAAAAATGTGACTATGAACAAAATCTTTCCCAAGATCATCTAAAAGCTCTCAAAATGATTGCTAACTCATATCATCGTAGATAATAATAAGATACATTTTTTGACTATAACTAGGACTTATGAAATGCTTCGAGGCTCCCAAAACCCATCTCAGAAGATGATCTTTGAAAATGAGGAATTTTGGCAATTTTGACAATTTGGGTCAGTTTGAAAAAAAAAGGGAAAAAGTTTCACTGGGGCTATCATATAAAATGCAATGACATTTCATATGACAAAAAATGGTTAAGTATATGACCGAGGAAGCTCCCTTAACCACCAAAAATAACTAAAATTTTTCTAAGTTTGTTTGTGTGTAGTTTATAGAATCAGATTATGAATATTTTACCCACTTTATTCATTGAAAGAACCCATTATTGTCCTTCTCTTCTCAATGGAATCGTAAGCCCATATTATTTGGTAACATTTATTTGGATATTTCATATTGACTAAAACATCTATCAGGTGATCCAAATCTAGGCATACACTAAGTATGTCACACCTACACATATTATCTCTAGCATTTCTATCCCTCACAAACCTCCTCTTAGGTATCGTATTGCACATCATATGTCATGCCTACTATTTTTATAAGGTCTTCATTATGACATTGATAGTAACAATCCATAAATAAGCACCGAATACATATATTTCAATGTGATTCATCTGGGATACATAATACAAAATTTAGTTATACATATATAGAGGTTTCAACCCCTAATATCAAGGAGTCTATACTAATCTCCATAATATCTCCTTATCACAAGAATATCTCCTCAAATCTCTCATATAAATTTATTCCACATATCTCTCATTGAATTACTCTCTCTAAAACCTATAAAATCTACGTGAGTTGGTTTAACAACCAAATATATCACTTTATTACATCAAGAAATTAGTTAAATAATATATTTAACTAATTATATGCATACAAATATAAAATAACCCATGTGAACAATAGGATATCCTAACATTCCAACCCTTAGTGTGAGAATGGTGGAAAAATATTCACACTCTCATCTACAATATACTCACTCTTGTAGCACTCCCAAATTTGTGACTCATGACCTTGATCTAAAGAAAGGCTCTCTCCTTCCAAGGTTTTAAACAGGTTTACCACAAACCTTGATGTGAACAAGCCCAATCAACTGTCCACCTCGTGTGGTTTTATTGATCCTCCAAAAAACCATTTCAAGATCAATAAACTATATTACATTGGTGATTTTGTTCCTCCAAAACTTTTTGAAATTAGGTAAAAATGCAAGAAATATCACTCACGCAAACCTCCAGTATTTGAGTGGGTATCGATGACCATACACCTTCTATTAACGTCATTCAATATGAGGATGATGAGTCTATTCTCACCTACCTCGGTGCCGAATATTCCTATATTCACCGGTCGTTACCTTCTGAGACATAAACCATGTTGAATGAATCAACCATCGAAATTAATGTTCACACTCTAGAAGACCCAAACATTCTAAAAATAGGCCAATCTTTAGATGATGCTAAACATAAAGCTTTTAATTCTTTCCTCTGTGATCATAGCAATGCATTTTATTTTTCCTATGCTGATATGCTCGGTATTGACCCAAACATTGTGGCCCATAATATCGTCACTATTCCTGAATCCAAACCTATAAAACAGAAGCTGTGGAAAATGCATCCTCGCATTTCCCTTCTTGTCAAAGAAGAACTCCAACACCTTATTCTGGTTTCCTTCATCCTACCCATTGAATATCCCCAATGGATCTCAAACATCATTTTTGTCTTGCATGGATTTCCACGGCCTTAACCTAGCTTTCCCCAAAGATGACTTTCCCGTACCTAGTATTGACATACTAGTTGATATCACTGCTGGCCATGAGATGATATCAATCATGGATGGTTTCTCGGGTTATAACCAAATATTACTCGCCCCATATGATCAACACAAAACCACATTCATCACTCCTTGGGGAACTTTATGCTATCGTGTCATGCCCTTCAGCCTTTAAAACGTTGGTGCTACATACCAGCGGGATATGAATTAAATCTTTCACGACATTATACATCCCATATTGGAAGATTATATAGAAGATATTCTTTCCAAATCCAAACATCGGGCCGATCACCTTACATTGCTCAAGGTCATATTCAACTGTCTCATCAAATGCTGTGTTCATCTTCAACCTAAGAAGTGTGTCTTTGCAGTTCTCTTCGGTAAGACCTTGGTTTTATCATTTATTTGTGTGGCATTGAAGTCAATCCTAATAAATTCAAGGCCATTCTGGAGATTCCTCTGCCTACTAATATTCGTCAACTTTGTAGTTTGCAAGGGAAACTGCAATCCATTCGTCGCTTTATTTTGCATATTTCTGACCACTTCCACCCGTTTCATCACCTACTCAAAAAGGATGTCTCCTTTAAATGGGATGATGACTGTCACAAAGCCTTTGAGGCCTTAAAATAATACCTTCTCCAACCACCTGTGCTTATCACACCTTAGGAAAAAAAACCATTTTACCTTTATATTTCCACTACTGATCACTCCTTGGGCATCATGTTTGCTCATTATGACGAGAAAAATAAGGAACACACCATATATTATATAATCCAAACAATTTTAGACTATGAAACCAGATATACCCACTCGAAAAAACTCTATTTAGTTGTAGTCTTCATTGCTACTAAACTTCTCCATTACCTACTCAACTATAAAACCTTTGTTGTCACTAATACTGACCCCCTACATTACATGTACGCTAAACCGTACCAACATCAACGTGCTACATGTTGGCTCATAGTTCTTGTAGACCTAGACCTTAAATTCACTCATCAAAAATTTGTCAAAGGATAAACCATCGCTGACCAATTTGCAAATGCACCCCTCTCCAGAAATCAATCGTATAACTTCAATTTCCTGGATGAATCCATCGCTACCCGCTCTTTGGATGATCCCATTTACCATATGACCTTATTCTTCGACGGCTCCAAATGTCAGCATGGGGGTGGTGCCAGTGTTATCCTAATTCCTCTTGGTGGTGAGCCTATGACATTATATTTCAAACTATATTTTGATTATACTAACAATATTGTCGAATATAAATCACTTGTGTTAGGTTTTCAAACCTCCATAGCCTTATATGTTAAATCAATTAATATCTTTGGCAAATTTCAACTTGTTGTAAACTAAGTTAATGGTATATACTAGTGTCATAACGAGATACTTAAAAATCATAAACATCATGTTGATATACTTTTGACTACTTTTTACTGTTATAAACTTCAAACCACCCCACGTTCCACTAATAAATTTTTGGATACCATGGCCTGTCTAACTTCTCAAATCCCCACTTTACCCTCTGATTCAAAAATATTTTTCACAGTACAAAGGTTTCAATCACCTTCATATCTATTTCAAGGTGTCAACCTTGTCGAAAACATTGAACCTGACCCATGTGACCTTTGGTATAAATAGTTTGATGACTACCTTTTCCTTTCCATTTCACCTCCATGTCTTACTCGTAATGGACAACGAGACTTTCTCAAAATTTTCTCTCTATGTCATCACGGGTGGTCTTCTCTATAAATTTGGTTTTGAATCTATCCTCTTATGATGCCTTACGAGTTCTGAAATTTCCTACACCATCAAGGAAGTTCACGATGGGATTTGTGGAGGACACTTTAGTGGTTTAGCTATCGCTAAATACATTCTTCACCTGGGCTATTATTGGCCAACCCTGAACCATGATTTTTGTGATTATGTCAAGCGCTGCGTGAAGTTTTAGTAACATGCTAATCTTCATCATACCCCTAGCCACGCCCTACAAGTTGTGAGAGACCTTTGGTCTTTCTCTCAATGGGGTCTAGATCTAGTCAGAGAGATCAACCCTCATTCCTCTTAACGTCATCAATGGACTATTACCGCTACCGAATATTACACTAAATGGGTGGAAGACATACTTTTTATTTCCACCAAGGTTGAGAAAATATGTGAATTCATTAACCATCACATTATTTGTCCCTTTGGTGTTCCTCATCACCAAATCATAGATAATAGTAAACAATTTAAAAACAAAACCCTACAAAAACTCTGTGATACCTTTGGCATCCAAATTAGTTTCTCTTCACCTTACTACCCTCAAACAAATGGCCAAGAAGAATCAACCAACAAAACCTTAAACAAAATTCTTATGAAAGTGGTTGACGATACTGGAAAGGATTGGTGCACGCACATTCCTTTTTCCTTATGGGATTATCGCACTAGTATTCGTACCTCAAATTCTACCACACCTTTCTCTTTCATCTACGATATAGAGGCTATCTTACTTCTTGAATTCCAAATACCCTCTCTTTGTATCTCACTTAAATATATTCTCAACAATGATGAATTTCTCCAGGACCGTTTGGAAAAACTTGAGTTATTAGACAAATGTCTTCTCAATGCTCTCGATCACCTCCAAATCTACCAAAAAATTATCAAATGTGCCTATCATAAACATGTCCAAGAACGAACCTTCCAGTTAGGGACCTCATCCTGAAGGAAAATCAACATGTAACAAAAGAAGAGAAAAGTAAATGGGAAAAGGTTTCTCCTAATTGGCTTGGACCCTACATAGTCACACATGCTTACACATCAGGTTCGTATCGTTTGTCTTCAATTAAAGGTAAACCTGAACCTGAGCCCCTCAATGCCTCACATTTTAGACCATTCTACTATTGAAATGAGTCCTAGTTCACCTTTTTTCTATTACAGGCTCGTCCCTTGAGTACCCATTTCTTTCATCTCACCCCTTAAGGACCAATGACTAAACAAGAATTGTGTGATTACCCATCACCTTTCAGCCTTTATATTCAATATGACTACCACGGCTCTACTCATGGTATGATTCTCATGGATACTTTTCATCATTTTCAAGATAGAATCCCATGGTTGTTTTTCACTTAAACCTCTATTTTATAGCTAACCCCTGTATGTTATAATTTTTTCTTCATAACAAAATGCCTATACTTCTTCCTAGTCTTGTGCATGACCTGAAAGTCCAAATCAAAAGTGATATATGGGATTTTTCAAAATTCAAAATTCTAACAAAAATATGACTCCCTAAAAAAGTACATCTTCTCTTTCTATCTTGCAGCTATAAATAAACTGCTCCCTCGAAGAAAAACTATACAAAGCTAGCTAAATCATGCCTAGTCAATCCAAAAAGAAAACTATTCCTACAAAAATAAAAGAAAAATATTTTGAATCTTCCCGCATCGATTAGCTTCCTGAAGACCTCAAGGAGATACTCACCCATCCCACATAGACTTCCCACATCGGCTAGTCTATAAAAAAAATAAAAGCAAAAAGAAAAAGATGACCTTTTCGTCATGGACTTGCCTATTTTGATCTTGGTTTTCTTGCCAAAAAGGCATGTTGTCTCACACATGGTTATGCTAAAACCAACTTCATTCAGCTCACCTTCCTTTCTACTATTTTTCCCTACTCAAGGGATTGGCCACAAAGGTGATACTTCATGATCATGTGACCGTTTTCACCCATAGAAAATTCAATCATGCAACACCTTTAGGGTTTTATGTTCATAAGCCAGTTTGTTGGTGTAATCAACTTATAATGGTTCTTTCCAATTTGGGGGCATTCCAATTTTTTTACCATTCACCTATTTTTCTTATTTATTGATGCTCCTATAGAGGAAAAAACCTACGACACCTACATTCTTGAAGTACCTCTTTCACCAACATCAACCAAAATTACCCATCCTTATTTGAACTTCCATATACACCATGCCTAAGTGACCTAAACTCAACCATGCCTAAATGACCTAAACTCAACCATTCCTATGACCTAAAATCAACCATGCATAAATGACCGAAACTCAACCATGCCTATTACCTAAACTCAATCATGCCTAAAACCTACCAACCCATTTCATTTACCCCACCATATTCCTCCCTAGCTTACCAGATAACTACATCGGTCTAAGACCCCTTTAAGTTGGGGCTATGTAGGTATCACTCTGAGGGTATGGGGCCCTTAGAGGGTAGCTCGACCATCTTCTTCATCTTTTCCATTTCTATACCTTTTACCCCTGATAATTTTTTCTTCCTTTTTTAGTTCACATTCTATCCTACTTAGTTTTCATTTACATCAACAACATGGAAATTAATATACCTCAATAAACATGCGTTTGTTTCATCAAATTTACCATTTTATCACCATATCCATATATTACCCAATTCATTTAAACATTTTGTATGAAATCAAATAATTGGAAAATTAAAACCATAACATACATTACATCATAATTTATTTTCCATAATACCCATAACTTGCAAATTAAATCAACCATATAACCTAACTCAACCATGCCTATGACCTAAATCCACCATGCCTAAACAACCTCAATCAACCATGCCTATGACCTGACTCCATCATGCCTAACTCACCTAGTTTCCATACTATGCAATAACAATGAAAATTAAATCAAATAACATCATACATCAAGTAAACATCATCAAACTATATATAGGGGAGAGTCTATGTATAACTACAAATGTAAAAATATACAGATAAATAAAAGTATCTCAAAAATCTCATATACATCCTCACCATCTTTGGCACGCAGGATGGTATAAAAAACCAAAATATCAAAACTCTCATATACATCCTCACCATCTTTGACACACATGATGGTACTTATATCAAAAACAAAGAAAAATACTGATAAATAAGGGTATCAATCATCTACCCATCTGATACCCTCCATACATATCTCATCGGTCTCCTCCTCCTCGCCTCCAGTTCGGTGCCCAGTTAACATCTCTCCACCTATTAGAGGCCTTGGCCTACCCTCCTCCTGGCCACCACCTGGGATTGGTCTCAGTTAACTAGTGACCATGCCCTGACCATGTCTCTGGGCTCTTCGGCCCCCTATGTTATTTGAGCTATGAGTACGGGATCTTCTCTACTTACTTGATGCTTGTTGTGCACTGAACTCAACATAATATGGAACATCAAGGCATGCACTCATCAGGTGATCCTGGTAGTACAAACCCTTGTTTAGGGCATCCCTGAACCTTTTCATCGATATTGTCTATGGAGGTGCTATGGGTGTCACGGGAGACTGAGAACTCTACCGTACTACCACTAGCCTCGGCCCCTATACCTATAATCTAATGGGACCATGTCCCGTCACTGATGCATGTACCATGCGACCCTATCCCTGGGCTTGTTAAGGTGCCTGTGCTTCAAGCTAGTCCTGTAAGGTTGTCACTTGTTCCTGTACAGTGGCCAATTGTCCCTATAAACAGACCATTTGTTCCTGTAAGGTGACCACATATACTCCATCCCCATCACCACCCTGTGCAGACACTTGTACCTATGCTAGTTGAGCTTATATGGCTATCACTTGGGCATGTAGGGTGGCCACCTGCGCATGAGATGCTGTCAACTGACCCTGCACACCTACGAGATGCGTCTAAAGGGTGGCTACCTTCCCCTACAAGGAATCTCATTACACTATAACCGTGGTAAGATTTGGCTGTCTTGGCCTCAGTAGTGTTGCCCATAGTTGTGCTTACCACCATTGTGTATACCCATATGTGACTCTAGCGTCATCAATCCACCTATCTACCACCTACTCCTCCTGCCTTATCAACACACTTGGACGTGGTGGAGACATGGGTCTCTCCATGTCATCTCTCTGGTACTGTGGGAAGGGTGGAGAAACGTCCTGTGGCAGCCCAAACTGCCATCTAACCCTACCTATGGGTATCATATTGTGCTTACCGGAACACTTCCCTTGTATCCACCTTAGTAGCTAAATCTCCTCTAACTCCTCATCCATTCCTATTTAAGAGGGAAATTCAACATAAGGCCTACACACAATATCAACTCTGGAAAGCCCCTCCAACAATCGCCTATAGTATAAAACATCATATGTGGCCCTAGCCACCCTATGCTGCCCACCAACTGGTACTCAACGTCTATATCCAAATATCAGCAAGCCACCCCCGAACCAATCATGTCATGGAAAACCAAATGGCCACACACATACGATGTGCTCATATGCCCAACAGTGTAGTAAAAATGCGTAACACATCCCAAACCACCGCAATCTCCCATAGGCCCATAACTCCATATATAGCTACACTAGGAAGGTCATTGCCCAGGTGAAGTATATATGCTCCTCCATCATATCTTAGAGCACTCCCATCAGTGCTCGTGGGAACTCCTACCCTCATAATCAGGAAGAGAAAAAAAACCTACTGTCTCCATCATCAGTACAGGAAACCTCATCTCTTGTGGGTAGGCTACATACATATCTCCATAACTAAGGCTTGCACTATGATACCTCAGCTCTCCCATCACCTCCCCAAACACAACCACTATCGAATCAACTGATTCCTCTAACGAAATAGAATAAACTGACTCCCCCGCAATAGGTAGCTGCATGATCCTGTACATCTCCTCCAGGTTTACGGTATCCTCGCCCATCAGTAGATGAAAAGTGTTGGTCGTTGAATCCCATATGTTGATAAGAGCTACCATCAAGCTAGGGTCTTAGGCTATGTGCATATAGTGTAATATCCCAATCATTCCAACCTCATTCATATGCTCCCACTCCTCTATAGTCACACTGTACCGCATCTATACCAGTAGAGGTGGTACTTTGTATCTCATCCTAAGCTAATCCCTCACCTGAATCATCAAACACAACATTGTCAAGACTTGACTACCCAAAAATCATCTATTACCCACTAAACCATACCCAACCACATCAATCATGCCCACACCCTTTACCTAATTCACCAACAAACCTACTACCCCTTACCATCATTACCCATTATCTTAAATTCATTTAACCTACTTCCTTGTCTCATATTGACAAAATCACGTTTTACCCTCTTTCCCCTACTGTTCATCCTCACATGTCCCTTCTTCATTTATTTTATTCTCCTACCTAACCCTTCTTACCCCTATTTTCTCTTAACCTTAACTGACACCGGTCACCATGACCATCAACGGTTTATCTTGACTATCATAGGTTCCATTTAACCAGTGTCGGTCACTAAAGACCTGACCGATGCCGGGCAAAGCCAACCGACATAATCCAAACCTTGACTGATTTCGGTCTCTGTCGCAATGTCAAAAACCAAAAACCTATCCCCCTATTCTCAAAAATTGACAAAAGCTTATTTAAAACCCTAATTTAACCATCCCACCTCATCCTAGCTTAGTTCCCAAACCTATTTAACCTAGGTATGACCTGCCCACCCCTCATTTCCTTTAAGGTTACCCACTATTTCAAATTTCCAAATCCCACCCACAATGTTTTTTAAAAATGATTTTAATAATATGATTTTTCAATCAAAATAGGGATTTGTATTGCCTCCTACTTCTACTCGTCTCCTTGGCGGCAAGTCTGGTCGTTGCATCGGTGGTCCACCCAAACCCTCTCCCTCCTATGTCATGCCAAAATCTACTTCGAATCTCTCCACCAATCAACTTGATCCACTCGATCTTAAGGAGCCACTTTCTGACACTCACTCATGTACTCGTAGCTCGCCAACTCAACTCGATACTTCCCAATGTCACTTTCCATGGAGGCACCACTGATCTATCATTTTCAAAAATGAAAACAAGTTAAAATGGATCCGTAAAACATGAAATTTTATTTTTTAACCCCAAATCAACATGACCGACATCAGTCATGTCGTTCTCTAGCCAACCGATGTCAGTTACCCTATAACCGACATTGGTCACCCATCATAACTGTTTGACCCACATTCAGAGTATTTTGGCATATAAATATAACTACCCAAATACCTTTCACCTTGACCAACACCTATTATACCTCTACCACAAGCCTTAATTACCTGTACATGTCCCTAAATGTGTTTAGGGACATGTTATTTACCTATACCGTGGGCCCTACCTTTGCCTTGACCTAAATACCTTGACTTGAATGGCCTCGGTGCCAATCTAAATTTGTGTATTCGCTATACCTTGCGATGTTGTTACCCATTTATTTTAACCTAACAACCTTACTTTTCCTATTGCCGTGTTTTTTTATCTTGACCATAACTTTGGTGTACCGGATCATACCTAAACAATCCTACACCTGACCTAAGTTGTGTTTCCGGACCATATCCTATACATTGGATACCTGAATCACTTTGACCTTGTTTGAATAAACCTCTCGACCTTAGACACTATAATAGTTTACAATCTCTTCAACTTGGTACTATATCGCGATCTATACATGTGCATGCATTTGATTTCCCATACCTATTACCCAATACCCATGACCCGTGACCTATTACCTAATACCTATTACCTTTTATCTATTACCCAGTACCCACCTTAACTATACCTTTACCTACTAACCTTACCTTTCCTCAATCACCTGTTAACGAACCACTCACCGACTACATTTCCTCTCTCATCCATTCGTGGTTTAAGGGGGATCACCTTCATCCCTACTTGGGGAAACCTACCCTCCATTCACACCTCAGACATTGAATTCCTATTTTTTTCTACGTCGCTTACAGATACAAGCTACACAACAAAAAGGGGCAAAATGTAGACACCAAAACTGGGTCACACTCCCCTTGGTTCCCATTGATTAATTAACATAACGTATTCACCTAACCATGACCACATACCCAACATTCATATTAATTTAATTATTTACAATCAAATTAATCTTCACGCTCACATTATTTAATTAATTTAATTGCTTTAATTAAATTAATTTACACCTCACCTAGCCACATCACCTCGACACCTCACCATGGACTTATTCTTAGTCTATTAATTAACTAATACCGAATATCCACTTATCTTAACCAACTGGGACTCTTTTAAAACCCTAAAATTAAAGTCTTATTCCTTCTCCAACAATACTCTCACTTGTCTACGAGATAACCCTCACTTGATACTTGGACTGACAATCAGAGCATGCCAAAAATAGCCAAGATTTGCTATTTTTGGTAAACCTAGGATTTCCCACCATAACCGATGTTGGTTAACCTACAACTGACGCCAGTCACATTGAGTGTTGTTGGTTACCATATATACAATTTTGCAACCTTCTTTTCCAGGTTGGTAACTTTGAGTTTTGGAGAGAGCTATCTACATTCAAGCATGAACTAGAGTTTTCTGAAGCATCAAGATGACAGAATACATTCAGCCACATGCCCAAGCCAACACCTAAGACTCGTCAAAAACATTAGCATTCATGAGAGAACTCCAAGAAATAATTCCACGACACTGACCACTAAGTTCTTCACAGATCAGCCATCACCTTCCTTCACCAATGAGGCTCACAAATACAAGAAGGAGCATTTGATTTTGTATCATTTTGTTATTAGATCTTGTTCTTCCCTGCATTACTCCATCCCCATATTTCTTCCCATCTACCTATCCCACCACCCATGGCCTTCTGGCTCTCCATACATAACCTTTATACCCTTATGAATTTTCCTCACCTTATTACGAACCCAACCAGTTCCCCTTCACTCTAGATGTGCAATCACAGAGAAGCCAAAAACCACCTTTTAATTAACTTTCACCAAATTTCCCCTACCAAAGCCGGTTACCTTAACCATTGTCGGTCTACACCTTCAACCACCATCGGTCACCAGACTAACGTCAGTTACTGTGTTCCCTGTCAACCGTCATTAAATTTCCCCTAATATCCCCCAAAACCTTGCAAACCTTACCCAAACTTGATACCCCACCTATAACTTCACCACAGATCTTCCCAACTCTTACTGTGGACACAGAGAGAGCCTAAACACCAATTTTTACATTCTGTCATTCCCCACATCAGCCGACATCGGTCATACCTTGACCAACGCTGGTCTCTGTAGCTGTTAAAATATCTTCAGACCAACAAGTTCCCTAATCACCCAAGATACACCAAAACTTGACCAAATCTTACCCAGACCCTACCTGTGACCTACAGACCACCTATCCAACCTACAACCTGACCCAGGACCTCCACCAGTATAGTAATCAAGCATTTAATTGGATTAACACTTATAGTAATTTGAGACACCTAAATCAGAGCACTAACATTCGATTCTTTTATTTGTATGTTCAATTATTTTATATTTAATTATATATCAGTGGATTGACAACCGTCGAGGAAGTATCACACTTCCTAGATCTAGCTCACGCTAGGAAATCCACTAAAATTTTGGTATTAATTGTATCTTGTGTTCTTTCTTTGTACTACAGGTTGTTCCTCCTAACCAAAAGGAACGTCGCACAATCAATTTGGATCAAAAAGTCATTTACGCATGCACAACCTTTGACCATCTATTAATAGGTATTTCTCCTCGGCCTTCTACCCTTTTCTATTTCATTAATCTACTAAGAATCCAATGAAACAAATATATTATCTAAAAAATGTAAAATGTATATATTGTGGGAGATATAATATAACACCTACCTCAAATTGTTGATAATTTACACTAACAAAATTAAGTAGAATTTAATTGTGGGTAATCTATAATATATTTATTAAAAAATTAAAAATATTAATTAACTATAATCCATGTTTCAAAACCATTCACATTACTATTAATTTTAATCACTAATGGAAGCTTTACATTCCCCCTTAATAATTGTGGATTATCAACACTATCTTAAAATAGTTAATATAATTAATGTTTTACTTTTAAAAATTAGAACCTAAACTCACCCCAATGTCAAAATATAATTCATTATATACGTATTAAATCATGTAAAAAAATTATATTAAAAAATGTTATATTTTGGAAACATTGTGTAATATCCAAAATATTATTTCTTCCGAGAATATAAAGAATCCATTTTACATCCTATTTCTTCATACATGTAAATTTCATGGAATTATAATTATTATAAATTCATTTTCCATGAATGTGGTTGATTTAATTATCTTATAATGATGGTTATCATCAAATATTTCTAACTAAAAAGATATAATAACAAATAACATCACATTATACCCCATTGATAAGCAATAATCTGATGGTTGAGATAGTTATCCGTGAACTCGATCCGTGCCACTAAAACATTTAATACTTGAATTTATACAATTCCAGGGATTAATCCTTATTCAAGGATTGAAAACCTCAAATTTCTAAAATAAATAAATAAATAGGAAACACGTCTTCATTGGAATCAGCGGATGAATTAGTGGGTTTTTCTAGTTTCACCCTTTAATACTTAATACTCCCATTTTTACTATGATCTCAATTAATTTTTAAAATATTTGTGCATGGAGAGGGTGTTTGAAAATTATGCCATTTTTCTTCCTTTACACAGAGCCGCATTAAGGTTTCGAACTGCCCTAGGCACTTACTCAGAGAGTATGCCCACCCTCTCCCACCCCCCCTCCGGGACCAGGCACCCACATGTGCATGTTTTTTAAAAAATTATAGTATAACTTTTAACACATTCAATTAAAGCTATAAAAGGCTTAGTATCCACATAAATAAACCAAACAACATGTAATAGGAAAATCTAGGGTTGGCCATTAGCTCAATTTCCATTTTTTGGGAGTACACACATGCTCAATAATAATGTTAAAATATCTATTCTTGATTTTTTCTAAGAGTATTGAATTACCTCAAAACGACACTTAAAAACGTAATTAAACAAATAGGACAATTTCTGAATTAGTGCATATAAACATGTACCAGATCAATGATCATACCTTTTCAAGTTCACTTGCAAGTTGCAAATTTTTTTTCTTTGTTTGGTGAATGAATTGTGTTGCGTGCATCTTGGTAAAGGGTAAAGAAAATTAGCAATTCGAGATTCTTGAAGGCTGACCACTGATTCTTATGATCTATCTTGAAAAATATGTCATAAACCACATCTTCTTAGGACTGGGAATCTAAATGGAAGTGATAAGAGCAATACTATTTGGAGATTTGAAGGATACCAACACACTCCAGTCTCCTCTATCAAAATTGGTGTGTTGTTTTCATCATTTGTTCCATTTTTTTCACTGAAATGCTCGTATTGCTCACTGGCGAATGTATTACTAAGAATCTGAAGGTATATTTGTTACATTCGACATAGCTTTGGAAATAAATTATTCTCATTTCTCTCTACAATAATCCATCGCTTAGCTTTGTGCCACTTCAGTCTTCCTGTTGGCTATTTATATACTAATATATTATACATGTGTAAATTGAATGGGCCTTTGGACAATTGCACCAGTTCAAACTATTAAAGCTGACCTAAAATTTGATTTTTTTTAAAAACAATTAGCCCCCCCTCCCTGTTTGGCGCCCTAGGCAAATGCCTAACTTGCGTAGGGCATGAAACGCCCCTACCTCTACATGTCTTTTGCAGATGATTTCTCCACAAAGATCTACATATCTACAGATCTACTGTCGACAACCCTATCTTCCACAAAATATTAAGATAAATCAACTATTTTTTTTGAAAATATTTTTATACATTGTTTCTTTGTATACAATCTCTTTAGACTTCTCTAGTTGCTGGTATAAGTGAAAGCATTATAGTGGATATAGATAATAATTAGATTCAAATAATATATTTTATCTAGTTTTAGAAAACTATTGATTACATCCTGAATTCTACAAATCATAAATATTTTATATTTTTACATGTGAAATCCAAACTCCCCACCATGAAATTGTTTCTAAAATTATATTTCCAAAAAATTCTAAATTTCAATAGCCGCATTCATAATTTAGTTGGAAATTATTTATCATTAATATATTATGTAAGATTTATTGTTATATTTAATAGTTAAAAATAAATATTTATTGATTTAATTTAGAGTGTATATAAATATATTAATATTTTTTTTATTATAAATTATTAGTTTGTAAAATAATCAGCAAAGGAATTCAAATAAAGTGAGGGATATGATATTATTAAAACTAGATATTTTATTCAATTTATAAGAATTTAACATGGGGAAATGAAAATTTTGCAATAGAAAATTTGTCTATATATATCAAAAAATTATATTTTTAAATCTTTTTTATTGATAAAATGATTTTTTTAAATTTTTGTATTAAAAAACTTTTAATTATTTTATTAATTTATTTAAGATTAACAACTATAATACTATTTTAAAAATATTCAAATTTATTTTATATTCTTATTCCATAATATTTTCTAATATCCATGTTTGAGTATCAATGTATTTGAATGTTTTTAAAATGTATTTTCAATTTTTTTCTTTAATTTTAATTTTTTTATTTTATATAATAAATAATTTTAAATTTGTAATGTAGGATATTTTAATATTTTAATTAAAGATAATATTTTCTTATGGTTATATATTGATACTCAAATACAATATAAAATATATTAATTTAATATTTTAAAATTATGTTAAAATATTAACATACAATGTAAAAGTAAAGATACGAAAATATAAATATATCAAAAAATTATTATTAAATTTAAAATAGTTGTGTAAAAAGTAAAATAAAACTAATCTTTTTTGAAATAGTCATAAATTTAAAATTTTGGAATAACAACCCTTTTATTATTAATGGACATGTTACAATTTTAAAATTGTGGATCCACCACAGTTTCAAAGAATATGAAATGGTCACATTTGTTTTCTATTTGTAGACATGTAACAATATCAAAATTGTGACAAATGCCACAATTAATAATTTGTGATTTTTTAACTATTGTTTTAATTGTGGATTTTATCACAAACTTTTTTCCACATTTAATACTTTCACAAAAAAATTGTGGGTGAAATCCACAAATTTAGATTCACAATTTTGAATAAGATATCCACAAATAAATTGTGAAAAAATTGTTAATAAAGTACCCCAACAATTACTTTCCATGTTGCAGGAGGTTAAATTTAGATCCCTCCACAGATTTTGTTGTCTCTGGAGCCATTTAATAACAACGTTTTAGTCATGGATCCCCGCTACTTTTCCCTCAATCTGCTGTTGCGCTTCTTCAAGCACTACAACTTCTCCAACTTCATTAGATAGTTCAATACATACGTGAGTATTGAATTCGCTATTGCTTTCATGTTTTCACATTCCCTTTTTTTCCCTTTTAAAAGTTTGAATGGTGTTTTCATGGAAAGAAGGTTTTCGTTAAGTGGATCCTGACACGTGGGAGTTTTCCCATGGGAGCTTTTTGCGCGGGTAAAAAATTTTATCGAGCAACATTCATCGAAGGAGGTCTCTGCATAAAGGAATTATAGGGACGTCCTGTGATGGGTTGGATATCAAATATGAATTTTAAGTGGAATTGGAGAAACTTAAGAAAGAGGACGACACCATTGTTAAAGAGGTGGTTGAGTTGAAGGAGGAGCATGAGAAATATATAGATAGAGAGATTCGTGATATGAAGAGGCGGTTGCAGGCGACACAAGACAAACACCAACAGACGATCTCATTCCTTGTAGTAGTAATTAACAACCACCCTTTGATTACTCAAATTCTGAAAAATAGGGCAAGCCTCAACGATGGTCAAAAGAGGAGGAAAATGCTTAAATTACAATCAGATGGGATAACCAGTATAAAAGAAGGGTTGATTAACATTGATGAATTTGAATTTTCCCCACTGGATATGCCTCACATCGACTCTGAATCTATACTTGCAGTTCTCTCAAACAACTCATTGTGTGAATTCTTCACTTATTAATTAGACCTCAAAGAATTACATTGGAAGTTCCGAGTTTGAGATCGATGTGGGATGGGAATATGATGATATGGGCGTGAGAAATTTTGAGGACATATTATGGAGTAACATGCTCATTTAGCAAGCCCAATCCACCAATTACAAATCAGAATTAATTGATCTACCGTGGAATCGGAATTCCAAAACTCCACTCTCTAAGTGAAGATTATCTCATGGATTTTATTGATGAAACAATGAATTTGTTAGGTTGTACTATGGTAGTGGGCCTAATATGATGTTGTTTTATGCTCGCTATTCTACAATGCTTCCTGATATGATTTTCATGGCCATTTTTGTCTATAGTTTTATTTTTATTTTTCTTTTGACATTTTCTTTGGGATACTAATTTGTATTGAGAATTATGTGTTACTTTATTTGCTAGTAGTTGTCCACCTTTGAAGATGCCCCTGCTGGAAAGTCAAATTCCAAATGCTCCAATATTTACAGGTTACCGGATTTTAAATATTTTTCTGCAATCCTAGATATTTACTATCCTATATTTTCTACATACTATAGAGTCCCTAAGCCTACAATTATTGGTCATGCCATAGGAAATTAAATTTAGAGCCCTTACATCTAATCCCTTGGAGAGATACCATCATACGTAGAGGAGCACAAACTTACGTCTACTAAAATTTCCAGATTCAGATTCAATCCAGGCATTGGTCCATAAAATAAGGCTAGATCAAGATGGGGAAATCCAAATTTCATGTAAGTTATACTAATTTGGTTCCACCTTTGTTTCCAATTAAATTATCCCATTTCAAATTTACAACTTCCTAAGAATTATTATTATTATTATCCATTGCAGTGAAATGATTGGACAATATACATTCTACCTAGCCTATCTCATACAAATGATTAGTAAAATCATTCTTAGCAGCGTCGGTTTAGACTTCAAGACTTAATACACATTTGATATGGAAAAATGCACAAAATAATTACACATATACTGCCACTACTATGATGGAAGAATATCTATGGAAGAGGCGGATATAATTTATCACAATGATCATGGTTATATAACAATCATTTACGAAGCCAACGAAGGGGGCCTCCAAATCCAATCACAGGAAAAGGAAGGGGAGTGGCTGAACATCAAGCATCTCCCTCACGCATTTTCTATCATTATAGACGACTGATTGAAGGTTTAAATGTCTCGACACAAAGTTCATTAAGTTTTTATTTGATTTTAATTTTGGTGCTATTCAAATTGGTTACTACTATCCATGAAAAAGAGGGTTTAGTGTAGGCATCGAGTATGCAAAATGTGGAACCTTACATAAAGGAACATGAACTGTTTAACAGAATGCAACTCATGGTCTTCGCTAAAACATCTATCATAGATCATAGAATATATTTTACAACAAATTACACCTCCAAAAAGCTTAATAACATTATCCTCACCAGCGTAAGTTGTAACTCATGTGCATTTGCTAGTTAAATATATATTAAACTAACAATTGTAGTGTGAGGTGGAATGCATGGAACGTTGCTAGAGGGAAAAAAATTGGGGAGCTCATAAGTGATGTGGATTCCCATATGATTTTCGTATCGATTTACAATTATTCTTTATGTCAAATCAATATATTTTAAAGAAAAAGTGTAGGAAAAAATTTATCATCTCAATCCCTATGAGCGATGTCAAAAATACAAAGCATACAGTTTTTTTAAAAAGAGAGTAACTAAATATTCTTTCATGGATGGATGTATGAAACATCCCTAGTTAATGCCATAACTATCTTGAGAACCTTAAAAAATTTATAACCCATAGCTATTCAAATATTTGAAGTACATTACACACCTCAACTTGCAAAGATTATTTTTTTAAAAATATAATAAAAACACTATGCATTCAAAACTAACCATTGATTTTACAAAAAATGAAATTAAATAATGCTCAACCTTAAATTCCAAAGTCACATATGATAAATAAATGCTAAAGTACAAATTTGACACAAGTAAATAAACTAATAAATATAAAACCCTAAGTGTACGAGAGATAGAGAGAGAGAGAGAGGAATTAATTGATTTAGCACTTTTCTTGGAAATGATTTGGATTGAAAAATTAATGAACAGGAAGGTAAAACCGTCACAAATGTGCACTTTAAATTCTAGAGATATCAGATGAGGCTCAACTAGGGCACCTGGATTGGGTCAGGGGTGTTTGGGCACTAGAGTTTTCTATTGGGAACCCGTGACTAGGAAGGTGGTTGGAACCTGATTTTTCTGGTGTCACACAAGAGTCACTAATAGTCATTGTTGGTCACATGTATATCACACCTTAATCATTAGATGTACCAGTAACCTACAAAAGATATGTTCACCTACAAAAACAAAAAAACTGCATCAAATCCAAAAAATAAAGATGCAATATGGGGAGTCGAGATGACCTCCGAGGTCACTCGACTGAGTGAACTTACGACCGAGCATTGCACTACATCTCAGACTTCAAGTAGTTCTTATGAGTGTGTGATAGAATTGTGCCCTAGGATTTCCTTGTGTGAGCACACTTGATAGTGGGTGGTAGCTAGATGTAGTAATGTAACTAGATTTGTGGATGGATTAATGAACTTCCCCTTCCTATGAAGTGTATGCAAAAAATGTAGTCCCATGTCCCTTGTATGGATGCTAGATATATGTATTTAATGCTCTTAGATGCCTTTGGATGCAACTTTAGGTGATGATAATAGATGCTTAGATTATGGTCCTTTATTTTGGTCACATAGCTTTGTATTTATATGATTCCCTTGGTTAAATTTTGTAATTGACAATTGGAATGCTGACCCATAAGAAAATAAGATGCCCAAAAGATAAAAGAAGCCCAAAAAGAGCAGCTAAGGTCGAAAGAGGTCAGGGGCACCTATGATGAGGGCACCTGGGTGCCGGTGTCTGAGGTCATGAAAGATAAGCATGTAAAGTACAGACTGGGATGTAGGGTGTAAAATTATAGAAATAAAGAAAAAAGGCTAAAGATAGCTGTCAATTACTAGGTTTCTCGTTTAGGAATCATATGAATGAAATTATGCTTTTAAGACCTAGAAATTTACACAAGTGTGTGATTTTGTGTCTACATTTCCCCCACTTTATGTTGTTGAGTGAATACTCAATAATATAAAGTAGTTAGAAGATGCGTGCTTGATAAACATGTAGAATGTGATGGTGAAAATATGCCAAAGAGACAAGTAAAAGTGTGGAGTGATAAAAATGAAGCATGGAAGCTAAGAAATAGGAAGTGACCCTAGGGGTGAAGCGTATTGTGTTATACCATGTTGTACCTGTTGTTGTGCTTGATGTAGGCTTTCTTCTTGATGCATATTAAGTACAAACTTGTAAAAGAAAAGAGAAAGAGTAGTCAAAGTCATGTATTATGAAAAATATGTAAAAGTATGTAAATGTGTGTAAAATTAGTAAAAGGAAAGTGTAAGATCTTTTTATGTGGTGAAGTTTCAAATATTGAGTAAATAATTGTACATGAAAATGTGGAATAATGATCCGATATTGACAAGTGGTGAATGAAGGTTGGATGAAATGATAATAAGTTCGTGTTTGAGGAAGTATTAGTCACATTTTACATTTAAACTTAAATGTATCTAACTGAAAGTTTGGGATTTGCATGTGAGTTATAAAAGATTGAAATTATTTTGAGAAAAATATAACTCTTTCAGAAATCATTTATATTATTGAATTTTCACAATATTTTATTAATATGTTTCGCTCGGAATGTTTCGGCTTCTGGGAATAGAGTTGCTTCTATCCTTTCATTCCTTTTAGAAACAGACAAGGTTAGGGTTAGGAGGAATACCTGTTGAATGTCGAGATGGTGTGCGCGTACCATAGAGAAAGATCAGGTTGACTGCGAAGAACTCCTTTTTGTCTTGGAAGGACTACCTGCAAATAAGAACACAAGACCACAAGATTTTGATTAGACAATAAATGAGGGAACTGCCTTGGGCCCAGGAAATATAAAACTTCCTTTCGAAGGTGGTCAGTTCCCCTGCTAATATGAATTAACACAAAAGACTGTAAAATATCAATTAAATTGCTTCATTGAAACAGCTAGGGGAAAGGCTGATTTCTGGTTTTGAATCACAATAACCGATACCGGTTACTGATAACCGATATTGGTAGGGTCTAGGATCTGTAGGTTGGCTATGTTGTGGGGTAGTTGTGTTGTTTGTAAGGCTAGTATATGGAGTGATATTAGGAAATGAGGTGATGAGAGGTAAAAGAATGATAGTTAGATGCAATGGCACGCTGGGTAGTGGATCTAGGAATGGATTTATGAGGACTGTGATTCAAAAAGTCTAAGAAATGTTATTAACAGAGGACATGCAAGATGTGACTTACTGGTTATTGACGAAGATGCAAGTCCAAGATCTCCTCTGACTGACAAAGGCAGAACTTCAGGTAGGATGGCCTGACACACAGAAGATGAGATCTCTCCCTCCCGATGATCAAGCTGAGTATCACAGATCTGGTTACTCCAGTTGTAGTGTTGGGCTTGATCTCCTTTGCTGCAAACTCTTCTTATCTCTTCACTTGTCTCTGCTCGGCCAAGTAAAGATCTGGATTCTCTTGATCGCTCCTGATGATCTCTATTGATCCAATGAAATCCTCCGATCCGTTGTTTCTGGTTTGGGGAGCCCATTTTACAGGGAACCGATGGCGGTTACGTAACCGACGGCGGTCGAGTAGGAACTGGCATCGATAAGGAAAAAGTAGGCTATTTTTAGTAAAATAGCCCACCTTCCTTGCTTTTCTCCCGAGAGATTAGTTGCGGGCTTGGTCAAGTGACTAGAAGGTCGGTTTTGGGTGCGAGAAAGGGGTCATTAGTCATGGGTGTAGATGTAGACCAAGTTATAGGTCTTAATTAGGTTAGTTTAGGGTTAGGGCTAGGTCATGATGAGGTGGCAAAATGAGGTGGCAGGTAAGGTGATGTGGATTTATCAATTACAAGGTAATTAATAAATAATTGTGTAAGGTTATAGGTGATGAGGTTAGGTTGCGAGATGAGATGCGGGTCACAAGGGGTCGTAAGACACAAATTTGGTGTCTACATTAGCCCCTTATTGTCGTGTAGCTTGTTTTGTAGAGCTGCGCGGACAATAATATGAAGTGGTTTCTCCTGTTAAGGATATAGGTAATCCCCCTCAAATCTATCACTGATTGAGTGAACGGGAAATCAGGGATAGGGTTGATAAAGGGTACATGGTGTAGAGATGATGGTAAGAGTGGTGGGGTAGGTCCAAGGAAGCAGACGCATGTTGAAATGCAATAGTATGACTAGGGTACATGATTTGACGAGCAAACCAGCAATGCATAGGCAAAGGTCGATAGTTTATCCAAACAAGGGTGATATAATCTTGGTATCCAAGGCATAGGAAGTAGCTCCAGGGTATATAACAGGTAAGGTACAGGAACGTTTAGGCATGTTCGGCAGTACCAAATGGTTGGTTTGGTTGAGATAAATGTCACGGTCTAGGTCTAGGCAAAGTTGGTCGACAGATCAAGTCAAGGACCCTAATCATGCTAAAACACGAACAGGTGAGCTCGATGGAACAAAAAGCTACATGATGGGTGGATAAAAGTAATATGTTGTTGATGTTGGGCGAGGTATCGAAGTGGTATGCGGCCTTGGGTCGGGCCAAGTTGTTGGGTTGCGAGGCCTTGGGTCGGGCCGGATGGGTAGGGGTGAGGCCTTGGGTCGGGCCAAATGGGTGGGGTGAGGCCTTGGGTCGGGCCGGATGGGATAGGGTTGAGGCCTTGGGTCGGGCCAAATGGGTAGGGTGAGGCCTTGGGTCTTGGGTCGGGCCAAATGGTTAGGGCGAGGCCTTGGGTCGGGCCAAATGGGTAGGTTGAGGCCTTAGGTCGGGCCAAATAGGTTAGGGTTGAGGCCTTAGGTTGGGACCAAATGGTTAGGGTGAGGCCTTGGGTCGGGCCAAATTGGTAAGGTTGCAGGCCTTGGGTCGGGCCAAATGGTTGGGGTGAGGCCTTGGGTCGGGACAAATTGTTAGGGTGAGGCCTTGGGTCGGGCCGGATGGTTAGTTGCGGCCTTGGGTCAAGCCAAATGGTTGGTTGCGGCCTTGGGTCGAGCCAAATGGTTGGTTGCGGCCTTGGGTCATTCCAAATGGTTGGTTGCGGCCTTGGGTGGGGCCGGATTAGTTGATTGCGGCCTTGGGTCGGGCCGGTGAAGTCAAAAACGGCTAAAGAGCAATTGAGCGTATAGGCGATGTGGTAAATAGGAAATGTGGTGAGAAATGGAAAGTAGTGTATAAGGGCAACAAGTTGGGTGAAAAAGGACAGAAACCGATATCGGTTATCTATGACCGATACCGGTTAGATAACCAACGGCGGTTCCTTAGGGCACGATTTGACTCGGTATCGGTTCGATGTGAAAAACCTATAAAAAGAAAAATACGGCCGGTCATTGTCACTTTTCTAATTTGAAAATCGAGTTGTCTGACGTGGAGAGTGGAGATTGGAGGCATTGATTGCGTGAGGTGGAGCTAGTTTGACTGGAGGAGTGAGTTGATTAGTGGGCCCGAGTGAGGAGGAGGCAGCAGTTGATTGGTGGAGGACCCAGCAGAGCAGGATTTGGAGCCATGGCACAGCCAGGAGGAGCAGGAGGGGCTGGACCAGCTAGACCACCACCGCCCATCCCACCACGACGACGTGTCATCGTACGGGTAGGTTCGAAACCCTTAATTGTGTGAATTTTATTGTATTATGCTAAATTTGGGGTGTTTGGGTAGGAATCCAACCTTTTTGGAGAAAATAATGAATAAATGGAATGGTATATGAAAAAAGGAGAGGGTAGATAGGCTAGATAGGCTAAGGTGGGTAGGTGGGTAAGTTTTTAGGGTTTTTGGGTGGGTATGATAGGGTAGAAATAGGTAAAAAAATTGGGTTTTGGGGGCCGCGCGCGGGGGTTCGGCTCCGGGAGAGGACAGTGACCAATGTCGGTCACTAAGCGACTGGCATCGGTCCGGACAATTTTAGGGGAAAGGAAGATCTTGTTGGTGACCAGCGTCGGTCTATAGTATCGGCCGACGTCGGTGGAGAGGAGACCGCGGTCCGTTGTGGGTGACCGGTACCGGTTTGTAGTGAGTGGGGGTTGGGTTGGTTGTTTTGGGTTATGTTTTGGTTTTGAATTGTTGGTTGTGGTTTAGGTGTTGTGAGTATGGTTTGGGATGGGGTAGGGATGTTTTGGTATGATTTAGGTTGTGTCGGTTGTTGGATTTCACTCGGAATGTTTCAGCTTCTGGGAATAGAGTTGCTTCTATCCTTTCATTCCTTTTAGAAACAGATAAGGTTAGGGTTAGGAGGAATACCTGTTTAATGTCGAGATGGTGTGCGCGTACCGTAGAGAAAGATCAGGTTGACTGCGAAGAACTCCTTTTTGTCTTAGAAGGACTACCTGCAAATAAGAACACAAGACCACAAGATTTTGATTAGACAATAAATGAGGAAACTGCCTTGGGCCCAGGAAATATAAAACTTCCTTTCGAAGGTGGTCAGTTTCCCTGCTAATATGAATTAACACCAAAGACTGTAAAATATCAATTAAATTGCTTTGCTGAGATGGGCAAAGGAAAAGGTTGGTTTCTGGTTTTGAGTCATAGTAACCGATACTGATTTTTGATAACTGATATCGGTAGGGTCCAGGATTTGTAGGTTGATTGTGTTGTGGGGTGGTTGTGTTGTAGGGTATCTGTGTTGTTTGTAAGGCTAGTATATGGGTGATATTAGGTAATGAGGTGATGAGAGGTAAATGAATGATAGTTAGATGCAATGGGCATGCTGGGGTAGTGGATCTAGGAATGGATTTATGAGAACTGTGATTCAAAAAGTCTAAGAAATGTTATTAAAGAGGATATGCAAGATGTAACTTACTGGTTACTGATGAAGATGCAGGTCCAAGAACTCTGATGACAAAGGCAGAACTCAGGTAGGATGGCCTGACACACAGAAGATGAGATATCTCCCTCCCGATGATCAGCTGAGTATCAGAGAGCTCTGGTTATCCAGCTGCAGTCTTGGGCTTGATCTCCTTTTGCTGCAACTCTTCTTGTCTCTTCACTTGTCTCTGCTCGGCCAAGTAAAGATCCGGATTCTCTTGATCGCTCCTGATGATCTCTATTGATCCAAAAATCCTTCGACCCTGTTTCTTGTTAGGGAAGCCCATTTTACAGGGAACCGATGGCGATTACGTAACCGACAGCGGTCGAGTAGGAACCGGCATCGGTAAGGAAAAAGTAGGCTATTTTTAGTAAAATAGCCCGCTTTCCCTGCTTTTCTCCCGAGAGATTAGTTGCGGGCTTGGTCAAGTGACTAGAAGATCGGTTTTGGGTGCGAGAAAGGGGTCATTAGTCATGGGTGTAGATGTGGACCAAGTTATAGGTCTTAATTAGGTTAGTTTATGGTTAGGACTAGGTCATGATGAGGTGGCAAAATGGACGTGGCAGGTAAGGTGATGTGGATTTATCAATTACAAGGTAATTAATAAAATAATTGTGTAAGGTTATAGGTGATGAGGTTAGGTTGCGAAATGAGATGTGGGTCACAAAGGGTCATAAGACACAAATTTGGTGTCTACATTAGCCCCTTATTGTCATGTAGCTTGTTTTGTAGAGCTGCGCGGACAATAATATGAAGTGGTTTCTCCTGTTAAGGGTATAGGTAATCCCCCTCAAATCTATCACTGATTGAGAGATCGTGAAATTAGGGATAGGGTTGATAAAGGGTAAATGGTGTAGAGATGATGGTGAGAGGGTGGGGTAGGTCCAAGGAAGTAGACGCACGTTGAAATGCAATAGTGTGACTAGGGGTACATGATTTGACGAGCAAACCAGCAATGCATAGGCAAAGGTCGATAGTTTATCCAAACAAGGGTGATATAATCCTGGTATCCAAGGCATAAGAAGTAGCTCCAGGGGTATATAACAGGTAAGGTACAGGAACGTTTAGGTATGTTCGGTAGTACCAAATGGTTGGTTTGGTTGAGATAAACGTCACGGTCGTAGGTCTAGGAAAAGTTGGTCCGACAGATCAAGTCAAAGACCCTAATCATGCTAAAAACACGAATAGGTGAGATCGATGGAATAAAAAGCTACATGATGGGTGGATAAAAGTGTATGTTGTTGATGCTGAGCGAGGTATCGAAGTGGTACGGCCTTGGGTTGGGCCAAGTTGTTGGGTTGCGTCCTTGGGTTGGGGCCAAATGGTTAAATGGTTGGGGTGAGGCCTTGGGTCGGGCCGAATGGGAAGGGTGGGGCCTTGGGTCGGGCCAGATGGGCAGGGTGAGGGCCTTGGGTCGGGCCAAATGGTTAGGGTGAGGCCTTGGGTCTGGCCAGATGGTTAGGATGATGCCTTGGGTCGGGCCAAATGGTTAGGGTGAGGCCTTGGGTCGGGCCCGTATGGGTAGGGTGAGGCCTTTGGTCGGGCCGAATGGTTAGGGTGAGGCCTTTGGTCGGGCTGAATGGTTAGGGTGAGGCCTTGGGTCGGGCCAAATTGTTGGGTTGCGGCCTTGGGTCGGGCCAAATGGTTGGGGTGAGGCCTTGGGTTGGGCCAAATTGTTAGGGCGAGGCCTTGGGTCGGGCCGGATGGTTGGTTGCGGCCTTGGGTCGGGCCAAATGGTTGGTTGCGGCCTTGGGTCAGGCCGGATTAGTTGATTGCGGCCTTGGGTCGGGCCGGATTAGTTGGTTGCGGCCTTGGGTTGGGCCGGTGAAGTCAAAAACGGCTAAAGAGCAATGGAGCGTATAGGCGATGTGGTAAATAGGAAATGTGGTGAGAAAGGGAAAGTAGTGAATAAGGGCAACAAGTTGGGTGAAAAAGGACAAAACCGATATCGGTTATCTATGACCGGTACCGGTTAGATAACCAATGCCGGTTCCTTAGGGCACGATTTGACCGATATCAGTTCTATGTTAAAAACCTATAAAAAGAAAAATACGGCCGGTCATTGTCACATTTCTAATTTGAAAACCGATTTGAGGTGTCTGAGGTGGAATATTGATATTGGTGTATTTGTTGGCTGAGGTGGCACTAGTTGAGTGGAGAAGTGAGTTGATTGGTGGGCCCGAGTGAGTAGCAGGCAGTAGTTGATTGGTAGAGGACCTAGCAAAGCAGAGTTTGAGCCATGGCATAGCCAGGAGGAGTAGGAGGTGCTGGACCAGCTGGACCACCACCACCTATCCCACCACGACGATGTGTCGTCGTACCGGTAGGTTTGAAACCCTTCATTATGTGAATTTAATGGTATTATGTTGTATTTGGGATTCGGGTAGGAATCTTGGATTTGGAGAAAATAATGAATAAATGGAAGTTATATGAAAAAAGGAAAGGGTAGATAGGCTAAATAGGTCAAGGCGGCTAGGTGGGTAGGTTTTTAAGGTGGTTGGGTGGGTATGTAGGGAGAAATAGGAAAAAAAATTGAATTGGGTAGCCGCGTGGGTTCGGCTCGGTAATTTTAACAGGGACCGGCATCGGTCTAGAAAATTTGGGGGCAGGGTGGATCTGTGGTGACCGGTGTCGGTTAGTAGTTGACCGGCGTCGGTGGAGAGGAGACCGCGGTCGGTTATGGGTGACCGGTACCGGTTCGTAGTGATTTGTAGTTATGTTGGTTGTTTTGGGTTATGTTTTGGTTTTGAATTGTTGGTTGTGGTTTAGGTGTTGTGAGTATGGTTTGGGATGGGGTAGGGATGTTTTGGTATGATTTAGGTTGTGTCGGTTGTTGGATTTTACTCGGAATTTTTCGGCTTCTGGGAATAGAGTTGCTTCTATCCTTTCATTCCTTTTAGAAACAGATAAGGTTAGGGTTAGGAGGAATACCTGTTTAATGTCAAGATTGTGTGCGCGTACCGTAGAGAAAGATCAGGTTGAGTGCGAAGAACTCCTTTTTGTCTTGGAAGGACTACCTGCAAATAAGAACACAAGACCACAAGATTTTGATTAGACAATAAATGAGGAAACTGCCCTGGGCCCAAGAAATATAAAACTTCCTTTCGAAGGTGGTCAGTTTCCATGCTAATATGAATTAACACCAAAGACTGTAAAATATCAATTAAATTTCTTTGTTGCGACAGGTAAAGGAAAAGGCTGGTTTCTGGTTTTGAGTCGCAGTAACCAATACCGTGTTTTGGATAACCGATATCGGTAGGGTCTAGGATCTGTAGGTTGGTTGTGTTGTGGGGTCGTTGTGTTGTAGGGGTAGCTGTGTTGTTTGTAAGGCTAGTATATGGGTGATATTAGGTAATGAGGTGATGAGAGGTAAATGAATGATAGTTAGATGCAATGGCACGCTGGGTGGTGGATCTAGGAATGGATTTATGAGAACTGTGATTCAAAAAGTCTAAGAAATGTTATTAAAGAGGGATATGCAAGATGTAACTTACTGGTTACTGATGAAGATGCAGGTCCAAGAACTCTTATGACAAAGGCAGAACTCAGGTAGGATGGCCTGACACACAGAAGATGAGATATCTCCCTCCCGATGATCAGCTGAGTATCAGAGAGCTCTGGTTATCCAGCTGCAGTCTTGGGCTTGATCTCCTTTTGCTGTAACTCTTCTTGTCTCTTCACTTGTCTCTGCTCGGCCAAGTAAAGATCCGGATTCTCTTGATCGCTCCTGATGATCTCTATTGATCCAAAAATCCTTCGACCCCGTTTCTAGTTTGGGGAGCCCCATTTTACAGGGAACCGATGGCGGTTACGTAACCGACGGGCGGTCGAGTAGGAACCGGCATCGGTAAGGAAAAATTAGGCTATTTTTAGTAAAATAGCCCACTTTCCCTGCTTTTCTCCCGAGAGATTAGTTGCGGGCTTGGTTAAGTGACTAGAAGATCGGTTTTGGGTGCGAGAGAAGGGGGTCATTAGTCATGGGTGGAGATGTGGACCAAGTTATATGTCTTAATTAGGTTAGTTTAGGGTTAGGACTAGGTCATGATGAGGTGGCAAAATGAGGTGGCAGGTAAGGTGATGTGGATTTATCAATTACAAGGTAATTAATAAATAATTGTGTAAGGTTATAGGTGATGAGGTTAGGTTGCGAAATGAGATGTGGGTCACAAAGGGTCATAAGACACAAATTTGGTGTCTACATTAGCCCCTTATTGTCATGTAGCTTGTTTTGTAGAGCTGTACGGACAATAATATGATGTGGTTTCTCCTATTAAGGGTATAGGTAATCCCCCTCAAATCTATCACTGATTGAGAGATCGTGAAATTAGGGATAGGGTTGATAAAGGGTAAATGGTGTAGAGATGATGGTGAGAGGGTGGGGTAGGTCCAAGGAAGCAGACACACGTTGAAATGCAATAGTGCGACTAGAGTACATGATTTGACGAGTAAACCAGCAATGCATAGGCAAAGGTCGATAGTTTATCCAAACAAGGGTGATATAATCCTGGTATCCAAGGCATAGGAAGTAGCTCCAGGGTATATAACAAGTAAGGTACAGGAACGTTTAGGTATGTTCGGCAGGTACCAAATGGTTGGTTTTGTTGAGATAAACGTCACGGTCTAGGTCTAGGCAAAGTTGGTCGACCAGATCAAGTCAAGGACCCTAATCATGCTAAAACACGAACAGGTGAGCTCGATGGAACAAAAAGCTACATGATGGGTCGATAAAAGTGTATGTTGTTGATGCTGGGTGAGGTATCGAAGTGGTACGGCCTTGGGTCGGGCCGAATGGGTAGGGTGAGGCCTTGGGTCGGGCCGGATGGGTAGGGTGAGGCCTTTGGTCGGGCCAAATGGTTAGGGTGAGGCCTTGGGTCTGGCCAAATGGTTAGGGTGAGGCCTTGGGTCGGGCCAAATGGTTAGGGTGAGGCCTTGGGTCGGGCCGGATGGGTACGGTGAGGCCTTTGGTCGGGCCGAATGGTTAGGGTGAGGCCTTTGGTCGGGCCGAATGGTTAGGGTGAGGCCTTGGGTCGGGCCAAATTGTTGGGTTACGGCCTTGGGTCGGGCCAAATGGTTGGGGTGAGGCCTTGGGTCGGGCCAAATTGTTAGGGTGAGGCCTTGGTTCGGGCCGGATGGTTGGTTGCGGCCTTGGGTCGGGGCGGATGGTTGGTTGCGGCCTTGGGTCGGGCCAAATGGTTGGTTGCGGCCTTGGGTCGAGCCAAAATGGTTGGTTGCGGCCTTGGGTCGGGCCAGATTAGTTGATTGCGGCCTTGGGTCGGGCCGGTGAAGTCAAAAACGGCTAAAGAGCAATGGAGCGTATAGGCGATGTTGTAAAGAGACAATGTGGTGAGAAAGAGAAAGTAGTGAATAAGGGCAACAAGGCATAATTTAGCATAGGCATATTTATTGCATTTTATTGCATTGTCTTTTATTTAATAATGTGCAACATGTGCACTCTAGTCTAGTGACTTGCATTCAATATTGTTATGTTGGATAACATTCAATATTGGTATTAGTAGTAATTACATGTGCATGTGAGATGGGTCTTATCATCTCGTAGTTGGTGTCTGCTAGGGTGTCATGTCTATCCATATGAGGCTGTCTAATATCTATAAATATTACAGCTCTTGCATTGTAATGTAATCTGATTTCATGATCAATAATATTTGTGAGGCTTCCGTCCCTCTTTGGTCATTGCAATCTTATTCTATTCTATCATTTGGTATCTAAGCTATACCATTATTATCATTTGGTATCAGAGCAGGTTCTATCCAAGCAAGGTTGAAGAGGAGCACTATTGGAGAGGATCCATTGGAGAAGAAGATCTGCATCAAAGGAGAGCCATTGAAGCATCCCGCAGCCTCCATTCCTCCCAAGCATCCATCAACTAAAATTTGACCTATCCACTTATTTGGAAGGTAAATTTTTTTTATTAGTCATTGGCATAGCCAATTGATCTAACATATTGGCGGAATATTTCAGATTTGGAGATCTTTAAAAAAAAAAAAGGAGAAAGATCTTGGAAAAAAAATTGCAGATCTAAAAAAAAAAAAAAGATTTGTGAAAAAAAAAAAGATCTTAAAAAAAAAAAAAGAGAGAGATCTTGAAAAAAATTGCAGATCAAAAGAAAAAAAAAATCAGATCTAAAAAAAAAAAAAATCAGATCTGAAAGTGGAGGTGTGAAGAATTCGGGAGCAAAGGTTGAAGCAGTCCCGTCAACAAAATTCCAGCAGATAGCTCTTAGAAAAAAGGACGTAACTTTTTCATACAATGTCGGATTGATGTGCCATTTTTTTTTCTGGAAAGATAAGAAGGAGGTGCACAACTTTTCAGTTTACATCATCTTCAGATTCGGCCTCTACATGTGACGAAAAGTCTGTACAAGTCGGATCATTTCTTTTCTAAAAAAAATCATATCTAGCTGGTAAATTGGTAAGATCTCAAAAACTAAGATTCCGATTCTTCTGAAATTTTGTGGGTTTCAAGAAAAATATTGTATGATGCTGCTGTCAAAATTTTAGAAAAACCCAGATCACGGTTTGTGACAAAAGGTGAAAAAAATATTTAGATTGTTTGTTTGGATCTTGGGAACAAACAGGTCAGCGGTTCAATTCCCACTCTCTCCATATTTTTTCTTAAATTATTTTTTTTGGAAAATTTGGAGAAATTACTAAATTTTGGGAGATTTCTAAATTTAGAAGCTCACCAAACACATTTAGAGCCACCGCTAAATTTAGCGGAAAAACACCTATTGGGGGTAAAAAAATATTTTTGGCCTAAATTGTGTATTTTGTGATTCTAGACCCTTTTTTCTAAAGAGGGGGGACACAAAAAATTCATTTTGATGTACTTTTGGAGCATGTTGTACTAATCTTGGTGCATAAAGTGAAAAAAAAAAAAAAAGTGCAAATTTTTTATTTTATGTTTGGTTCTATCACACGAGATCTTTGATCTCATAGCAGCGTTCGGTATATACGGTGCCTCTGGGAAGCGCTTACGGGTGATGCCGTCGCGACTACTACTGCACTTAACGCCTAACACAGCTGCCTAAATGTCGTCTGGGCATCGACCCTATAAAATCGATGGGGAGTAATAAGGACACAATACACACACATTTGAGCCCTCCCATCCGTTTGTGCTTGCACAAACCCCTCTCCGTACTGTCTAAGTACCACGTACTAAATTCTTTCACGTGCGTTAACACCTCTTTCCGTACTGACGGGTATATTGAAAGGGTGATCTTCTTCCACGTACCGATGGGTATATCGGAAGGGAGCGTATATAGAAAGGTTTGGTATATCGGCCTGACGGTATATTGAGAGGGAGACCATAAACCTGGAGTGATAAGAGCCTTACCCTTTGTCAGAAATTCAGAGTTTCAGAAATTCAGATTGCAGAAATGGGTGCACAAGCACCAAAGTTCTTCTTGCCAGATTCACAACTGCTTAGAGGAGACAACTATGCTGCATGGAAACCGAAGATCAAGATGTTACTTGAGTTTGAAGACCTATGGACAGTTGTAGATGGACAAACAACAAGATCACTTGATGATGGAAGACAACAAGTTCAATTTGACAGGGCCAATCAAAAGGCCAAGTTGATCATCTTGTTTAGCGTAACAGATGATGTGCAACCCCACATTAGAGATGCCACATCGGCCAAGGATGCATGGGATAAGTTGAGCACAGTCTATGAGGCAAAGAACAAGAATGCCATCCTCAACCTACTATCACAACTGCATACTCTCAAGTTCAAGCACAATGAGAAGGTTGAAGTTTTTTTGAGACGAGTTGCTACTTTGAGGGCATCTCTATTGGCATTGGGAAAAGAGATAAGTGATGAAGACCTCGTACCAATTGTGTTGCGAGCACTTCCTCCTTCCTACAGAATCTTTGTGACAACTATCAATATGAGTGAACACACAGTCACCTTTGAGAAGTTGGTCAATCTACTCCAACAAGAAGAGGCAATGAACAACAAAGATCATGAAGATGAGCAAGCACTATCTTCCAATCATAAAGGAAAGGGGAAATTTCAGTCCAATCACAAGAAGTCCCAACAAAAGTCAAAGTCAACGAGACAACACCAAGAAGTGTCCCATTTGCAATAGAGGGGGACATGACATCAAAGATTGTTGGTACAATTCCTACAAAAAGGGTTCATCAAGCAATTCAAAACCCAATAACCATCAGGGTAACAATAATTCAAATAAAGGGAAGTCCAACAACAACAACAATCAAGGGCAGAAAAATGGTAATTGGCAAAGAAAACCCAAACAACAAGGGTACATTGCTGAACATGAGGATGATTCAGATGAAGGACACCACATGTATTCTGCTCAATTTGATGAAGAAACCAAGTCCACACAAGATATCTGGTATGTTGACTCGGGTGCAACTCGACACATGACTGGACGTAAGGATTGGTTCTACACACTGCATGACTCACCTAACAAGAACCATGTGTCATTAGGTGATGACTCATCATACAGTGTCAAGGGGATTGGAAACATTTCACTACCTCTTGGAAAGCATGACTGCAAAATCACAAATGTATTGTATGTACCTGGGTTGACCAAGAATTTGCTATCAGTTAGTCAACTCCTTGATCACAACTTGAAGTTGGATTTTGACAGTAATAATGGAGAAAAAGTGTGCTTGATAAGAGATAAGTCAAGAGGTTCCAAGATTGTAGCAAGAGCCTCCAATGTGGGACGCATGTTCCAACTTGATTTTGTCCACAAGGATGATCAAGCTCTAGTGGCCAAAGACACACAATCTGCAGAACTATGGCATCGCAGATATGGTCACATCAGTTTTGGCTATCTCCAAACACTTCAAAAGGGCAACATGGTGAAAGGATTGCCTACACTCAAGCACAACACTGACAAGTGTCACAATTGCCTAGCTAGAAAGCAACACAGAGTACCCTTCCAGAAGAACACATATAGAGCTAAGGGAAAGCTTGATTTGGTGCACACCGATCTTTGCGGGCCCATGCAACCAAGTCATTCTGGATGTCAATACTTCATGCTTTGTGTTGATGACTACTCAAGAAAGATGTGGATATATTTTCTAAGAAACAAGAGTCAAGCCTTTGAGACATTTCAGAAGTTCAAAGCACTTGTTGAGAATGAAGTTGGTCGCAAGATCAAAACTCTCCGCTCAGATCGAGGGGGGGAATTCACAAGCAATGAGTTCAAGACTTACCTGGAAGCTCATGGGATTCGTAGACAAATGCCTCCTACTCACACACCACAGCAGAATGGTATAGTTGAGAGAAGGAATCGTACTATCATGGAAATGGTGCGATGTATGATTGATGACTCAGGTTTAACAAAGACATTTTGGGCAGAAGCTGCAAGAACTGCAGTCTATTTGTTGAACAGAGTGCCCACAGTAGCTCTTGAAGGAGTGACACCTCAAGAAGCATGGTCAAATCGGAAACCATCAATTGCACACCTAAGAGTATTTGGGTGTAAAGCTAGCATGCACATACCCAAGAAGAACAGGAACAAGTTGGATATGAAAGCTGAGAAACTGATATTCATTGGATACAGTGAAGAAGCACTTGGGTACAGATTATGGGATCCGAAAGCAAAGAAAGTATACACAAGTAGGGATGTTGAGTTCTTTGAGAAGAAACAAGCAGATGCTCCACTCAATGACTCAACAAACATGCAGAATACACCTCTTGTGAAGACAGAATTTGATGTTCCCACTGAAGATGACAGTGATGAATTGGATGATGGTGAAAACTTGGATCCACCACAAGCCAATGGAACAGCTAAGAAGTTACCTAAATGGTATACTCAATTAATAAGAGATGTAAATTTGGATGAAGCACCTAGCACATCATCCAATCCTGGACCTAGAACTCGCAGTCAAGCTCGTGAAGAGGTCAATTATGCCCTAATGAGCAGAGTTGTTGAAACAGTTGAGCCATCTACAGTTCAGGAAGCCCTACAATCAAAATCTTGGAAAGATGCCATGGATTCAGAGTATCAGTCAGTGATGAAGAACAACACATGGCAACTTGTCGACCTTCCACCAGGGAAGAAACCCATTGGATGCAGATGGATATTCAAGACTAAGTACAAATCAGATGGGACTATTGACAAGTATAAAGCAAGGCTTGTAGCAAAGGGGTATGCACAACAAGAAGGCATTGATTATGAGGAGACATTTGCTCCCACAGCCAAGATCAAGACAATCAGGATGATCTTTGCTCTAGCTACACAATTTGGTTGGAAAGTCCACCAAATGGATGTGAAAAGTGCCTTTCTTAATGGAGATTTGCAAGAAGAAGTCTATATGACTCAGCCAGAGGGTTATGTAATACCAGGAAAAGAGATGATGGTATGCAGACTCATAAAATCTCTATATGGCCTAAAACAGGCACCCCGGGCATGGTACATCAAAATTGATGAGCATCTCATAAGTCATGGATTCGAAAGGAATCCTTATGACCCCAATCTCTACCTCAAAAAGCAAGGGGGGGAGATTGTCATTGTGGTTGTTTATGTCGACGATCTAGTCATTACAGGTAGTTCTGTGAAGATGATCGATGCAACAAAGAAGGATTTTAATCGATCGTTCGACATGACAGATCTCGGGCTCATGCACTATTGTCTTGGGTTGGAAGTATGGCAAAAAGAGAATCATATCTTTGTGTCACAGTTGAAATACACCAAGACAATGCTCGAGAAATTCAGGATGATGGACTGCACTCCTATTGCTACACCTATGGAAGTGAGACTTCAGTTATCTCGTTCCGATCCATCACCACCGGTGAATGCAACTCTCTATCGGCAGTTGATCGGGAGTCTCATTTACCTGACATATACTAGACCAGATATCAGCTTTGCAGTCAGCTATTTATCACGCTTCATGCAAGAACCAAAAATATGTCATTGGAAAGCAGCAAAGAGAATACTAAGATATCTAAAGGGTACAGTTGACCTTGGTCTAGAGTACAAGAAGAATGACAATTTCTTCTTGACAGGATATTCAGATTCAGATCATGCAGGAAACATGGATGATAGGAAGTCAACATCAGGCTTCGTCTTCTTTATGGGATCTGGACCGATATCATGGGGAAGCAAGAAACAAAACTTTGTTTCTCACTCTTCTACAGAAGCAGAGTATCGAGCTGCAGGTGAAGCTGTTTGTGAAGCAATATGGCTACGCCGAATACTGGAAGGAATTGGTCTACCACAACAGAAATCTACTCCAGTATATGTTGATAATGAAGGAGTTCTAAAGCTTGTTCGCAATCCAGTATTTCATGAGAGAACCAAGCATATTGAAGTACAGGTTCATTTCATACGCGAGCATGTCTTGAAGCACAACATACAGCTCCATTTCTGTCCTACAGCTGAACAGAAGGTAGATGTTTTCACTAAGTCACTTGCACGTGACAAATTCACACTGTTCAGAGAGTTCCTCTCCACTTCATTGGAAACTATGCAAAATTAAGGGGGGGAATGTTAGCATAATTTAGCATAGGCATATTTATTGCATTTTATTGCATTGTCTTTTATTTAATAATGTGCAACATGTGCACTCTAGTCTAGTGACTTGCATTCAATATTGTTATGTTGGATAACATTCAATATTGGTATTAGTAGTAATTACATGTGCATGTGAGATGGGTCTTATCATCTCGTAGTTGGTGTCTGCTAGGGTGTCATGTCTATCCATATGAGGCTGTCTAATATCTATAAATATTACAGCTCTTGCATTGTAATGTAATCTGATTTCATGATCAATAATATTTGTGAGGCTTCCGTCCCTCTTTGGTCATTGCAATCTTATTCTATTCTATCATTTGGTATCAGAGTATCTAAGCTATACCATTATTATCAAAGATAGTGACTTATTGGTTTTGACAAAGATGGCAAGCTGATCTCCTTTGCTGTAAACACTTCTGGTATCTCCTTAGGGTGTTTGGGTAGGAATTTACATGTTTTAGGAAATAATGAATAAATTGACGTAATTTGAAAAACGAATTGAGGATCGATGGGTAAAATAGGGCAAATCGGCTAGGTGGGTAGGTTGGCTATGGTGTTTGGGTGGGTAGATAGCGTATAAAAATCGGTCCAGAAATATGGGCGGGGGGGCCGCGCTTAGGGTTCGGCTCCCGGTAATTACAGTGACCGATGTCGGTTGCTAAGTTGACCGGCATCGGTCGCAAATTGTGTGGACAGCTGTCGTGTTATGGGATGGACCAGCATCGGTTCGTAGTGATTCGTAGCCAACGTCGGTTGGCATTGGGTTATGTTTTGGTTTTGAATTGTTGGTTGTGGTTTAGGTGTTGTGAGTGTGGTTTGGGATGGGGTAGGGATGTTTTGGTATGAGTAAGGCTTGTGGCGGTTGTTGGATTTGGTTGTTTGGGGTATCGTTTTGGTTTTGTGGCTAGTATGGTGTCGGTTGTTAGTTTGGGTGTGAGGAGGGAGGGTGGATATTGTAGAAGGTAGGCTGGCTAGAGGTGGTGTGGTAGAGAGTCGGGGTGTGGTCGGGGGGATAAAAGGGGGTTTAGAGGGTAAAGTAGATGTTGTGATAAAGAGTAGGTCTAAGGACAGTGGGTTGGTTTTGCAGGCACGTCAGCAGTTGACGATGCGGGATAGGATGCCCCCGCTATTGGTGCGGATGCGGCCACACATATCCGTCGGCTCACTGGGGCGATCATGCGTGAGGTGGGACTCGGCGGAGTCCAGTGATACAGAGCTATAGAGAGAGATCACAGCCTGATGGTCGCCCTCATTGAGAGATGGGATCCGGCGACCAATGTGTTCCATCTCCCCGACTGGGGAGATGACTATCACGTTGGAGGATGTGTATCGCATTCTTCGACTACCTTCGACTACTATCAAGGGAGAGGGAAGTATTTCAGGGTAGATTCAGAGACTGCCATGGACAACATACTACAGGAGTTTTGGAGGATGCAACCGCGCTACTTACCTATCATAGCGCGAGCATTGGGAATGGTGACATGTACCACGCGCACAGACATGAGACACGGCTTGCCGTGCTGATGATAATAGGGATCACCTGCTTCACCCTCCTCGGACTCAGAGGGAGGCCGCTTTCCATGGGAGCATTGATGGGGGTGCTGCTTGAGATGGTGGAGGAGCACACCTGTTACGCGTGGGCACCAGTATACCTGGTGCAATTATACAAGAGAGCTATGGGGCTATCGCAGGATGAGGCGATTTGGTATTTGTTCGACATTTTTGCTGCATTGTTTGGGGCAATATGAGCACATCATATGCATCAGGCCAGTAGGGTTACCCCAGCAGCCAGAGCCACAGGTCATATATCGATATGGCTTTTAGAGGTGGTTGGGGGTCGTGGGGCCACCCACGAGCAGTTCTTGTAGGGGTCGGGATGTCACGTATTATAGACACTTGTACTAGAGGGCCTGACAGCAGTAGACATTGTATGGAGACCTTACAGAGGTCACCACCCTGGCAGAGGAGCCCGCTTACAGTTGCGCATGATCCAGTACACATTCTGGATAACAGGACGGAGGCCGGGAGAGTACGAGAAGATACCCCTAGAGAGGGTACGTAGGCAGATGGGGCTGCGACAGGATGAGCCACCTCCCTTCCCTCATTACAGGAGGGGATGATGTAGAGGGCCCCACTGCCTGCACCACAGCCCGTGGACCCCAGATTGGGTTGCAGAGAGGCCAGCAGGTGATAGCTGTAGGATGATGTTGGGTGTACAGGAGCATACATGGTGTGGTGGGCTGGTCAGAGAGCAGCTAGGATAGCACCGCCTGCACAGCCAGACTTGGCTGCAGTGATAGCAGAGCGAGATCAGCTCAGGGGGCCAGGGTGCAGTTATTACAGGGGCATCTAGTTGCAGGCTCAGGCACAGATAGGGGTCTTACAGAGGTAGCTAGCCCAGGCTCAGGCACAGGCACATGCACAGGCAGCACCACCACCAGCAGCACAGCCACAAGTGCAGGTACAGGTACCAGCAGCAGCACAGGTACAGGGCACCACCGCGGCCACAGGCACCACCAGCAGCACCAGCACAGGGGGTACTGGTAGTAGGAGTTCGGGGACCAACCCCACCAGCAGCACCAGCACAGGGGGTACTGGTAGTAGGAGTCCGGGGACCGAACCCCAGTACCGACGGTGGCACGGGAGAGATACATGGAGGTGAGGAGTAGAGGCCCGGTACTATCAGGATGTCCTTGATAGTACCGGAGGTTGAGTATCAGCCATATGCGGCACTACCAGAGCGGAGACCTCGCATAGTCAGAGGTCGCAGGGAGGTCGCAGCTACAGCCGGTGTGTCCGTTACAGGCAGGAGGGCGAGAGGCACCACAGGGACCCAGAAGGGATAGGTGCTGAGGGTGGTGGGGGAGAGCTAAGGGATCCCCACATAGTTTTTGTATTTGTATATTGGACATGGGCACCGGTCTGTGAACCGGTTGTGTTGATAGAGGCCTGCGTGTCGTCATTTATTCATGTATTGATTCATTTATTCATTATATACCGGCCTGCGAGCCGAGTATGGGTTGTACATTTGAGACCGGCCTGCGAGCCGAGTATATTTTTGATATGAGGGGACCGGCCTGCGAGCCGAGTCCATATTTTTGATATGAGGGACCGGCCTGCGAGCCGAGTCGAGGTTACTAATATTTATTGCGGCCTGCTTGCCGGCTTTATTGGATGATGAGATCACAGAGGCCCCGATGCAGGGCACATTGTATATTTTGAAAACTTGTATATATATAGAGAGATAGATATGATGATTTGATCTCACATGCTAGTGTTTCAAAATGTGTTTAAGTATTTCGTCAATGGTTTGTGATATAGAATGTATGATGAGTTTAGTTGACATGTTGATATATGGATGATGTTGATGTCTTTTGTTAATGGGTTGCACGTATATATGGATGACATGTTTATATGATGAAATGTTGTATGTTTTGTTGCTGGTTTTTTGACATTGTTATATATGTATCTGATGAGTTGGATCTAAATGATGTATAGATTGATAGTTTTTTGATATCCTTAGTTGACGATTTGTGTGTTTTTGGTAAAATAGATTTGATGGTTAATGAAATTGTAATGATATGTATGGATTGGATGGAAAAATATGGATAATGGTGTTGTGATGCAGGAAAAGAGGACGGGCGCGACGAAAAAAATTAGGTAGAAAATGAAGAAAAGAACAATGTTGTGAAAAAGATAGGTTGTATAACCGATATCGGTTATGGTAACCGATGGCGGTAGGTAAATAGACCGATATCGGTTATATAACCGATACCGGTTATATTTAGGTATGTAGCTTTTCTAAAAATAGAAAAGCTAGGGGGGTGGCAACTTAAGTTCTTATTTTGGAGAGCCATGCAAGAGGTTAAATACGCGAACGTGACGCTTTTTGACAACTGAGACAGGTATTTGCATGAGAGATTTGAGTTATAAGGAGAAAAGAGACAGGAAAAGTGAATTTGTTCTGAGATTCAGGAGGTAGAGAGGTGAATTTGAAAAGGGTGGTGATCATGGCAGAACGAGGAGAAGCATCCAGCAGGAATGGATGAGAGAGGGAAGACAAGGGCCACCTCAAGCTGCTGCAGGCTCCAAGAGGTAAACGTTTTGGTTGTGATTTGATTTCTGCATGTTTTGTGAATAGGGATGGGGGAGAGTAGGTGGGTAGATATGAGAAAGAAAACATGATAACAAGGGTTACAGATGAGGTGAGAGTTACAGTGGTAGGTAATAAAGGGTTTTGGGTATGTCTATGTATGTACAGAGAGGGAATAAACGAGCAATTTATTGTCGTAGGTGGTTGTGTTTAGGCAAGGCTGTATGTAAGGGTGATAGTGACCGGTAGTGGCTTAGGGATAACCGGTATCGGTTACTGAACCGATACTGGTTATTCTATAACCGATACCGGTTACTGGAGGGATTTCCAGAATGTTTGAAAAAATCCTTGGGGATTTGATGGATTGAATGGTTGTTTGTTGTTTTGATGTATGCAGGCAGAGGCAGGGTTGAGGATGAATGATAGTGTGCCAGCACTGTTGTCATAAATCCGAGCGGATGTAACACCAGCGGAATGGACATTGATAAATCGTTTGGGGTTAAGTGGAATCCGTTATTATTCACGAATCACACGTAACCATGATATGTTACAGGCGTTGATTGAGAGATGGAATCCTGAAGAAAAATACCTTCTATCTGCCAACAGGGGAGATGACAGTGACATTGGAAGATGTGTTCCGTATTTTGAGACTCCCAATTACAGGAACACCAGTATATCAGGCAATGCCTAGCGTGGGGCGGGTAGCGATAACAACAGTATTTGGTCCATACGCACGAGATTTGACACAACGAGGTTTGACATTTACGTATGGCATAATGTATGCAGCACACCCTGAGGAGACAAGGTTAGCAGTGATATTAATGATAGCGGTAGGGTATTATGCATTACCGAGGGTGGATGGGGGAAGATTTCCAAAAGCATTGATGTGTGTTATTTGGGAGATGATAGAAAGGAATGTGACTTTTGCATGGGCACCTACATATTTGGCGGAGCTATACAGGGGTTTATGGGCTTGTAGGTGAAATCACAGGACGACACTGGATTGTTCATACTTATTACATTGTTGGTCCTATGAGCACATTGTTTGTGTGTGACCAATAGGCCGACCCATCCAGTCAGGAGAGACTGGAGTACAGAGGTTGGGATTCAGACGATGGGTCCAGACAGAACAAGAGGCAAGATCCCAGGCCATGACGGGTGACATTGAGTATTACACGAAGGTATGGGAGAGGGTGACGATTGCGGATATCTATTGGAGGCCTTACGGGAACTATATGGTAACAGAGAACATAGCTGAGGAGTTGAGGGGTGTAGAGCGATTGAGGTGGATCGCAGGGCACAGGCCAGGTGAGTATGAGAGGATTCCTCTAGATCGCGTGCGGCGACAATTTGGATTTGTGTAGGATATTCCCCTGGCTTATAGACCATATATGAGGATCGACGCAGAGGCAGCATTCTCACCTCCCCAGCCAACACCTCCAGAAGGGCCAGAGGAGATAGCAGCCGATCGCAGGGTAATGGATGCAGGAACGACAGAGGCCTATAGATTATGGTGGGTAGCAGAGCTACGAGGTATACGTGATCACCCTAACCTAGCTGTGATTATAGTGGAGAGAGATCGTCTGCAGAGTTTAGTTCAGTAGCTCCAAACGCAGGTGAATGATGCAAGAGGATTGTTAGTGGTTGTGGAGTCATGAGCACAGGGACTAGAGGTTGGATTCCTCCATGCGAGGGAGCGTATTCATATGTTACAGGAGAGATTGGCAGATCAGTGGGCGGTACCAATAGCCGTGGTACCGTTGAGGACAGAAAAGCCTGGTGAAAGGCGTCGACGATCATGATCATCACCTGGTTCGGGATGAGGCGTGAGGGTCTGAATAAATGTTAGCAAGGTATAAGAATAAATAAGGATGCCGACCTATGTGTCAATGATAGAGAAGATGTATTTGTTTAACATCTAAATAAAACTGAATATGTATGTTGATTTGAGTTATGATAATAATAAGAATGTTTGTGTTTTGACTTTTGGTGTTTTGAAAAAGGATAAAGAGGAATGTGATTAAATAGAAATACACAAAAATATTTATATTTACCACACATGATAGGTTATGGTAGGGGATGGTCGAGCTAACCTTGGGAGACCCCATGTCTCCGAAGTGATGCCTACATAGCCCATTGCACAAAGCAAGGAGGGGCCTCAGACCGATGTAGTTCTCCCTTAGGATCAGGGAGAGGCGAATTCAGGCAATTTGGTATGGTTTAGGCAATTGGTTGGTTGGTAAAAATGTTGATATTAATATTGGTAAAGGTAAAGTTGATGGTGTTGGTAATAAATTGGTGATGTTGTAAAAGGTATAAGGGAAGCAAAAGTTAGCCTACCCAAGTAGAAGGGAATCATGTCCCTAATTAAGGTCAACACACAATCCTAGATGTGAGTCAAAGCGGAAAGAGTGCTCTGTAGGTGAAAAGAGCTCAACAAACCACGCAACGTAGAACGAGCTTGAAGCCCTAGGTACCGGTGCATAGACGAGAATTCCATAGGTGAAAAGAGTTGTATGATCACAATATATCGGGTGTACGTTACGTACCTTGAGTGGAAACAAATGGTGAGGTGAGGCGGATGGTATAGCTGAGGTTCATAGAACTTATTACAAAGTGAGTGTTCTGACGAAAGAGAACCTACCCTAAATAGACAAGTCCATGACGTCAAAAGTTCTTTTGAATGAGGCTTTTATTTTATTGAATGTAGACTGATCGATGCAGGAAGTCTATAAGGGATATTGATTGTAATTATTCTTGAGGTCTTCACGAAGCTGATGAATGAGAGAAGCTTCTGCTAAAGGCTGACTGTGTATAGTTGTCCTTCGAGGGAGCAGTCTATTTATAGTAGCAGATATGATTTTAATGCGTAGCTGTCCTTCGGGGGAGCAGTCTATATAGAATATCAGCAATAATTCGACATATAGCTGTCCTTCGAGGGAGCAGTCTATATTTAATTTAGATGAGCTAGATGTTCTTTTTGCATGCAGAGCATCTAGTTTAGTAGGAAGTTTGACTCAAGAAAATCCCATAAGAATACGTGCTTATCTTAATACTTTGAAGTCATGGACTAGACTAAAAAGGGAGGGCCTTGCTAAGGTGAGGTGAGAAGTGAGCTTGATTTTATTTTGAGATGTAGGAAGCAAAGTGTATGTAGCGGTAAATGAGCCCAAGGGACAAGCAGTAGGTAGATAGATAAGAAGTGACATAACACTAAATTCAATAGTAGAATGGTTGAAGATGCAAGGCATTAAGGGGCTCAGGCTTCGGTTTACCATTAAGCGAAGCTAAACGATAAGTGCCTGATCCATAAGTGTGAGTGATTATATAAGGCCCAATCCAATTGGGAGAAAATTTTCCATGTTTTCTCTTTTCTAGTTTGGTTACATGTTGATTCTCTTTGAGGACAAGATCACTAACCTTAAAGGTACACTCATGAAGTCGCTTATCATAAGCACGCTTGATACGTTTTTGATAGATTTGAAGGTGATCGAGAGCTGTAAGACGATGTTCGTCAAGAAGCTCCAATTGGGCTAACCGCTCTTGGCGGAAATCATCGTTGGTGAGAATATCCTGAAGAGATATCCTGAGGGAGGGTATTTGTATTTCAAGAGGCAAGACAGCCTCGGTACCATATACCAAAGAAAAGGGTGTGGCATTAGTGGAGGTACGAATGCTAGTACGATAAGCCCAAAGGGCAAAGGGAATGTGATCGTGCCAATTTCATCCGGACTCATTGACAACTTTCATGAGGATTTTGGTTAGGGTTTTATTAGAGGATTCGGCTTGTCCGTTTGCTTGTGGATAGTAGGGAGATGAGAAGCTGAGTTTGATACCAAAGTTGTCACAAAGGTCTTGTAACACCTTATTTTTGAAAGATTTTCCATTATCTGTTATCAGGCGATGAGGAACACCAAAACGATAGATTGAAATGAGTGGGATAGCCTCCACCCATTTTGTGTAATATTCGGTTGCTGTGATAATCCATCGGTGACGTTGCAAAGAGGACGGGTTGAATCTCACCAATAAGGTCTAAACCCCATTGTGAGAAAGGCCAAAGATCTCGGGTGACCTGTAGGGGATGGCTAGGAGTATGTTGAAGGTTGGTGTGTTGTTGACACATAACACAACGCTTAACATATTCCGTAGCAATCGTTATTGAGAGTAGGCCAATAATAACCAAGGCGAAGGATTCGTTTGGCCACGGCAAGGGCCGCTAAAATGTCTGCCACAAAATACCGTCATGAACTTGTTGGATGGTATGGGTGACCTCCGCGTCAGTGAGACATCGAAGGAGGATGCCATCAAAGCCACGTTTATAAAGGAGTCCCTCCATAACAACATAACGAGAAACACATTTAAGAAACGTGTGTTTTGCCGGGTACTAGTAAGGTCAGATGGGAGAACAGAGGTTGTAAGGTAGTCATGGAATTGGTGATACCAGGTATCCTGCAAATTAGCAGACATAGTATTTATCGTACAAACAACCGGGGCTGAATAAGATGGGGCAAAGAGTTGTTGGACCAAGATGAAAATGTCAGAGTCAGTTGATGAAGCTGGAATTTGTGAGGCTAAGCAAGCCATAGTATCCACAAATTTGTTAGTGGAGCGGGGAATGGTTTTGGATAGAATAGTGAGTAAATAAGGCTAGAAGTGAATCCACGTAAATGTTTGTACTTTTGAAGTTCCTCATTTTTTCATTGTTAGATGCCCATAACTTGATTGACTACCAATTGAGAGTTGCAAAAAATATTGATAGATTTGATGCCTAAGTGCAGCGCAACCTGGAGACCCAGAACAAGGGCCTCATATTCCACTGTATTATTAGTGCAAGGGAAATCGAGTCAGAATGAAAGAGGCATAGGCCTCAGCGTTGAGAGGAATAAGAACAACGTCAGCTCCTCCACCGTGCTGGCATTTGGATCCATCGAAGAAGAGGGTCATTGGATACGACTCCTCCCTGAGTGAAAGAGTAGCGATGAGTTTGTCGGGGAATGTAAAATTGGTAAATTGTTCCCCAGGTAAAGGGGCTTCCGCAAGTTTGTCTGCGATGGTTTGTCCTTTGATTGATTTCTGGTGGACAAACTCAAGGTCAAGGTCAGCGAGGGAGCATGAGCCATCGGGCGATGCGTTGGTTTAGATGAGGTTTGGCATACATGTAATGGATGGGGTCTGTGTTGGTGATGACAAAAGTTTTGTGATTCAGAAGGTAGTGTCGGAGTTTGGTAGCCACAAATGATAGGGCTAGGCACAACTTTTCTACATGTGTATACCTAGTCTCATAGTCCACCAAAGTACGACTTATATAATAAACGGCTTGTTCTCGATTCTCAGAGTCATGATGTGCAAGCATGGCCCCTACAGCATGGTGAGTGGGCGGAAAGGTAAAGGTAGAAAGGGGCGGTCGTCCTAAGGTGGGATAAGCACGGGTGGCTGCAAGAGATAAGCTTTGAGAGCTTTAAAGGCTTGGTGGCACCCTTCACTCCATTGAAAGACAATGGCTTTTTTAAGGAGGTGATGAAAAGGTTGACATTGATCCGAGAGTTGGGAGATGAAACGTCGGATAGATTGGAGCTTACCTTGTAAACTACGCAACTGCTTGAGATTGGTAGGTGGGGGAATTTCTAGAATAGCTTTGACTTTAGATGGGTTGACCTCAATGCCCCGCAAAGAGACGATAAAGCCAAGAAGTTTTCCTGAAAGGACACCGAAGACACATTTCTTTGGTTGAAGGTGGACAGAATATTGTAACAGGCGATCAAAAATAATGGTTAAAAACATCGAGATGTTCACTGCGATGTTTTAGATTTGCCAAGAATATCATCAACATAATCTTCAAGGCTAGTGTGCATAATGTCATGAAAAATATAGGTCATAGCCCATTGATAGGTTGCACCAGCATTTTTAAGGCCAAATGGCATTACACGGTAACAAAAGATTCCCCAAGGAGTTATGAAGGCAGTTTTATGTTGATCGGCAGGGGGCAACCAAAATTTGGTTGTATCCTGAAAAAGCCATCCATGAGAGAGAGCATCTCATGGCCGGCAGTGAGATCAACAAGTTGGTCAATACTAGGTAGGGGGAAGTCATCCTTAGGGCAAGTGAGGTTAAGATCCTAGAAATCCGTGCATATCTGAAGTCCGCTCGTCGCTTTAGTGACAGGTACGATGTTAGAAATCCATTGAGGATAATCAATAGGCAAAATGAAGGAAACAGAAAGGAGTCGTTGAAGCTCCTCTTTGACCAAGAGGGTAATGTGTGGATGCATTTTTCTCAATTTCTGTTTAATTGGCTTGGAATCGGGTTTCAGTGTAATGTTATGGATAGCAATGTCAGGATCAATTCCTGGCATGTCAGCATAAGACCAAGCGAAAGCTTGGTTGTGAGCACGGAGAAAGGTAGTAAAGGTGAATTGTTCTGATGTGTTAAGGGATTGTCCCAATCTTCACAATGTGAGGATCCTCCTCCATGTGGATGTTGATTTCTATAGTAGACTCATTCAGCATGGTATGAGTTTCAGATGGTAAGGCGCGTTGAATATAAGAGTCATCCACGCCAAGGTAAGTGAGGATGGAATCATCATCCTGACACTCAACAACGTTAATTGAAGGTGAGTCCTCTTCAATCATGTATGGATATAGAAGGGGAATAGAAGAGGGGGTCCTCATTATCACGTTGATAAGTGAGAGGACCTAGGAAGATACCATTTACGAAAAAAAAAAGTTAGGAGGGATAGATTCAGGATCTATCGACTCTGTGGGTGATGAAGGAAAAATGGGTGATGATGGTTCGGTAGGGGGTAACGTCGTCGTCTTCTAGAAGACAACTGACACAAGGTTCCTTTGGTGTAAGTGTTCCCAAAAATCTGAGACCACTACGATCATTGTGCTTGCATGTGGTGATGGGGATGAGCGTATGTCGGCCTTGTTCATAAAGACCAAAACCAAAGCCTTTCCAAGCACAGCGAGTCAAGAAGGTGAGGGAAAAATGACGATTTTTCAGGTATTGAAAATCGGATTTGAAAGGAACCACACCAAGAGGAGGCTCAGGGGCAACGGAAGATGCGTTGACACCCCCATATGTTAGGTTAGTACGGCAGTGAGGTGGTCCGTAGGGGATTACTTCCCCCACACGACGGTCGTAGGTAGGATGTGCATGTACTTGTCCGTACTCCTGTGGGGTATGGGAAAGAAATAACATTATATAGGCGATACTCCCCCAACGTAAGGCGTTGAAAAAACATCTACTAAGAGGTCTGCAGTTGGGATGTTAGCTGCGGGAAGGGAAGTGGTTTTTTGCGACGGTGGTTTCATCCGTTGAAGGCATAGGTGCGGTTGAGGTGGATAGTTGAGGCACGTTTGAAGATGATGGTTGGGATGAATGAATGGGTGTCTTGATTGGTACAAGCACATCGTTTGGGTGGTATAACATATTGCAGATTTTAAAGGGGGGAGGGATCAGCTTTTACGGTGTAGGGACTTCCCCTCATACTCAAATTTTATGCATCTATGTAATGTTAAGGGAACACATTCCATAGCTTGGATCCAAGGGCGACCTAATAATATATTGTATTGGAACTCTCCCTCAAGGACATAGAAGAGTTCAGGTAAAGTACGTGGTCCTACACGAATGTTGAGGATCACGGTGCCTAAGGTAGAGGTAATAGCGTCATTGAATGACCGTAACATGATGGGATTGGCACACATGTAGCTAGAAAGGGATATTCATTTGTTGGAAGGATTTTGAAGAGATGATGTTTAGGCTAGCACCCCCCGTCAATCATAACATGACGTACCCGAATGTCCCGGACGTAAGCTGAGATGAAAAGGGCAGGATCAGGATCTTCTGTACCAAAGTCAACAATTTCATCTTCGGAGAAACTGACTGCAACAGCTTGTTGTACAGAGATAGAAGTGGTTGGGGCAGTGGGTTGTTTGGTGAGAGAGGCAACGTGATTGGGTGTTAGAATGGAGGCAATGGGCAGGGTTTCATTAGGTAAGACCTCGATCCCTTGAAGAATTTCAACGAGAGCTTGTCGATGAGATTCAGAAGTCTGAATGAGATCATATAGTGTCATTTTTACGGGTGAATTGGTGAAGCTGTTTGATCATGGCTCGATGGGTAACTCCATTAGAGACGGGGTAAGTGGGTCCACGAATAACCACTTTGGGTGGTGGTGCAATTGGGATGGTGGACGGAGAAAGAGTGGATGTAGGTGTGCTTTCTTTCACTTTCTCGTTGTTTTTCTGCACTCGAGTAGCAACACTAATCATATTAATCTCGTAGACCTGAAATGAGGAAGATGGTTGGGATAAATCATGGTATTCAAGAGGTGGGGTTGTAATAATGATAGATCTTGGTGAGGCGGGGACAAATGGTATAGGAGAGGGAATTGAAGCTAAAGGTCTCTCCCTTGGTAAGTTGTCTTTCTTAACCTTTATATCTGGGAGAGGTGACTGACGAAGGATGGTTTTTAAAGCTTTGCATCCCTCCACACCATGTCCTGGTGTGTGGTGATAAGCGCAGATTTTAGACTCATCATAGCCTATAGGCCGAGGTTTAGATGGGTCATAAGGTCTAAGTGGGGGTAGGGAATGGTTGCATTCTCCACCAACATAGCAAGGATTTTTTGCGTAAGATCCTTTGAGTGAGTCAAAATCGGAGGAGGATGAGGGTATTAGTTGTGCAGGTTTTGGTAATGTTTGGGCGTGGTTGGTTCGTATGGGTGGTGATTTAGCCAAGGGGTGTTGACAACACGTGGTTTCTTTGGCGCAGGAGCTATGTTCAACTGGTTAGATGATGAGGCTACAGATGACGTGGTAGTAGGAAACAACCACGGAGAAAGGGAGTGACTAAAAATAAATCCTTTGATGATAGAGTTTGTTTAGGGTTGATGGGTGGACAGGATACGTGGGGTGACAATGTTGATATACCCTTTGATCTTTGTATAGGTGCAGAAGGCGTAGGTCATTTTGAAGAAAACGCAGGAGGTATGATATATTGATGCAAGGTGGAGGGATGAGGTCCCAATATGGAAGGTAGGTGTGACGATGATGGTTTCGATTGTGATAGAGGCACGGATTGAGTTGGTCTCCTAGGTGGGGGGGGTGGCTTTATTTTTAGATAAATCTAGTCACTTAGGCGGGTGCGTTAGACTGGGTATTGGTGAGGTCCCAAGTGTAGGGGAAGATTTGGGTAGATCAATAGAGGTGGATGGGATACTTGGTATAGATACGGGGGGTGAGAATGAGGACATAGGCATTTTGAGTTTCTGTAAACACTTAGGGTATATGGTAGAGGTATCCGGATCGGTCATCTGCATTTGAGTAGAATAAGGGGGTACTCAAATGTTCCCATAGGATTCATCTATCTTCTGGAGAATGACAGTCTTCAGGTGTGAATTATAAATTATGTACGGAAGAAAGGTGGGTTGTGATTCCAGTCCACTGTGGGTGTGATACAGGGGGTAGATGAGGCACTGTATCAATAGATGTTAAGAGGTCGACCGGTCATTGAAAAGATTTCGGCGATGAAGAACTAATAGGTAGGAGGGCGTGTTTGAGAGGGTCTGTTATGGTTAAATAATTTGGTGATGTTGGTGCAAGAGATTTCTCATCTAAGGATGACAAAAAGAGTGGCGAGCCTTCCTCTTGTGTAGCAAGAGCGGTAGAAGGGGACGTTTGGGAAATAGATAGGTTAGATAACATCCGTTCGCAGTCTTGTAGGGATGTGGTGTAAGAAGACTCATCGATGAGAAGAGAAGTCTTGGCAGTTAAATCCTTTATGGGTAAAGGAATGATTTTGCTTTGGCTTGATGGTGGTGAAGGAGTTTTGGACTCTTGTGTCAGTGAAGAGGCTTGATTCAAAATTTTCTCGATAGAGGCTTTTGGTTGGGAGTCGAAGACTACATGGATCTCATGAACACTCTCCTTGGCTAAGATATCCTAGTTTACGTTACTGTTAGAAGAGTGATTCGGGAATGGTTTTGTTGAATATTTTCAAATTTCAGTTGGCAGGGGCATTAGGATTATCGAGGGTTATATCCCCTGCGTCAACCATTTCCTGCACTATGTTTTTCAACATCTTGCAGTTTTCATGACTATGTCCTTTTACGCGGTAAAATTTACAGAAGTCATTTTCTTTGTACCAGGAAGGTATAGCGCGAGTGGAGTCAAACCCGGAGTGAGGTTTAACAGGAGGCAAGGTGATAGCTCCGGCTTTGAGTAATTTTTCCAAGATGGCTCCATAAGTTTCTGCCAAGGGAGTGTAATTGATGGGCTCTGCTTTGTACGTATAGGTGGTTTTTGGTGGAGTATTAGATGGTGCTTGAGATTTGACCATCACCATGTGGACAGTTCCTTTTGATTTAGAAGAAGTGGATGTGTGAGGAGTGGTGGTGTTTGGTTTATTGGTAGAATCTGGAGTTCGGAAATTGGGGTTTTTTGTTGCGCAACCGCAATTTCTCTTCTTCTAAGGCTCGAATTTCTAGTTTCCGAGCCATGGTAAAGGCCTCATCAAATGTGCGGAAATTTTGAATTTGAAGAGTAGGAGAAATGTGCTTAGCACATGCCTACGTAAAAATTTCGATAAGTTCAGCCTGAGGCAAGGCATATGTAAGTTAGTTGATAAGGCCACGCCATCGTCCAACGAAATCTGTAATAGATTCATCTTCGAATTGTCGGATGGCATAGAGGTCGGTGATAGATACTTTCTTGGCAATGTTAATGGAGAAATGATCCAAGAAAGATTGGGCTAGTTGGTTAAAAGAGAAGATTGAGTGCTGGGTTAAAGCATTGTACCACTCCAAGGTGGGTCCTGATAAGGACATGGGAAATGTGTGGAGTAACAAGGCATCATCATGAGCAATCAAATAACACACATGTCTAAATGATCACAAGTGTTGTTGAGGATCCTCTTTACTATTAAAACGAGTAAATTTCGGCAATTCCCATTGAGGAGGATACAAATGAAGGGGGACAGAAGGGTGAATAGGCTCCCGACAAACTTGCTTGTATGTCAAGGTGCTATGAATTCCTGAAACAGAAGCCTCCAGATTTTGCATTTTTTCCATCATTTGTTTGATGAAATCCGTGGTTAGATGAGATGATGGTGCGGTTGTGGTAAACAGAGGCAAATTGGGCCAAGGGCCTCCGCTAGACAATGGTGGGGTTAAGTGTTGATAAGGTATGGAGGATGAATATGTTGAGGCGGACCGAATAGGGATGTCCCATATAGGATGTTGAGGTCACTGGATACGTGTATGGGAATGAAAAGGTAGGCGGAGCTTGAGAAGGAAAGCTAGTGTGAATAGGTGGCAGAGAGCAAGTCATGAATGGAGCAGTCTGCAAGAGAGATGAGGTAGGAGCAGTCGGTGGCAATGATATGTGGGGTCCAATATTAGCCAAAGGAAATCCAATCTATGTCATATGAACCTGTGAAGCCATTGGATTGGGAGACGGGGGCTAAAGGTGCAGGGAGCAAGGCAGTGTTATCGGGCAGAGTGGGAGCTAAATGAGCAGCTATACTAATAGGCATACCAACAAGGAGCTAACCATCAGGCATACGGTCAGGGGTATGAGACAAATAGTATTGTACAACGCTAGGATTAGCATCCGGAAAACTTGGCGAAGTCCTTATCTCCTACAGGAATTTTGGGGATCTCACTGGTGTCCGTAGGGTTCCCTATAGAATGTGAAGGGGGTGATTCAAGAAAAGGCAAAGAGTAGGCATGTGAAACCATGGCGGCGGCTTGCTTTCGAGTGATAACAACCATGGAAAAGAGTACATAGTAAGGTTTCAATCTATCAGGAATAGAAACAGGCTCAGAATGGTGTAATTGGCAGGTTGCTGGTTTGTCAGGTGCTTAAAAGACAGTAACCGACATCGGTTCTGATAACCGATGTCGGTCACAGAGCAGATGACGTCGGTCAGTTAACCAATGCCGGTGTAAGAAGTCTGGGATAACAAGATATAAAAGGCTGCTAATTTTATTTTTAACAACATCTTAGTACACTTGTCAAATTATTGATCATAGAAGACAAAGTATGACAGAGAAAACAGAATTGAAAACAACCAATATGCACACGCAAATCCAGAGACTAACCCTAGGGTTAATTTTAATTATCGTGGGCTTATGCCTTTAGATGTAGAATGATGTCAGAATCCTAAACAAAAGACTTAGGGGAAATGTCAAGTTTGTTTTGTCTTATAAGGTTACCTCAATCGGGCGAAGGAATACCACGGAAAAAGGGGGATGTTTGAGCATGTTGTGTTAATTATGAAGTGATTCGATATGTGTTGTGCAGTGAAAGTAAGATTAATTTCTTGTCAATACCATGGATATCACCCCCACATGTACGACCTGTTACTTAATCTATGTTCACTAGAATTGAAAACAGCAAGCAGGAATGCAATGCACGTGTTCTAAACCCAAATCGAAAATGATATTTGATGAAGCAAAAGAGAAGACTTTCACTAATGCAAGATGTAAAAGCAAAGCAAGTTCTTTTACCAAAACAATAAAATACCTTGTGAATATCTTTAGAAGAAGAAAACAGCAGGTATGCTCCCTATATGAAAGCAAGCAATAAAGAAAGAAACCCAAAATGGGTCCCACCGGGCGTGCCAAAATGTTTCGCTCGGAATGTTTCGGCTTCTGGGAATAGAGTTGCTTCTATCCTTTCATTCCTTTTAGAAACAGATAAGGTTAGGGTTAGGAGGAATACCTGTTTAATGTCGAGATGGTGTGCGCGTACCGTAGAGAAAGATCAGGTTGACTGCGAAGAACTCCTTTTTGTCTTGGAAGGACTACCTGCAAATAAGAACACAAGACCACAAGATTTTTATTAGACAATAAATGAGGGAACTGCCTTGGGCCCAGGAAATATAAAACTTCCTTTTGAAGGTGGTTAGTTCCCCTGCTAATATGAATTAACACAAAAGACTGTAAAATATCAATTAAATTTCTTCGTTGAGACAGGTAAAGGAAAAGGCTGGTTTCTGCTTGTAGTCAGGATAACTGATACCGGTTACTGGTAACCGATATCGGTAGGGTTTAGGACCTGTAGGTTGGTTGTGTTGTGGGGTGGTTGTGTTGTAGGGTAATGGTGTTGTTTGTAAGGCTGGTATATGGGTGATATTGGGTAATAAGGTGATGAGAGGTAGATGAATGATAGTTAGATGCAATGGCGCGCTGGGTAGTGGATCTAGGAATGGATTTGTGAGGACTGCGCTTCAAAAAGTCTAAGAAATGTTATTAAAGAGGACATGTAAGATGTAACTTACTAGTTATTGAGGAAGATGCAGGTCCAAGAACTCTGATGACAAAGGTAGAAATCAGTAGGATGGGCTGACAATCAGAAGATGAGATATCTCCCTCCCGATGATCAGCTGAGTATCATAGGTTTCTGGCTATTTCGTTGCAGTCTTGGGCTTGATCTCCTTTTGTTGCAACTCTTCTTGTCTCTTCACTTGTCTCTGCTCGGCCAAGTAAAGATCCGGATTCTCTTGATTGCTTCTGATAATCTCTCTTGATTCCAAAAATCCTTCCACCTTTGTTTCTGGTTAGGGGAGCCCATTTTACAGGGAACCGATGGTGGTTACGTAACCGACGGCGGTCGAGTAGGAACTGGCATCGGTAAGGAAAAATTAGGATATTATTAGTAAAATAGCCCACCTTCCCTGCTTTTCTCCCGAGAGATTAGTTGCGGGCTTGGTCAAGTGACTAGAAGGTCGGTTTTGGGTGTGAGAAAGGGGTCATTAGTCATGGGTGTAGATGTGGACCAAGTTATAGGTCTTAATTAGGTTAGTTTAGGGTTAGGGCTAGGTCATGATGAAGTGGCAAAATTAGGTGGCAGGTAAGGTGATGTGGATTTATCAATTACAAGGTAATTAATAAATAATTGTGTAAGGTTTAGGTGATGAGGTTAGGTTGCGAAATGAGATGTGGGTCACAAAGGGTCATAAGACACAAATTTGGTGTCTACATAATAATCAATTAATAATTCTCTTAAGAAAATTATTTATATTAATATGAATATTAATAAAAACAATAATTCTAATTATACATTTATTATTTATAAAAGAATGGCTATGTTTAATTTTGTTTTTATAATTACATAAATAATTATAAAATATTATAAAGATAAAAATATATTATTCTTCTTAATATATATTAGAATAAAAATATTTATTTTATATTTGGATTTCCATAATATTTTAACTTTAATTTTCTATAAAAATTTTAAAATATGAATAAATATCATATATATATATATAAATTCAATATTATTTAATACTGAATTCTAGTATTAATATAATTTTACGATCAATTTTAGCTATATTTTCTAAAAAATGTTGAATTTCTATTAGGAGTGGTTGGATATGTGACTTTTCTACCAATTAGTATCACTATATGTAAATTGTAGAATATCCACAATACTTAGAAATGATGAAAATAATTTTTCATAGAGATGCTACAAGTACTCTACAATTCTTCTAAATTGTGGCAATATTGTGGAATAATTGTGGTAAAAAGGGCTTATTTGTTGTAGTGGTGGAGTATGATACTAATGATGTATATATGAAGGAGATCTAGGTCATGAAAACTTATGTGAAGTAGACCTAGGAGGTGATGAGAACCTATGTGAAGGAGACCAGGGAGGTTTGAGCACCTATGTGAAGGAGACGAATGAGGAGAAGGAGGTTATGAACTCATATTTGAAAGGGCTGCCAGAGTAGGGGGCTTAAGCCAAGAAGATGGCCTAGTAGACCGATGAGAACAAGTAGGTCATATGCAAATAGGTGAGCTAGATGAAGAATATGCCTTAGGTTTGAGAGGCCTAGGGGTCCTAAATGTTGCAGCTAGTGAGAGGACATCCTCAAGAGGAGGAAGAGGAAACGATGTGGATGGTGGAACACCTTTGAGAGTGAGAAATTTCTTATTTTGAATGAATTTGAGACACAAGTGGGTCATGGAAAATATAGTCTTAGTGACATGGATTCAAGGAAGTTATAAGAGCATGTCGTAGCCTTCAATTGAAGGTGCCATAATGAATGACACAAACATGGTGAGAGGCCTAATGGTAAGTGGAAGCTTGATGTAACCATAAAATTTGGGAATTAGATATGAAATTTTAGAGAGAGGATAATTGATAGTGACGAGGATGAGAAAGATCGCACACTAATAGGAACTGATGGATTGATCATAGTTTTATTAATTTGAGCATTGGGATCACTAAACATATGATCAATAGAAGTGTATCGAGAGTGAGACAAAATGGTAGGAGTATTATGGTACCAATAGAGAATTGATCATGTAAATAATCAACACTAGTATGCATCCCAAGAGGATAAGGAAATGCAATGTAGATAATTTCAAAAGTATCATATGTAAGAGTAATATCACAAAGAATGGCAACATGAGGTGCAAAATCTATTATAAAAATATCCATAGAATAAGGTGTAGCAAGGGAAATGTGTGCTATTGCATGGGTAGAAATAAGGGTAGGCATAGTATGTAACCAAGGATGGTCTAGAAGGATAGTATAAGGAACATCATGTAACATAATGTGATATAGAACATTAATATTGCAAGATCCCATCGTAAGGCGACGAGAGATTTTTCCCAACACTTTATCAGGTATATTATCAAAACCACATATACAAAGAGTAGATGGATTGAGATGAGTAGCAGAAAGTCATATTTGATGGAGAAAGGACATAGTACATATGTTAAAACCAAATTTAGGATTAACTAGGACACGTTTAATGAGGAGACTATGAATTTGAACATATATAGATAATGAGGAAGCCATGAAAGATATGATAATGGGCATGTATGGAAAGGGTTCACCAAATGATTTAATATAAATTAAATAAAATATAATTATAGAGTAAGTAATGTAGTGTATGATATAGAAATGCTAATTTATAGTAAAAACATAAGCAAACAAGCATGTACAAATATGAAACCCTAAGCGAGAGAGGGAGATAGACTTAGATGGTTCCCGAGAAATGTAGAAGTGATATGGGTAGGTGAATGAATAGCTGAAATAGACTTAGAAGAGTGTCGTCAATGCTCACTGGAGTTTTTGAAACTCAGGAATGTTCCAGATAGGAACACCCATGAGAGGACATGAGTTCCTGAATGTTAGTGTCCGTTTTGGGCAATAGTGTCTATGTGAATGATCAGGATTTGGTCTCTTCTATGCAGGAGGAGCTTCGTTATTAGTCTCTATTTATCACTCTGATTTTGGTCCTTGATTGCCGAGTGTACATGTAACCTGTAAAACAAGTTGTCTACTTGTACATGTCCATAAACCACATCAAATCTAATAAAAAAAGATGTAAAATGTGGAGTCATAATGACCCCAATGATCACCCAAAGAGTCAACTTAGTACCGATTTCTACACTAAATTTTAGACTCCATGTAGTTCTTTGTACGTGTGTCTGTAATGATTCCCTTGTGCAAGTTACACTAAGATCGCGGACTATATCTAGAATTCTCTAATGATGTGAATGTGTGTGATGGAATAGAATATAATTCACCTCCTATTTTGTGTATGCAGAAGTGATGCAACCCTTGTCTCTTGAGTGACTGTGCTCGATGGAATCTTTGAAGTGATTTTGTGCTATTGGATGCAATCCTAGGTGATAGTAGATAATGCTAATGCTCGATCCCTTATTTGATAGCTATAACTATGTATACATATGTTTCCCTTATTTTACTTTTGTAATTTTACAACTTGGAATGTTGAACCGCAAGCATAAAAGATACCCAAGAAGTATAAGAGGCCCAAAAGAGTGAGAAAAGCGGAGAAAGGGTCAGGAGATCCCAAAAAGGACAAGAGTTCGTGGGAACTATTTTTTGAGTCCATAAAAGATAAATTAGTCAAATAGCAAGAGGTTTGTAGGGTGTGTAATGTCAATAAAAGTTTAAAAGATAAAAGAGGCCCAAAAGACATTGCCAATTACTAGTTTTATTGCTTAGGAATCATATATATATATATGCTCTAGGACCTATAAATTTACCTAAGTGCATGTATTTTGTGTATAAAGTCTAAGAACACACTTGAAGTGCACACAACTCCTCTGAGTTACTTATAGGGTGAAAATAAAGACATAGTTCTTGTAAACCTGATTAACATAGCATGCAATGTATTCTTTATGTAGATTATGAGCTATTACAATATGCACAATGAAAATTGTCCATAAAAGGAGCTTGTATTCATTCATCAACATATAGAATCAATATGAGTATCTAGATACCAAGGACACCACGTTCATCTTTTCATATGTTGGTAATCCATAGTATATTTTCCATTATAAACACAAGAAAATCCCTTACACTTGTATAAGACAAATAATAACATACTCTCAACAGCTGTGCAATATAGTACTAATAAAACCCTACACATACACTTGTATACCTAGTCACATATGCACACTGATTACATGGTCATCTTACGCCCGCGCACGCGCACACACACACATAGTGTGGGAATTTTTTGTTCACCGCTGATTAAATAAAATGTGGAAATATGTCTAGTTAATCTAACTAGGAACATCAGAAAATAAAAGTACTAAAATGATGTAAATAACATCTAAATAAATATACAAAGTGACCTAAGAAACTATGCTAATGAAAATAAAAACCCTAATAGGCAAATAAGGGTTAGAAAGAGCTTAGCTGATTTGGTGGCTGATTGGTACTGTGTCGCAGGATGTACTGGATAAACAGAATGTGGGTGTGACCACACAAGAGCTCTAAAAGATAGAGATATGAGTTGTTTTGCTGGATTGGGGCACTTGTGAGAGAATTAGGGTACCTGTGGGTGCCCTATTCTAAATTACGGTCACCTTGCTTTGTGCAAAACGTCTAGAAATCAAATCTGTAGGGTTAGATGATGATGCAAAAACCTTGCTCTTTATCTCTTGTAACTCGCTATACTTGGTTGTATGTCTCTAGTAGTAAATGATGAAGAGGAGACCTAAAAAACCCCAAAACAAGCATCAACCTCTAAAAAATAAAAAAATCATATGAAGGTGTCAAACTGTCTGCAGCTGCCACAACTGTGGACTTAATAACTGAGCACTGCATTACATCTCAGCCCTGATGTAGTTGTATGTGAAAGTGTGTACAACCATGCCCTAGGTGCTCTTGTTGCAGTCGCACTTTGTGAAAGTAGTGAGTAATAACTATGTGTAGAAAATGTAATAGAATAGTGGATGGAATAGAATAAACTTCCCTCCTATGTTTGTGTGATGCAGATGAACAATCCTTGTTCCTTGTGATGGAGCTAGATAGATGCAAATGAGTTCTATATGACTTAGATGGATGCAACTCTAGGTGGATGATAGTAGTGACTAGTGCTTGGTCCCTCATTATGGTCTCATAACTTTATATTTATATGGTTCTCTTGTTCTAATTTCGTAATTAACACCGAAAAGGTTGACTAAAAGAAATATGAAGTGCTCAAAAGGCTAGAAAGGGTCAGGGCACTCTAACTGGGACTAGGACACTCGTTGATGCCCCAGTACTAGCTTGGGTGCCCCAGTTAAGGCTAAAATGACCGGTAATGAAAAAAATAGGATGGGAGAGGATATAGTGAAGGTCAACAATAATGATAGAAACCAAAGTAAAATGGAAAAAAGACGGGGGTTAATTATTACGTTTTTCACTCAAAAACCATATGAATAATAGTATGATACCGAGACTAAATAATTTCTAAAGTGCATGATTTTTGGTCTACATTTTCCCCCACTTTATGTTGGTGAGTGGAAATATCGGTAACATAAAGTATATAGAGATGTGTACCTGATTTCCATGAAGATTGTAGTAGAAAATGCACCAAAGGAATAGAAAAAACATGGAATGACAAAAAAATGATGGAGCATGGAAACTAAAGATGAAAGAGCATAAAAAAGTGATGAGAGTGAACCTAGGATGGAAACACATGTGTAGTTGCTGATGTGTGTGATGTACTTGTATGGTTAGTATAGTGTGTGTTGCCACAATGTGTTGTTGTTGTTGCCCCCATTGTTGTAGTTTTTGACTATTTGTTTCTCATATGGTTGGACTTGGAAGGAGAAAATGATTAAGTATCTAAATACACATGTATATATGTGTATAAAAATGCATGTAAAAGACATATGTATGTATATGTAGAATAATGTAAAATGTAAAATATGTAAATGAAAAATGGAACATGTGCACCTGATCCATGTTGAGAGAAAGAGTGTAAAAGAGGATATCCTGTCCTCGGTTTTTTGGGTGATCTGACGCCATAGGCTGAAGAAGTATAGAGAGGAATTACATTGTATCCTCCAACCATTAATTACTTCCCTAAATCATATATATTTATACTGTCTAGTTTTTTGGGTCATCCGACACCATTGGCTGAAGTAGTGTAGAGAGGCAAAACCACTATAACCTCAAAGCCTCTAACTTCTCCCTATAATTATAAGGCAACCATGTCTTGTAAAAGACGTTGTATACGGGGTTCGTAGACTGGTCTGAACCCACTCACTATACACTGCATAATACCAAGGGAGGAAAATTGAACTGAAGTGTACCCATAATGCTAAGGGCCGAAAAATGAACTTAATTGTAACCACAATGCGAAGGGTGGAAAATTGAACCAACTATATAGGTATAGAGATATGTGTAATGTGTAAATCCCAAATGATCCCCCCTCTTTGAGTGTGAATGTGACGTCAATGATAGGAGAATATGGCCCCAAAAGAGGACTAACCACATGAAATTTGTAACTCTGGAAAGTGTTTGGTAGAAACCAAGGCATGCACAAACAAGTGGCTAACCAAAAACAAGTATTACTAGCAATAAGCATACATATATAAGACAATGCGTAATTTGTGCACATAGTGTATAAGCTACCAAGCAATATAGTAATGTAAAAACAAACTTGAAGACAAAGTAAGTTGCACAAAATGGGTTGCAAACATGAGACACCACTCATGATGTTACGAGATAGTCAAAAGGACATCATGGGTGCATACAAAAAATAAGTGTCCAAAAAAAACATAGGGCAAGGTATGCATACAATATAAAACAAACAGATAACCATGGAAGCAAATAATCTTACAAAAAAATGATGCACATGGATCACCTATTAGCGTGATAGAAAAATAACCTGTATGTCAAAAACATGTATAACTATGTAACATAGAGTGATAAGTACAAAATGAAACAATAACACATGTGAGAGATGAATGTGGATGCCCCCAATAACCAATGTAGGATGGGTAGAAGGTGAGCATTTGTACTATGTGAAAAAGACCTGTATCTACAATCACAACTAAGAAAAGGTGTGAATGTGCATGTGTGTATGGTATAGATAAATGACATACAATATATCTAACTAGCATGTGTAATAAGACGACCATATACAAGAAAATGTAAACAAAAATAAAAGTAACCAAGATATGCAACATGTTGTGGGTGGAATGGAATGTATGATAAAATGATAGGAGACGCATTCCCCCAAGTGAATGGAAATTTATGCAGCGAGGTTCATTTGTTTTCCCCCCTCAGAAGTCAATAATGAACCATACATGAGAGCACATCATCAGGAAATGGTCGAATACTGTGTTGTGTCTAACGCACTGTGATGAATGTGTTTCTATGTGTCGATGAGATGTGGCCTAGAAATGATGTGTGTGTCCACCCTATATCCGAAGCGTATATCACTACTAGATGAATAGAGGGAGTGGTGATGTATTCTGAAGTGTATACCACTATAAGATGAAGTATGATTTATCCTAAAGAGTATGTCACTAACTAGGTAACGTCGTATATATAAGGATGAAGTATGATCATGTAAGTATGATAAGGTCCATATGATTTGTAAACCCTCGAAATTCGATTATGGACTAAGGAATTAAAGTTCATCATAAGGTAGTGAGTGTAGCGGGTATAAGTGTGACGAGAATAAACAAGCATGTGATGAGTATGTAATCTTTGGTATGTGATTAATAGTGTGCAATGTAATGTGTGTATGTAGACTAATAATGTAGAGATGCGTGATATGTAGTATGTAGTATGTAGGTTGAGTAGTATGAGATGCTAACCCTGTAAGAAATAGAACTGTAATATGATGAAAATAAGGATGGTGTAGATGATATGTATGGTGTATAGAAGTGTGAAAACATGAATGATGTGACATAATTAAAGATGTAATATGCAAGGTATGTAGATAGCCTGAGAATGTAAAATATGTGTGAAATGTAGATGCAGAGTAGTCAATGTGTCGATCCTATGTGATGAGTATGGAAAACCATATGATGAATGTTTAATGTGTAATGTGTAAGATGAAATGTAAAGTGTGTAATCAACCCTAGTATAGAGGTATGTATGTTGAGAACTAATGTGATGTGTAGAATGTGTAATGTATGATGTATAAGATGTAATACAAGATGTGTATGTAGACTAAGAATAGTAGGTGTGATGAGTAGTATGTATAATGAATAGGATGTAATTCTAGACTCGTGGACAATAGGGGTGTGACATATGTGTGATGAAACACTAGTATGATATGCAAAGTATGTATGCTATGTAATGGTCAAAAGGATGTATCCTGAATGTAGGGTTTATGATGTAGGATGTATGACGTAAGATGTGTGAAGATGCACGATATGTAGTATCTATGGTGCAGTGTTTGGGGTTCATGTGTAGTATGTATCCCTCAACAGTCAAGTGTGAACCGAATCACAAGAGTGTGTCATTGGGTAATGACGAGGCTAGAATGTATGATAATGCAAAGATGAGAGATGTGTTAATGCTAACATGAGGGGGGTATATGTTGGATGATATGCCCCCCAAGTGTGTGGTAATGTATGCATTTTTTGATAAATGATGTTGGAAAACCAATAAAGAAGTGATTTATGAAGGTGGTGAAATATCATAGATTTTGTAAGATTGATTCAATGATGGGATAAACAATGAAAAATCATATGATATTGATGATAAGTGATAGATGACTATAGATGTATGTATGTGTGGGTGGTTATGTAATAGATAGATACGTTAATCTAAGGTGAAACAAGGTTCTTTATGGTAACAGACCCCTCAAAAGTCATATAAGAACCATACGAATATGAGTGTTTCATCAGGAAGCTAGGGTGAAAAGAGTCACCTACTAAAGACCAAGTTTTCATGAAGTGGTGGAAACATGGTGGGAAAGAGTAATGGTAGGACCATGAGGTGGAATTTGCAATGTGTTTTGATTAGTAGTAGAAGGGGTAGTTTCTCTGAAAAAAATGATTAGTTGCTGAAGTGGTGTGGGATGGGGAGGTATCTTGAATGGTGGTATATTTTGTGGTGTTGATGATGCTACCAAAGGATTGATAGGAAGCCAAGTTACACTTAGTTTTGAAGAGGTTGTTTAGATTAAATTATTAGTACCATATATTCCTTGAGAGGAGGTGATATATTGATTTTGATAGGCGGTTGCATATGTTGACCTTCTAGTGCCATAGGTGGTTACTTAGGAGTCTCTTGACTAACTAAATAAGGGACATAAGGAATAGATTTAGGAGCCCAAGCAGATGTATAATTTATAGATGGGCATCCAATAGAATGTTGTGTAGTGAATGAGATAAATCCCTAACGCTCAAGATGTTTTATTATACATTGTATAACATAACAAACATTTTCATTATGTCCATTGATTCAGTGATAGTTGAAATATGGACGACCCTGATACTTTTCTAGCCGATAAGGAGGATAGTAATTAATATGCAGTAAAGTGATCAATGGATGACTAAGGAGATTAGTAAGAATGTCATGTTGCTTAGTATTACGATAAAAGGTGATAGGTTATGGAAATGGTATAACTTGAGGATCAATTATATGACATGTATTAGACATAGATTGAAGAGAAGATGGAGAGGGAGAACAAACATGAGCTGCGTCCTTAAGATTTTGGATTTCATATGTGAGAGATGTGATCGTGGATTCCACAGTGTTAAATTTTTCTTGAAAGAAATCATGTAGAGCTTGAATTGAACCCAATAGGGGTTGATTAGATGGAGAAACAATTGAAATAGGGTCATTAGATAGGCAATCGAATATAATACTTATTTCATGTCGTGGTGTGTTTTGAAGATGATATGTGGTATCTAGGGATTTTTAAAGAGAAACTTGACAATGAGGATGCATCTTAAGTAAGTCAGACAAAGAAACTTGAGGAATTTTAGGAGCCATGATAGAAGAAAAATGAGAATCCTAAGCGTGAAAGTGTCCAGGTTCACCAAAGTGATTAAGTAAAATGTGGAAACATGTGTGGTTAATCTTACTCGAAACAATACCAAATAACAATACTAAAATGATGTAAATAACAAGTAAATAAATATAAAAAGTGACATAAGCAACTAGGATAATAAAAATATAAACCCTAATGTGCAAAGTAAGGTTGGGAAGAGCTTAGTTGTTTTGGTGGCTAATCGGGACTATGTCACTTGATGAATTGGATAAATAGAATGTAGATACAAATACACATGAGCTTTATAAAACACATATATGAGGTTTTTCATTAGACTAGGGTGCTCGGGACAGGATGATGGCACTTGTGGGTTCCCTAGTCTGAGTTATGGGTGCCTTGGTCTATGTAAAAGGTCTAGAAACAAAATCTTCAGTGTCAGATGATGATGTGAAACCCTCTTTGTATGTCGCATGTAACCTGTTGTACTAGACCGTATGTCACTAGTATTCAATGACGAAGAGGAGGCCTACAAAACCTCAAAACAAACATCAAACCCTAAAAAATAAAAATGCGTATAAAGGGGTCAGATTGTCCTCAATTGCCACAATGATGGAATTACTAACTGAGCATTGCGCTACATCTCATACCCGATGTAAAACTATGTACAAGTGTGTAGAATTATGCCCTATATGTCTCTTTTATCATTCGTACTTTGTGAAAGTATCGAGCAATAACTACGTGTAGAAAATTTAATAGAATTTTGGGTGGAATAAAATAAACTTCCCTCCTATGCTTGTGTGATGCAGATGAACTAGCCTTGTGCCTTGTGATGGAGCTAGATGGATGCACATGAGCTCTAGATGCCTTAGATGGATGCAACTCTAGGGGGATGATAGTATTGGTCCTAGTTTTTGGTCCCTCATTATGGTCTCATAAATTTATATTTATATGGTTCTCTTGTTCTAATTTCATAATTAACCCCAAAAAGGTCAACCAAAAGAAATATGAAGTGCTAAAATGGCTATAAAGTGCCCAAAAAGTGGCGGGAAAATGGGAAAAGGATTAGGTCACCCTGACTAGGATTATTGTGCCCATCGGCGCCCCAGTACTAGCCTGGGTACCGCAGTCAAGGCTAAAATGATGGGAAATGATGAAAATAGGTTGGGCCTGCATATGCTGAAGGTCAACAATGATGATAGAAAGAAAATTAAAATTTCTAAAATACGGGGGTTAATTGGTACTTTCTTCACTCAAAAACCATATGAAAAATAGTAGGAGACCGGGACTAAATAATGTCTAAAGTGCATGATTTTTTGTCTGCAACCACTTACTTGTTTTAATCTATATTTATACTTCTCCTACTCATAGCTTGCATGCTTTCCTAATAAGTTCTTTCCTATATTTAAGCATCATCATGTGGTTCTCCAAAATTAAACTATTGTATGATATAAATAACCTCTTCTTTAGTCCAGTTGTATGCGCTATAATTATATCTATCCCTATCCATGTGTAGTACAAGTCCATCTTAACCCCTCATGTGATTTAGTATGTTCTAGTCATGCCTTATCCATGCTCGTATATTTTTAGCTTGCCTTTTTTATCACGAAATCTTTTACATGTGTGTTATTTTTAGTCTGTCTTATAATTTTTGCTAACTCCTAATTCTATTGTCCCTTTTCTGCAACCTTACACCCATCATTTTCCTCATACCTTCATGTGCACCCTCACGCACTTCTTTTACTTGTGCAAAATCTTCTTACATGCTTCCGCCCACCCTCACGCGACCTTCTACCTTTGTGCATGTCTTCATAATTCATTATTTCTTCTATCCAATAATTTTCAATGTCATGTAATGGATCCTCATTTATAGGTTCAGGGATGGATGGATTGATAGCGATATACAATGGAGATAACATCATGCAGATATGTAACTTGTGAGTATCGAAAGAATGATTAATATTATCAATAACCTAATTGGTAAATTGAGCACTACGCTAGGAGGGAATAAAAGGGAATAATATACAATCTAAAATAATATGAGATGATTAAGAAAGAACAATAACATATACTTCAAATTAAAAATAAACCCTACGGTTGATAGAAGGATCGAGTAAGGAATCGGGTTCACCATAATGTTTACACCATTATTATATTATGTTAAATGTAACATTTAGTGAATTAGGTACATTAAAGGATGTGAGGGGAGATACAATAGTTATTCTAATTAATTAGCTTCCAACATTAATATTTGTATAGTATTAGAACTACACATTCAATGTTTAAACGTTATACTATAAAATTGAAAACAAAAAGTAGTGAGTGCACTTAGCTGATTGTAGATGGATCTGGGATGTTTTAGAAGTGTACACTATTAAAAAAAAGATTTAAACTTTATGATCTTTCCTTATCGGAACTGTCACTACAAACGGATTTGGGAAAGGACCTTCTACTTCTACCAGGACCATTTTTACAATCTTGACCCTTTTGTATGGTATTGGGCCTACATTATTTATGGCTCTGAAACTTCCCAGCATTGTCACCTTTCTATAAATGTCTTTCATTGATAAACCGTAGTTGTCGGTCATGTTGCAAATCTCTATTGAATATTGAACATGATATTAAACCCCAGCGATGGCTGGAAAATTATTTACATTAGTTGAGTTTTGGGAACCACTGACATTAGAACTACTCCAAAGAGGCCTCAAACTACACGTCATTCTCCACCTTGCATGTGATATTTAAATGAATGTAACTAGATTTGGAAACCTCTTTGACAATGCGCGAGTTGAGTTTGGCTCTTGCTAAAATAATTAGAGGGCATGTTTGAGTACCTGTGGATGACAAAGACTAATTTTTGACCTTGTTTAAAGCTTAATACCCTTAGAGATTACTTCCCCAATGACTTTAGATGTTCTTTTGTGATATTTAGAGAGAATTGGGTGCATTTTTCATGTTTTGGAAGTGAGTGTATCAACGTAGTGTCATATGATTTCCAAATTAGAAAATGAGGTAGTGTTAGCTTCCTTATTAAGGATTCCAAAGATGAATAATCGACGAAAGTGCCACTTAGATGGAGTAAAATACCTATTAAAGAATGTGGAACTGAAAGAAAATATGGTGGATATGTTAATAAACAACTATACATATAGGTTAGGATTGGATATAAATTCCTAGCCAACCTGTATGACCTTGGCCATGGATGAGAAGCATGCTACATTAAGGTTGCATCTAATTAGGATGACTTATTGTATGGATTTTTTATATTGTGGTCTAAGAATGTGTCATCATATTAGTGTGCAAAAATTAAAAAACTAGTCAAGAGACCTCATAATGTGTTAAAAATAATGGAAAGTTTGTTCATATGTTAGCAAGAGTCCATTGTTAACTTCTTCAATATCAAACAATTATTTACCAAATTTGATAATCTACAATTACATGTTTTTATCAATTGATCTAGAAAATTTCTAATATACTTAATTGATAATCTAAATATACATCTTTTCGCTAACCCTAATACAAAGTGATTTAAGCTAAATGAATTAACCCCCTTTCTCACTAAAACGAATTCATTTTTGGGAAAATAAGATGGTTGGAATTTGTGGAGAGAGAGTGGAAGAGAGAAAATAGTGATGCTGCTTGAGGTTGGAAGATCCTATCTATCACATGTCTTTAGAAGGCTTCTTAATCATACAACCAATGGGATGTTTATCACTCTTTAAGGAGGATTTATCATTTTTTGGTTGACTTTTAAACCTTGTAAACATATATGATGTTTAGGCTAGGCGCTTGAGATTATGTGGATGTAATTTACTTGTAAACAGTAGTCGATATTATTTCCGCCTAAACCTCATTTGGGTTTTTACATTATATTTTAGTACTCTAGGCATGTCCATAATGTTTCTTCTTGGTGATAGTGGTCCACCTATCTCCATGAACCTATGATTTCATATTATTAATAGGTGCTTTATCATGGAAATCCAGTGAATTTTCTACAAAAATTGGAAAATTATCAATAATACAATATGAGTATTAGCATCTAATCAAATTATTCATAATATTGATATAAAGGATGTTTTGGGAAAAAAACATATCTTCAATATGGATATCAATAGTTTCCTTTAAATATTTGGAGAGGTCAATCTCCCCACAAACGTGTTTTTGTGGGTGGACCCATGGCATAGAAATTATGTTTTTCAAAGCATATGAACCTAAAAAATGGTATGATGAGTTGATTGGCAATTCTGAGAGAGAGAGAGAGAGAGAGAGAGAGAGAGAGAGAGAGAGAGAGAGAGAGAGAGACTCAATATATACTGGGATTTTGAGCTTAGCGTGTTCTGATACTCAGATATCTTGGTTCCAACAAGAGAAGACAAGTAGGATAATATATAAAAAATCACTTCCATGGTTAAAATTAGTATTACTATACTCAACATTAGAAAAGAAAAAAATAATTTATTCATATTCTACACACCATGAAGTTGAAGTACATAAATTTTCCAATGGTTATGGACCCATCTTTCAAGCATTCGCCAAGGAAAATACCCTAATAAAGAAAAAGATTCAAAGTAGTGGAAATATTTGTCAAATTTAAGTAAATCAAGCACATTGGGCAAATAATCCTCTTAGGTAAGATTAGTACCTCATGAAAGACCTTCAAGATATTTTTTCTTGTTTGTTTTTTTTTTATATTGTCATCCAAATCTCCACTGATATTGTTTGTACCATTAGATGCATGTGCTATGTAAGTTTCTATTAATATAGCAATTTTTTAAATTAATGATCCTATAGATGAAGTAAATAACAATTTACTCAAATAAAAATGCAATAAACACTATTTTATGCCTGGATTAGATGATCAATCGATATTGTAATACATATCCATACTTACAAAAACATAAAATACTATAACACAATGCTAATAACAAGTAAACCACTTCCAATTTAATTAATTAAATTTACTTAAAAATATTATATAAAAATAACTTATTTCAAAACATTTTCCCATGTTAAAACACTTGTCATAAATAATTGTTGATAAGCTTAATTTTATCTAATTAATTCCTAATAAATGCCTTCTCGTGAGTTGGGTCAATGTATATAGTAACCAGTTTCTAAATAAACAAAGTAAATTAATATCACCCTATTTGATATTTGAAAAGTTATATTTATAATATTTCAAATTATTAATATTATCTCAGTAAATATTTAAAATGACAGTATAATAATTTAATATTTTCAATGTAGCACATTTAATATTATGTATTGTCTCGAATGATGTTTGACTCAATGGTGAAGATGTTGTCTCTTAATGATCCCACCAGGGTTCAATTCTCGTTGCAAGCAAAGTCAGGAGATGTTGTTAATAAGGGATGAGGCCGGGATCCTGGGTGAATTTGGTAGAATGGAAACTCCTCAGTCCTTGGCAGCTAGGCCTAAGAATTTGTACACCTAACCCGTGCAGTTATTTCAGATTCAATAAAAAAATATTATGTCGTGTTTCCAATTACGACATCGAGTTCTTCGATAATAACATGTATTTAAAGAAAATATATATCTACAATCATTTATCCCCGAAATTTGGATCTAAAAACTTCTTAGTCTTGTATAGTGTCGCATTGGGATGATTTGCAGAAGGATGGATGAGAGCGGCAATCATAGGACAAATTAAAAGATAAAGCAGTGGATGCAATATTCCCTTATCCTCGCGCTATAAATTTGTGTGGTGCTTGACCTTTCAATCCACCATGGAACTAGAAGCATGATGCATTGCAATTGGAAGGGAAGTCAAATTGGGTAATTGGCGATCTCTAATATGGATATCAATAGTTTGCTTTAAATATTTGGAGAGGTCGATCTCCCCACACACGTGTTTATGTGGGTGGGCCCATGGCATAAAATTATGTTGTTCAAAGCATATGAACCTAACAAATGGTGTGATGAATTAATCGATAAGTCCACAAATAAGGGGAGAGAGAGAGAGAAACTCCATACATATTGGGATTTTATGCTTACCATCTCGTGATACTTAGATATCTTGGTTCTAAAGACATGTAGGATAATATATGAAAAATCACATCCATGGTTAAAAATAGTATTATTATATTCAACATTAGAAAAGCTAAAAAAAGGAATTTAGTCATATTCTACGCACCCTGAAGTTGAACAACATAATTTTTTCAAAGGTTATGGACCCATCTTTCAAGCATTCATTTGGAGGGTACTCGACAAGTAAAATAACCTAATAAACAAAAACATTCAAATTAGTGGAAATGTTTGTCCAATTCAAGTAAATCAAGAACATTAGGCATAAACTCCCCTTGGCTAAGATTGATACCTTGTTAAAAAACCTTCAAGATATTTTTTATCATTTGTTTTTCTATACATGGTCATCCAGAGCTCCACCGGTGCTATTTGTATCATTTGATGCATGTGTTATGAAAATTTCCATTAATATAGCAATTTTTAAAATTCACCACCTTAAAGATGAAGTAAAGATTGATTTAGTAAAATAATTATGCAATAAACACTATTTTCTTCCTCAATTAGATGATCAACAGATAATGTAATACATATTCATACTTACAAAAGCATAAAATACTATAACACAATGCTCATAATAGGCAAACCACTCGCAATTTAATAAATTAAAATCACTTCAAAAGATTAAATAAGAATAACTTATTTCAAAAGATGCTCCCATGTTACAAAACTTGTAATAGATAATTATTTACAATAGTAATTTAATCTAATAAATTCCTAATAAATTCCTTCTCATGAATTAGGTCAATGTATATAGTAAACAATTTCTAAATAAACAAAAAATAATAATATCAACCTATTTGATATTTGAAAATTTATATTTATAATATTTCAAATTAGTAATATTATCTCATTAAATATTTAAAATTACAATATAATATTTTAATATTTTCAATGTAGCACATTTAATATTATGTATTGTTTCCAATTGTGACATCAAGTTCTTCAATGATAACCTGTATTAAAAGTAAATATATATCTACAATTATTTCTCCCTAAAATTTGGATATAAAAACCTCTTAGTCCTATACACTATTGTATTAGGATGATTTATGCAAGGATGGTTGGGAGTGCCAATCATAGGAGAAATGAAAAGATGAAGTAGTGGATGCAATATTCCCTTATCTTCGTGTTCTTCATTGGTGTAGCACTCGAACTTTCAATAAAAGTTAAAGTTGGTGTTATATCTCTTTGAAAAATCATCTTCTCTATCATGTATCCACCTTTCAATGTGCTCCAGAGACAGCCAAAGTGTCATCTGTGCACCACATCTTGAGATCCTAAATGAAAGGTCCTAGCAACAAAACCAAAATTTTGCATTGCAGTCTAGTAAATCAGTATAACTTAGTCGTGCATGCTAGCACCTCACTTAGACATAGGTTTTTTGCCATGATAAATGTTAATCATAAAATTTTGAAATTTTGCCCATGACAATCAAGCCCACACTCAAAAAATCCCTGAACCAGGTAATGTGAACCTTCCCTCTGTCCAATCTTTGACTATGTAAACCCCATCATAGTTGAGAGGGACGTACTAACTAGATTTTCAAAAAAAATCATGTGCAGGTAGTTTGGTGAGAAACAATTTGTGAGTTCATTTTAAGTCACCTGGAAGGAGTTGCTCCCGGAGGCCTAGAAAGGGCCTATTTCAAGACTTTTTGCACCTATAGAACACCCCTAGAGATGTCCCAAGAATATATAATTCCTTCAAGAAGTGTTTGACAGAGTTGTGAAATCCTTTGAGGTAGTTTAGTAAGGTTTTGGAAGAAAATCAATATTTAGGAATAAGTTGTGTGGAACTGGTTCGTTAGGAGTAGGGTACTAGGAAATGAATGTCCCAAAAAGCTAGTCACCTTGTTTAAAGAGTTTCAGAAGCCTCGTGAAGATTCATAAGCTCACATCCTAGGAATTCGAGAGATAAACGGTCCTTCTTCATGTCTAAATCTTCAAGGAAAGGTTTTCGGATCATTGAGAGGTGAAAATTTGTCTGACGGTGCGACACAAAGGTCTTGGTACAAGCTATAACTTGTTCAAAGGATTTTAGGAGTCTCGTGAGACTTTGTGAGCCAAACCAAATCTCACATGAAACACTATTTAATTCTCTTCATGACCCATATGATATGTTAGTTTTTTGTAATAATAAACTCTTCCTATTGCTCAGTCTATTGGAACACACCTGGTATTACAAGTGAAAATTTGGGTAAAATATGATGAAGAATTAAATTTCAGGAAATTTTGATATGATCATTGGATTTATTGGCCCTTTTCCATAAACATTCATATATTAGACAACCTATGTTTGTTGACAATTGCTCCCAAAATAGTGAAAACTAGTTCGCATTGAAATTGTCAGTTGTTGACGAGCGAAAACAACCCATTGTTGACACACGACAAGAAGATTTTGGTTGATGCATGAAAATAAAATTCTATTGATGCATGACACTCAATGTTTGACGCCTGACAACCACTTTTTGTCACCCAATAACGAATTTCAAGCATCCAAAAGGCTCGAGACACGTGATAATGAGGTGTTTACATGAGACAACAAGGTTTTGATGCGTGACAATGAAGATTATTGACGCATGGAAGTGAGGATTCTTGATCTGTGACAATGGATATTGTTGACGTGTTACATGGAAACCTAGGCGATAACGAAAATGTTGACACGCAACAGGAAGGGAAATGTTGTCGTGCGACAAGAAGTCAAATGCTAACGTGTGACATGAGAGTCAAGATGCTATCATGCGATACGGAAAATGAGGTCATTTTTTCAAGCTAAATTTTTGTAACCCAGTCCAATGTCACATGCCAAGAAGATGATGTCATGCACAGAGGGAGTTTTTGGTGGTACGTAAAATAATGTCGCCCATCAAGGATATTATGAGTAACCTAGAGATGATGTGATAAGAAGATGTAGGAAGATGAAAGTTCATAAGTGACGAAGGAACACCAAAGTTCACGACAGGAACTTGGAAGGTCAACAATCATAAGGGAAGGTGAAAGGTCATGCATGGGAGACAAAAGGATAGTCTTGACAGTATAAATATGAATGGCACCCTCATTTAAAAGGATGGTTAGTGCTTGTTTGCTAGCTCTCACTGGATTTCTATGAACAAGTGCCTCCATTTCTTTTGTTCAATATCTACTACTGTTCTATCTCCATCTCAACTTATACTCTAGGAACATTGTAAATTTTGCAACATGATGCAATAATACTTTGTGTTTCTTATTGATTGTTCCTCTTTCATTGCAAATAGTTTCTTTTGATTGATTGTAAGTGAAATGTTCTGATTTTTATGTAATAAACTAGGCTATGATATTTGTTGGTTAAAATATTTTTCTTAGTTTTATTTCCTATCTCCCTCACTAAGAAATTTTATTCTCTTGTATCAGAAACAAACAATTGCCGCAGGTTTAGGGAAGTATTCCTGTATGATCCCCGGTCTTCGGGCCACCTTGAAAATAATTTTAAACTATTTTAATTTCCTTGTTTTCAATAAATGGAGCTGCCCTATTCAAGCAGAGGGACTCAGTCCTGTGCACTGTTGGTGAGAAATCACTAATTTTTCCACTCGAAAAGTTATTTCACCAATAGTTTTTGGCACCCACCGTGGGACAAATTTAAAATATTTGCACACAATTTTTATTCCACAAAATCCAAAAAATTGTATATTCCCAAAATAAATAAAAATATCTTGAATTTGAAAAGTCATTTATCCTTACATCCTCCACTGATGTCTATTCCTGACAATCCCCCAGTCTTAAGGCATGTACTTCTATTCCATAGACAAGAGGATATTGTATCAGTTTTGAGGGAAACTATTTGGAAAAATAGAAAAAACTTTGATCATTACTTCGTTTCTACAAGAGTTATGGATTCTAACTAAGAACATGTAAAATCCTTGGAAAGAGAGAGATAAGTTCAAAACTAGCAGAGGAGAGCGTAAAGGAGTCTTGTCTGAATTTCACATTCAAGATAGCTGACAGAAGCTATACAAGATCTTCAAGAGCTTGTGGTGTGTCTAATCCCAACTTCGTGGAAATGTTGCAAGATGATTTTAGACTTCCTACTAGTCAAATTGGAAGAAGGACATGTCGAAAGTACTCCCCACAATTTGATCCGACATCTTCATTTGAACCCCATACTGAGGGAGTTGTAGTTCAACCTTTAAACTACATTCCCCTAGAAGAGGATATTGTTTAAGAATAACTTGAAATAATAAAAGTCATTCTTGAAATATTTGAAGAAGAAGAGGAAGAAGCCAAAGAAGAACCACCACTGGCTCAACAAGCACCACTTCCCTGGGGAAAAAATACATGTCCCTTGTCTCTCACCCTGCCTCTACATTACCTTCCTAGAGGGTCAAGAAATAATTTTCCCAAGTCCCATGGTGACGGGAAGGAATATCTAGATGACCATATTGTAACCTTCATCACAACTTGCGGAGTACTAGGAGTTGGATATGAAGACGTATCAGTCCTCATTTTTGTATAATCTCTGTAAGATACACCAATATACTGGTTTTACCACTTTCCATGCCATGTATATAACCAACTGGAATGACATGAAGACCAGTTTAAAACAAGATTCAAACCTGTAGAGGATACTCATGCATGGTTTTTCTATTGGTCTTAATTGAAGAAAGAAACCTTTGAAGCAATGAGGGAGTTAATGGAAAAGTTCAATAGGATGATTTATAAGATTCTTGAAGCGGCCCGACCTACTGAGGACAACAAGCTAGGTTTTTTCACAAATGCCCAAATTCCTGAGGTGAGTTATATGCTGAGAAGAACTCAAGCAACAAATTTGGATGAAGCACAAAAGCTATCAATTGAATTGGAAGATGTTTTGATCATGTCGAGAAAAATTAAAAAATGTCCAAGTAAGGAGAAAGGAAAAATATAAAATGCAGGTACCACATATTTGTTAGTTCAAAAATTGGATAATGATGTTTTGTCTCTTAAGAAGCAACTGGTTCAATTTTCAATGAGCAGAGAGGCACCTAAGAAGAACTTTCCAAATAGACAAAGGATCGGGCCACCTCCTCAAAGACTCATGCTAAAGGTTCCCCCTATCAATGTAACCTATGATACACATGTTGATGATGAGGATGATATTGTTGAAAAAGATGATGATGATGAATAAAAATATGGGCCTGGAATTGAAGAATTCAATGATGCTGAGATTATGATCAAGGGATCAATTTTAGTGTCGAATGTTCCCTAATCTTCTCTAAACTATAGCAGTGTAGTAGAGACTTCAGAGAGATTTTTGATGACTATAAGAACATAAAAAATGGACACTTTGAGCTCAAGATAGGTCAAGTCAAATTTTGGTCAACTGGATGGTCAACATTGGTCAACAGGTCTAACGTGATGTGTATGTGTGCACAATTTTCCAAGTGGCTCAATTAGTAGTGGACAAGTGGAAAAAGGAGAAAGGAAAAAACTAAGTATTGATTTGTGACCTCCAGTCTTCGTCATACGTAAAAGATTGTTCATTGAAACAAGAGGATCAACTTTTGTAATGGAAGGTAGCTCGACTGCCGTGAGGACTATTATACCAATGCCAACATGGTGGGTCCTCAAGAAATCACGTGGCTTGCTACCACTTTTCCATATTTTATTATTGAAAAATCATACTATTGTATGATCAAATTTCATATTATTTTGGTAATTATTCACCATGTATTTCCATATCACTATATGGTTCCAAGTCACATGTTTTGGATTGACCAAGTTCATTATTATCTTTTGTTGGTGTTATTTCCACACTACTCGGTCGCATTTCCTAACTACTCAATAGAGCCTTATCTCATTTACCAACTCGGTGGTCCACATTGATCGGTTCAATGTTAAACAGGAACCCAATGGATATCTTGGTCTTGATATTGAGTGAACTCCATATATCATGACACATCATTCAAACCAACTCGGGCAACCACATTACTTGGCCACGTATTCGACCCAATATTGGAAATTCAACAATCAATTCTCAACCAAATAGCTAGCCCTATCAACATGGGCGGTGAAACCAATCAACATTGGACCAAATACATCTAATATAACATCCAACTTAGTGGAATAGTTGCATTACCCAATGAAAAGGCATCTGGATTTGGCTGTAGCCATTTATATGGTTGGCGGTTGGGCTATATTCAAACATTTGAACCGTCTCTCCCACACTAAATGTGGTATTTTTACCCACTTTGGATGATAAACACGCGGCTAAAAGGATGGAGGTGAGATTTGAACCCTTGACCTCGTGGTGATAAGTCAAAGAGATTAACCAACTCACCACTTGTATTTTACGAGCTATAAAATGGCTCACTGTAACTTATACAAGGATAGTGATAGGTCTTTGAGAGGGAAGAATAGACCTACTTGAGGAAAACCTTATTTTTGAGGCACTTCCACTCAAAACAAGATCTTGAGTTATATATGAAAGTTGTTTATAATTTTTAGAATATCACAAAAATGTTATCCTTTTACCGATTTGGATATTTTTTGATAGATTTTTGAGCTATTGAAGTCACATGAAAGCATAAATCCTAAGGGAGACACCGCTATAAGTGGACCAGGAAGGTGAAGCACATAGGCTCAGCTCCATTAATGTCATTCGAAGGTCTGATATCTCATTTTTGTAGGTTTTGATTCATTATTGGCTGAATGTAAAGGTTATTGTATTTGCATTTTAACATTATTAATGGATCGGTTCACCATGAACCCAGGGACGTAGGAATTCTGAACCTTGTAAACAATCTAGTGTTTTTTTTTTTGATTTTTTTTTTCAGTTTATGATTATTTGCAATAATTTAAGTTCATAAAAATAATGTGGATGCAATGATAACTATTATTTGGAAACTTTTGATAATCGATTAAAATCAGGAAACAGTGAATTTTGGGCTTTGATCAAATAATGATTTTTGAATAAACAGAAATTTAAATTTCAGTTTGAAATTATTCTTAAATCAGAATTTGATCAATTTTTGGAGTATTAAATACTTTAAGTTGATTGAAAATTACCGATCCTTGAAAACGATTACAAGTGGAAAAAATAAAACACCCATTTTTGGATCAAATTGGGTATTTCAAGTACTCATCTGGGGATGAAAGTGAAGAAGGTGATGTACCAAGTTTGTCTTACATGATATTCACTTGTTCTCAATAAAAAAAAAGAAAAGTCCTTCTATTTTTACTCCTAAGAATAAGAAAGACGCAAATTCTCCTGTGGAGACTCCATCGAATAAAATAATCAACAGAGGACCTACACTTCCTCCTTGTATGGATTTTTCTATAGAAAAACCAGACCTTGTGGCAGCTAAGAGGACCACCGATGAAACAAGTAAGTCTCCTAATTCTACATCTGTTAAAGATTCTTCTTCTAAGGTTTCTAATGTTACTTCCAAAATAGTAAACATGTCTAGTAAAACTTATGAGGTACCTAGTAATCCTACAATAGTCTCCAAATCTACCCTTGCTACCAAAATAACCCCTACTCCCAAAGTAGTATATTCTTCCAAAGATTCCACCACCTCTGAATTTTTTGCTCCATTCTCTTTTAATATCATAGATTATGTGAAAATTTCTAAGGTCCAAATATCTGAGTCTGAATATTTATAGACCCATCGAGAACAATTTGATAAATTGGTTCAGTTTATCAAAGATAGTAACCTAAAGCCCAATTCTATCATGCCATCTTCCAAAGTGTTAGTACTGAATCCTCCTTCCCCATCATCTCAAAACATGATATCCCTAAGTGCATCCAATACTGAAAAGGTCTAACCATTATACCTTTCTCTTCTTATTGGACGATACCAATTGAGCAACTACATCATAAACTTGCGTGCTTCTGATAATGTGATGCTAATAAAAGTAGCTAATTCCCTTGGTCTAACTCTAACATGGGATAAAGGTCGGTGTTATTCTATGGAAACTAAAGAAGTTCCTCTTGTGGGGATAATAAAGGATTCCCAACTTACTTTAGCTGATTTCCTTGAGAATAAATTGTTATTGACTTTCCTGGTAGCAGAAATTTCAACCTCATTGGGGGGAAATGTTGTTCACTAGAGGAAAAAAAAGAAATTTTTTTCATTGTTGAAAAAATATTCAGTTGCATTGGCATACTCTTATGATGAACTAAAATCTTTCAAACTGAAAGATATGCAACACACAATACCAATCAATTACGAAGCAAATCCATTCTGGAAAAAGTAAAGAGAACATAATCCAAATATTTCTAGAACAATTTGAGGGGAAGTGTTGAAAATTTTGAATGCAAGGATCATTTTTCCAATCCATCACTCTAGATGGGTGGAAAATATTGTCCCTGTTTGGAAGAAAAATGGAGAAATAAGGATTTGTGTAGACTTTAAGAATCTGAAACAAGATTCTCTAAAGGACAATTACCCACTTCTGATCATAGATCAGATTTCAAAAGAAATCATAAGTTCATAAATGCATTCCATGCTGGATGGATTCTTCAGCCACAATCAAATTGAATTTATTCAAGAAGATCAATATAAGACTACTTTTACAACTACATGGGGAACCTTTGCCTACAGGATAATTCCATTTTTTCTCATCAATGTTGAGGCCACATTTCAAAGAGGGATGGACTTGGCTTTCAAGGATTTGAAGAAAAAATGTATCATCATGTATCTAGACAATTTCACAGTCTTCTCTAAGAATAGTAAATAACATTTGATACACCTTGAACAAGGTTTACTAAGGTGTCGAGAACATGGCATATCATTGAATCCAAAAATGTCAATCTTTAGAGTGAATGAAGGAAAGATCTTAGGACAAATTATGAAAAAAGAGGGAACAAAGATTGATCCAAAAAGAGTACAAGACATTCAAAACCTCTCCTTACCCACAAGAAAGAAAGGATTCCATTCATTATTTGGTAAGGTCAAATTCCTCCGCTGCTTTGTTCCATATTTTTCTAAGTTAACAAAGCATATTACTAAAATGATGAAACCTCAAGAGAGTTTCAAGTGGAGTAAGGAGGGAAAAAAATCATTCAAGGATATAAAAAAGGCCATAGCCAAAGCTCCAACCTTGTTATATCCTGATTTAAGTAAATATATCATTTTGTATTGTTATGCATCTGAGAACACTATTTCAACTATTTTAGTTCAGAAGAATGAGGAAGGGCTTGAGTCTCCTATTTCCTTCATGAGCTTCCCATTGAAGAATCGTGATCTCAAATAATCCTCCATTAAAAAGCATGCTTATGCAGTGGTCAAGGTAGTCAAGAATTTCAGATTTTACGTCCTACACTCTCACACTAGTGTAATGGTTCCTGGATCATCTATAAAATCTATCTTGACACAATAAAATCTTGGAGCAAAAAGAGGAAACTGGGTGTAAAATATTCAAGAGTATGACCTAGAGATAAGTCCATATAATCTAATTAGAGGTAATGGGGTATACAAGTTGATATCTTAAGATGAGTATCTCCTAGATAAGTATGAGGAGAAATAATGTCATTGCTATGAATGTGTAAGGACCTTTCCCAGGTACTCTTTGTAAATACTACCACTGACTGGTGTAGTGAAATTTCTTACTTCCTCATGTATGGTGATTTTCCGAAGCATATGGATTATAAGAAAAGAAGAACTCTCAAGATCAAAGTTGCAAGGTATGTGATTTGGAATCATGTATTGTATAAGAGAGCTCTTGATGGATGTTTCTTAAGGTGTGTTGATAAGGAGCAACATGATAAGTTGCTAAAAGCATCTAATGACAAAGCTTGTGCTATAAATTTATCTTCCATGGCCACTGTGCACAAGATACTTTAGGGGAGGTACTACTGGCCTACTCTCTTTTAGAATTCTCAAAAAAATGGTATCTAAGTGTGAGCCTTGCCAACAATTTGTGGGAAGACCACAACTCGCTGCACTTTCTCTCAAACTGGTGGTGATTGAAGATCCTTTCAAAAAAATAGGTTTGGAATTCATTGGATATCTTAATCCTCATTCTAGTGTAGGTCATATCCTTGTGCTCACAGTAATGGATTACTTCACTAAGTGGTTGGAGGCCATATCATTCAAGCAAGCCAATTCAGAAATAATATGTAACTTCATCAAGGAAAACATTATAATTCATTTTGGCATTCCATAGAAGATAGTTGTTGATAATTCCACTTATTTCTCTTCCATGGAATTAACTGAGTTTTTCTATGGATACAAAATATATTTAGACCATGCATCTGACTATTATCCTCAGGGGAATGATCAAGTAGAATCTAGTAATAATAATCTTGTGACAATTGTGAGGAAGCATGTAAATCAAAATCAGAGAAATTGGCACATGAAACTATATGATGCATTATGGGTTGATCAGATCACTCCAAAAAGATCCATTAGTATGTCACCATTCCAGCTCATATATGGAATAAATGTATAAGTTCTAATCAATGTAGAGTTACCAACATTGAAATAATCAAAGTAGTGGAGGATGGTAATGGGGGTTCATTAGCTAGGCAATATCCTAACATGTGAGTCCATATTGAGGTAATTAAAATAAATAAAAGTAAAGTCAATATACTAGTAGAAAAGAGGGGGTGAAAGGGTTTAATTTATTAATATTTTGAATCAGGTATTAGGGGTAGGTTAGAGAGGTGGGCCAAAAGAAAGGGAGGTTTGATTTTAGTATAAGACTAAATTTTTTTGTTATGGTAAACAAATTTTACCATAGTTAATTTAGCATTTAATATGGTAACTTAATAGTTTGCTATTGTTATTATATGGTTATGTTAGTATAACCATTATATTTGTTTTATTATATTGACATGAGTCTATTTTAAATACACGTAGGTTTATTTGTTACTTAATTTGTAATAATTATTTGTTTGTATTATTCTCAGATGCATATTTTGTTACACATGTGCAACATCTTAATTTTTTTGTATCTAGTTGTTCAAATCCTATAAGTATTACAGAAATATCAATTGTAAAATATTTTCCTAAATATTAATAAAATTTTGAGGCTTCCATCTCTCTTCTACAATTTCATTTTTTACTATAGCAGGTTGAAGCTCCTAGTTAGGTTGGAGAGAGGTTGCAAAATGTAGAAGTGTCTTGGAGAATAATTTTGCATTCCAGGAGATCTTTTGTTGCATCCAAAAACTTCCTAGATATCCCTGCATCCCCACAACCCCCTATTTAGTTCTAGGTTTTTGGAACACAAATGTTTTTTTCACTAGTGCCCCTTGCACCAGGAAATATTTGTTGTAGGAAAATAAATTCAATAATAAAAAAATCCCCATTAGGGGTTTTACCTCTAAATTTAGAGGTCTTGTCAGTCTTTGCTAAAATAGCAGACTACTAGTTTTGTAGGCTTTTTTTATAGGTCTGTTGAGCCTCTTCATCGAGAGGTAAGAGCCCCCACTGAGTTGTTTGGGTAGACCAAGCTGATGATCATTCAAATAACCTCCACCAATCATTGGCTATCGAGATTTGCACCCCCATGCTAAGACCAAGTGGAGATTATTTTTATTCTTACCAAGTTGGATTGTTCATTTAAAGCTGAGTTTCAAAAGAAAGGTGAGTTCCAAACACTGCAAAACTCTCTGGCAGAGACTATTTGGTTTTGAAGTGGCCGAGTTCCAAAATATTGTTGACTGTGCATTGAGCTAGAAGGGGTGAGTTGCACCAAGCAATACATTGGGACATTTCCATCCACGACTGAGCCATATCAATAGTTACGAGTCCTCAACATTTTTTAGAGCCATCCTCCAAACATAAGATCAAGCTCCCTAAAAAACAAACCAAGCTGACTTCACCATTTCATTGGAAAATAAAACTTGCAATAAAAGGCAATAAAATCAACCCTACATAAAACACAGTGGTGAAAACATATCAATAAGCATTCAAAGGCATCTCAGATCCAAATTCTCAGTGGAACCCTAATTCCCCATTCTCCAACCAGCACCATGTGGACATCCCTCTAGTGACAAATTCATTTCATTTAAAAGGTTAGTCCCTTTTCCATTTAACAAAATACAAGTTGCTTCGTTTAATATGGTAAGTGTTTAGGGCACCGCATTGGCTAGTGGATAATGCTAAAACATTGTGAGAGTGGGTAGGTACATGGTTCGAACCACCACCACTACACTGGTTTTTCATTCTAATTGAATTTGTTGGTGTTTATAGCTAGACCACCATAGTTGGTGGATAAAACCATAACTAAAGCCATAAGAGATAGCTAAACCCCCTGCTAGAATTTAGTGGAGAAAACTCTAAAAAAGGGTGATTTTTTTTTTCTCCCACATTAATTTTTTTTTTCATCTTGATCAACATTTTCCAAAGGAGGGGACATTAAAAACTACTTTTTTAGCTATATTTTTTCATTTTTTTGCACTAAGAGCCGTATTGAGCTCTGAAGGCCACCGGGGCATTGAAAAACAAATTTTTTTGCCTACCATTCAATGTTTTCAACATATTGGATGAAATTGTAATATTTCAGTGTATTTTACTAATTTGAAGGTTTCCATATTCAACTACAAATATTGTAACTGGTAAGAACTGGTAAGGCATTGTAACAAAAATTAGTCAAAATTAGTTTTGTAACACTCACGATATCTTCGGATCTCTTTCGCAACATTCGGTATAAATAGTGCCTCCGGGAAGTGCTTACGGGTAAAGCTGTTGTGATTACTATTGTAATTAACACTTAATATAGCTGTAACAACATCATCTAGGCATCGACCCTTTAAATTGATGAGGAGTAATAAGGACATAGTGAAAACACTTTGATCCCTCCCATCCATTTGTAAATGATTACACGATGCAAATCTAGACACTGAGATTATCCAATTATATAGTAAGTTACACACGCGTATGAGGATATTTATTTTAGCCAGTGTCAATAATCACACAAACCCATTTCAATATTATCTTGGTACCACGTATTGAACTCTTTCACGTACATTAATGCCTCTTTCATGTACTATCAAGTATATCGAAAGGGCGAGATTATTCCACATGCTAACATGTATATCAGAAGGTAATGTATATAGAAAGGTTCGGTATATTGGACTGATGGTATATAAATTGGGAGACCATATACCTGGAGTGATAAGAACCTTACCCTTTTTCAATTGATTTTGAAAAATGGGCACCAATGTATCTAAGTTCTTTCTTTGAGACTCACAAATTCTAAGAGGAGATAACTATGCAACATGGAAGAAAAAGATCAAAACACATCTTGAGTTTGAAGTTATTTGGAATGTTGTGGATGGTTCTATAACTAGATCAGTAACTGATACAACCCAATGACAACAATTTGATAGATCCAATAAGAACACCAAGTTTATGATATTGTTTGTAGTGTCTGATGATGTGCAACCCCACATTCAAGATGCCAAATCATCCAAAGAAGTGTGGGATAAATTAAGCATAGTGTACGAGGCCAAGAACAAAAATACAATACTAAATTTACAGAGTCAGTTACACACACTAAAGTTTAAACAAAATTAGATAATACAATATGTTTTGAGAAGATTTACAGAATTGAGGGCTTCACTTCTAGGCCTAGGAGAGGAGGTTACTAATGAAGCTCTCATTCCCATTGTTATGGGAGCACTCTTTGCTTCATACCAATTTTTTGTAATGACAGTCAACTTGTCGGATCAGATAATTAGTTTTGGCAAGCTAGTGAATCTACTGCAACAAGAAGAAGCAATGTAAAACAAAGATGATGAAGAGGAGAAGGAAATTTATTCTCATTAGAAATGGAAAGGAAAAGGAAAATATCATTATTCTCAAAATTCCCAAACACATCATTAGCATGGGGACAAATAGAATAAGAATAGGAATAAATGTCCTATCTATAAGAGAGGACATGATATAAAAGATTGTTGGTTTAATACTTATAAAAAAGGTTCATCAAGTCATTCTAGACCTCAAAATCAACAATCTCACAAGGGATTGTTATCCAAAATAAGATCATTCTTATTTTTTGTTAAATAACACCATTTTATCCTCCTTTAGTGCTTCAAATTGAATTTTTACATATTTAAAGTACTTAAGGATTCCTGAAAGCATATTCATCAAATAGGAAATTTCTTCCCCTTTCCATAAATATAAATAAGTCCTTTTAACTCATATTTTACAAGTTACGGTTGGCGGGCTTGGGAAGGATTTTTTGTGAAATGCGGGCCTGTGGGCTTGGGGAAGGTTTTCTACCAAAATTGCAAGTTTCGGGGGGCCGTGGGCCTTGGGGATATTTTCTTCCAAAATGCGAACTTACAGGACCACGGAGGAATTTTTTCCCAAATTTAAAGTTATGGGGCCATGGAGAAAATATTTCCAAAGTGAAATTGTAGGCCGGCGAGGTGGCAGAGATATTTTGGCACTTTGGCATTTTACGTAAAAGGCATAAGTTACGATTGCCAGCCCGCGGGCCTGGCGAGGTTTCTTGTGCTAAGTTGAAAATGCAAGTGGTGGAGCCTGCGGAGTTGTGGGAGGTTTTTTGCATTTTGCATTTTTTGCAAAAGGCGCAAGTTGTATTTTTGGGCCCGCGGATACATTTTACAAAAGATTGCATTTTGTGATTTTTTCGCATGGATTCTATTCAAATATTCAAACGGGCATAACTTTTAAATCAATGCTCCAAATGTGATAAATGTTATACTGTTGAAAAGATCTCGACCTCCTCTACACCATGGAAACATAAAATATTATTTTTAGTAGGATTTGGTGGGTGAGAAGTTGGAAAATGTATTTCATGCCATTAATATGTGATTCAATTGCTCAACCAGATTAGATTTTGATTTGATCCTCCATTCTTCCTTCTCCAATATGCCAAACAGACATGGAGAACTAATTTGACATATTTCAAGTGGATTTGAAGGCATTGATGGTTGGTATTTGAGTTTTCAAATCATATTTCCCTCCTTCTCTTCTTCTCCTCTCTTCGCTTCATCTATAAATGTAAGATCTCAACTCATTTTAAAGAGGTTGATCATTTTTCTCTTCCGCCCCCCTCTCTTTCTTCCCTTGGGTTGAATGCAGAGCTTAAGCCTCCTATATTTTCTCTGTAATGAAATTTTCTTTCCCCTTTCTCGATAATGATGTACTATGTGAACTGATGGAGTAATAAAATCTATTTTATGATGAATTTTGTCTTTCCTTGGCTAGTTTTATTATCTCTTCTTGCCTCTCATCATTGCAAGGTATATTGTGCATATCTTTGATGTCCATTATAGGTTTTGGGAGTTATGTTTAATGGGTTTGAAGTGGTGTTCTATTTGAACTTTATCTCTAGCCTGTGGTGCATCTTGTCCACCCTCTCCATTGCTCACCTCTCTCCACTTCAGGCAGCTCAGATTATGATCAACAACCCCTTCTTTTCTTGTGTATCACTGCCTTAGTGTAGGCTCTATTTTCCCTCTTTCTTTCTCCCTGGTCCCTTGGAATATTTAGATTAGGATTAGATAGTTTTCCTGCATTAGAGTAGCTTGTGGCAAGTAGTTTAGAAGCAGGAACTGACCTTCTCTGTAGGATCATCTTAAGTTTGTAAGTCCCACATCTTGAGAGATGGTTCAATGTTACACAAATTATACCGAATTCCCCACTCATAGTTGCAGACATTCAGGGGTGCTATAATTTAGTGATAAATTTTTTGGCACGTCTTGTGGGACAGGTTTGAAGCACCTTATAACTTCATTTTTAGCAGGTTGTTGCATTCCTGTTAAAATTTCAGCCTTTGGAGGCACATGCAAAGCACATCTGGCAACTCCATCTAGTCAACAACCCATTCTCTGAGTTGTAGACTTTCCCTCCATTCATTCTTCTCTCCACATTTTCATCTTCTTCCATCCCATAAAGTTGTTCAATCATGACTTCATTCCCATCTTGGAATTCACACTTGCAGCAGTGGAATCCACCTCCAATGTACTTCTCAACTCCTCTAGATCAGCATCATGATTAGATTCACAACCGTCATGTGTACCCATATGAGTAGAGTCAAAACTAGTTTGGATATGAAGCTTATCAAGAACAAGGGTATGCATACAATGACAATAGTCAAATTGAAAATGTTGATCTACTAGATAAGATTCAAAAAATGGAGGCTGACATGGTTCAGTCAAGGGATACAACACAAATGAAAGCTTTCAGAATTGGTTATAGGGCACCTTGTCCATAGGAAGGCCCTTTTCCAAGACACTACAGGCCTCAGGAGAAGCTTGAATTTATGGTTGAAATGTTACTTCAACTTGTACAGTGGACCGAGGAGGTAGAGGCCTGCTAACTTGGTGCCAGAAAACATTATCAATGGGTAATTCCTACACCATCATCTAGTAATTTTATCTCCATTCCTCAAGCATCACCATCTCAACTTGAGCTTCAATTTCCAAGCTTCCCATCTACTATCCCAAGTGTTGATTTCCCTTCTCCATCCCATAGTCTTCCATCTCATCTCAATTCTTCTCCCCTTTTCCCTTCTAAATCCAAGTCCCCTCTACAAGATCCAAAAGAAATACCTTCCCCTCCCCCACAAATAAACCAACAAATAGTGGATACCTCACCCACCACTCCTCCTGCTTTCCAAAGTCCATGTTGGGAAGAGACTCAGAAAACTAGTCAAGGAGAGAAACATGAAGAAGAGCCAAACAAAGAAGAAAGGATCAAAAGATTAGTGAGATTGGCTCTAAAATTTTGGATAACAAATATTCCCTTGATGGTTAAGCCTACTAAGAAGGTCAAGGATGAAGAGATAGTGGTGGCTAAGGATGATTTTGTAATAGTAGTGGACCAATATGATCAACAATCAATTTTCTCTGAATGCAGTGCCCATGTTGGCAATTTATTTGAGGAGAATGCTAATCTAATTCAAGGAACACAATCAATCCAAGTGAGGGAAGAAGATGCTACTCTAAATCCAAAAGAGGAGGAGTGCATTCAAGCTATGGAGGGGAACCATATAGTTTTAAAGGCTTCAAGTACAAAGAAGGCCACAAAAGAACCTTCAATTCTTCCTCCCACTTCATCCCCTTCAATCTCTAATGTTGAAGAAGATTTTTATCTTTCAAAATTCATGTTTGGGGATGAGGGGAACCATGGTGATCAAGTTGCAGATTAGGAGAACACCATGGAGGAGTTCAAGCACATGCAGTAGGAAAATGAGGAGGCAGATTATCTATCTAACTTGGAGGATTGATTTGATGGAGAGGAGCCCATGGAGATCACATCCTATTCTCCTCCATCATCCACCTTCCAAGCACATGAGCCTGTTGTCACAAAGGAGGGAATTCAATTACAGCAGCCTGCATTTCACAACAACCATTTAGAACCAAGGTTGGAAGATCTCAATCTTCCATGTTCTTCAAAGGAGGAGGAAGGAAACAATGATGACACACATTATGTATTAATCATCAAGGAAGAGGATCAACTACTTGCAGAAGTAATGCAAAGCAAAAATCAACATACAAATAGCCTCTGTTTTTGAGAAAGTCTACAGGAAGGATCCATTCTTGGAGTTGAATTTCAGAAAAATGGGCAAACTTCATGGATTAGATTGTGCCCAATCAAGTACTTGGCTTTATTAGAGCCAAGGGAGAAGCCAAAACCAATCATGCTTGCTTCTAAGCATGAGGGAGAGCATCAAAGTACCAAGGATCAGTTACAATAACTCTTTAATCCAAATACAAAGCAACTAAAAGAGGTATTTGTTTCGTTTCTAGTTGCCACCTTGATGATTTGGGTGGAAAATTGGCCTCTTGTAAGTTTTTCACTCATTATAACAGCCATGATCAGTTCCAAATCATTTTCATGGCTGCCAATTGTAAGGAAGGGCAGTTGCTTCTCATCATTAGTAGCAAGTTTTGTTTAAAATTTCCCATCTCTTTGGTTAATGTAGAGTAGGTAGGTTTTCTTTCAGCAAAAGAATTGATTTTACACACTCTGTATATCCCACTTGGTGTGTCTATGATTTTCAATTTTGTACATAGTGTGTTGTGGTATTTTTTTGCTCTTGCACGGTGTATTGAAGCTAAAAGCAATTGGTGAGATCAGCTTCAGTTTCAGTGGTGTTCTAAGTGGCTCAAGGATCATATTTCAGAGTTCAGATCAGATTTTTTGTTTATTAGGATGACTCCATGCCAAATGGAAGGCCACTGATCTTTCACCTAGTAGGCAGGTGATCCCCGTGAGTCGCCAATTGTTATCCAAAATAAGCTCATGCTTATTTTTTGTTAACTAACACCATTTGTTCATCCTTTAGCACTTTAAATTGAATTTTTAAATATTTAAAATACTTAAGGATTCCTAAAAGCATCTTCATCAGATAAGAAATTTCTTCCCCTTTCCAGAAATATAAAGAAGTCATTCTAGCTACTCATATTTTGTAAGTTACGGGCCGATGGGCCTAGGAAGGATTTTTTTCCAAATGCGGGCTTGTAGGTCTGGGGAAGGTTTTCTGCCAAAATTACAAGTTTCGGGGGCCACAGTCCTTGGGGATATTTTATTCCAAAATGTAGACTTGCGGGCCCGTGAAGGAATTTTTTCCCAAATGTAAAGTTGCGGGGCCACGGAGAAAATTTTACCAAAGTGAAATTGCGGACCGGTGGAACGGAAGAGATATTTTTGCACTTTGGCATTTTGCACAAAAGGTGCAAGTTACGATTGTCAACCCATGGGCCTAGTGAGGTTTAGTTTGCTAAGTTGAAAATGTAAGTGGTGGAGCTTGCAGGGCTGTGGGAGGTTTTTGGCATTTTGTATTTTTTTGCAAAAGGCACAAGTTGTATTTTTGGGCCCGCAGATCCATTTTACAAAAGATTGCATTTCACTATTTTTTCACACGGATTCTATTCAAATATTCAAATGAGAATAAATTTTGAACTAGTTCTCTAAATGCAACAAATTTATACTATTGGAAAGATCTCGACCTCCTCTACACCATGAAAACACAAAATATTATTTTCAGTAGGATTTTATGGGTGAGAATTTGGAAAACATCTTTCATGCCATTAATATGTGATCTGATTGCTCAACCAGATCAGATTTTGATTTGATCTACCATTCTTCCTTCTCCAATATGCTAAACAAACATGGAGAACCGATTTGACAAATTGCATGCAGATTTAAAGGCATTAATGGTTGGTAGTTGAGTTTTCAAATCAGATTTCCCTCCTTATCTTCTTCTCCTCTCTTAGCTTCATCTATAAATGTAAGAGCTCGGCTCGTTTTAAATAGGTTGTTCATTTTTCCCTTCTGTCCCCTCTCGATTTCTTCCCTCGGGTCAAATACAGAGCTTAAGCCTCCTCTCTTTTCTTTGTAATGGAATTTTATTTCCCCTTGCCCAATAATGATGTACTGTGTGAACTTTCTGGAGCAATAAAATCTATTTTGTGATTCATTTTGTTTGTCCTTGGCTCTTTTTATTGTCTCTTCTTTCCTCTCATCATTGCAGGGTATATTGTGCATGTATTTCATGTCCTTTGTAGGTTTTGGGAGCTGTTTTTAATGGGTTTGAAGTGGTTTTCTGTGTGAACTTTATCTATGGTCCATGGTGCATCTTGTCCACCCTTTCCATTGCTCACCTCTCTCCACTTCAGGTAGCTGAGATTCTGATCAACAACCTCTTATTTTCTAGTGTATCACCAGTTTAGTTTAGGCTGTGTTTTCCCTGTTTCATTCTCCCTAGTCCCTTGGAATAGTTAGATTAGGATTAGATAGTTTTATTGCATTAGAGTATCTTGTGGCAGGTAGTTTGGAAGAAAGAACCAACCTTCTCTGGAGCATCATCTCAAGTTTGCAAGTCCCACAACTTGAGAGATGGTCTAATGTTACACAAATTACACCGAATGCCCCACTCACAGTTGTAGATATTCATGGGTGCTGTGATTTTGTGATAACAGAGACATTCACACTATAATAAAGGGAAAAAAAGGGGAACCGATGAAGAAAACCACATTAGTAAGGAAATAATGCTGAGAAAGAAGAAAATTAAAATAATGAAGACTTCTTGTACACTACTTGATCAAGTAAACCTTCCATGTCTTCTTGTGATATTTGGTATGTTGATTTGGAATCCAATAGACACATGATTGGAAACAGAGACTGGTTTACCACAATGAGGGACATTCCTTTGAAAAATCATGTTTCGTTAGGCGATGATTCTTCATACACATTACAAGGATTGGGAACATTTCTCTTCCTATTGGTTCACACAATTGTAGATTATCAGATGTATTATATGTCCCTGGGTTAACAAATAATCTACTATCTATACGTCATCTTTTAGATCACAATTTTAAGATTGAATTTGATAGTAATTCTGATAAGAAAATGTGTTTAATTCAAGATAAATCACGAAGCTCTAATTTTCTTGCAAAATCCTCTAATGTGGAACGTATGTTCCAACTTGATTTTTTCCATATAGATGATCAAGAACTTGTGGCTAATGATTCTACCTATGCACATTTGTGGCATCAGAGACTTGGTCACATCATTTTAAAGTATCTTGAAACACTTCACAAGTATAACAACATACAATGATTTTCATCTCTCCAGAAGGATACAGATAAGTGTCCTAACTACCTAGCAGGAAAAAAACATAGAGATTCTTTCCAAAATAGTACTTATTGAGCTCATGGTAAGCTTGATCTAGTTCATACTGATCTTTGCGGTCTGATACAACCGAGTCATTTTAGATTTCAATACTTCATTTTGTGTTGATGACTTGTTGTTGCAAATCAGCAGCACCCCCTGGATGTTGATCAGATTTCTAGTTTGATCATACTAGCATCTAGTGTGATTGCACAACATTGAATCCTTTCCCCAAGTGTGGGACTTGTAAAATGAGAAAAGAATCTCCAGTTTAGAGGCTCGTTCCTCAATTCCTCTGCTCAGATTTATCACTTACAAGTTGCAGAGGTCTATATTCCTAACCCTGCCCTAAATTCCAAAGGAGACAGAGATAGAGAATGCAAAAAACCTAAAACTAATGCTAATAGGTGATGCACCAAAGGAGTGGTGAGCATTTTTTAATTCTGTAGATTGACATAGTCCATAAAAATGAAACAAAGAACCTCATGCACAAACTGATAATTGTAATGAAGGATCATAAATTAACCAAACAACATAGGCATAGGATGAAAACTAATCAAAGAGGCTGTATTGTTATTTTAATCATCAAAATCACTTGCATTACAACACCTGAGAGATAAAATAAAGTTGAAGCTCTTAGAAAAGGTCTGATATTCCACCAAAATCACTTCCAAGGTGAGAAAGGGGACCTGCAATACACAAAAAAAATGTTCAACCCTTTGAAAATGAGCCAAATCTGGCTTTTACAATGCAAGGGACGAGCCCACGAGAGAGAAACACGGGAAAATGTGGAAGGGATTCAAACATTGACCAAAACACATTCAAAACAGCATGGGCATCCTTACCAACCCATCCCCTGACATTTTTAGCCATGCTGGGAGAGAATACGAGCCATTCTTCATTAAAACGGTGGTTGAAACGTCATTTCTGTCCATGACCACGTGCCAGAGGAAATTTTCAATTTTATCTCTCCAAACTCCATCAAAATTCAAAAATTACCCCATAATCTTGTAGAAAATTTCACCAGCTTTCCATTGATATAAAGAATGCAAAAAACTGAGCTTTGGATCGAAAGATATGGCCATTTGAAGTTTTAGGGCAAAACAGGGCCAAATCGGGTTGGCGGGCAAAAATTTGAATTTTTGCACCTTTTTGGTCATTTGGAAAATTTTCCAAAATTTCCCCGTGATCCACCGCTATAGGTGCCACGTGGCGGCATCTCATTGGCCGTGGGCCTTTCAGGGGAAATTTTTTCCAAAAAACTTCGTCGAGCCATAACTTCAAAAATACATGGAGTTAGGAGGAAAACTTTACCTTTCTGTTAAGCTGAGAAAGAGCTCTATCCAATGGTGTCATTTCCAGAAGGTTTTGAGTGCCTAAAAATAAAAATATTATGACTGAGGCACAAGAGAGGAAAAAATGAGAGGAGTTAACCACAAATAATGAGCAGGGGCACATTTTGGAAACAATTTTGGCGACTCAGAGGGGTCATCTGCCTGCTAGATGAAGTTACTAGTTGCCTGAAGCAATCCATTGGGTATGGAGTCATTGAATTCTCTGTTTGATACCCCAACTGACTAGAACACTGCAAGGAGGAACAAGGAATATCACCTGATGGAGCAAGGCCTACAAACACATTCCCAGGGACAGCAAGCTTGTGCCAAAGCACTTAGGGAAAGAAAAACTAATCTACAACAAAACAATGTGCACAAGCACTTGGAGGAATGAAAAACATAAACTAATATGTATAGGGTGAAGCATTTCCTTCAGTAGCAATTCTTTAGATGGATTCCATTGACTGGAATCTGCAGTTCTTCGCCATCCAATGAAGACAACTGGAAAGCATTATTGTCCTTACACTTTCTGACCATGTATGGGCCACTCCAAATGGCATCAAATTTTGAATGCCTTCCCGGTTTTGCTCTATCCACATCCCATTTTAACAATAGATCTCCAACTTGGAAGGATCTGTTCATGGCCTTTCTATCAAAGGTCTTTTATATCAAAGCCTGATCCTTCTCCATTGCTTGGGATGCCTGATTTCTGATTTCTTGGAGCTCCATCAATTCTGCATATCTGAATTCCTTGGGCTCAAACTCCAACAACTCCAACTGTTTCATGAGTTCCAATTTTGGCAACTCAAGTGATATGGGCGAAATTGCCTCTCTTCCATAAACAAGCTTGAATGGAGAGTTACATGTAGATCTTTTAGAAGTTATCCTATCAGCCCATAAGGATGATTTCAATTTGGTATGCCAAGACCTCTGATTCTCATCAAGAGTCCTCCTAATGATCCTCAACAAGTTCTTGTTTGTAGATTCAGCCTGGCCATTACCCTGGGGGTAATAGTTTGATGAAGTACTTAGGTAGATCCCGTTCTTGACAGCCAATTTAGTCACCTTGGATCCAATGAATGCCAATGCATTATCTGATATTATTGTAGCTGGTATGCCAAATCTGGTTACTATTCCCTCATAGAAGTCTAGGATGCTATATTCATTTGCTTCCTTGAGTGCTACTGCTTCAGTCCATTTGGTGAAGTAATCTGTGGATGTTAAAATCCACTTGTGCCCTTGGCTCGAATTGGGATTAATAACTCCAATGAAGTCTAAACCCCATTGCATGAATGGCTGGTCAACTGAAATTGGATGCAATGGGAGGGCAGCTACCCTCTCTTTACCTGTGAAAAATGCACAATTCTTGCACCTCTTGATCCATGCATAACAATCATTGAAAATCTTGGGCCAATAATAACCAGCCCTCATGATCTTTAGAGCTGTCACTCTTGGTGCAAAATGACCACCAGCTGGTCCACCATGGAACTCTTCCATCACCTTATGAATCTGATTTGTACCAATGCATCTCAGTAGTACTCCATTCACATCTCTTTTTAATAAAATACCATCAACAAGGGCATATGGGATAGCCTGCAATCTGAAGTGTCTTCTTTGGGTCTTGTTCATCTCTGGAGGGCATAGGCCTATGCTTAGGAAGTGCATTATACTTTGGGTCCAGCAAGGAGTGGGGACACCATTATTTTCCTCTTGAGTGCTTCCTTGCTCACGTTTGTCTTGTAGTGGCAAAACAATATCTTTCTCAATGCATGATTCCTCTTGTTTGCTCAAGATCAGCTGCTCACACAATCCTTTTCCTCTTACCAACTTGGTGACTTTGATCTCAATGTCATACTCCATGACACGAGTAATCCAACCTGCCCTTTTTCATTCAAGTCTTTGTTGAGGAGGAAGTCTTTAACCCCCGCATGAGAAACCAGCAATTGGACCTTATTGTTTGAAACTAGATGCTTGAATTTCTTCAAGCTCTTGATTACTGCAAGAACATGCTTCTCAATGAAAGAATATCTCACCTCATAGTCGTCCAGGATTTGGCTGAAGAAAGCAATTGGCTGTTCATCATTGTCTTTATTCTGTTGTACCAAAATTGCAGAAATAGTATCATCACCTCCAAACGCATAGAGGATGAAATCCTTGGAGAAATATGGGTTGATGAGAGTTGGGGCTTGAAACATGGCTTCTTTGATTGCTTCAAAATTTTCCTTTCCTTCTGCTGTCCATTTGAAATCCATGCTTTTCTTTAGCATCTTGGTGATAGGTCTAACAAGGGCTGCAAAATTTGGGACAAACCTCTGAACAAAATTTATTCTTCCCAAGAAACTTTGAAGGGCCTTCTTGTGGTTTGGAAATGGCAGTGCTCTTATGGCTTTGACTCTTTCCGGATCAATTGCTAATCCTTCTTTGGAGACAATGTGGCCAAGGAGCTTTCCTTCATGGGCTAGAAAAACACACTTTTTAGGATTCAAGGAGACTCCAAATATTCTACACCTTTGGAACACTTGTCTCAAATGAAAGAGGTGGTATGCTATATTTTTTGAAAAAACAGTGATATCATCAAGATATATCAGTACAATGTTGTTAATCAAACCTTTGAATGCCATGTCCATTTCTCTTTGGAAGGTAGCTCTAGCGTTGGACAGCCCAAATGGCATTTTCCTATATGCATAAGTTCCCCATTTAGCTGTAAAGGCTGTCTTGAATTGATCTTCTTCCTTCACCATAATCTGATTATACCCTAAATATCCATCAAGTAGTGAAAACCTCTCGGAGATAGCAACTTGTAAAATCTGCTCCATGGAAGGAAGTGGATAATGATCCTTGAGAGATGCTCTATTCAAATCTCTAAAGTCAACACACAATCTGATTTCCCCACTCTTCTTTCTAACTGGAACCAAGTTGGCAACCCAACTAAAATGCTTGATAGGGAATATGATTCTTGATTCTATCAAATTATTCAATTCTTTTCTCATGAGAGGCTCCATGTGGGGGTTGACTGGCCTTTGTTTCTACCTGATGGGATTAGTATTTGGATCCAATTCAATGGTGTGTTGAGCTAACTCAGGATTGAAACCTTTCAAATCTTCATAGCTCCAAGAAAACACATCGGGGAATTCTTGACAAAGTTGTATGAACTCATACCTTTCTTGCTCAGTTGTCATCTTACCAATTTGAAGCAATTTGCCTCTTTCTACTGAGATGGACACTGAATCTTCTCCCTTCACGTGGATGTTTTCTTTCTCCTTCCTAAACTGATCATTAGGATTGAAAATGGACTCCAAAGTAATAAGCCCCTTTGGTAGTTTGTTGGTTCTTAGCTGCACCACTTGGTCACCATACTGCTGCTCCAACTTTTCCTGATTTTTGGTTGAGAATTCAAACTCTTCTTGCAAGAAATGGATGATTTGCTGATCATTTTCAAACACTTTCCAACTTACATTGTTGTCCGGCACTGAAGGCCTTACAATCACATGGATGTTTGGTTGTACCTTGTCCTTTTGAATGCTCTCCACAACGTCAAAGGCTGCCCCAACTGCTGCAAGCCTGTCAGTAGCTTGGTTCTCTTTTCTAGGAATGGATTTTATGCTAAAGCCCTCAAAATCTTCAATGAGGTCCCACACCCTATTCTTGTAGCACTTGAGTAGATCATTCTTGACAACATGCTGCCCCTTAACTTGGTTGACAATCAACTCACTATCACCAAATACTTGCAATTTCTTTATTCCTCTCTTGATTTCCCAATGCAGTCCTTGCACCAAGGCTTCATAATCAGCAGTGTTATTAGAGCATGCAAATTGAAATATAAAATTTGAATAATACTTAACTCCTTGAGGTGAAACCAGCATGGATCCCCCTCCTGCACCTTTTCTACTCCTTGATCCATCAAAAAACAACTGCCATACCTCATTGTCATCTTTGTGCTTTGGCTTGGTGATGCTAGGAATAGGCTGATTTTCTTCATGTATGCAATAGACTCCCAGCTCAGATTCTTCTATTTCTTGATAAGGATCAAAAGCATGCACCTTGCTTGCCCATTCATCAAGAGTTAGATCTGGGATGCTTTCTACCTTAGTGTCAGCTTCATCAGTGCTTGGATGATCTTCTTGATCAAACGCTGAACAATTGGCATTAATCTGACTTAGAGTGTAAGGCTCAATGTGAAAGTTTGCAATAGTTTCAGACCTAATTTTGGCTTTGGTTCCATATCTTGTTCTGAACAACATGTGTGACCAATCAGCAGACAAGTAACCTGCAATCTTAGCTGTGAAATCCCTTGACAAACATAGGGCAAAGAGTGGTGGAAGGTCTATTACTAAGACATCTTGCAAAACAACCACGTTGAGACAGGCATGTAAAGTAAGACTCAAGTTTTTAATCACTCCAACTGTTGTTACTGCTGTCCCATCCAATTGCACCACCCCTTTGGATATGGTTTCATACTGAATTCCCAAGTGATAAGCTATTTGCTTGGGCATTACTGAACTACTTGTCCCAGAATCAATCATGCAATTGTGTACTAATTGATTTCGAATAATCAATGAAACATAGAATGGAGGGGGCTTCAATATTTTACCTTGTTGTCCTCCATGATTCCCCTCAGGCTGGGCAACATTTGTGAGTACCTTCTCTTGCATTTGGACTTGCTGATTTGAAGTTGACCAGTCCTTCATGGCAGCTTGTAGCAAATCTCTTTGGCCTGGGATAGATAGTGATTCCCACATTGATATGTTTACATTTGTCTTCTTCATCTGATCAATGATACTGAATGGAGATGAATTATCCCTCTGCTGTCCCTTGGTTGACACATTCACTCCTTGCATGTGGGAAACAAAAACTGGTATTTGAGTTGGTCTAGGAGCTGTTCTTGGCTGCCCTTGTGCATTTGAAATTGGATTTTGCTTGCCAACCATTTGTGGAGCCATGGAAGGTTGTGGATTGGTTAGAGCTAATGGCTGCTCTTCACCCAAATTCCTTCTTTTTGACCTTGTGTTGGTTGTAACACCTTGAGAGACTATCTGATTCATGCCACAAAAATCCTCTGCCTGTCAGTTCACAAGTGTGGTGTCATTTGGGGCTGATTGTTGTTGGAATGTTTCTTGTTGTTGGTTGTTTCCTTGACTGCCCTCACCCTCCACACCAGTAGTTGTCACCATTAATGCTTGATTCAAAGAACCATTGAAGCACATGGATTGTTTTTGAGGTTCATTGCATGGAAAACACCAATCATACTCCTGAGCAACATTGTTTTGTGTTGGCACCAATGCCTTAGAGGCAGATATGGTATTAGGATTATAGGGCTGAAATGGTCTATTGTCAGGAGGCCTTGTTTGATTTATATTTGCAGCTGGATTAGGAGGTATTTGTGGTTGGTATGGCTGCCTATTAGGCTAAGCTTGGGGCTAATAAGAAGGTCTAAAACCTTAGGCTTGTTGCCTCTTGAGAGTAACCAGCTCATTGCCTAGGTTTTGCTATTGCTTCATGACTTCTTGAAGCTCATTTGGGGCACTTGGAGATGAAGTAGAAGCTTCATTTGAACTCTAATTTCTAGGAGTTGGAGAAGGAGCCAAATTAGGTGCTTGATTAGTGTTTGGGCTCTCTAAACTTGGAAACAATGGCATGGGAGGTCTAGGGGATAGTTTGCTAGCTTGGATCAAACAATTTTCAGCTCTAATGGCAATGCTATAAGCCATAGGAATAGTTATGCCTCCCATGGAATGAATCAACATAGAAATATCATAATTTAGAGCTTTGAGGTAGTAGAGAAAAGCACCTTCTGTTGTTGGCCTGACTTCCACTGGAATTCTCTCCCAAGTCTTTTGAAATCTGAAGTTGAAATCAGTCATCTGCTCATTGGGAGCTCTCTTAATGGTTGTCAGCTGCTCCAAAAGAGACAAGTTGTCTCCCTTCTCTCCAAATTGATCATGAAGTGCTATACATAGTTGGTTCCAATTCTGAATAGAACCTGAGGCAAGACTTCTAAACCATTGCAATGCTTTCCCCTTGAATGAAGATGCCAACAATTTGACAGCCACTTGCATCTCATTGATTTCATGAATTGCACAAAGGTTGGAAATGTCTTTAACATGATCACCTGGAGTAGTCTGATTCTCTTCAGTGAAGTATGGAATGTTCTTCAAGGCTACAACTGGGATTGGATTTTGTGCATTGAGAGCAAGTGGGCTACTGCCAGTGAAATTGACATAGGGGTTGTTTTGTGCCGTTCTGATTGGCCTTAGAACCCTTGTTGATTGAATGAAAGCCCTACCAGGTGGACGAGTTGAGAGAGTTCTATTTGGTGGAGATGGGGACCTTTGGATTCTCCTCCCACTTTTCCTTATTCTTGTAGATAACTACAGATATTCAAACAACACCTCTTCCTCTCCAGCTCTTGACCTTGTGTTGATTCTTCTCATGATTTTTCAGGTCTGCACTGCTAAAACCAGCTGATTCTTCTTCCTTGGAGTCGCCAGATGTGTAATTTATAGCTCTTTTAAAGCAAGAAACTTGCAAAAAATGCACATCAATTTTGTTTCAATGAAGATGAAGACCTCTAAGGTCCCACCGGGCGTGGCAAAACTATTGTTGCAAATCAGCAGCACCCCTTGGATGTTGATCATATTTCTAGTTTGATCATACTAGCATCCAGTGTGATTGCACAACATTGAATCCTTTCCCCAAGTGTGGGACTTGCAAAATGAGAAAAGAATCTCCAGTTTAGAGGCTAGTTCCTCAATTCCTCTGGTTATATTTATCACTTACAAGTTACAGAGGTCTATATTCCTAACCCTACCCTAAATTCCAAAGGAGATAGAGATAGAGAATGCAAAAAACCTAAAACTAATGCTAATAGGTGATGCACCAAAGGAGTGGTGAGCATTTTTTACTTCTGCAGATTGACACAGTCCATAAAAATGCAAAAAAGAACCTCATGCACAAACTGATAATTGTAATGAAGGATCATAAATTAACCAAACAACACAGGTAGAGGATGAAAACTAATCACAGAGGCTGTATTGTTATTTTAATCATCAAAATCACTTGCATTACAACATCTGAGAGGAAAAATAAAGTTTCAGATCTTAGAAAAGGTTTGATATTCCACCAAAATCACTTCCAAGGTGAGAAAGGAAACCTACAATACACAAAAAATGTTTAACCCTTTGAAAATGAGCCAAATCTGGCTTTTACAGTGCAAGGGACGAGCCTAGGAGAGAGAAATGTGAGAAAACATGGAAGGTATTCAACCATTGACCAAAACACATTCAAAACAGCATGGGAATCCTTACAGACCCATCCCCTGACATTTTTATCCATGTTGGGAGAGAATGCGAGCCATTCTTCATTAAAAACGGTTGTTGAAACGTCATTTCTATCCATGACCACGTGCCAGAGGAATTTTTCAAATTTCTCTCTCTAAACTCCATAAAAATGCAAAAATGACCCCAAAATCTTGTAGATAATTTCACCATCTTTCCATTGATATAAAGAACATGAAAAACCGAGCTCTGGATCGAAAGATATGGCCATTTGAAGTTTTAGGGAAAAACAGGGCCAAATCGGGTTGGTGGGCAAAAATTCGAATTTTTGCACCTTTTTGGTCATTTGGAAAATTTTCCAAAATTTCCCTGCGCTCCGCCACTCTAGGTGCCACGTGGTGGCATCTCATTGGCCGCGGGCCTTTCAGGGGAAATTTTTTCCAAAAAACTCCGCCGAGCCATAACTTCAAAAATACATGGAGTTAGGAGGAAAACTTTACCTTTCTGTTAAGCTGAGAAAGAGCTCTATCCAATGGTGTCATTTCCAGAAGGTTTTGAGTGCCTAAAAAGCAAAATATTATGAATGAGGCACAAGAGAGGAAAAAATGAGAGGAGTTAGCAACAAAAAATGAGCAGGGGCACATTTTGGATAACATGACTATTCAAGAAAAATTTGGATATATTATATTCGTAAGAAAAGTGATTCTTTTGAGACCTTCAAGAAGTTCAAAGTGGCTGTAGAGAACAAGACTAGTTGTCATATAAGAAATCTCTGCTCATATCGGGGGGGTGGGAATTCACCAATAATGATTTCAAATCCTACCTCAAAGATCATGGGACTTGTAGACATATTCCTCCTCCACACACACCACAAAAAAAATTTGTTGTTGACAAAAGAAATTGTACTATCATGGAAATGGTGCATTGCATGATCGATGATTCTAGAATGACGAGGACATTTTGGGTAGAAACAACAAAGGTAACTGTATATTTTTTTAACAAAGTGCCCACATTTTCTCTTAGTGGAGTAACACCATACAAAGCATGGTTGAAGCAGAAACCATCTGTTACACACCTCAAAGTATTCAGGTGTAAAACAAGCATGTACATACCTAAGCAGAACAACAAGAAATTGGATATGAAATCACATAAAATCATCTTCATTGGTTATAGTGAAGAGACTCTTGGCTAAGATTGATGGATTTGAAGACCAGCCTCCAGGAAAGTATACACTAGCAGAGATGTTGAGTTTTTTGAGAAAAAGGAAACAAATACTCCTCTTCCAGACTCACTTGATGTATATTTTTCACCTGCTGTAAAAAAATAAGATGATGTTCCCATAGATGATGAAATTGATGATGGGGATGCTCATATAGAACCAAAACCCATAGGATAAGTTCAACGTATGCCCAAGTGGTATACTAACATGATACGAGATGAAAAATTGGATGCTTTACCAGATGCATCCACCATTGGACCATGAAATTGTAGTAAAGCATGAGAAGAATTAAAATTTTCCTTAATGAGTAGAGTTATTGAATTTTATGAACCCTCTATTGTATAGGAATCCATACAATCAAAAGCTTGGAAATATGTAATGGATGGTGAATATCAGTCAGTGATGAAAAATAACACTTGACAGCTTGTCGATCTTCCACCAGGTAAGAAACGCATTAGTTGCAGATGGCTATTAAAAACAAAGTACAAAGAAGATGGGACCATATACAAGTACAAAGCAAGATTGGTATAAAATGGTTACGCATAAAAGGAAGGCATTGAATATGAGGATAAATTTTCTCCTACAACTAAGATCAAAATGATAAGAATGATCTTTTCTCTAACTTCACAATTTGGTTGGAAATTCCATCAGATGGATGTGAAAATTACCTTTTTGAATATATATCTACAAGAAGAAGTCTACATGATTCATCCTGATGGATATGTTGTACCTAGTCAAGAAAAAAAGGTATGCAAACTTAAGAAATATTTATATGGCCTTAAACAGGCACTCCGGGATTGGTACATCAAAATTGATGAGCATCTCGTACAATATGGATTTTTTAGAAATCCATATGATCTCAATATCTACCTCAAAAAGAAGGGGGGGAGATTGTGATTTTTTTTGTCTATGTCGACGATCTAGTCATCACTGGAAGTTCAACGAAGATGATCAATACAAAAAAGAAAGATATTAACTGATCGTTCGACATGATAGAACTCAAGCTAATGCCTACTATCTTGGGTTGGAAGTATGACAGAAAGATAATCACATCTTGGATTGGAAGTATGACAAAAAGAGAACTTAGGCTAATGAACTTGGGCTAATGCACTACTGTCTTGGATTGGAAAATGCTCAAGAAATTTAGGATGATGGATTGCACACCTATTGCTATACCTATGTAGAACAAATTGTAGTTATCTTGTACATATCCATCTCCTATGGTAAATGCAACTCTCTATCAGTAATTAATTGGGATTCTCATCTACTTGACCTACACTAGACCAGATATTAGCTTTGTAGTGAGATTTCTATCCAGGTTCATGCAGGAACCCAGAGTTTTTCATTGGAAGGTAGCAATGAAAATATTGAGATATCTCAAGGGAATAGTAGATCTTGGTCTAGAGTATAAGAAGAATGAAAAATTATTATTGACTAGATATTTGGATTCAGATCATATAGGAAACATTGATGATAGGAAATATACTTCAGGATTTGTATTATTTTTGGGATTTGGACCAATATCAGGGGGAAGCAAGAAAGAACAATTTTTTTCTCACTCTTCTACAGAAGCTGAATATCATGTTTCAGGTGAAGCTATCTGTGAAGCGATATGGCTATGTCACATACTGGAAGGAATTGGAATAGCACAAGACAAACCTACCAACATGTATATAGATAGTGAAGGTGTTATCAAAATTGTTTGCAATCTAGTATTTCACGAGAGAACAAAGAACATTGAGGTACAAGTTCATTTTATACGTGATCATGTCTTGAAACAAAACATATTGCTTTAATTTTTTCCAACAGCTAAAAAACGAGCATATATATTCACAAAGTCACTTGCACGTGACAAGTTCAATTTGTTTAGAGAGTTCCTCTCTAAAAGAGGGTTTGAAAACCCACAAGTGAGGATCACGAGGGATGACATGCACATCAACGGACGTGTGAACAACAGTGTGAAGAGATCTCGAGAGGAGCGAGCATCAACCGAATGTGCATGCAAAGATTTGACAAATGGGCAGAACCTAGTTAAGCCATAAAACTCTCCTCTATCTCATAGATCAAAAGACATGTACATATAGGAGGTGCTGAGTAACCCCCAGTGCTGCAATGATGACAACTCGAGTAGAGAGGGGGAGTTACATTGCCAGAATAGAAGTGTAACTCCCAATGACGTATATGATGCACTGACGTGCTGACACACTGACACGCTGATGCACTGATGCGTAAGGGAATCTCATAATGACACCTAAATGTCACATGGACCTACGATCTTAACTAAGTGAGATGACTCACCAAATGATGTGGAATATACACACACCAACACCCCCCATTCATCGTAACTTAGGACGAGGTGATAAGTTAGAAACGAGAAATGGGTCCCGGCACAAAACCTGATGAGGTACCCATGTACAAGAAGAAGTCCCAAGTAGTGAAGGAAAACCTAGTGGTATTAAACATCCACCACAAGAGAAAAAAATACTCTCTAATATAAGAAAGATGCCAAATATGGGTTCCGGCCATAGACGAGCCTGAAAGGGTACCCATGTACAAAGAGGAAATCTCTCAAAAATAAGAAGAAGAGAGAAGAAGAGGGAGATGAGAGGAATGCAGAAGATGCCATGGACGTATCTGAACTCTGCAGCTCTAAGAGGTCTCCCAAAAGAATGTCGATGACAAGATCCTCTACCTTTGGAATGAAGAAGAGCCACCTACAATGAACTATGTGGCTGCCCTTAAAAATAACATAAATGACGTGTTGGAAGTCCGCCCACTCCACAAAGGAAACTAAAGGCAGTAACACGAAGAAATCTGAGTCTGGTGCATGAAAGTGTGACATAGGTCTAGTGAGTGAGTGCCAAGGAACCGAAGGTAATGCCACGTGCGTAGAACTATCAGAGTGAAGAGGAACACCCATAGAGAGTATGTCCAAGTGATGTGAAGGGAACAAAACATCCTCCATAACAGAAGAGGGATCCAAAACTGAGGGTGGATCAATGAAGGTCTCTGGAAATGTGGAAGTGACATGAATCCCGGAAGGGGCATTCCCAACAACAGAGATGATGAACTCCTCTGAAACACCTGTAGATGGATGAGGGACCTGTAGTTCATCACAAGTAGACTCTACGAAAAGATGACTAAGGTCAGGCAGATACTCATCCCAATGAGGGGGCTCAAAAAACAGAAGAGCGATGTTAGATAGGTATGAATCATCCAATGAAGGTGGAGGAGTGAAATGGGCCTCGCACACTAGAAGTGGAAAGGAGGTGGGTGTGATGACTGTGTGAGACTGAGTAGGAAAGTACTTGATATCTGATGAGATGTGGGATGCAAAAATGTTTGGAATAGTGAGAGAAAGAGGAGAGAAGTCCTCTGTAATGCTCTCTGCATCAGAACTGGGTGCATAATCCTCATCATCAGAAGTAGAACCAAGTGAGTCTATTTCAGTGAAACTACCATCACATGAAGAAATGGAGGAGATGACTGAATCAGTAGCAGCAATGATGGTGGCAGTATGTGAAGGGTCTCCATAGAGGGACTGAAGAATGCTCCAGGCATGGTGAGGTGGATCTGAGTCTGCCACGTGAAACCAGAGAGAACAAGAGACATGCATCATCATGTGACCAAAGACATGGTCAGAAGTGTCGAGGAAGTCCTCTAGATGATGATGATCAGTGGGTGCAGGAACTGGCGGAAGAAAGAAGGGTAAAAGACCCTCATGGGCGAAGTAACGTTCCATGGAAGCATGCCAAGCTGAATAGGTCTCTCTCCTGGTGAGAAGTGGCGAAGGTTGTAAGGTGATCCTACAATGCTCACATCTGGAAAGAGCACTCCATGATGAAAAATGTAAGAAGCAAAAAAGCAAGATGTCGGACTCGGCCGATAATGCGTCTGTGTGTGTAGGCCCAAGAGTACAATCAACCCCCCCAAAATGCAGCACTTTATAAAAGTAGTGCATTTACAAAACTAATAATCCCATCATATAATGTGTGAAAAATCATGCAACTTTGACCAAGGAAGCGCTGAAAACTAGCAGCGAGTCAAAAGTTATCGCATTAAAACGATTCCCGCAACTGATGGAAAAATACACTAAACACTGCAAATGCATTAAAAAAGTGCATGAAATGGGTGCAAAGGGTATCATGTGGGTACTCGGTTGAAATGGCATGAAATTTTAGGAGGGGCTTGTTTTTACTGCGAGGGGGGGTTAGCCTCTTGCCAACCCCAGACCTCGCCCTCCGTCTTTGACAAGCGTAGGAAGGGTAAGTAATACAAGTCAAAACAACCTTACAATAAAATTATTACATGCCAAATGAAATAATGCTTTAATCCTTACAACATTAAAGAGTAAATTTTTTTAGCCTTTAGACAATTTTTAAAAGGGAAATGTGGGGGCCCACGTTGAAGTCAAGTGGAGAGCAGCTAGCTGTGGAAGCCCACGTGAAGAGAGAGAGGCCCAATGCACTGAGTTGCTTGATGTAACTGCTGTTTTGCAGGCTGAAGAGAGGTGGCCACATGCTGGGCTGTTTGGAGAAGGTACTAGCCAGCAAGAACAGTAACCAATGCAACTTGTAACCGCCAAGGAAAACAACAAATGAAATTTTTTTTTTTCAACACATGTGGATGGGTTTGAAAGTTGCTGGAGGTCGTTGGAGATTGTGTTGGTGAGATGGAAGCTGCTGGAGGTGCTGGTGGTCCACGTACCAGAGGTTTGAACACAGAAAAGGCCTCCAAAAAAATGAAGGGTTCCAAAAAATGTCCAGTACAGTGGAAAAAATGTTTTCCAAATGTATTGCAGCAAAAAACATTTTTCAATGCATGTTTGAACCAAAGATAGGCTGTTGGATTTGCTGGTGGTTGTAGGAGTCCATGTGCCAAGTGCTATAGGTCTACGTTGCTGTAAGGTGCTGGTGGATCAGATTGAAGACCCCAAAAACACCAAAAATGGCCAAAAATGACAAAACGATTGAGCTATTGGGAATAGAACCACAGGTGCAAAGTGAAACCACAGGTCTGCAACATCCATGAATAGGTAAACCACGTGCAGGAAGACCACGTGAAGAGAAACATGAGCAGGCAGATGGGCAGGAAAGAACTAGGCATGAGCAAGAGGTTCTCGTGAGCCGTGGAGCCAAACACGAATGGTAGTGGCCAGATCAACGCATGTCAAGCTGGATGTATGATAAAAACACCATCAAGTTAACAATGCACCAAGGAGTAAATCAACCACGCCCAATCAAGCTGCTAGAATGAACAATGATGCAAAATTCCAATGGGAAAAACAAACTTTTGAATCACCCTAATAACCCCGAGGTATGAAACCCAAATTAGTGCAAGTAGAGCATGGTCGGAATAACCATTATGACATACGCAACGAGATTTGGATATCACACCGGAAGCTAAAAAACACACACAGAAACACCGATGAGTGCACGGATCCACAAGATCCACTCTAATACCATGAAAGAGGGTTTGAAAACCCGCAAGAGAGGATCACAAGGGACGACGTGCACATCAACAGACGTGTGAACGGAAGCGTGAAGAGATCGTGAGAGGAGCGAGCATCAACCGAATGTGCATGTAAAGATTTGAAAAATGGGTAGAACCTAGTTAAGCCATAAAAATCTCCTCTATCTCATAGATCAAAAGACGTGTACATATAGGAGGTGCTGAGTAACCCCCAGTGTTGCAATCATGACAACTCGAGTAGAGAGGGGGAGTTACATTCCCAGAATAGAAGTGTAACTCCCAATGATGCATATGACGCAATGATGTGCTGACGTGCTGACACACTGATGCATAAGGAAATCTCATAATGACCCCTAAATGACACATGGACCTACGATCTCAACTAAGTGAGATGACTCACCTAATGATGTGGAATATACACACACCAACAATCTCCTCATCACTTGAGGAAATGAAAAATTAAGGGGGGGAATGTTATGGTAAGCAGAGTTTACCGTAGTCAATTTAGCATTTACTATGGTAACTTAAAAGTTTGATATTGTTATTATATGGTTATGTTAGTATAACCATTATATTTGTTTTATTATATTCATGTGAGTTTGTTTCAACTGTACGTAGGTTTGTTTGTTACTTAAGTTATAACAATTATTTGTTTGTATTATTCTTGGATGCATATTTGGTTTGACTTGTGTAACATCTTAAGTTGTCTGTATCTAGCTCTTCGAATCCTATAAGTATTACAACTATATCAATTGTAAAAGATTTTCCTAAATATTAATAAAATTGTGAGGTTTATGTCCCTCTTCTACAATTTCACACTTGAACCCTAGTTTTTAAAACTAAATACCTTAAAATTGCAATTTAAGGAGTGTGTTCATAAAGAAAAATTATAATCTCTTTTTTAATAAAGAAATCTCAATTAAGAGATTCTTAACCAAGAAATAATAAGATGGTAGAAAACTATGCTTGAGTATGATTATCAACAAAAGTGATATTATTTCATCATCTTAATTATTTGAAGAACTATTGATAAATGATTAAAGATTAACATTTATAAGGTAATTAGTAATAGGTATTGAATGGCGTCAAACTATCTTTCGAAAGAAAATACATATTAAAAAAGTGAGTGAGAAAAATAATATATTTTTTGTTTAATATAGTAGGGAAGAAATAAAAAGGGGTAAATGAAATTGTCATGGAAAAATGGGTAAGTAAGGTACACGGAAAAAATAGGGGGTATTTTTATTCTAATAATATAACGGGAGGGGGTATTATAACTTGAATAATTAGAGGTAAAAACTAGAATTAAAGGTACTCTTTAATACCCTTTGAATGAACGTGCTATACCATACATTTACTAAGTGCACCCGCCATGAGGATGGTGAGTTCTCAGACTCACTAGATAAAAGTATTTTGTACCTAGAGAAGTTATGCAAAGATAGAGTGTTGGTGGTTTATCGAATAAAGGACCATAAGTTGAAAGTAAATAAATTTTTTGACAAGAAAGAAAAGAAAAGAGATTTTCAAATTGGAAATCTTGTCTTACAATGAGATACGAGGAGAGAACCAAAAGGAATCCATGGATAGTTGTATTCATTATGTCTTGGTCCATTTCAGATATGAGACACATGCAGAGAGAATACTTTCCAACTATCTTACCTGGATGGCCCTCATTTGGTATTTCCTTGCAGTGGGCAATATCTAAAATTATACAGATAGTGAAAGTGGGTTGTCCCCCACATGTACCATAGGTGAATATAGGTTTGTGTGTTTCTCTTTATGTTGTGCATTTTCCTTTCTATTTCTTACTTTTTCTTGTCTTGTGTTGTGCTCAATAAAAAAGTTTTTTTTATATCTACCCTTGATTTGAAATGACTCCTATAACCTAATGGATAAGGCACTGGTCCTCTTACTGTCTTGAGATTTTAGGATTCAAACTTTCCTCGTCTTCACATTTTCAATCTGAGAAGAATCCCCAAGGTAGAGAAATATATTACCATGTTAAATTTCAATCATAAAAAATTAAAATTTTGGCCATGACAATCAAGTCCACACTCAAAAAATCCCTGAACCGGGTAATGTGAACCTTCCATTTGGCCAATCTGTGACTATGTAAACCCCATCATGGTTGAGAGGGACGTGCTAGCTAGATATTTAAAAAAAAATTCATGTGCAGATAAGTTCGTGAGAAAACATTTTTGAGTTTATTATGATTCACCTGGAAGGAGTTTCTCTCGAAGGCCTAGAAAGGGCCTATTTTAAGACTTCTTACACCTAGATAACACCTTGGAAGATGTCCCGAGAAGATATAATGCCTTAAAGAATGGTGTGATAGAGATGTGAAATCATTTGAGGTAGTTTAGGAAGGTTCTGGAAGAAAATCATTATTTAGGGACAAGTTGTGTGAAACAGGGTCGTTGGGAGCAGGGTACAGGGAAATGCATGTCCTCAAAAAGCTAGTAACCTTGTTCAATGAGTTTTAGGAGCCTTGTGAAGATTCAGAAGCTCATATTCTAGGAATTGGAGAGATGAAAGGTCCTACTTAATTTTAAAATCTTCAAAGAAAGGTTTTGGGATCATTGAGAGGTGAAAAATTTTCTGACGATACGACACAAAGGTCCTAGTACAATCTATAACTTGTTGCAAGGGTTTCAGGAGTCTCGTGAAGATTTGAGAGCCCAAAAAAAGATCAAATGAAATTATATTTAATTATATTTATGATCCATATGACGTGTTAGTTTTTTTTTATCATAAAATCTTCCCATTTCTTAGTCTATTGGCACACACCTAGATGCAAAAGTGAAAATTTTAGTAAATGATGATGAATAATTCATTTTCAGGACTTATAGATAGTATTATTGGATTCATTTTCCCTTTTCCATAAATATTCATATACTGGATAACCTATTTTTGTTGAAAATTATTCCTGAAATGGCGAAAATAATTTCGCAATGAAACTACCATTTTTTTACATGTGACAAAAACCCATTGTTGACGCGCAACAAGAAGATTTTTGTTGATGGATGAATTTTTTTTTGTTGATGAATGAAACAAAATCATTGACTTGAGACAACCACTTTTTAACACCTAACAACCAATTTTTTTCACCCAACAACAAATTTCAAGCATCCGAAAGGATTGAGACACGCGAGAAAAAGGTGTTGACGCACGACAACAAGGTGTTGATGTGTGACAATGAATATTCTTCACGCATGATAGTGAATATTATTGATGTGCGACATCAAATATTGTTGACGTGTGATGTGGAACCCTATGTGATAATGAAAATGTTGACGCCTGACACGAAAGGAAATGTTGTCATACGACAAAAATTCAAATGCTAACATGCGACAGGAGGGTCAAGATCCTATCATGTGACATAGAAGACGAGGAAATTTTTTCAATCCGAAAGTTTGCAACCCATTCCAATGTCACACGTCAAGAAGATGATTTCATGTATAGAGGGAATTTTTGGGGGCACGGAAAATAATGTCACACGTCAAGGAGATTTTGAGAAACCTAGAGATGATGCGATCAGGGGATGTAGGAAGATAAAAGGTCATAGGTGATGAAGGAACACCAAAGGTCGTGATATGAACCTGGAAGGTCAAAAACCATGAGGGAAGGTGAAAGGTCATATGGGTGAGATGAAAGGACAGTCTTGGCACTATAAATATGAATGGAAGCCTCATTTTAAAGGATGGTTAATGCTTATTTGCTAGATCTCACTGTCTTTCTAGAAGCAATTGCCTCCATTTATTTTATTCACTATCTACTTTTGTTCTATCTGCATCTGAACTTGTACTCTATGAGAATTGTAAATTTTCCAACATGATGTAATAATACTTTGTGTTTCTTATTGATTGTTCCTCTTTCATTGCAAATGGTTTCTTTTAATTGATTTCCAGTGAAATGTTCTTATTATAATGAAAAAAACTATTCTATGGTATTTTTTGGTTGAAATATTTTTCTCAATTTTCTTTCCCATCTCCCTCACTAAGTAATTTTATTATCTTATATTGATACAAGAAATTGTCGTAGGTTTAGGGAAGTTTTCCTATGTGATCCCTGGTCTTCAGGGCACCTCGAAAATTAGTTTAGATTGATTTCATTTCCTTGTTTTCAATAAATGGAGCTGAACCATTCAAACAGAGGGTATCAGTCCCGTGCACTGTTGGTGAGAACTCATTAATTTTCCCACTTGGAAATTTATTTTTCCAACAAGTTCTAAGCACTCATTTGAATAATGTGTAACTCCTATGAGTCCTTTCTAGGGAAGAAATCAATGCATGGTTCTTCCAAACATGATTAACATAGCATGCAATATATTTCGTATGGAGATTATGAGTCGTTATAATCTACACAAAGACAATTTTTTATTAAAGGAGTTTGTATTCATTCATCAAAATATACAATCAATATGACTATCGTGATACCAAGGACACTTAATTCATGCTTTCACACTTTGGAAATCCATACTAGATTGTCCATTACAAACACATGAAAATCCCCTAGACACTCATATAAGAAAAATCACAAAAAACATCTCTATAAATATGCACATATAGTAATAACAAACCCTACGCACATAATTATATACCCGGTCATACATGCATACTGATTACATGGTCATCCTACACAAACAAAACCAAAGAATTATATATATATATATATATATATATATATATATATATATAGAGAGAGAGAGAGAGAGAGAGAGAGAGAGAGAGAGAGAGTGGGAACTTGTCCTTAACCATTTACTTGTTTTGATCTATATTTAGACTTATCTTATTCATAGCTTGTATGTTTTCCATTGTTTAGGTGTCATCCTATGATTCTCCAAAAGCATCCTGTTGTGTGCTATAAATAGCCTCTACTTTATTCTAATTGCATGTGATGTAATTATATTTGTCCCCATCCATGTGTATTCCATGACTATATTAACTCTGCATGTGCTTTAATTTTTTCTATCTGTGCCTTATCCATGCTGGTCTAGTTTTACCTTGCTTTGTGAATACACCATCTTATGTATGTGTGCTATTTTTATCCTGTATCATAATTCCTAACAAATCCTGAGTCTACTATCCCTTGCGTGTAAAATTTAATGAATCCTTTTCCTCATACCTTTGATCGTACCCTCACGTACTTCTTTAACTTATGCAAAATATTCTTTCATGTTTCTGTGTGCACCCTCATGCATCTTTCTACCTTTGCACATGTATTCATACTTGGTTATTTCTTCAATCCAAAAAGTTTAAATGTCATCCAATAGAACCTCATTAACAGGTTTAGGGATGGATGGATTAATAGCAATATAGAATATAGATAATGTCATTTAGATATGACACTTGTGAGTTATGGAAGAAAGATCAATATTCTCAATAGCCTAATTAGTAAACTAAGCACTACGCTAGGAGGGAATAAGAGGTAAGCATATACAATTTGAAATAATTTGAGATGATTAAGAAGGAAAAATAAAATATAAGTCAAATTAAAATAAATCCTACGGTCGATATAAGGATCGAGTAAGGAATTGGGTTCACCAAAATGTTTACACCATTATTATATTATGTTAAATGTAACATTTAGTTAATTAGGTACACTGAAGGATGTAAGGGGATCTACAGGAGTAATTGTAATTAATTATCTTACAACCTTAGTTGTAAAATATTATAACAAGCCATTCAATGTTTATACTCTATACTATAAAATTGAAAACACAAAGAAGTGAGTGCACTTAATTGATTACAAATGGATTTGGGATGTTCTAGAAGTGTACACTATTAAAACATGAGGATCTAAACATGAGGAAATATAATTGGAAAATGATGAGGGGAAGGACCTTCTACTTCTACCATGACCATTTTTACAATATTGACCCTTTTTTATGATCTTATGCCTACATGTTTTATGGCTATGAAACTTCCCAACATTGTCTCCTTCGTAGAAATTTTTGTCATTGTTTAATCCTAGTTATCAGTCATGTTGTGAATCTCTCCTGAATATTATTAAAGACATCTCAAACCCTAGCCATGGATGGAAAACAATTTACATTAGTTGGGTTTTGGGAACCCCCTTGCACCAATGATGTTGGCACTACTCCAAAGAGGCCTCAAATTGCACGTCATTCTCCACCTAGCATGTGATATCTGAATGAATGAACCTAGATTTGGAAACCTCTTTGAAAATGCTTGAGTTCATTTTGGATCTTGTTAAAATAAATAGAGGGCATGTTTAATTACTTGTGAATTAAAGAGTCTGATTTTTTACCTAGTAAGAAGCTTTAGACATTTTGATTAACTAAAATTAACTAATATGGAGTATGTGGGGATAGTTAATGTATGCTACGAATAACTTTAAATAAAGTAAATAAATACAATAAAGAAGTATGTAAAGGATCTAAACAACTATGCAAAATACAATGCTAACCTTAATGTGTAAGAAGGAAGAGGAAAGAACTTAGATGAATAGAAGATTCTTGCAGGAAAATTTCGCTGTACTAACTGGAAAATCCGTAAGCATGAAGGAATGTGTAGAAGTCCTAAAAGGGATGGATCTAGATTGATTCCCTAGATTAGATCTCCTGGGAAGGGACTAGGGCACTTGCAGGTGCTCTAGTTTGTGTAAAAGATCTAAAACTTATCTTCAATGGTTCGGAAGATGGTTTAAAACCCTTGCTTTGTGTCACACCATATTTGATGTCTTGCATTGAGTATCACCAATAATCCAACCTGATGTAAAGACCTGCAAAAGAACAAAATAAGTATCAAAACCCTAAAAAATAAACATGTAAATGAATGGGTTAGACTAACTTTAGCTGCCACAATAGTGGGATTACTAACTAAGCATTGCACTACAATTTGGACCCAAATGTAGTTCTTGTGAGTGTGTATATAATATTCCTTAGGTGTTCTTATGCCAGTCAAACTTTGTGAAGTAGCGAGAAATATCTAAATGTAGAAAATGCAATAGTATGTTTGCATGGAATATAATAGAATCCCCACCTATGAAAAGTGATGCAGATGTCCTATCCTTGTGCCTTGTGATGGAGCTATGTGGATACAACTGATCTCCAATGTAATAGATGGATGCAAATATAGTTAAGTGATAGTAGTGAAAGATGCTAGGTCCCTCATTATGGTGTCATAACTTTATATTTATAGGAATCTCTTGATCTAATTTTGTAATTAACACTGAAAAGGTCGACCAAAAGAAAGATAAAGATCTCAAACAACTAGAAAGATTGCAAAAAATGGTGGGAAAGTGCAAAAAGGACCAGGGCACCCCTGGTGGAACTATGGCACTGACGGGTGCCTCAGTATTAATATGGGCACCCTAGTCGAGGATAAAATAAAGCGGGATGACAGAAGTTGATTAGGCATATAGCTGTAAGAGGTCGATAATGATGAAATAAAATAAAAAAAGATTGCCAAAGGATGTGGGTAAAATAGTACTTTATTCACTCAAAAACCTTATAAATAGTAGTATGATACAGGGACTAAATAATGTCTAAAGTGCATAATTTTTTGTTTATATTTTCCCCCACTTTATGTTCGTGAGCAGAAATCTCAGTAACATAAAGTAGATAGAGATGCATACCTTAAATCCATGAAGAGTGTATTAGAAACAGGCCAAAGGACTAGAAAAAACGTGGAATGAAAAAAATATGGAGGAGTGTGGAAACTAAAGATGAAAAGTGGGCAAATAAAAAATGATGAAAGTGAACCTAGGGCAACACGCATGTGTTGATACTGATGTGTGTAATGTACCTACATGGTTAGTATAGTGTGTGTTGTCGCGAAGTGTCATTGTTGATGTCATTTTTTTGTTACCCCCATTTGACTGCTTGTTTCTCATATGGCCAGACATGCAAGGAGAAAATTATCAAGTAGTCAAATATTTATATATGTATGTGTAAAAAACTTAATGTAAAATATGCATGTAAAAGTATGTAGATGTAAAGTATGAAAATGAAAAAGTGTAAATGGAACATGTGCACTGGATCCATGTCGAGAGAAAGAGTGTAGAAATGATATCATGTACTATTGTGTTTTTTTCTATGATCTGATGTCGTAGGCCAAAGAAGTGTAGGGAATAAATTCTCTATTTCCTCCAAGATCTAACTGCTTCCCTAAATGTGTGTGAAGAGATCTTTGTATCGTCTTGGTTTTTTGAGGGATTCGACGCTACTAGCCAAAGTAGTGTAAAGAGGCACACCCACTATAACCTCCAATCCTATAACCATTTCCCAAAATGCTAAGGAAACCATGTCATGTAAAATCTACTGTGTATGGGGTTAGTAGAATTTTCTGAACCCACTCATTGTATGTAACCCAAAAATCCAACGGCAGAAAGTGGACTGAAGTGAATCGGTGTAAATGAAATGTTTTAGTATGTAAACCCCAAATGATTCCCCCCTCTTTGGGGGAATATGTGACATTGCTAATAGGATATTTCAGCCCCAAAATACAACCAACTGCATGAACTCATTTACATAAAAATGTGTAACAAGGAAATTAACGATTTCTGGGCATGGCAGTTATACCCCTGTGCTAATGTTATCAAGTCCTATCATTCCAAGGCACCTTGGATTCCTCCAAAAATTCCAGGTGACCTCCCAATTGAATTTTTCTCATTCCCCTATGTGATTTAGGAAATTGAACTCATTCCCCCTAGGTGATTTTAGGAGTTCATTAAAAGTTGCAAGCTACAGGTAGTTGTGGGAAGGGCTATCACTGGCCTTCCTAGGGATGGAACAACCACATAGAGTGGAGAAGAAGATCCAAATAGGATGTGGAGGTGATTCAAAGGTCTTGGGAAATCGTGGAAATGATTTAGGAAGATTTTGGAAAGATTCAGAGAAGTTGGGATAGTTTCACCAAAATTAGGGTTCACAGGCCTGGTTAGTGCACAGGCCAAAATAATCGATGAGCTTCCGAAGGTGATTCTGGGAGATCTGGATGGAGTTAGGAGTAAAATAAACATCTCCGGAAATTGGACTCCAATCCATAAATTATGGTGAAATCAATTTTTTCACAACACTTTTGCGCATTAGGTCTACAACCAGTTTTTCTCAAGCACAAAAATCTAAAATCTGATTTTTCAGGGATCAAATGGAGGAATCACGACATGAGAACCCAACCATTAGATTCAAAATGTCATTTAAATTCAGGTTCATATAAAATTTCATCACAAAAATACCATCGGGAGCTGAATATATCATCGTCACAAGTTGTCCTCTTGAAGCGAATTCGGGAGTTAGCCAAATTTATGGATGACATGTGTCAGCTCCAGAGCCTAGTGGGATTTTATGTCACCAACGTCCCTAAGGGATAGGGACATCAACCTTGAAAAAATTCACCCAACCCCCATGTGACCTCTGGAACCCCATGTGACCATCAGGATTGCTAGTTCAACCCCTAGGTGCAATTTGGAGCTCAAATCCCCTACCATCAGATCTTTGCCATGTGTTAACTCCAAAACCACCATAGAATTTTATGTCCCTCACATACCTCACAGTTCATGGACATAAAACCTTTAAAAAATTCATCCAGACCTCTAGGAGATATTTTTGGTCACCCATGTGACCCGCTTCAAGCCCCTCACTGCTTTAAAGTTTATTACTACAACACTCACTCCCTGCCATCGTATCGATGCCACGTGTCGTCTCCTTGACCAAAATGGAAATTCATGTCCCTCATGTCCATTATGAGGTGAGGGATGTTATGAAAATGAAAATTTTCCCAGCCCTCTCTCACAATGATGTTGAAACATTAAATATTTACCTCCTTCCTACTTCTAACTTCTTACACTCTCGTGCACATCCATATCTCGATACTTTCGCTGCAACCTTCTACCATCACTCTACCATTGTAAATTCTTAGACCAGCTCAACCAAGGCACTGAAATACCTTCCCCATGGTGATATGCAGGTCTCGATAAGATTTTTCATCAAGTTAAGATGGAAAAACAAAGAATGAAGGGAAGAAGACAATGAGGATCTCCATTGCTGTGAAATAGAGATTCGAAGAAATCTTGCAAACCAGTACATGAAAAAATGAACCTTTTTATCTGTTCATTCCTCTATCCAAGACCATCCAAAAAATACCTTCAAACCCTCCTTTCATGCAACATATAATTCACAACAAAGAAATCTCCTTTCTGGCTCAACAAAGGAAAAATTGAATTTCCCATCAAACCATTGGTCGGATTGAAGTAAAACTTCACATAAAGCACCAAAAGAAAAAAAACATATAAGAAATATAAAAAAATTCACAAATGGAGGAGAAAACTAGAATAGAAATTTTGAGGTCCATTAATGGCCGCTGCATCTAGAAGCACTATTAGGTCTGAAATTTGAAAGTTTAAAATCTCCTTAACTATTAAATAGGTAGAGATAAACTTTCAGAGGGGTGATATTGGGAAAAAACCCATATCAGAAAACTTCATTGCACACCAATCCAACCTCCAGAATCCCAATTTATAAAAATAATAGGTCTTCTGTATAGGAAACTGCTATTTTGGGAAAGACATCAACAGAAAAACCTACGAAGGAGATAGAGACATTGAAAATGCAATGCGGCTGAGAAATCTTCAAAATGGGAATTTTAGCACTTACTAAAAATAGTAAGTGGTCCCATGTACACCTGATAAAAATAGAAATTTAATGCAGAAGGATTGAGGAATACATGGATAAGGGGAAATTAGAGTCACAAAAATCAATTGAGGTTCTAAAGAGTTACTTTTTCATACTTACTAAAAATAGTAAGTTGTTATTTCTAAGGGAAACATGAAGCAAAAATGGATGGGATGAAATATGGGACAAACCAGTGCCTGAAAGTATGAGATAGAAGACATTTATGTCTTGTACATAGACTTGAATGATCTTAGAAATCGAATGATAGACAAGGACCGAAAGAAGATTGAAGATCATATATTCACAAGTGGCTTGTTCACTGTTGCGGGACACCTAGTCTCTATGCAAAGTCTTGAGTTGGTCCTAGCCTGATCTCACCACTACAAGCCTGAAACATGAACCATTCGAGTTAACAATGGTACAAGGATGACAGTCATCATCCCTATAACCATTTAACTTTCACTATAGATACCAACATCACCTAGCATGGTCATCATCTCAAATGATAAGGCCTTTCACGACTGGGAAATGATGGATGCATACATGCTAGGGATTATGCTTGGTTCATGGTTGAAAACGGGGAGGAAAACCTTAAGAATCCCAAGAACCTTCCAAGATGTGAATTTTGAGTAGGATACTCAAATGCCATCACTCTCCTCAGTAGGGTTATGGGCGAAGTGAACACAAGATACTTTCAAGACTGGATGGGTCTTTTCATCTTGATAGTGATGCAAAGAAAGAAAAGGATTGACTGGGGAAGATCATCAATGATAATATTCATTTACAACTACTCCATGTACCCATGATGAAGAATTTATACATGACTTCTTACTTGGTCAATCTCCTCGCTAGCTCAAGATCATTCAAGGGATTGGATCTCATGTAAGACATTTTTGCCAAGGTACCTACGTTTGAGAAACTTCCACAACTGGTGATGGAGGAAATCCACAGGTATTTTTCTCATGTGAATGATGCGTTAAAAATTTATGTAGTCTGATGTTTATAAGAATATCAAGAAGCTTATATGTTGTCCCAAGCTACGTCCTTGATCAAGAAGTATGGCTCCTATTTTATACAATTCCCGACATTCTCCTACCTGTGAGTTGTTATCTTTGACCAAGAACCACTAAGGTTGAACAAATACCTTAGTGAGAAAATGGTATTATTCGAGATCTGCAGGCAGGTCATCCAAGTGAATCACATGCTTAAGAGAAGGAGGGAGAAGTTGATTTCATTCATTATATCTCTCATTTGCAACTGCTACTATTCATTTACAACTACTCTAAGTACCCATGATGAATAAGTTCCAAATGACTTCTTACTTGGTCTATCTCCTCGCTAGCTCAAGATCATTCAAGGGATTAGCTCTCATGTAAAACATTTCAACCAAGGTGCCTGTGTTTTAGAAACTTCCACAACTGGCGATGGAGGAAAGGCATAGACATTTTTCTCACGTGAATGATGCATTCAAAATGTACGTAGTCCAATGTTTAGAAGGAGATCTGGAATCTAGAATGTCGTCACAAGTGACGTCCTTGATCAAGAAGTATGGCTCTTAATTCATACAATTCTTGAGATTCTCCTATCTGTTATTTGCTAGTTTCGACCAAACACCACTAAGGTTGACAAATACCTTAGTGACCAAATGGTATTGTTTGAGATCTACAGGAATGTCATCCAGGTGAATCACAGGCTTAGGAGTAGGAGGAATAAGTTGATTTAATTCCCTATATCTCTCATGATGAGTGCATTGTTTGGCTCATTAATATCATTTCTTTAGATTGGAAATACTCTTTGTAATATGACTTATTAGTATATGGGGATGTTTTTTGTATTCATGTATTAGTAGGTTGATGCATTTTCCTTGCTATTATTTATGAAAACCGTTTATCCCATGAACCTCCTACTAACTGCCTTTATGAGATCAAAAGTGATGATGTGTGCAGGGGATGATGGAAGTTACTGGTGGATAAGAATCTCGAGTTCGAAGCATGCGGCTAAAGAATGTTTCCATCGAATTGACCTATTAGCTTGGGCTTAACTCTAGTGGCCCATATGAATCTATGAGTTTTAATTAATATTTGATGAACAGTGTTTAATGCCGCCTGATATGGCAGATCTTGTAAACAACATTATCTATATGAAGACTTTGTCTTCAGAACTTGAGTATCGAAGAAGATTATTTGCATACTATTCTGAATTTGTTTTTGATATGTTATGAACTCATTTCAAAGTTAATGAAAGCCCCAAAATTTTAAGAATCAGAAGTTGTTGAATACTCTATCCCAAGGAAGAGCAAGGGCCCACTCGACTGAGGAGATACGAGGTTACTTTGAGTTTTGCAAGCATACAGTCCCTCGATTAGTTTTATTGCAATTATCATTTGATGAGTTTTTGCATGCATGCTTTGATTAAACTATCTCTGCTTTCTCCATTACTACTTTCACTTAGAGTAGATGCTTTTTTATGCAAGTATAGTTTATGAATAGTCTTTCTTTCTGCTGAAAATTCCAGTTATTCAGTTATGATTCAATTTGTTAAGAATAAGTGTGTGCGTATTTTATTTTACAGTTGAAGATTAGTTGCTAAAATTCCTTTCATTGCACATAGTTGAATTCTGTAGATTTTAACCGCACTTCCGTAGAATAGTCATTAAAACTAAGCAACCCCCCAACAAACTCAACATATAACTGGTTCTCCTAGAATCCATTGCATATTGCCTAGGACACAGCGATGGTTTAGAATGACACTGAAAAAGATTATGTCAGTTAAATGATTGGAAGAATACAACGACCCATCATTTTTGGCACCGTTGTCGGGGACACATAACCATAAGCTCCATTAATTTATTCCATATGTTATGGGTGTTAATGGAGTTCATATAGGAAACCAGTAGTTCTCTCAGACCTTGATTTAAACCAACCAACCTGGATGCATAGGCCACGAGATAACCAAGGGAGATTTATAGAACACAATATTCAATAAATCTCTTTAGAAACTTCACAAGAGAGAAACATTGAGGCTGATATAGATTCCAATTCAATGCCTAGAACCTTTTCTGAGCATTCTGTATCCTCTTCACATCGTTCTGCAATGGGGGATCTTAGGAATGCTGAAGAACAATCTTTAGGACAAAAATTTACATACCCCATTGTCCTTGATGGAGATGAGGATGCACCCATGAAAAAAATATCACCATCCATCCTCCCCCTCTTTCGAGGAATGACCAAAGAAGACCCTGATCAGTTTCTATTTGAATTTAAAATCCTGTGCCAGACATATGACTATCAAACTGACAATAAAAAACTCAAACTATTTCCCTCCACTCTCAAATATTTTGCTATGAGATGGTTTATGGGGTTACCATCTAACTCCATTAATTCCTGGGAAGCCATGAAAACAACCTTCCTAGATAAATATCAAGACTATTGTAGAGGAAGGGATAGGAAGGAAGAGTTCTTCCAAATACGAAAAGAGGAAGATGAGAATCTAGAGGATTATTTGGATAGATTCCTCTTTCTCCATAAATGTAGTGGGTATGAGTTACATGCAGACATCACTAAAATAGTTATTTTAAAAGGACTAGATGAGGAAACCAAGGATTCTCTCCATCTCATGACGTGCATAAGCTCACCATGGAACAAATTACTGAGCTATGTAGAAGATACTCTAGAACATGTGGAGGAATATGAAGGAAATAGACATCCAAGTCTTTGGGTACCTCTAAACTTCTAGAAGAAATGGCCAACATGAAAAAAGACATTCTGCCACAATTAACATCCACCATAGATGGACTCAAGGAAAAAGCCACCCCTGCTAAAGAACCATTGGACATGTATTGCCCTAAATGTCAGAAGAGACACCCCTTGAGAGAATGTCCTTTGGATGTCACAGATATGTGCTTAATTTGTGAAGTTACTAACCATGACACTAAGCATTGCACACTTCTACCACAATTGAACGAAGGTTTAAATGCCATCTCTAAAACAAGTGCTAAATTAAATTTTGTCCAAAGAGCAAAAAATTAGGGTGGGTTCCCATCTAGACCAACTCAGAATCCCTGGAGAATTCCATGGCCAAATCAAGCCTCTCAGTCTTCTTGGGGACAGCCTAGGTGGGTAAACTCAAACTAGATGGCTTATCCATATCCACTACCTTGGAAAAATCCCTACACTCAGCTGGGTTGGGCTCCACCACCCGCAGCCAATCCTTGGCACAATCAACAATGGGGTCCTCAACAAAATTTTAGCCAAAATCAGTTCTGGGAACCACCACAAAATGGTAATCAACAACACAGGTTCTAGCAGCCACAGCAATATTTAATGCCTCCACCTCAGGCCTACCAAAATCAAAGACCAACAACACAAACACAACTTCTGGCTCAACCAGTATCCAATCCTAAAAATCAACAGATAGCTTCGATTGATGACATAGACATAGGTAATACCATGTAGGTTAACACTATTGGTAATTTACGATTACGATCTGGAAAAATATGGAACCCTCCTATTGTTATCACAGAACTGCCTGATGATACTGATAAGGAAGAAATACTTGAAGGTAACATTGGTTATTCACCAATGCTAGATAAACAGGATGATCAAATACCCAAACAGACTATAGCCCCTTTTCTTGAGCAATTACATGATACTCGGATTGCAGATGAAACAAAACTAGTTCAGGAATTGAAAAAAGTACATATTGAGGTTCCACTACTGCGTGCACTAAGGTACATCCCTAAACTAAACCAAACCATTAGAAACAAATGTATAAAGGCACCAAGAAGAAAAAAGAAATACCCAAAGACTGTTAGAGTCGAAGGGAATTTGGCTGATTTAGTTGTTTGCACCCTCATCTCATCAAAATATGGGGATCCTGGGAGCCCTGTCATTACTATTTGTATAAACAACCAGTCAATATCTAATGTTTTGGTGGATCTTGGTGCTACTATTAATGTTATCACAATAGAAATGTTTAACCTATTATCCTTGACAAGACTTCAACCAACCAGCATTGTTCTGTAGTTAGCAGATCGATCCATTATTTTACCTGATGGTGTGGTTCAAGATATAATGGTCACTGTTGAATCATGGGAGTACCCAGTTGATTTCATGGTTTTGCAGCCTAAAGCTCAGAAGTTGGGATATCCAGTCATATTAGGAAGACCTTGGCTGGCTACGATTGCTGCTTACATTGACTGTAGGTCAGGCAACATGAAAATTCTAAATAGGCCGAAATCCAAACACATTTCATTATATCCTCCTGCCCAGCCTTATACGAACAATTGTGACCAGGTATGGGTGGATTCTTTGGATGCTAACTCTTTGAGTTCTTCTTTTCTAGACACTATTGTAGTACAAAATCATATGACGAAAGCTGTAGATTCATATGCGCTGACTAATTCTAAGGACTCTGCAACTATGAAAATCAGCACTACTGCTACAGAATTCAGAATATTGGCGTTAGACATTACCTCTGCTGAGTCTGGTAGGATACTATATGCTTATAATTCTGAACATTTAGTTCCTGATTTTTATTGTCCTTTAACTAAAGTTTTGTCTTTTGATAACATATCCATCTTGCACATGCTTCAACCCCTTGTTTTTCCATTGAATTCTTTTATCACTAGCATAGAGCTTGCTCTTGCGAATGATACTAAGTAGGTGCTTGTCAGTATGGGTGGAGAGCTGACTATAGGAGGCGAATTAGAGGTCAATCAAGAAGGTAGAGTGCTTGAGGTTATAAAGAAACATTATCATGATTTTTCTTGGGATTACATTAATATGAAAGGAATTCATCCTAGCATCTGTACACATCATATTTACACCGATGACGTTAAACCTATAAGACAGCCACAACGAAGAATCAATCCAACATTGAGAGACATAGTCAAAATTGAGATTGAAAAGCTCCTAAAGGTAGGTTTCATCTATCCTATATCTGATAGTCAGTGGGTTTCCCCATTAGTTACTGTTCCCAAGAAGAATGGTAAGTGGCGAATATGTTTTGATTACAGGGAACTTAACAAATCCACCAAGAAAGATTATTTTCCTCTTCCTTTCATTGACCAAGTCCTGGACAATTTGGCTGGTAAGAAATATTTATCTTTCTTGGATGGGTTTAGTGGGTATAATCAAATTAGTATTGTCCCTGCTGATCAGGATAAGACTACTTTTACGTGCCCTTGGGGTATTTTCACTTACAAAGTCTTACCTTTTGGGCTTTGTAATGCCCCTTCCACATTTCAGCAGGCAGTCTTGGCCATTTTTGCAGATCTTACTAACGACTGTGTTGAGGTTTACATGGATGATTTCACTATCCATGGATCCAATTTTGAATCATCTTGAGAAAGTACTCAGTTGATGTAAACAACACCAACTATCTCTGAGTCATGAAAAATGTCTAATGATGGTTGATCAAGGAATTGTCTTAGGTCACCATGTTTCAACCCAAGGTATAAAGGTGGATCCCAAAAATATATCAGTCATCGCCCAATTACCTATACCATCTAATCAGACTAACATCAAAAGTTTCCTTGGCCATGTAGGTTATTACTGCCGATTCATAAAATATTTTATCAAAATTGCAGCCCCAATGTTTTCATTTCTAACCAAAGATTGTGTTTTTGAATGGTCTTCTCAGTGTCAACAGGCATTTGATTCTATCAAAGAAAAGTTGACAATAACCCCTGTCTTATGTGGCCCTGATTGGGGACAACCTTTCCCTATCCACATTGATGCTTCTAATATAGCCATGGGCGCTATCCTTGGACAAAAAGACTCAGAAGATCATATGTATGCAATTTATTTTATCAGCAAAAATCTGACTCCTACGGAAAAGAATTACACTACTACGGAAAAAGAGTTTTTGGCTGTTTTTTATGCTTGAATAAATTTCACCATTACATCACTGGATATAAAAATTTTGTTTACATTGACCACTCTGCCATTCGATATTTGATGAACAAACCAGTGGTTGGCGGAAGGCTCATTCGTTGGTTACTCTTGTTGCAAGAATTCAATCTCACTATTATAGATAAGCCTGGGAAATCTAATGTTGTTGCTGAATTTCTTTCTAGAATAAATGTTTCAGGTGATGATGAAGCAATCCAAGACCAATTTCCTGATGAACACTTGTTTTCTATCTCTACTAAGACTCCCTGGTTCGCTGATCTCGCGAATTATTTAACAGGGAAGTTTCCTTCCTATTTTACTCATAAGGAAAGAAGGTGATTGGTTAGAAATAGTGCAACATATAAATGGTGTAACAGATTCTTATTTAAATGTTGTCTTGACATGGTTCTTTGCAGGTGTGTTTGAGAGGATGAGGTACATGACATACTACGAGCATGTCATGATGAGCCAGGAGGTGGAAATTATTTAGTAAAACAAACAATTCACAAGATCCTTGGAGTAGGGTACTATTGGCCTTCCCTTCATAAGACTATCAAAAAGTATGTGTGACAGTGTGATGCATGCCAAAGAATGGGAAAACCTACACTTTCTAGGGAAATACCTCTGAACCCTTAGTTGGTTTTAGGACCATTTGAGAAATGGGGTATTGATTTTGTTGGACCATTTGATCCTCCATCTTTTGGAAAGGAGTATCTCTTGGTATGCATGGACTATGTCACCAAATGGGTTGAAGTTCATGTTTCACGCAGAATGTTTCAGTTCCTAGAATAGAGTTACTTCTATCCTTTCATTCTCTTGAGAAACAGATGAGGGTTAGGGCTAGGAGGAATACCTGTTGAATGTTAGGAGGGTGCGCGCGTACTGTAGAGAGAGATCAGATCGATTGCAAAGAACTCCTTTTTTTCTAGGAAGGACTACCTGCAAGTAAGAATACAAGACCACCAGATTCTAGTTAGACAATAAATGAGGGAACTGCCTTAGGCCCAGGAAATATTGGACTTCCTTTCGAAGGTGGTCAGTTCCCCTGCTAATACGAATTAACACAAATTATAACAAATAAGTTATTGCAAAACTACAATTTAATTACATTGTTAAAACAATAGAGGGAAGGATGGTTTTGGTTTTGAATCACAGTGACCGATGCTGTTCACTGTCACCAGTACCGGTTACTGATAACCAATATCGGTAGGGGTAGTGATTTAGGGGCTTTTAGTGAAGGTTGGCTATAAGATGGCTATGGTGTTTATAAGGCTGGTAAATGATTGAGGATAGGTAATGGGGTGATGGAGAAGATTCAGAGAGTATGGGGGGCTATTCTTGGGGCAATGTAAGGGTAGAGGAATGAAAGTTAGATGTAGGGTGTTACTGGGTAGTGGATCTAGGAGTAGACTTATAATTACTGTGATTCAGAGATCCAAGAAATGTTATTAAAAGAATGTACTAGACACTACTTACTAGTTCTTGACGAAGGCGGGGGCTCAGGTAGGATGATCTGACAATCCAAGATGAGCTATCTTCTCTCCCACTGCTTGGATGAGTGTCACTGGGCTCTGGTTACTCAGTTGCAGTCTTGGGCTTGATGTCCTTCTCTGAAAAACTCTTCTCTTTCCTTCACTTGTCTCTGCTCTACCAAGTGAATTCCCGATCTTTTCAATGAATTCTAGATCCTTTGTTTTTGGTTGGGGAGGTCATTTACAGGGAACCGATGGCGGTTACGTAACCGACGGCGGTCGAGTAGGAACCGATATCGGTTAAGTCAAAGTGGGCTATTTTTAGTAAAATAGCCAACTTTCCCTCCTTTTCTCTCAAGGAATTAGTTGTGGGCTTGTTCAAGTCATTATTAGGTTGATTTTGGTGCGGGTGACGAGTAATTAGTCATGGGTGTGGATGTAGACCAAGTTATAGGTCTTAATTATGTTAGTTTAGGGTTAGGGATAGGTCATGATGAGGTGGCGAAATGAGGGTGGCAGGTTTGGAGATGTGGATTTATTAATTATAAGGTAATTAATAAATAATTGTGCAAGGTTTAGGTGGTGAGGCTAGGTTGCGAAATGAGATGCGAGGCACAGGGGGTCGTAAGACACAAATTTTGTGTCTACATTAGCCCCTTGTTGTCATGTAGCTTGTCTTGTAAAGCTGCACTGACAATAATAAGAAGTGGTTACTCCCGTTTAAGGATATAGGTAATCCCCCTCAAATCTATCACAGATTGAGGTAACATGAAATCAGGGATAGGGTTGATAAAGGGTAAATGGTGTTGAGATGATGGTAAGATGGTGGGGTAAGTTCAAGGAAGTAGACACATGTTGAAATGCAGTAGTGCGACCAGGGTACATGATTTGAAGAGAAAACAAGCAATTCATAGGCAAAGGTCGATAGTTTATCCAAACAAGGGTGATATAATCCTGGTATCCAAGGCATAGGAAGTAGCTCCAGGGGATATAACGGGTAAGGTATAGGAACGTTTAGGAATGTTCGGTAGTACCAAATGGTTGGTTTGGTTGAGATAAATGTCACGGTCTCGGTCTAGGAAAAGTTGGTCGACTGATCAAGTCAAGTACCCTAATCATGTTAAAACATGAACATGTGAGCTTGATTAAACAAAAATCTACATGATGGGTGGATAAAATTGTAATTTGTGGGTTTTGGGCAAGGTATTTAATTGGTGCGGCCTTGGGTCGGGCCTGATTGGTTGGTTGCAGCCTTGGGTCAGGCCTGATTGGTTGGTTGCGGCCTTGGGTCGGGCCGAGTGGTTGGGTGCGGCCTTGAGTCGGGCCAATTGGTTAGGTGCGGCCTTGGGTCAGGCCGATTGGATAGGTTCGGCCTTGGGTCAGGCCGATTGGATAGGTGCGGCCTTGTGTCAGGCCGATTGGTTGGTTACGGCCTTGGGTCGGGTCGAGTGGTTGGTTGCGGCCTTGGGTCAGGTCGAGTGGTTGGTTGCGGCCTTGGGTCAGGCCGATTGGTTAGTTGTGGCCATGGGTCAGGCCAATGAATTCAAAATAAGGCTATTTAGCAAAGGCCGAGGGTAGGTGATGTGGTGAAAAATAGAGTTCAGTGGAGAAGAACAGGAGTTAGGGTAAACTAGGCAGGTAACCGATACCGGTTAGAAGACCGATACAGGTTTCTTAAGGCGTGCGACAACAATTTGGATTTGTTCAGGATATACCCATGGGTCATAGACCATACAGGAGGATCGACGCTGAGGCACCCTTCTCACCGCCATGACCGACACTTCCAGAAGGACCAGAGGAGAAAGCAGCCGATCGCAGGGTAATGGATGCAGGAGTGACAAAGTCTTATAGATTATGGTGGGTAGCAGAGCTGTGAGGTACATGTGAGAGGGCCGATCATCCTGACATAGCTGTGATTATAAAAAAGAGAGACCACCTGCAGGGTTTAGTTCACCAGCTTCAAACACAGGTGAATGAGAAAATGGGATTGTTAGAGGTTTCACAGTCACGAGTGGAGAGACTAAAGGCAAGATTCCTCCATGCGAGAGGGTGTATTCATATGTTACAGGAGATATTGGAGGATCAGTGGGAGGATCCAATAATAGTGGCCCATTTGAGGATGGAGAAGCCAAGTGAGTGGCGTTGACGATCACCATCACTACCTAGTTTGGGATGAGGCGCGGGGGACAACGTGAATTTCATAGGGGTAGAAGAATAAATAAGGATGCCGACCTGCGTGTCGATGATAGAGAAGATGTATTTGTTTAACATCTAAATAAAATTGAATATGTATTTTGATTTGAGTTATGATAATAATAAGAATGGTTGTGTTTGGAAGGTTTTGTTTTGAAAAAGGATAAAGATGAATGTGATCAAATATAAATACACAAAAAGATTTATATGTACCACACATGATAGGTTATGGTAGGGGATGGTCGAGATAACCTTGGGAGACCCCATGTCTCCTAAGTGCTGCCTACATAGCCCATTGCACAAAGCAAGGAGGGGCCTCAAACCGATGTAGTTCTCTCTTAGGACCAGGGAGAGGTGAATTCAGGCAATTTGGTTGTGGTTAGGAAATTTATTGTTGGTGTTGGTAAGGGACTGGCGATGTTGGTGTAGGTATAGGTGAAACGAAAGTTAGCTTACGCAAGTAGTAGGGAATCATGTCCTGATTAAGGTCAACACACAATCCTAGATTCGAGTAAAAGAGGTAAAAGTGTCCCGTAGTTGAGAAGAGCTAAACAAACCACACATTAGCATAGGATGAGCTTGAATCCCTAGGTGCCTTGCACAGGCGAGAAGTCAATAGGTGAAAAAAGTTGTATAATCACAATATATCAGATATACGTCACGTCCCTTGAGCTTTGTTGCTTTGACGAATGGTGAGGTGAGGTGGATGGTATAGCTGGGGCACATAGAACTTGTTATAAAGTGATTATTCTATCGAGAGAGAACCAAACCTAAATAGACAAGTCCATGACTCAAAAGTGTTTTTGAATAATAGGCTCTTTTTTTTTTAAATATATATATAGACTGATCGATGCGGGAATTCTATGTGGGATATGCATTTTTTTGTTCTTGAGCTCTTCACGAAGCTGATCAATGCGAGAAACTTCTGATAGAGGCTGACTTTGTATAGCTGTCCTTTGAGGGAGTAGTCTATTTATAGTAGAAAATGTGGCTTTTCACATAGCTGTCCTTCGAGGGAGCAGTCTATGTATGACTTTGAGGTCTAGATGTCCGTTTAGCATGAAGCATCTAGTTTTGTAGGAAGTTTGACTCAAGAATATGCCCTAATTGAGAACATGTTATTTTGATACGTTTAAGTCATGGACCAGACTAAAAAGGGAAAGGCATCTTTAAGAGGAGATGAAGACAAAACCATGTGAGCATGATTCTATTTTGAGATGCATGAAACAAGGTGTATGAGGTGGTAAATGAGCTCAAGGAACGAGCGCAAGGTAGATAAGAAGTGATATAACACTCAATTCAACAGTAGAATGGTCAAAGATGTAAGGCATTAAGGGGTTTTGGATCAGGTTTACCATTGACCGAAGCTAAATGGTAAGTGCCTGATCCATAAGTGTGAGTGATAATGTAAGGCCCAATCCAATTTGGAGCAAATTTTCCATGTTTTCTCTTCTCTAGGTTGGTTACATGTTGATTCTCTTTGAGGAAAAGATCACCAATCTTAAAGGTACGCTCATGAATTCACTTATCATAATCATGCTTGATGTGCTTTTGATAGATTTGAAGGTGGTCAAGAGTTGTAAGACGACGCTCGTCAAGAAGCTCCAATTGGGCTAACCGCTCTTGGCGGAAATCATCATTGGTGAGAATATCTTGAAGAGATATTCTTAGGGAGGGTATTTGTATTTTGAGAGGTAAGAAAGCCTTGGTACCATATACCAAAGAAAATGGGGTGGCATTAGTGGAGGTACGAATGCTAGTCTGATAAGCCCAAAGGGAAAAGGGGATGTGACCAAGCCAATTGCTTCCAGAATCGTTAACAACTTTCATGAGAATTTTGGTTAGGGTTTTGTTAAAAGATTCAGCTTGACCATTTGCTTGTGGATAGTAAGGTGATGAGAAGCTAAGTTTGATACCAAAGTTGTCACAAAGGTCTTGTAACAACTTATTTTTGAAAGATTTTCCATTATCTGTTATCAGGCGATGAGGAACACCAAAACAACAGATAATGTGATGGTCGATGAACTCTACAATTTTTTCTTTTTTGGTTGAAATGAGTGGAATGTCTTCCACCCATTTAGTGTAATATTCGGTTTCTGTGATTATCCAATGGTGACGTTGCGAAGAGGGCGGGTGCATCTCACCGATAAGGTCTAAACCCCATTGTGAGAAAGGCCAAAGATCACGTGCGACCTGTAGCGGATGGCTAGGAGTATGTTGAAGATTGGCATGTTGTTGACACATAACACAACGCTTAACATATTCGTAGTAGTCGTTATTAAGATTAGGCCAATAATAGCCTAGGCGAAGGATCCGCTTGGCCATGGCAAGGCCACTAAAATGTCCACCACAAATTCCATCATCGACTTGTTAGATGGTATAGGTGATCTCCACGCCAGTTAGACATCAAAGGAGGATGCCATCAAAGCCATGTTTATAGAGGAGTCCCCCCATGATGACATAACGAGAAACACGTTTAAGAAAAGCACGCTTGCCATTACTAGTAAGGTCAGGTGGGAGAATAGAGGTTGTAAGGTAGTCGTGAAATTGGTGATACCAGGTATCCTGTGAATTAGTAGATACATTATTTACCATACAAACATCCGAGACCGAGTAAGATGGGGCAAAGAGTTGTTGGACCAAGAAAAATATATCAGAGTCAATTGGTGAGGTAGGAATTTGTGAGGCCAAGCAAGCCATAGTATCCGCAAATTTATTAGTTAAGTGGGGAATTGTTTGGATAGAATAATGAGTAAATAAGGTCAAAAGTGAATCCACATAATGTTTGTACTTTTGAAGTTCCTCATTTTTACATTGGTAGATGCCCGTAACTTGATTGATTACCAGTTGGGAGTCTCCAAAAATGTTAATAGACTTTACGCCTAAGTGTAATGCAACTTGGAGACCCAAAACAAGGGCCTCGTATTCCGCTGTATTATTAGTGCAAGGGAAATCAAGCCGGAATGAAAGAGGCATAGGCTCAGCGTCAAGAGGAATGAGAACAACGTCGGCCCCTCCACTGCGTTGGCATTTGGATCCATCGAAGAAGAGGGTCATTGGATACGACTCCTCACTGAGTGAAAGAGTGGCAATGAGTTCGTCAAGGAAAGTAAAATTGGTAAATTGCTCCCCAGGTAAAGGGGCTTCCGCGAGTTGGTCTGCGATAGTTTGTCCTTTGATTGATTTCTGGTGTACAAACTCAAGGTCGAGGTTGGTGAGGAGCATAAGCCATCGGGCGATGCGTTGGTTTAGATGAGGCTTGGTGTACATATAATGGATGGGGTCCATGTTGGTGATGACAAAAGTTTTGTGATTCAGGAGGTAGTGTCGGAGTTTGGTGGCCACGAATGATAGGGCTAGGCACAAATTTTCTATATGTGTATACCTAGTCTCATAATCCACCAGAGTAAAACTTATATAATAAATGGATTGTTCTCGATGCTCGGAGTCACGATGTGTGAGCATGGCTCCTACAGCATGGTCGGTGGCAGAAAGGTAAAGATAAAAAGGGTGATCGTCTTGGGGTGGGATAAGCACAGGTGGTTGCAAGAGATAGGCTTTAAGAGCTTCAAAGGCTTGGTGGCACTCTTCGCTCCATTAAAAGACAATGTCCTTTTTAAGGAGATGATGGAAAGGCTGGCATCGATCGGAGAGTTGCGAGATGAAACACCGGATAGATTGGAGTTTACCCTACAAACTACGCAATTGTTTGAGGTTAGTAGGTGGGGGCATCTCTAGGATAGATTTGAATTTAGCTGGATCGACCTCGATGCCACGCAAAGAGAAAATAAAACCAAGGAGTTTTCCCGAAAGGACACCAAAGACACATTTCTTTGGTTCAAGATGAACAAAAATATTGTAACAGGTGATCAAAAAATAATGGTTAAAAAATCGAGATTTTCACTGCGATGTTTAGATTTGCCAAGAAGATCATCGACATAATCCTCAAGGATAGTGTGCATAATGTCATGAAAAATGTAAGTCATAGCCCGCTGATAAGTTGCACCAGCATTCTTAAGGCCAAACGGCATGACACGATAACAGAAGGTTCCCCAAGGAGTTATGAAGGTGGTTTTATGTTGATCGGCCGGGGCTACCAAAATTTGATTGTATCCCAAGAAGCCATCCATGAGAGAAAGCATCTCATGACTTGTAGTGAGATCAACAAGTTGATCAATACTTGGTAAGGGGAATTCATCCTTTGGGCAAGCGAGATTAAGGTCCCGGAAAATCCATACATATCCGAAGTCCCCCTGTTGCTTTAGTAAACAAGTATGCTGTTAGAGATCCATTGAGGATAGTCAATAGGTAAGATGAAGGAAATAGAAAGGAGTCGTTGAAGCTCTTCTTTGACCAAGAGGGAAATGCATGGATGCATTTTCCCCAGTTTTTGTTTAACTAGTTTAGAATCGGGTTTCAGGGTAATGTTATGGACAGCAATGTTAGGATCGATTCTTGGCATGTCAGCGTATGACCAAGTGAAAGCTTGGTTGCGGGCACAGAGGAAGGTAGTGAAGGTAGTTTGTTCGGATGCATTAAGAGATTGTCCGATCTTCACAATGTGAGGATCATCCTTGGTGTGGATGTTGATTTCTATAGTCGACTCATTCAACATGGTTTGAGTGTTAGATGGCAAGGTGCATTGAATATAAGAGTCTTCCACACCAAGGTAAGTGAGGATGGAGTAGTCATCCTGGCACTCAACAACATTAATTGAAGGTGAATCCTCTTCAATCATATCTAGATACAGAAGGGGAAGAGAAGATGGGTCTTCATTATCACGTTGATAAGTGAGAGGACCCAGGAAGATAGCGTTTATGAAAACAAAAAGTTAGGAGGGATAGATTCAGGGTCTATTGACTCTGTGGGTGACGATGGCAAAATGGGTGATGATGGTTCAGAAGGGGTAACTTCGTCGTCTTCCTGGATACAATGGATATGTGGTGTTTTCGGTGTAGGTGGTTCAGAGAATCCAAGACCACTACGATCTTTGTGTTTGCATGTAGTTACGGGGATGATCATATGTCAGCCTTATTCGTAGAGACCAAAACTGAAGCCCTTCCAAGCACAGCGCATCAGGAAGGTGAGGGCGAAATGATGATTAGTTAGATATTGAAAATTAGATTGGAAGGGAACCACACCCAGGGGAGGTTCAGGGGTGACAGGGTGTATCAATACCCCCATTTGTTAGGTTGGTGCGGAAATTAGGTGGTCTGTAGGGGATTACTTCACCCACGTGATGGTCATAGGTAGGATGCGCATATAACTGTCCGTACTCCTGTGGGGTATGGAAAGTGCTAACGTTATATAGGTGATACTCCCCCAGCATAAGGCATAAAAAAAAATCAACTAAGGGATCTGAGGTTAGGATGTTGTCCGCGGGAAAGGAAGTGGTTTTTGTGGCGGCAGTTTCATTGGCTGAAGGTGTGGGTGTGGTTGAGATGGATGGTTGAGGTGTGGTTGAAGTAGATGGTTGGGTTGGATGAATGGGTGTCTTGACTGGTACAAGCACATCATTAGGGTGATATAACATATTGCAGGTTTTGAAGGGGGGAGCGTCAGCTTTTACGGTATAGGACTTCCCCTCATACTTGAATTTTATGCATCTATGTAAGGTGGAGGGAACACATCCCATAGCCTAGATCCAAGGGCGGCCTAACAACATGTTGTATTGGAATTCTCCCTCAAGGACATAGAAGAGTTCGGGTAAGGTACGTGGCCCTAAACGAATATTAAGCATCACAGTGCCTAAGGTAGAAGTAATAGCATCGTTGAATGAACGCAGCATGGTGGGGTTGGTACACATGCAGCTAGAGGGGATATTCATTTGTTGAAAGGCTTTGGAAGAGATGATGTTTAGGCTAGTGCCCCTGTCAATAATAACACGACATACTCAGATGTCCTGGATGTAAGCCGAGATAAAAAGGGCGGGGTCAGGATCTTCTGCACCAAAGTCAACAACTTCGTCTTCAGAGAAACTGACAGCAGTGGTTTGCTATACAGGGATAGAATTGGTAGATTGTTTGGTGAGAGAAGCAACGTGGTTGGGTGTTAAGATGGAGGTAACGGGTAAGGTTTCATTAGGTAAGACCTCTATCCCTTGAAGGATTTCAATGAGAGATTGTCGATGAGATTCAGAGGTTTGAATGAGATCATACAGTGTCATTTTTACAGGTGATTGGTGAAGTTGTTTGATCATGGTTCGGTGGGTGAATCCATCAGAGACGGGGTAGGTAGGTCCACGAATAACCACTTTAGGTGGTGGTGTGATTGGGATGGTGGATGGAGAAAGAGAGGCTGCAGGCGTGCTTTCTTTAGCTTTCCCATTGTTTTTCTACCCTCGAGTAGCAACACTAATCATGTTGATCTCGTGAACATGAGAGGAGGAAGATGGTAGGGATAAGTCATGGTATTCAAGAGGTGGGGTTGTAATAATGATAGATCTTGGTGAGGCGGGGACAGGTGGTATAGGAGAGGGAATTGAAGCTAAAGGTTTCTCCCTTCGTAAGTTGTCTTTCTTAATCTTTCTATCTGAGAGAGGTGACTAACGAAGGATGGATTTCAAAGCTTTGCATCCCTCTACATCATGTCCTAGTGTGTGATGGTAAGCACAGATTTAGACTCATCATAACCTATATGTCGAGGTTTAGATGGATCATAAGGTCTAAGTGGGGGTAGGGAAATGGTCGCATTCTCCACCAACATATCCAGGATCTTAGCATAAGATCCTTTGAGCGGGTCAAAGTCAGAGGAAGATGAAGCTATTGATTGGGTGGCTTTCGGTAATGTTTGGGTATGGTTGGTTCGTACGGGTGGTGGTTTAGACAAGGGGTTTTGATAATTGGATTTAACTAAACGTGGTTTCTTCGGCACAGAAGGTATGTTTAGCTAGTTAGATGATGAGGCCACAGATGATGTGGTAGCATGAAATAACCATAGAGAAAGAGGAGTGACAACAAACAAATCCTTTGATGATGGAGTTTGTTTAGGGTTGATAGGTGGACAGGATCTCTGTATGGGTGTAGAAGGTGCAGGTCATTTTAAAGAAAACGTAGGAGGTATGATGTATTGAGGCAAGATGGAGGGGTGAGGTCCCAATATAGAAGGTAGGTGTGATGGCGAGGGTTTTAGTTGTGACAGAGGCAGGGATTGGATTTGAGGAGATTGGGTTTGTCTCCTAGGTGGATGGATGGCTTTATTTTTGGATAAATCTAACCATTTAGGTGGGTGTGTTAAGCTGGGTATTGGTGAAGTCCCAAGCATAGGGGAAGGTTTTGTTAGTTTAATAGAGGCAGATGAGGTATTCAGTAGAGATGAGGGGGGTAAAGGTGAGGAAATAGGCATTTTGAGTTTTTGTAAACACCGCGGGTATATGGTAGAGGTGTCTGGATCGGTCATCTGCATCTGAGTAGAGCATGGTGTACTCAAACGCTCCCATAGGACTGGTCTATCTTCTGAGGGATGACAATCTTCACGTGTGAATAGGAAATTTTTTATGGAAGATAGGTGGGTTGTAATTCCAGTCCACTATGGGTGTGATACAAGGGGTAAATGAGTCTCTATATCAATGGGTGTTAAGAGCTCAACTGGTCGCTGAAAAGATTTAGGCGATGAAGAACTAATAGGTAGAAGGGCATGTTTGAGGGGATCCGTCATGATTAAAGAATGTGGTAATGTTGGTTCGAGGGGTTTCTCTTCCAAGGATGATAGAAACAGTGGCGAGCCTTCTTCTTTTATAGCAAGAGTGACGGAAGGAGATGTTTGGGAAATAGATAAGTTAGATAACATCCGCTCACAATCTTGCAGGGATGTGGTGTAATAAGACTCATTCGTGAGAAGAGAATTCGGGGCGGTTAATTCCTTTATGGGTAAAGGAATGGCAAGGTTATCATCTTGTCTTGATGGTGGTGAAGTGGGTGTGGATTCCTGCGTTAGCGACGAGGCTTGATTCAGAATTTCCTCAATAGAGGATTTTGGTTGGGAATCGAAAACTGCATGGATTTCATGAACACTCTCCTCAGCTAAGATATCTTGGTTTATGTTACTATTATAAGAGTGGTTTGGGAATGGTTTATTAAATATTTTCAAATTTTTGTTAGTAGGGGCATTAGGATTATCGAGGGTTATATCCCCTGCATCAACCATTTCCTGCACTATGTTTTTCAACATCTTATAGTTTTCATGACTGTGTCCCTTCACGTGGTGGAAGTTACAGAAGTCATTTTATTTGTACCAAGAAGGTATAGCGCGGGTGGAATCAAACCCGGAGTGAGGTTTAACAGGAGGTAAGGTGATAGCTCCTGCTTTGAGCAATTTTTCCAACATGACACCATAATTTTCTCCCAAGGGAGTGTAATTGATGGGCTCGGCTTGAGATTTGACCATCACCGCATGTACAGCTCCTTTTGATTTCAAAGCAGTTGATGCATGAGAATTGGTGGGGTTGGGTTTCTTGGTGGAGTCTTGGGTTCGGAAATTAGGGTTTTTGTTGCGCAACCACAATTTCTCTTCCTCTAAGGCTCAAATTTCTAGTTTCCGAGCCATAGTAAAGGCCTCATCAAAGGTGCGGAAAGTTTGAATTTGGAGGGTAGGAGAAATGTGCTTAGCGCAGGCCCGCGTAAAGAGTTCGATGAGTTTGTCCTGAGGCAAGGCATAAGTAAGTTGGTTGATGAGGCCCCGCCATCATCCAATGAAATCTGTGATAGATTCATCTTCAAATTGTCGGACAGCATAGAGGTCGGTGATAGATACTTTCTTAGCAATATTAATGGAGAAATGATCCAAGAAAGATTGGGATAATTGGTTAAAAGAGAAGATTGAGTGTTGGGTTAAAGCACTGTACCACTCCAAGGAGGGTCTTGATAAGGACATGGGAAAGGTGTGGAGTAGTAAGGCATCGTCATGAGCAATCAGGTAGCAGGCATGTCTAAATGATTGCAAGTGTTGTTGAGGATCCTCCTTACTATTAAAATGAGTGAATTTTGGTAATTCCCATTGAGGAGGATATGAATGAAGGGGGACAGAAGGATGAATAGGCTCCCGAAAAAATTTCTCATATGTCAGGGTGCTACAGCTTCCTGAAACAGAAGCTTCCAGATTTTGCATCTTGTCCATCATTTGTTTGATGAAATCAGTGGTTGGATGAGATGATGGTGCGGTTGTTGTAAAAGGTGGAGGATTGGGCCAAGGGCCTCCACTAGACAATAGGGGGGCTAAATGTTGATAAGGTATTGAGGATGAATATGTTGAGGTGACTGAATAGGGATGTCCTATATAAGGTGTTGAAGCCACCAGATAAGTGTGTGGAAATGAAAAGGTGGGCAGAGCTTGAGAAGGAAAGCTCGTGTGGATAGGTGGCAGAGAGCAAGTTATGAAAGGGGTAGTCTGCGAGAGAGACAAGGTAGGAGCAGTCAGTGGTAATGATATGTGGGGCTCCAGATTAACCAAAGGAAAACCAATCTATGTTGTAAGAACCTCTGAAGCTACTGCGGTGGGATACGGGGCTAAGGATGAAGAAGGTAAGGCGGAGTTATTAGGTGGAGAAGGAGCTAAATGAGAAGCTATACTAATAGGCATACCTACAAAGAGTTGACTGTCAGGTGTATGGTCAGGGGTATGAGACAAATAGTAATGTACAATGCTAGGATTAGCATCCAAAAATTTTGCAAATTCCTTATCTCCCACAGGGATTTTGGGAACTTCACTGGTGTCCGTAGGATTCCCCATAGGATGTGAAGGGGGTGATTCAGGAAAAGGCACGGAACAGGCATGTGAAACCATGGCTGTAGCTTGTTTTTGAGTGATAACAACCATGGAAAAGAGTACACAGTAGGGATTCAATCTATCAGGAACAGAAACAAAAAAAAAATTGGAATTGGTAGGTTGCTGGTTTATCGGGAACTGCGAAAAATAGTAACCGAAATCGGTCTGACAACTGATGTCGGTCAGACTTTAGCCAGCGTCGTTCGGTTAACCGATGTCAGTAGAATAGGAACGGTGTAAGAAGTTGTAAGGAGCTGCTGATTTGGGGTTAACAATGCTTAGTATGCCTACCAAACTATTCTGAAGTGATCACTGAAACAACGTATAACAGAGAAATAGACCTAAAAACAAGCAAGATGCACAAGCAAATCAAGATATTAACCCTAGGATTAGTTTTAATTATTGTGGGCTTATGCCTTAGACACAAGATGATGTCAATCCTAAACAAAAGACCTAAGGGAGATGTCAAGTTTGTTTTGGCTTATAAGGTTATCTCAATCGAGCGGAGGAATACCGTGGAAAAGGGGGGATGTTTGAGTTGTTGTGTTGATTATGATGTGATTTGGTATGTGTTGTGCAGTGAAAGTAAGATTAATTTCTTGTCAATACCGTGGATATCACTCCCATGTGTACGACCTGTTACTTAATCTATGTTCACTAGAATTGAAAACAACAAGCAAGAATGTGATGCACAGGTTTTAAACCCAAATCGAAAATGATATTCGACGAAGCAAAGGAGATGACTTTCACTAATGCAAAGATGTGAAAGCAAGACAAATTCTTTTACCAAAATGACAAAATATTTTATGAATACTTAGCAGAAACAAACAGCAAGTATGCTCCCTATATGAAAGCAAGCAAGAAAGAAAGAAAACCTGAAATGGGTCCCACCGGGTGTACGAAAATGTTTCGCGAAGAATGTTTCAGTTCCTAGAATAGAGTTGCTTCTATCCTTTCATTCTCTTGAGAAACAGAAGAGGGTTAGGGCTAGGAGGAATACTTGTTGAATGTTAGGAGGGTGTGTGCGTACCATAGAGAGAGATCAGATCGATTGCGAAGAACTCCTTTTTGTCTAGGAAGGACTACCCGCAAGTAAGAATACAAGACCACCAGATTCTAGTTAGAAAATAAATGAGGGAACTACCTTAGGCCCAGGAAATATTGGACTTCCTTTCGAAGGTGGTCAGTTCCCCTGCTAATACGAATTAACACAAATTCTAACAAAGAAGTTATTACAAAACTATAATTTAATTACCTCGTTAAAACAATAGAGGGAAGGCTGGTTTTGGTATTGAATCACAGTGAATGATGCTGGTCACTGTCACCGGTACCGGTTGCTGATAACAGATATCGGTAGGGGCAGTGATTTAGGGGCTTTTAGTGAAGGTTGGCTATAAGATGGCTATGGTGTTTATAAGGCTGGTAAATGATTGAGGATAGGTAATGGGGTGATGGAGAAGATTCAGAGAGTATGGGGGGCTATTCTTGGGGCAATGTAAGGGTAGAGGAATGACAGTTAGATGTAGGGTGTTACCAAGTAGTGGATCTAGGAGTAGACTTATAATTACTGTGATTCAGAGATCCAAGAAATGTTATTACAAGAATGTACCAGACACTACTTACTAGTTCCTGACGAAGATACAGGTCCAAGGACTGTGATGGGCTCAGGTAGGATGATCTGACAATCCAATATGAGCTATCTTCTCTCCCACTGCTTGGATGAGTGTCACTAGGCTTTGGTTACTCAGCTGCAGTCTTGGGCTTGATGTCCTTCTCTGCAAACTCTTCTCTTTCCTTCACTTGTCTCTGCTCTGCCAAGTGAATTCCTGATATTTTCAATGAATTACAGATCCTTTTTTTTTGGTTGGGGGAGGTCATTTACAGGGAACCGATGGTGGTTACATAACCGAGGGCGGTCGAGTAGGAACCGATATCGGTTAAGTCAAAGTGGGCTATTTTTAGTAAAATAGCCAACTTTCCCTCCTTTTCTCTCGAGGAATTAGTTGTGGGCTTGGTCAAGTCATTATTAGGTTGATTTTGGTGTGGGTGAGGAGTAATTAGTCATGGGTGTGGATGTAGACCAAGTTACAGGTCTTAATTAGGTTATTTTACGGTTAGGGCTAGGTCATGATGAGGTGGAGAAATGAGGTGGTAGATTTGGAGATGTGGATTTATTAATTATAAGGTAATTAATAAATAATTGTGCAAGGTTTAGGTGGTGAGGCTAGGTTGCAAAATGAGATGCGGGGCACAGGGGGTCGTAAGACACAAATTTGGTGTCTACAGTTCAAGCATTAGCATTCACCAATGAAGATGTTATTGTTGATTTTCTCTACAATCAGATATTGCTGCGATTTGGAGCACCAAGGGCCATTGTATCTGATCAAGGTCCTCAATTTGTTTCAAATATGATTAAATCTTTCTTAGGAATCTATAGAATTAGGCACCGAAAATCATCACCATATCACCCCCAATCCAATGGGCAAGTGGAGGTAACCAATTGAGAGCTCGAGAATATTATAACTAAGGTGGTCAATGCTGACAGAAAGAATTGGGTACCAAAGCTTCCTGAGGCTGTATGGGCCTACAACATGACCTTGAAAAAAACTACTGGTTTCTCTCCCTATGAGTTGGTCTTTGGGAAGAATCCATTGTTTCCTGTTGAGTTCAAGTTGCGCACCTGGTGAACAACGTTGGAAGTTGGGATCGATTTGGATGAAGCACAGTGTGAACGAGTGTTGCAGTTGAATGAATTAGATGAAATGCGGATGGAGGCACAACAACAGACCAAAATTCTACAGCATCAGTAGAAAACTTGGCATGATGCTCACATCAAAAAAAGGATATTTCATGAAGGACAGTGGGTTTTACTCTTCAATTCCCACTACCAGAAGTTTAAAGGCAAGTTTCCTACATGTTGGTTAGGTCCCTATCAAGTAAATCAAGTGTTCGATAATGGCTTTGTTTAATTGATACCGATTGATGGAGACAAACAGACTCTTCTAGTGAATGGGCACAGGCTCTGTGTTTATCACCAATCGCTGGATAAGAAGACTTTCACCGATGACATTCTGTTACGAACATAAAGGCATGCTGAGGAGGCTCTTTTCCTCTCATGCATGGAGTAATAAATCTTTTAAAAATTCAATAAAGGAAGATGATCCCTCATTCGATCTTCTTCCTTGAGTTAGCATTTTTTATTGTAATTTCCAATAAATGCAGGAATTTTAGTTATTTCTACTGCCGTTAATCATGTTTCATCCCAAATTACAGAGCATAGGAATCTACAGATATCAGCTGACTAAATGTGACATGGGTAAGTGTATTTTACCTTGCTAATGATATTTCTATGCGAAACATTTCCCCATGTATTCATTTGTCATTATGATGCCATCATGAAATGATTGCTATGGTTATTTAGGATCTCTTCCAAATCTAGCTCTATGAATGATGACATAAAAGGAGTAATGGCTCATAAATCACCACATGATTTGATGTGTCACACTCTCCAACGTCAGGATAGGTGGTGCTTGCTCCTTAACCATGGGATATGGGCCACCGAAAAAATCTTAATCTCACACGGGTGGCCGGTCTCATCACTATATTTTCACCATCACCTTCGCTTGATGTTGCACTACCCAAGGAATATGGTGTCATTTGAAATTTAATGCTTTTGCAACCACTTCTTCCCATTTTGGTATTCACATCAATCACGAATGGTTTTATCAGGCACTAGACGGGAAGTGGAAGAGATGCTCTGCTCTGGTTTTTTTGCTACCATGTGTTTCTCACTTTTGGCTCAGCATGGGACCGCAAAAGACATCAGAACTTGCTTCACCTGACATCTTTCTCCAGAATTCCACCCTTTCATAGGTATTTCATGATTTTGGATGGTTGGATTTCATTCATAAATTTGAAGGTTTTGATGAGGGCATTGTGGAAGAGTTCTTGAACAATTTTGAGTCCACATGCTCACAAGTTGGTGGATGAAGAGTTGAAATTACTAGTCAAGTCATTTCTGACCTATCTGGCCTGCCAAACTTTGGTTTAAAGGTTATGAAGAATGCCCCTTTGAAAAGTCTGATTGCTCAGTCCCACGATGAAGCAGAGGCACTCCCAGAGGTCATCCTGACTACATTGGGTGTCCAGAAGGGTGTTAAGTGGACAAGTTTGCCTAGAATCTGGGGTGAGATTGCTAAATGGGTCAACCGGTATTTTATATGTGACGGCCAGGCCTCTACTCTGGGTGGTGATGCACTCAAAATGCTCATTCACCTTAAAAAGGGACATGTCAACCAGAACCTTTAGGTAAATTTTCCAGAGTACCTCGTAGACTCCATCATTAAGGCATGCCAGAAACACCGGTCCAGTGGAGGTAATTCTATGATTAAGCACCCATGGTTGATTCATCTGTTGTGTTCACACCAATTTTTCTTTCGACCAAAGCAGAGGCTTGAGAGACGTGTTGGTGGCAAAGGGTCTAGGCCTAAGAAATTAAAATCTAGTCTCTCTTCTGTACCTCGGTCTACTCTTGCATCGGGCCCTTCACATAGTCAAGCAGAGGCAGCTGACGTTCCTGAGCATGCCGACATGATTGGTACTTTTGAGGGACCATCCCCATCCATTTCTGATTAAAAAGGAAAGTGTCCCATGGCCCCATCTTCCTCCATGCAACTATGGTCCCGGTGGCTTAGCTCATTTTTGTAGATAGGCAGTTTCCAATCGGAGTCCATGTTTAATGATACCACCCACATTCGAAAGGAACTGCATATGGAGGATGACCCGGCTGCTCCATCATCTGTTGTTCCATCATCTATGGAAATTCACACTATAACTCCAAAAATTCTTGACACCCAAGTGACGCCTTCTCACAACTATCTGGAGGAGATCACACTACTAAAATCTCAGTTACAAGGTATGGAAGAATCCACCCTTGTATTACAAGATGAATTTACACAAAAGACAGTAGAAAAAGTTTGGGAGATTGCTGGTTGTAGCTTGAAGTAAGTTTTCTAAAGTGACAACGTGATAAGAGTCTTACCCTCTTGAATAATTTCCAATAGTTGTCCCTTCAAGAAAGGGAATTGTGGAAAGAAAATAAAAAATTAAAAAAATAAAAAGAATCTTTGGGAGAGGAAAAATGAAAAGTAACATCTATCTTAGACTTTGTCTATCCTTTTGCCATCAAACTACTGTCCTGTAGGAAACCCTCCTTAGTCTACAGCATGTATATTCGAGAACAATTTTATTCTTGGCAGTTATTTCAATTGTGTTCTCAAGCCCCTCACGAATGTCCCAATGGCCCTAGTTTTTTATCAGTTTACAAGTGCAGTGCTCCGGAAATTCAAAATTTGCTCTGTGAATTTTATCTACATAACATGATAGTAACCAATGTCCCTGATTTCTTGATCAACCTATTTGCGGGTGATTTTCAAATTAAAGCCTTTCAATCTGTATTACGGAATCAGATAATTTGGAGGTAGAAAACATATAGTTTCAATAACATTGCTCAGTCCATCAGATTTTTCATTCACCCAACTCATCATACAGATGTCACCCTGCAAAAAAACTTTTGATCATTGTACTATCAGGTAGGGGTTGGGGTGAATACTTCTCAGATTTTGCTTCAATGTATTATTGATTTTGAAAATTATAGTCAGGAGAATTTTGGGGCTGCTTGGTAAGCTTGAGATAGGAGATGGGATACTTTAAGCCTACCTTTGAAACGTAGGGAGGTCCTTTCTCCCTATAATTTGAGTTGGATCATGCGTAGGGGTGATGCTCTCATCACCATTATCAAACAAACTATAGAGAAAACCAGCCAGCAATACACTGATGAATGGGCAGGCCTCTAAGTACGGCCACCACTCCTCTTGAGCCCTCTCATGACCTGGCAGAACAATGTAGCACAGTCCCATGACATTTTCACTGCCTGGGTGGAAATTACCTCTAATCCTCAGGGCTGCAAGAATACCACAAAGCAATACGTTGATCAATTCGAGGAGTATGACATGGCTAACCAACTTGGAAGGTGAGGAGGGTGTAGATGAATTGTATTGGGACATGCAATAGGTAAAGTCAGGGAGAAAATGATGAGTACATTATTTGGCTCATTAATATCATTTCTTCAAACCGGAAATACTCTTTGTGATATGACTTATTAGTATATGCGGATGTTTTGTGTAGTCATGTCTTAGTAGGTTCATGCATTTTCCTTACTATTATTTATGAAAACCATTTATCCCATGAACCTCCTACTAACTGCCTTTATGAGATCAAATGTGATGATGTGTGCAGGGGATGATGGAAGTTACTGGTAGATAAGAATCCCAAGTTTGAAACATGCAGCTGAAGATTGTTTCCATCGAATTGACCTATTAGCTTGGGCTTGACTCTAATGGCCCATAGGAATCTATGAGTTTTAATTGATATTTGATGAACAGTGTTAAATGTCGCTTGATATGGCAGATCTTGTAACCAACATTATCTATATGAAGACTTTGTCTTCAGAACTTGAGTACCACTTTCTGATTATCGAAGAAGATTATCTGCATACTATTCTGAATTTGTTTTTGATATGTTATGAACTCATTTCTAAGTTAATGAAAGCCATGGAATTTTAAGAATCAGTTGTTGAATACTCTATCCCGAGGAAGAGCAAGGGCCCACTCAACTGAGGAGATATGAGGTTACTTTGAGTTTTTCATGCATACAGTCCTTCGATTAGTTTTACTGCAATTATCATTTGATGAGTTTTTTCATGCATGCTTTGATTAAACTATCTTTTCTTTCTCCATTACCAGTTTCGCTTAGAGTAGATGCTTTTGTTATGCAAATCTAGTTCATGAATAGTCTTGCTTTCTGCTGAAAATTCCAATTATTCAGTTGTGATTTAATTTATTAAGAATAAGTGCATGCGTATTTTATTTTACAGTCAAAGATTAGTTACTAAAATTCCTTTCATTGCACATAGTTGAATTCCATAGATTTGTATTTAATTTCCATAGATTTTAACCGCACTTCATAGAATAGTCATTAAAACGAAGCAACCCCCAACAAACTCAACATATAACTAGTTCTCCTAGACTCCATTGCATATTGCCTAGGACACAACCCTGGTTTAGAATGACACTGACAAAGATTATGTCAGTTAAATGATTGGAAGAATACAATGACCCATCATCTCACAAGAGCTCAAATGACACATCTCATCTGGAGGTCACTTTTTCTCATTTGACTTTGCATTCATACATTCCTAGACGTAATTTTGACATCAGAGAAGATAATGGCTCTTTTTTCATCCCTGAATTGCAACATGAGCCACAAGTCAAGGACTATTGGGCCAACTGTGCTGATGAATTTGAAGTGCATGAAAAGGACCATATGAGTATGACAATCAGTGAGATGAAGAAATTCAAATTATCTTGGTACGAAGATATTTTACACAATGATGGGACCAAGATGTATGATCCTGGATATGTGGTAGTCAATATGTCCCCTTTACCTCCAATAAAATGGTATGTTCATGAATCAAGGGATATATTGGAATGGAATGAGAAGGTGGTGAGGAGAATGAAAAATTGGTTTTAGAAGAAGAGATCCATGACCATCCAATCATGAGGAATTCCTCCAAGTCAAAATAAAGCCTCATATCAGTCTTCTTAAAAATTTATAGAGGTGGGATCTTGTTCTAAACACTCCAGAGAAAGTTTAGAAAGGAAGGCTATGCAACTAAAAGCATCTCAACGTGAGAGGACACCAAAGAAATACGGAGTAGAAGAATACTCATTTTCATCACTATAAGAGGAAGACTTGATCACATAAATGTAGGAAGAAAATCAAGTAGCCAAAGCTCAAGTGGATGAAGAACACATGGTTCAATACCCAGTCTTTGAGGCACCACACAAGGTTTCACCTCATGTTAATACTCATACCTCTATAAATCAATATTTTCCTCCTCCTCCAGAGCAAGGATTTATTAGTGCACTTATCATTGAACATGAGACCAATGAGATGTTTCCTTGGATGTAGGAAACAAATTTCCCTGACACCCGCACTATACATCAAGTGGCAGCCCCTAATCTATCAGTGATTGTCTCATTGGCAAAAGAAAAAAGATCAAGGAATCTTGTGAATACAACCTCACGGTTCTATAGTGGGGTAATGAGTATCAATACATTGAAGTAGCTTGGCCCAAAGCAATTAATCCAATGGATGAGATGATACCGTCTGACTATGAAATGAGCAAAATTCAACTGGGACCAACAATTCATGAAGAGGATTTGCACATGTATCAACAATATTCTTCTTACATGGTGGACAAAAATAAGGAGTATAAGAAGAAGATTCATGAACTAAAAGAGTAGGTGAAAAATATTTCATTCTATGTGTAACATCTAGTTGATCCTAATGCCATGACAATTCCCACTAAGGAAGTTGCACTCATCAATAGCTTCAATCTAGAATCCATCAAGAAGACACAAAAGTTCACAATATAGGGGTGAGCGCATAATAAATGGATTAACTCAATTCTAAAAAAGGGAAGTTAGTTCTCCAAGAGCTGGTCAAAATCTTCGCTTACATTTGTGTAAAAAAAAATAGGACACGAGAACTCAAGGAGGACTTGTAGAAAAAAAGAGACTATTGGGAACCTTTGGGCCCAGTAGTAGATGAAATGATCAGTACTCATTGCAAGGATTTGATCGGCAAGAATTTATTTGAAAATCCCTCAGAAGAATTATCACATGTATGGGTGGGGCCCTTGTAAATTGGGTTTTAGGAAATCAATTAGGCCATCACAGAGTTGGAGGAGAAAGAGGAACAAGCATACAAATTATAGGATAGTATTAATGAGAAAACTATGTAGCTTCGAGTACCTACAATGGGTGTAGATACAACTACCGATGAGTTGATTTGTCCATTTGAAGAGTATGTCAAGAAATAGGTAAGAAATCCATCATCCTTCACTAAGGATTCCCTTAACTTCCTCTTAGATATTCGGGCCTCTATTACACTTATCACAGAGAAACATGCATCATGGTTCAGGAAGTGCAAAGACATCAATAGTGTGGTCGATGTGTTGGTGCTCGATTTGATCTCGACCAGTTTATCAAAAAAATTCTTCATCCTACATGGTTTGAAATACATTTTATCTCCCCGTATAGATGTGTAAATATTTTCTCCTTCATTTGATTTCCATTGTTAATCCTTCATTGTGGTTATGGATTGCATTAAGCTTGTTATTGTTTTCGATTTCCATGTCCTTGAAGAAAAATTCATTCTGAGCGTCAATGATGAAGCTTCCCCTACATTTTTACCTTCCACGGTTGTGTTTTCCCTATCAAATTTTGTCTCAATGTTCGTGGGTATGTGTTCATCATTAATTGGATGACACACGGTGGTATAAATTTATCACTTTTTGCTAAGTTTTACAAAATATCAAAATCAGCCCCGAGGCCCGAAGGATCCTGATTGGTTGTTTTTAAGAGAATCAAAGAGGGACACATGGAAGCATTGAAAAGTCAAGGTGGGAAGGTGGGATGTTGGAGCACTTTGAATTTTTTTAACTTTAACGGGAGTAAAGCGTAAAAATTGGCCGAAACTCCACTAGAATCAGAGAAGGACACGTGGTAGTTTGAAAAGTTAAGGCGGGAAGGCAGGTTGTTAGAGAACTTTGAAGTTTTTTAGCTTTAAAGGGAGTAAAGCATAAAAATGGGCCAAAACTCTACTCGAATAAGAGAAGGACATGTGGCAGCATTGAAAATTCAAAGCAGGAAAGTGGATCGTCGGGGCAATTTGAGAATTTAGGCCTTTTTTGGGAAAAAAGAATAAAGTCATAAAGTGAAGCATGACCCAGTCAATGCCTTAATTAAGCCACATGGTGCCCCAGATCAAAGGTGGAGGGGTGGGCCAAAATGTCAAAATCACTTATTTTCTTCAAAAACTCATAAAATGAAAAGGGTTACCCCAGGCCCGTTCCCACTCAGATATTTCCATGTGGACGGCTCTAATTTAAAGTTCTGAAGGACAGAATCCACGGCTGTTGTGCAATGCATATGGTTTTCCACTATTAACGCTCCAAGACTTTAGGAGATGCGAATGCGCATCGAATTTTCATCATTTTTTGATGATTTCTTGTTGTCTTTATCAGTAAAGTGCAATCAAAGTGTTGTGGAGCTTGATTTGTCAATTTTAGATGTGCAAAGGTTGATATTTTTAATAAAAGTTGCTCGGGAACCTACCAAAAATGAATTGCTAGATCTAGAGGAGTGAATTGCAGAGGGAAAAATATGCAGAGAAAGATCCCATGAGCACAAAGGATGAAAAAAGTGCTCTCATTTAAAACAATGATGGAAATATTTGAAAATATTTTCCTTTTTGAACACCTGGCAAATTTTTGTTGTAAATCTCTTAAACATCAATTTCTAGAATCACGATCAAAGATGTAACAAACAAAGGTTCCTTGGATTTTCTTTTCTTGGGGGGAAAGCTTGGATGTAAATTGAGTTCTATAAAATACATTATGGAGTCATGCAAATGGTCGAGGGTTAATTTCTATGAGAAAATTTGAGAAATCCCATCTTCTTGAGAGACCATCTGAGAAACCTGTTAATTTATTGTGTTTTAGATTTCTATCACATCAAATTGGTTGCAAGTGTACATCCATTGAAAATTTCTGATATTGTTCAAGAAACTTTCCCTTGCTAATGAATCTAATAAGATCTTGAATTAATTTGTGTTAATCTTGGGAAAAATTGTGTTTTCTTTTATTTCAGAATGTCTTCAAATAGTTTTTCTTGTTCCTATTGCAATCTTATGTTAAAATATCTTTGAATCACACAAGACCTTATCCTTGTGATAGTTTAGTGGCATTTGCAATTTGATTATGAGAATATTTTTCATCCTGTAATGAGATAAACAATTTAAAGTAATTTTAATCTCACTTGTTCATGAATATTGTTTGTAAGTCCATGAGTGTATCTTGGGCGTGATGAACCAGAGATCTTTAATGTTTAATTGAATCTTTTAACTTGAGCCTTCATGTTAAATTCTTGAAGAGTGTGTGAAACCATGTAAATCTGGGCCTCCATTGATGCACACCTTCTGGTTGAAGGAATATTTTGGCTATTTTGAAGCTTCATGTTGTTGAGTTTTCCAATTGTTGTAAAAGATCTGGAAAATTCAAATTTATCCTGCCTAATCTCTCACCAAAAATTATTCAAACAATGAATCCTACCATAAACCACACCTGTTTGTCCTATGCATCCACAAATGAGAAAATTCCATTGCCAAAATATGCAAAAGTAATCAGGTTTCAATGTCTTTGGTAACCTTAACCTTGTTTATAAAATATCTCCATCTTCTAGAAGTGACAACTCGTGAGAGTTAGATTATGGTGTATGGATCATATTTTCCCAAGGTTTTCTGTAACAATTGTACAAAGAAGGATCTCTTCATATCCTTCGTCAACAGAGGTTACAAAATGGGTCCTCTCGCCCTGGTTAAAAGGCACAACCTAAAGTAGTGAAGATAGATCAAATCCTTTGAAGGTGTTATCCATTTCTCCAATGCTCGAGTGATAAAGAGCCAGCTGAATCACCTCCCTGGCTACAAAACAACATATATGAAGATTTTTTTGTCTCTGAGTATCTTGTCAAATTTGTGATGCTTCTTGGCTTTCAAGGGACAATCTATTTGGATACCAACACCTGAGTGGCACCACTACTGGGGACAATTTGAGGTCAGTTGATCTTATTTGGACCTAGAAGGTCAAATCTGATAAGCTTTGTGAGAGTTATGTTCTTATAGACATTTGAAAGATCAATTTTAGTGCATTTGCACAACTAAGGTGAAAATCCTTACTGACGACTTCATGTTGATTTAATTTTTGATAAATTACAGTGTCTTAACCTTTATCAAGTGAGTTTTTACTAATTTTTGAAAATATGGAAGGAAGAAGATCTTTCTTCATTAAGGACCCTGCTAGAAGGTTGTTTCCAAAGATGGGAAAATCAAATTTTGAAGGAAAAATAATATGGAAAGCTGTTGGAGATCAAAAATCAAGAAAAGAGCTATCAATTTTAGAAATTGATGAATCTTGTGATTAAAGATTGCCATACGTCCTCAAGTGCTTCTGAATCAGGTAGTCTTTTTGTAGATCTGAATTCTCGATCTGGTGAGGGGCCTTCATTTTTATTTGAAAAGTTTTATTCTCATTATGTCTCTGTGTTTCCAAATCTGATAGGGTTTTCCAAGAAATAGAGCCATTAGGGGATATTCATTCTGAAAATTATATTCATGTGCCCCAAAGAACCCTCAGTGCTCATCATTTATTTCCCCTGCAAGATCGCCTCCTCAAGGTGATATGGCATAGCCCCCAACCAGACCTCCATTTGTTGTTAATACCTTTGGTCCTATCAATTTTAGAGGTATGATTGGATATCCAAATGCTGTCCTGCAGGATGTCAGAAATAGATTGCCAAAATTCCAAGGAAATAATGCTATTACTGGTGATCAACACTTAAAGCTTTTTGTCAATATGATGGAAGACTTTGAAATTGAATATGAAGATGTGTATATAAAATTTTTTATTCATACTTTAGAGGAGGATGCACGTGACTAGTATAAAGCTTTACCAGACAACTCAATAGACTCATGGACAGAAATGAAGAATGCTTTTAGGCTCCAATATGGAGATAAAACAGATCCTAGGTTTATTTTATCAGAATTTGAAAATATAAAGAAAAATTCTAATGAATCATTCCATGATTTCAATACTAGATTCAACAAAACTATGAGAAGATTACCTATAATCTTAAGGCCTAGTGATGAATCATGTCTGATAAATTATTCTGATGCATTTGACAAAAAGGATGCTTATTATTTAAGGGACAAAAACCCTGGAACTTTGAGGAAAGCCTTCACTATGGCTTTGCAGATTGAAAATAACATCAAGGCAATTGGAAAACCTCCTAAGAGGGAGGGTATAAAATTAATCAATCTAGACAAGCCTCAATCAAACAAAGCTGTAGATCTGGAGGAAGTTGTAAAAACTTTGGCAGGAGTTGTTAAAGAAATATCTTATAAGTTAGCCAGAGTAGAGAAAGGTATTGAACAAAGTTCCCAAGGTCAGAAAAAACCACAAGGCCAAGAAATATTTGGTAATCATCCTAGAGGTGATCAGAGATCTGATGAAAAAGGTAAAGTGCCCATGGGATTTGGAAATAGACAACCCCAACCTCGTGAAAATAGAATGGTGCCCGATCCTTTGACTGCCAGGGTTGTTGTTATGGAAGAGGCCAATGAAATTGATTTGTGTGATAGATGATTTTTTCCCCATTCTCCATGTGAAGCAGATCAACAAGTTGAAGAAGTTGATGATGATGACACAGATGATGATGTCTGCATGATGGGTTACTCTACAATCCCACAACAGGGAATAAATTCAATCGAATTAATCAGTGTCAGAACTGTTGTAGATTTCTTGGATTGCATTCACCAGGTATCATCTCTTCCTCCCACTCATACTTTTGAAATAGATATGGTACAAAATTTTGAATTGCCCAATAATAATTTTGAATACTTGAGGGAATTAATCATTAAAAAGTATGATGGAGGAATCCCTTCTGAAGAAGATAGGGAGTTGTTGATGAATGCGGTGGTTACCCAAGAAAAAGAATATAACACTAGGATAAAAGTTTTCAAAGGGGGAGGGCCACAAGAAAACATAAAACTCCATTGCTTACTAGTATCCCTAAAGAAAATCCTAAAAGGGATGCATCTAGAAAATGCCTTGTTGTCCCAAACAAAACTTGTATTCCTCCCCATGCTCATACTATAAAAAATCCTGTGCCATCATATAAATTTGTAAGTCTCCCTACCGATGTTTCCTTGCCCAAGTATGTTCCTTATGACATTGCCCAAATATTGTGTCAGATCAAGGTTTTTGTTCCTATTGTTGAGTTGCTTAGGATTCCTGAGCATAAGAAGAGGGCGTTTGAATATTTGGGATTCAAAGAAGATAATATTACCCAAGATAGAAATGTAAACAATATAGAGACTCCTCATACCATTGCAGAGCTATAAAAACCACAAGTACTGGAAGAGCTGAGGGATCCACTTGAAGTTTATTTGGGAACTTCTTTGGTTGAGTCTCAGCTGAATGTGGATCCATTTTTTACTACTCTGATTATTAAGGACATGCTGTTACATAACTATATGTTTGATTATGGAGCTTCATGTAATGTTATGCCTCTTGAGGTCATGAATGAATTAAATATCAAAGTAACAACAACTTATGGGAAATGTACTGCCATGGACTCAAGAGAGGTTCCCGTAGTTGGGTGTGTCAAGGGATTAGTAGTGTAACTTGCAGCTTATCTAGGAAAGTAATTAACCCTAAATGTTGTCATTGTTGATTGTCCTGCTAGATGGGGAATGTTATTATCCATAAAATGGGCTACTAGTGTGAGTGGAAGTGTGCAAATGGATATGTCTTATGCAACCTTACCAATTGAGTGCGTCCTTGTAAAGTTTTATGGTGAAAAGAAAATGTTACATCTCATTGAGGATCCCAATAATGTTCCTATGAAGTGTTATACACTGACATTGATGCTACCAACTTTGTTGGATATGCTAATAATAAAGAGCATAAGATTGATCAATGCAAGTGTCTTGAACAAGTAGGTTCTCCTTAGACCTTGATGTTTGATGGGGCTTGTTCCAAGTTTGGTAATGGTGTTGGTATTGTCTTTATATCTCCAAGCCAGGAAGAGTTTGTTTTTTCTTTTAAAATCAACTTTGAGTGCACTAACAATATTGTAGAGTATGAGGCACTGTTATTGGGTTTAAGAATTTCTTAGAATTATGGTGTCAAGGATATCATTGTCAAAGGGGATTATGAATTGATAGTCAAACAAATAAGAAAGCTGTATGCAAAAAAAAAATAGAGAATGAAGTAGTATAAGCATGCAGTCTGGGACTCCATTGAGATATTTGAATCCTTCAATATAATACATCACGATAGGAGATACAATACTGTGGAAGATAAATTAGCAGTATTGGGATCTCAGTTTGATAATTGTACAATGTCCCCCTATTGTGAGTATGATATTGAGATATTAACTAGGCCATCTATCCCTGACAACATCAAGCATTGGCAAGTGTTTGAAGATGATGCCTAGGTCCAAAGGTTTTTGTAGAACCAAGGAGAATTTTCCGACCAAAATATAGACTGGGAACCAATGGTATGTGAAGGTGAAGGAAAGGAGACATTATTTGGTAAAGACATCATCTAATTGAAGACTAATACTATTCACAGAGGGTTGGTAACACTTGAATCAAACTTTGATAATGCTCACTGCATTGTCAACAGAAATATGTCTGCCTAGAGGGATGCTGAGGAACAAGACCTAGGAACGAAGGAGAAACCACAAAAATTATGGTTGGGTTGCAATCTGAGCAAGGAGGAAAAGAAGTCATATGTCAAAATGTTGAAAAAATATCAAGACTACTTAGCATGGTTGTATTCTGAACTAAAGGCATACAAAGAAGATATTTTTCAACACAAAATTCCCTTGGAAGCTTCTACTAAGCCGTTTAGGTAGAAACAAAGGCCGATCAATCCACTCCTTTCCCTGAAGATGAAAGAGGAGTTGAAAAATTTGAAAGATGGAGGAATCATACATCCGACAAGGTACTCCTCATGGGTTGCAAACCTGGTACTTGTCATCAAAAAGAATGGGGATATAAGGTTGTGTGTGGACTTTAGAAACTTGAATAAGGTGTCAATGAAGGATAACTACCCTCTACCAAATATGGAGAATATGTTATAATTAGTGACTAGTTCTGAGTTATTATATACCTTGGATGGTTTCTCTGGATATAACCAGGTAGTTGTAAAGAAATTAGAGAAAATAAAAAATTCCTTTACCACTCCTTGGGGAACCTATATATATGTCAGGATGCCTTTTGGGTTAATGAATGTTGGAGACACTTTCCAAAGAGCAATGGATGTAGCTTTCTCTGGTTATATTAATGATTTCATTGTTCTATATCAGGATGATGTGACTGTCTTCTCTAGAAAAATAAATGACCACCTGCAACACTTAGAAAAAATGTTGTTAATATGTAGAGAGTATGGTATCTCATTGAATCCCAAGAAGTGCCATTTTAGAGTTCAGAAAGAAAATCTGCTTGGGCACATTGTGTCAAAAAAAGGGGTCATGATTGATCCTAAAGGGGTAGAATCCATTAGCAAAGTTCCTATTCCACAAACCAAGAAGGGAATTCAATCCTTTTTTGGGTAAATAAATTTTATTAGGAGGTTTATCTCCAACTTTGCTGAACTAACTATCCCAATCACTAGCATGCTGAAGAAGGATCAATGTATCAAATGGGAAGAAGCTGCTATTCAAGATTTTGTTGGGATCAAAGAGGCATTGAAGAATGCTCCTGTTTTGGCAGCTCCAGATTATAAGAAGGATTTTCAAATGTTTTCTTTTTCTTTAGAAAATACTATTGCATCTGTGTTGTTGCAGAAGGATGATGAAGGAGCTGAAAGACCAATTGCCTTTTTAAGTAAGGCATTATAAGGAGATGAGTTAAAGTATACCATCATGGAGAAGCAAGAATTTTCTTTAGTAAAATCCACTAAGGTTTTTAGGCCATACATTTTGAGTTCTAAAGTTATAGCCTATGTTCCCCACACCATGGTGAAAGATATCCTATCAGAAATGGAGGTTTCAAGCAAGAGATGCCAATGGGTAAATAAATTACAGGAATATAACATGGATATCCAAACCACAAAGTTGGTGAGATGTTTGGGCCTAGAAAATCTTATGACTGAGAGAAACATGCAAACAGTTGAGGTAAATGAACTTAAAGAAGAAAGGTTGAATGTCCTTGAAAAATTGGTAAGTTTTGAATGGTACAAGGATATAATTTTTTATCGCAAACATTTGTAATGCCCTGAACATTTAAGTAAGAATTAGAAAATAGAACTTAAGTTAGCTTCCCAGAAATATGTCATTACTGATTTTGGGTTAGCTTGAAAGAACCCTGAGGGAGTTCTCTTAAGGTGCATCACTGAAGATGAAGCCCCAAAAATAATTACTAATCTCTATGAAGGAGTTTGTGGGGGGAATTTTGTTGGAAGAGTCATAACTCATAATTTCTTGAGGACTGGTTATTGGTGGCTGACTCTTTTCAAAGATACAACCTTATTGGTTAGGAAATGTGAAAAGTTTCCAGCATTTCTTAGGAAGAATGAAAGCCTCAGGATCCCTCCCTTTGCAACATGTATCAATCATAATCCCATTTAAGCAATGGGGAATAGACTTCACTGGTGAGATTTCAGATTCCTCAAGTGCTGGCCATAAATAGATTCTAGTAGCCACTGATTACTTCACCAAGTCGGTGGAGGCAATCCCCACTAATAAATCAACTCATCAAATTGTTATGGATTTCATTCTGAATTATATCATTTGTAGGTTTGGAGTGCCTGCTAAAATAGTTGCTGATAATGCCATGAGCTTTAGAGCCAAACCTTTGGTGGCCTTGTGTCATGAATATGGGATCAATTTAACATATGCTTCCAATTATAATCCCCAAGGAAATGGACAAGTAGAGTCCAACAATAAAAATATGTTGAAGATCTTCAAAATAGCCTTGGATTTGAACAAAAGGAAATGGGGTGAGAAGTTGAAGTTTGTTGTTTACGATGATCGAATCACTGTTAAAAGAGCTACTGGAAAAAAGTCCATTTGAGTTGGTGTATGGAACTCAAGATCTAATTCCCCTACATATGTAATTATCTTCATATCGGTTTATTCAACAACTAGAGGATCAATACGTTAGTCCATATGATGCTTGTATTAATCAAATTGTTGAATTAGATGAAGAAAGAAGGGCATCCCATCAGAGGCATGTGAAGTTCAGAGAGAAATTGAAGAAGTTGTTTGACAAGAAGGTAACTCCAAGAGCTTTTAGGGTGGGAGATCTTGTGCTACTGTGGGATAGCAAACACGAGGATAAGGAGAAGCATGGTAAGTTTGATGCATTATGGATGGGCCCTTATTCAATTGAAATTCAGATTGGTGAACACACCTTTTTACTAAAAAACTTAGATGGGGAATTTCTAGAGTTACCTGTTAATGACAGGCATTTGAAAAATTTCCTTGATTGATTTCTCAAAATCAAGGTATACACACAATTGTATAGTGTATAGTCTTTTGCTTCTATTTTGTTTTGCATTTTTCTATTTTTTCTTGTCCTGGTCCTTGGTGACCAGTTTTTATTGGTTTCCTTAGTTGGTTCTTGGGAAGTTGGAAATTGTTTTCTCTGCTCTGCAATTTGGTGCTTGACTCCATTGCCCAATGGATTGTTTGTCACATGGTCTACTCTTTTTTTCTTTTGGCACTCGCTGGGAGTGCCCATCCCTGAGTTGGAGCCGATGTTGGTGCTCAATTTTATCTCGACCAGTTTATCCAAAAATTTCTTCAGCCGACATGGTTTGAAATACGTTTTATCTCCCCATATCGATGCGTAAAGATTTTCTCCTTCATTTGCTTCCATTGTTAATCCTTCATTGTGGTTATGCATCACATTAATCCTGGTATTGTTTTCAATTTCCGTGTCCTTGAAGAAAAATTCATTCTGAGCGTCAATGATGAAGCTTCCCTTGCATTTTTTACCTTCCACGGTCATTTTTTCTCTGTCAAATTTTTTCTCAATGTTCACGGGTACCTGTTCATCATTAATTGGATGAGGCGCGGCGGGTATATTCTATAAATTTATCACTTTTTGGTAAGTTTTGAAAAAATATCAAAATCATCCCCGAGGCTCGAAGGATCCTGATTGGTTGTTTTTAAGTGGATCAAAGAGGGGCATGTGGAAGCATTGAAAAGTCAAGGTGAAAAGGTGGGTTTTTGGAGCACTTTGAAAAATTTTAACTTTAAAGGGAGTAAAGCATAAAAATGGGCCAAAATTCCACTGGAATCAAAGAAGGACACGAGGTAGTTTGAAAAGTCAAGGCGAGAAGGTGAGTTGTCGGAGCACTTTGAAGTTTTTTAACTTTAAAGGGATTAAAATGTAAAAATGGGCCAAAACTCTGCTCGAATAAGAGAAGGACACGTGGCAACGTTTAAAATTCAAAGTGAGAAAGTGGATCATTGGGGAAATTTGAGAATTTAGGCCTTTTTTGGGAAAAAAGGAATAAAGTAATAAAGTGAAGCATGGCCTTGTCAATTACCAGATTAAGCCATATGGCGAGCCCATATCAAAGGTAGAGGGGCGGGCCAAATGTCAAAATCATGCATTTTCTTCAAAAATTCATAAAATGAAAAGGGTGCCCCTAGGCCCATTTTTTCTTAGATCTTTCCACGTGGACAACTCTAATTTAAAGTTCTGAATGGTAGAATAAATGACTGTTGTGTAACACATCTAGTTTTTCTTCCATTAACGCTCCAAGACTTGAGGAGATGCAAATGTGCATCGATTTTTCATCATGTTTTGATGATTTCTTGTCATCTTTATCAACAAAGTGAAATCAGAGTGTTTTGGAGCTTGAATTTTCAATTTTAGAGGTGCAAAGGTTGATATTTTGAATCAAAGTTGGTTGGGCACTTGCCAAAAATGAATTGCCAGATCCAAAGGAGAAAATTACAGAGGGAAAAAGATGTGGAGAAAGATTCCACGAGCACGAAGGATGATAAATGTGCTCCCAGTTAAAACAATGATGGAAATATTTGAAAATATTTGCCTTTTCGAACACCTAACACATTTTTGTTGTAAATCTATTAAACGTCACTTTCAGGAATCATGATAAAAAAATGTAACAAACAAAGGTTCCTTGGATATTCTTTTCTTGGGGGGGAAATCTAGGATGTAAATTAAGTGCTATAAAATGCATGATGGAGTCATGAAAATGGTCGAGGGTTAATTTCTACGAAACTTGTTAATTTCTTGTGTTTTATATGTCTATCACTTCAAGTTGGTTGCAAGTGTACAACCATTGACAAGCTCTAAGATTGTTCAAGAAACTTTCCCCTACTGATGAATCTAATAAGATCTTGAATTAATCTATGTTAATCTTGGGAAAAATTGTGTCTGCTTTTATTTTAGACTGTCTTTAAATAGTTTTTCTTATTCCTGTTGCAATCTTATGTTAAATTATCTTTGAATCAAACAAGATCTTATCCTTGTGTAGTTTAGTGGCATTTGCAATTTCATTATGAGAAGATATTTCATCCTATAATGAGATAAACAATTTAAAATCACTTTACTGTCACTTGTTGATAAATATTGTTTGTAATTCCATGAGTTTATCTTGGGCATGATTAACCAGGGATATTTAATGTTTAATTGAGTCTTTTAACTCGATCCTTCGTGTTAAATTCTTGAAGAGGTATGAAACCGTGCAGATCTGGGCCTCCATTGATGCACACCTTCTGGGTTGAAGGAATATTTTGGCTATTCTAAAGCTTCATGTTTTCCAATTGTTGTAAAGGTTATCAAGATCTGGAAAATTCAAATTTATCTTGTCTAATCTCCCACCAAAAAATATTCAAACAACGAATCCTACAATAAACCACCCCTGTTTGTACTGTGTAACCACAAATAAGAAATTCCATTGCCAACATATGTAGAAACAATCAGGTTTTAATGTCTTTAGTAACCTTAACCTTGTTTGTAAAATATCTCCATATTCTAGAAGTGACAACTCATGAGAGTTATATTATGGTGTATTGATCATATTTTCCCAAGGTTTTCTTTAACAATTGTGCAAAGAAGGATCTCTTCATATCCTTCATCAATAGATGTTACAAAATGGGTCTTCTCACCCTGGTTAAAAGGAACAACTAAAGTAGTGAGGATATATCAAATCCTTTGAAGGTGTTATCCATTTCTCCAATTCCTGAGTGACAAAGAGCCAGCTGAAATTGCCTCCCCGGCTACAAAACGACATATATGATGATTTGTCTTTCTCTGAGTATATTTTCAAATCTGTGATGTTGCTCTGATTTTAAGGGAGAATCAATTTGGATACCAATACAATGGATGGATAGATACCTTGAGATGGATTCACATTCCTCATGTCGACAAGGTAGAATATGTAGCTGCTCATTTCAGAAAATAGCTTGGGAGAATAGAGACCTTATCAGGAGCACGAAGTGGAAACCAATTAGAGATTGAGATAAAATAGATTATATCAACTCATTCTTCCGCATGATTCTTCTTCTTCCTCTTCTTTCTCTATTTTCTCTTCTCACCCAACAATCTCTTTCATCAATGTTATATTTTTGTGTTGAGGTTTGCACTTTTTAAAATTACTTAAAGTGACTTTAGAAACATAATGTAAAATTTAAGTTTCCTTGATTTTATAAAAGGGACTTAAATATTTAAGCAGAAGATAAACAATCTAAAGTCAAATTAAAGTATTTAGAAAGTCAATGGGAAGAAGAAGAGTTACATTCTCTTCTATAAATTGTAACTAGCTCCTCATTTGATCTTCTTCTTAGATAACTTCTGAAATTTCTTAGATATTGGAGCTGTTTTTTTTTTGTGAATTCATGAGAGAGATATCCTTGTGAATAGAGAAAATAGATAGCAATTTTCTTCCATTTTATCAACTCAAAATGTTTTAGCTTCAATAAAGGAAGAAGGAATTTTGGCCTTTTTTTACTCAGGATTTTAGTAGTATTTTGTGTTCATTAAACTCTATTTTGTCTTGTTGTTATTACAGAAATTTGTTTTCTTCTAAATTCAATTGCATGTAATTAAACTTTTGGCTAATGTATGCAAGTCTCTGATTTTCTCATTGTAGCATTAGTTTCTCTTTTCTTATTTTCTCACTCCCTTTCCCACTCTCTTAGAAATTTTTTCCCTTACAGATATTTGCAAGATTTTTCCACAGGGTTAGTGGAGTGCCTTAGTTGGATCCCTAGCCGAAAGGCCACCAGGATAAAACTCACTTTTCACTTGCATATGCACATATGAAATCTACACCGATTAAGTAGAGGGACTTAGACTCCCAGAGCATTAGTAAGATAACCAATAATTTGTCCCTAAAAATTTTCTCACCAACAATTTTTGGCACCCACCATGGGGCAAATTTAGGAGCGTCTGCACCTGAATATGAATAGAAGGTCAGAAAATAAATAAAAAAATTCATAAAATTCAAAATTCAAAAAAAGAAAATTTCTGAAATTTGAATAGCTATCTAAGCCTCATGTCTACAAATTATGGGTATTCAAGGAAATCCTCCTGTTTAAAGACCTCAATTGCTCTTCCACATTCAAGAAGATATTTGTTCAAATTTGAGAGAATTTATCTAACATAACAGGAAAAGTATCAAAAACTACTTCATTTCCTTGAGAATTTTCGACATTGAAGAGGAACGTTCTATTGAATTGGAAAGGCAAAGAAAAATTTCTGAACCACAAAGAAGAGTATATAGAGAAGTAGTAGAAGCCACATCCTTAGCAAGGTTGGAAGCCAAAAATAGAAATAGAATGGGGGATCGTGATCATGATCATGTAGAATGCAGGCCAAATATACCATGGGGTGGAAACACCAATCCACTCTCCCTTAGTCAACCTCTCCATGAGCTACGAAAAGGCTTGAGAAAAAATTATCTGAAGTTCAAAGGGGATGGTTCTAAACTTCCCGAAGAACATGTAGTAACATTTATCACTACTTGCAGTGTGTTAGGCATGGAACATGAAGATGTATCTTTCTAGATCTTTGTGGAGTCACTTCAGGAAAATGATGTTGAATGGTTCTATATGCTACCCCCAAGGTCTATCACCTCCTGGGAAGATATAAGAACTACATTCGAACATAGGTTCAAGTCCACGAAAGACTGTCAAGATATCTTGGTCCAATTGGTAGAAATGAAGAAGGAAATTTACAAATCAATGAGAGACTTCATAGCAAGATATAACAGAGTGATAAGAAGAATCCTTGAATATGTCATGCCTCTTGAAGATAATTTGAAGAGATTCTTCATCAGTGCCTTTCCATCAGACATAAATTTTTATCTCAGAAGAGAACAACTAAGAACATTGAGGGAAGTTCAAGATTAACCTATAGAAAATGATGATGATTTAATCATGTCTGGTAAAGTGAAAGGCCCAAATGGAAAGTAAAAGGGACCAAATTTAGGCTCAGTCACCACAGACCCAATGTTCCAAAAAATAGCAAATGAATTGGTTACCTTAAAGAAACAGCCATCCCAGATCAAAATGCAGAACATTCCAAGGAAGTAAAATCATCCCAATTGACCAAGGATTGCTCCACCTCCTTGCTGGCTCACTCTTGAAGCACCACCATTCAATTCCACTTGTGACACCGAAGAAACAGAGGAGGAAGTGAAAATAAAAGAACTTGAAGAAGAAGATGCGGGTGATGATGACAACTATATTGAGGTCGAGGAATTTGATCGTGATACACACAATGGCCTAATAGAGTATGTTGATGATGAAGATGATGAAGATGAAGAAGCTCCAAGATTCTCATGTGCAGTTTTCACTGACATATAATCTAAGAAAGGTGTCTCATCCTCGAAAACTGCAATTAAGGAAAAGAAGAAGAAAGAATATTATTCACTAGAGGTTCCACAAAATAAAATCATCAGTAGAGGATCAAAACTACCTCCTTCTATGGATTTGATTAAAGAAAAACTAGACCCACTGGTTAACAAGGATCATATTGCCATGCCAAGTAAGTCATATAATCCTTCTCCTAGCTCAAAGGTTACTAAGAATAATTATCCTTTAAATGTTGTTCCCATAAAACATCTATGGTTTCATCAGAACCTACATCCCCATATCCTTCCAAGCTAGCTATTTCACCCGTGAAGGAAAATACAACCCCCAAAATAATAAAGCTTCAACCATGAAAATCTTCTATCATTCCTAGAACCTATTCCTTTCCAACCATAACCACATTCAACTTTATGGAGCATGAAAGTAAGACTAAAGTCCAACTCACAAAAATAGAATACCTACAAATACATCCTACCCAATTCGATAGGTTCATTGATGTAGTGTGTGGTGGTAATCCTATAACACCAAGCCAAAATTCTAAAGGCTTACTCCACACACCATCCACACCACCTTCCCAAAACATGCTATCCCTTAGTGCCTCCAAAACCAACAAGGTTGAACCTTTCTACCTCTCACTCCTCATCAAAGGCTTCCAACTAAAAAATTTCATCATAGATTCCAGAGCCTCAGATAATGTAATTTCTGTCAAAGTTAAAAATGATCTAAGACTCACCTTGACCGGGGAAAATGGCACCTACCATTCAATGGAATCTAAAGAAGTTCCATTGGTAGGAAGAATCAAAGATGCATAGGTAGTATTAGCAGATTTTCCAGATAAGAAGGTGCTTCTAACCATCCTAGTGGCAGACATCCCAACATCCTTTGGCATGATACTTAGCAAAATCTTCTACAAATACTTGGGTGGAGAAATAAAAATTGATTGGTCATCTACAAATATTCCAGTGAAAAGTGAGATGAAGAAATTGTTATCAGTAAAAAATATGAAGTACGTAGTAAGAAAGCCGAATGATCCAAAGGAAAACATCCTGTTTTAGGATAGCGGATTAGGCAAGTATTTCCTCACATCAGAAAAAGACGAGAACTTTCCATTTCTTATGTAATAAGAATAATATCAAGTTTGGACAATGGAATTTGATTGTATTCATTCTAGTGTAGGTTCAGTAGTAGGTGTGGTGTTGTACACTCTGTCTGGTGAATTGTACTCATTTTCCTACAAGCTATAATTTGATAATACAAATAACACATCAGAATATGAAGCTCTCCTCTTAGGCATGGGTGTGGTAGAAGACATGTGAATCAAGAATCTGAAATGCCAGGGTGATGCAGAGGTGATAGTAAAGCAATTCCGACAATAATATCAGGTGAAAAATCCAAAAATGGGGCATTATAGAAATAGAGTATGGGATTTCGTTGAATCTTTTGATGCATTTTCCATCGAATCTATCCCATGAGGAAATAATGAAAAATCTTATTCTCTTGTGGTATCATCTTCCCTAGTGACACCTTATCCTTCTTTTGGTAAAGACAAGGTGACCATTGAAATGGTGTTCAAGCCTAGTGTACCAGATAATACAAATCATTGGCATGTCTTTAATGATGATAACCAGGTTCTAGCATTATTGGAACAAAAATATAATATCAATAATCTCTTCTTTGAAGGAAGTGAGAATACACACCAAGAATAGGTAGCCAAAGAAGATAAAGAAGGAATTGAAGGAATTGATGAAGATGGAGTGATCAAATTGAAAGCAAATAAGATTCCCAAAGGTCTAGTTTATCTAGAAGACCACTTTGAAAAACATGACATATTCATCCAAGAGAAATAAAAGTGATATTCTAAGTTCCCAAATTATTTTGATAAGGAAAACATCGACACCCTAGAGGAGCCACGGATGGTCAATATTGGAAAATGTTGTTCACCTGGGGAGAAGAGAAGATTTGTTGCATTACTCAAAAAATATTTGGATGTTTTGGCCTACTCTTATGATGAACTCAAATCCTTCCAACCAAAGGAAATGCATCACTCAATCCCCTTGAAGTAGGATGCCAAGCCATTCAAACAAAAAAAACGCCATATAACCCAAAGATTGTTGATACCATCAAAGATGAGGTAATGAAGATGCTTAATTGAAGAATTATATTTCCCATCCACCATTCAACATGGGTGGCCAACATTGTGTCAGTGCAGAAGAAGAATGGTGAAATAAGAATATGTGTAAATTTCCACAACCTGAACCAGGCATCACTGAAGGAAAATTATCCTCTCCCTATCATGGAACATATTTTGCAAGTAGTCACCGCATCTAAAATGATTTCATTGCTTGATGGATTCTCAAGATACAATCAAATCAAAGTGGCAGAGGATGATCACACCAAGATAACCTTCACAATGCCTTAGGGTAATTTTGCATACAACAGAATGCCTTTTGGCCTAATTAATGTAGGATCTACATTTCAAAGGGCCATGGATTTAGAAATCAAATATTTAAAACATTGCATTGTCATATATCTTAATGATCTCAAGGTGTTTTAAAAGAAGAGGGGAGACCATATCCATCACTTATAACAAGTACTTGTAAGGTGTAGAAGACATGACATATCACTAAACCCGAAAAAGTGAATTTTTGGTGTTCCGGAAGGCAAGTTACTAGGGAACATTGTGAACAAATATGGATCACACATTGATCTGGAGAGAGTACGAGCTATTCAAGAACTATCTCTACCCACAAGCATGAAAGCAATTCATTCCTTCTTCAGAAAGGTGAACTTTCTTCATCTCTTTGTTCCTGAGTTATCTGAATTAACAAAACATATCACCACCATGATGAAATCACAAGAAAAATTCAAATGGAACAATGAAGGCAAGGAAGAATTTGAAGAGATCAAAAAATCCATTGCCAAGGCTCTGACTCTTATGTCTCCATATTTTAACAAATAATTCATCATGTATTGTTATGCATCAGAACATACCCTCTCTACAATTATTCTTCAGAAGAATGATGAAGGCGTGGAATAACCTATTGCTTTTATGAGTTTCCCATTGAAAAATCATGAACTAAACTACATCCAATTGGAAAAGCATTCCTATGCAGTGGTCAAGGCTGTAAAAAAATTCAGATTTTATATACTCAACTCTCATACGGTGGTGATGGTCTTAGGCAGTGAAATTAAGTCCATCTTGACACAGAAATATCTCAAAACTAAAAGAGGAAATTGGATTGCAAAGACTCAAGAATATGACCTCGAAATTTGACCCTCCAATCTGGTAAGGGGAAATGCCTTGTGCAGGTTGATTGTTGAAGATGAAGCACTCAAAGCTCAACACGGTGAAGATGATTGTGCTTACTCTACTTTTTTCGAAAACAATCCACATGTTTTCTTTGTAACCACTACTGATGAGTGGTATGTTGATATTTCTTATTACCTAAATTATGTAGAATTCCATCCCCATCTTGATTACAAGGAAAGGAGAACACTCAAGCTGAAGGAAAAAAAAAATTATAATATGGAATCAAGAACTTTATAAGAGAGGTCTGGATGGATGTTTCCTTAGATGTGTAGACAAAGAGAAATAATAAAAATTTCTTAAAGCATACCATGACCAAGCGTGCAGTGGAAATTTCTCACCGATGGTCACTGCACATAAGATCCTCCAAGGAGGTTATTATTGGCCCACCCTCTTTACAGACACTCAAGATTGGGTTTCCAAATGCAAATCATGCCATTAATTTGTTGGTAGGCCATAAATCATTGCACTACCACTCAGGCCAGTGGTTATCTAAGAAACTTTTCAGAAATGGGGGCTAGACTTCATTGATGTTCTAAATCCTAACTCAAGTGTGGGGCACACCTATGTTCTCATAGCAACAGATTACTTCACAAAGTGGATGGAAGCCATTCCAGCCAAGCAATCCAACATTGAAACCATGTACAACTTCATCAAGGAGAATATCATAGTACGTTTCAGAGTACCACAAAATATTGTAGCAGACAATGCTACCTATTTCTCTTCAAGGAAGTTGAATTAGTTTTTCTATGACTATGGAATATTTTTATCTCATTCATCGGACTACTATCCACAGAGAAATGGACAGGCCGAATCAAGAAACAAGAACATTGTGACCATCGTCTACAAGATTGTAGATGAGAATCAAAGGAATTTTCACAAAACTTTATATGATGCATTGTGGGCAGATAGGATCACTCCCAAAAAGGCAATAAGTATGTCACCATTCCAACTACTGTATGGAGTCGAAGTAGAAATTCCCATCACAATTAATATGTCATCTCTCAAGTTATTACAACTAATATAAGATGGAAAATACAAGGATTCCATTGACAAGAGGATCCTCTTTCTTGAGAAGCTAGAAGAAAATAGACTCTGAGTGGTGGACTGTATTAAGGAGCACTGGTTGAAAGTAAAGAATATTTTTGACAAGAAGGCCAAAGTAAGAGAATTCAAAGTTGAAGAAGTCTTCCTACTATGGGACAAGAGAAGGGAACAAAAAGGAATCCCTGAAAATTTTGATTAATTATGGCTCACTCCATTCTAGGTTCATGAAGCTTTTGGTGAGAATGTTTTTCTACTCTCATATTTGGATGGAATGCTACCAGAATTTCCTCGCAGCGGGAAATACCTAAAATTGTATCAGTAGTGAAAGTGGGTTTTCCCCCACCTTTTAAATTAGGTGATTACTAGGTGTGTTTCCTTTTATGTTGCGTGTGTTTCCCTTCCTACTGTGTGTTGTGTGTTTCCTTTCCATCATTTTGTGTGTGTGTGTGTGTGTGTGTGTTTCCTTCTTCATTATCTTTCTCTCTTATAAATTATACATGACTCTGCAAGACCCAATGGATAAGGAACAAGTCAACAGATAATTTGGTCTAAGATTGATATTTTGGATTCCCTGTGTCATGTCTTCACTACACTCAATCCATGTCATGTCCCCAAGCTATAGCTAGTTGTTGTCATGCAAATGTGCAACAAGGAAATTAACAATTTCCGGGCATGGCAACTATACCCCTATGCCAATTTTTTCAAGTCCTATCATTCCAAGGCACGTTAGGTCCATCTAGTTAGTCCAGGTGACCTCCTGATTTATGTTTTCTCATTCCCCTAGGTAATTTAGGAAATTCCATTAATTCCCCTAGGTGATTTTAGGAATTTGTTAAATGTTGCAAGCTACAGGCAGTTGTGGGAAGGGCTATCACTGGCCTTCCTAGGGTTGGAACAACCACATGGAGTGGAGAAGAAGATCCAAAGCAGATGTGGAGGTGATTCAAAGGTCTTGGGACATCATGGAAATGATTCAGGAATATTTTGGAAAGATTCATAGAATTTAGGGAAGTTTCGCCAAAATTAGGGTTCATAGGCCTGGTCAGTGCACATGCCAAAACAACCGATGAGCTTCCAAATGTGATTTTGGGAGCTCCGGTTGGAGTTAGGAGTAAAAAAAACATCTATGGAAAGATTATTCCAAGACCTACATTATGGTTGTGTGTGTGTATTTTTGCTTGAGCTAAGTTAAGTTGAAACTAGAACTACCACCTAAATAGTTCTACAACATAGCTAATACAAAATGTAAGCACCATCAAGATGAAGAAATAAAAAAGCCTTAAACTAAAATCATAACTCTGAACTTTGAGATCAAAACTTAGCATGCATTCAAGAAATCTACTCTTCTAGATCACCAAAAAATGCAAATGTACCTATGAAGCTTCAATGGCAATCAAAATATTGCTTGCTTGATCCTTAAAGGATGTTAGGATATGAGGTTTGGCTCTTTAAAATATTATGGATTTCTTAAGAATGGAAAAAGGCTTTTAGTGCAAGACTATGTGCTTTCTTTTGATTTCTCGAGGGAAATAGGTGTAGGTGTAGAAGTAGGAGGAGGGTTCTTTATATAACCCAAGGGATAAAGGGATCAAAACATCCTCTTGAATGTGGGATAATGGAGATGTAGAGTTAGTTATGGATAAGGGGGTTTAGATGGGGTTGAGTTAACTTTAGGATGGTTTATCTTGTACTTTAGTGGCTCATGTAGATAAAGAGGGTTCTTTAATTAACCAAGGTGATTAATTAAATAGACATGCATGCTTTTATAAGCTTTTAGAGGAATGTTAGCATGATTTAGATTATAGAAGATGATTAAATTCAATAAATAATGTTTTATTGACTTGATAAAGGGGGAAGATAATTAATTAATAATAATTAATTAGGCTAGATAGGAGGGAGGATTAATTAACGGAAGGTCGTTAATAAAGGCATTTTCTATGTAGATGAATTAATTAATTAACATAGTGTAATTAATTAATGACAATAGAAGAGATGATGAGAACTTTTGACGATGTGTCGTCAATTTGCGAGAAAGGAGATAATTAGCACAATTTAAGTATTTAAATTTCTCAGGCATAATTATAGGTGTCTACAATGGTGAAATCAATGTTTTCACAACACTTTGGCACATTAGGTATGCAACCACTTTTTTAAGGCACAAGTAGAGTACCAAATCACAAATTCAATTTTTTAGGCATTATGTAGAAGAGTAAATACATGAGACCTAAACCATTGGATTGAAAATGTCATTTCCAGTTAGGATCATATAAAACTTCACCCCTAGTGCTGTTAAAGCTTATTTTGGACCACTCACTCCCTGCTCGAATTATGCATGTGTTGGTTCATTGACCACAATGGAAATGTTGTCCCTCACATCCCTTAGAGGGAGGGATTGTAGGGACGTGAAAATTTTCCTAAACCACTCCTACAGCATGATTTAAAACTTTAATATTTACCTACTTCCCGTTTTCTAACTTCTTACACTCATGCACAACCATATCTCCATGCTTCCTCTGCAACCCTTCTACCATCACTCAGCCACTGAAATGCTCATACCATCTTAACAAGGACATTGATACCTTCCCATGGTGATATGCAGGTACCAGAAGGATTTTTCATCAAGTTAATAAGGAGAAAACAAGATGAAGGGAAGAAGATAGGGGAAATCTCCATTGTTTGTGAATAGAAATTCGAAGAAATCTTGCAAAACCAGTGCACGAAACACAAACAATTTTTTTTATGTTTTTTCCTTGTCCAAGACCATAAAAACATACCTTCAAAAATGACCATCGGGATCTCAAGATATCATCATCACAAGTTGTCATCATCACAAGTTAGCCAAATTTTGGGATGACACGTGTCAAATCTAGTAGCCTATCGGGATTTTGTGTTCCCAAAGTCCCTGAGGGTTAGGTACATCAACCTTGGAAAAGTGCACCCAACCCCCATGTGACCTTTGAAACCCCATGCAACCATGAGGATTTCTAGTTTAGACCCTAAGTGTAATTTGGAGATCAAATCCCCTATCATCGGATCTCCGCCACATGTCAACTCCGGGACCACTGTGGAATTTTATGTACCTAACATCCCTCATTGGTAAGGGACATAAAACCTTTAAAAATGATCCAAAACCTCTAGGAGAGATTTTTGGTCACCCATGTGACCTGCTTCCAGCCCCTCAGTGCTTTAAAGCTTATTTTTGGACCACTCACTCCCTGCCGTCGAATTGATGCCATGTGTTGTTTCCTTGACCACCATGGAAATTGATGTCCCTCACATCCCTTATGAGGTGAGGGATTTTAGGGACGTGAAAATTTTCCTAAACCCCTCTAAGCATGATTTTAAAACTTTAAATATTTACCTACTTCCCGTTTCTAACTTCTTACACTCATGCACAACCATATCTCCATGCTTCCTCTGCAACCTTCTACCATCACTCAGCCACTGAAAATGCTCATACCATCTTAACCAAGGAATTGATACCTTTCCCATGGTGATATGCAGGTACCAGAAGGATTTTTCATCAAGTTAATAAGGAGAAACAAAGAATGAAGGGAAGAAGATAGGGGAAATCTCCATTGTTGTGAAATAGAAATTCGAAGAAATCTTGCAAACCAGTGCACGAAACAACAAACAATTTTTTTTATGTTTTTTCCTTTGTCCAAGACCATAAAAAACATACCTTTAAACCCTCCTCTCGGGCAACATATCATTCACAGTGAAGAAATCTCCTTTCCGGCTCAATGAAGGAAAAGTTGATATCCCCTTCAAACCGTTTGTCAGATTGAAGTAAAAATTCACGTGAAGCACCAGAAGAAAAAAACTGTATCAGAATTTTTTTTTTTTTAAAAAAAAGAGGAGAAAATAAGACCTACAATTTTGAGGTCCATTAATGGTTTCCGTTTCCAGAAGCACTGTCAGGTCTAAAATTTGAAAGTTTAAAATCTCTTGCACTATTAAGTGGGTAGAGCTAAAATTTCAGAGGGGAAAAGTAGGGAAGAAACCCATATGAGAATTTTTTTTTTTGCATGCAAATCTAACCTCCAGAATCCCAACTTCTAAAAATAATAGGTCTTCTGTATAGGAAACTACTATGTTGGGAAATCCATCAACAAAATAACCTGCGAAGGAGAAAATGACATTGAAAATTCACTGCGGTTGAGAACTCTTCAAAATAGGCATTTCAACACTTACTAAAAATAGTAAGTGGCCCCATGTACACCTACTAAAAATATAAAGTTAATCCAAAAGGAGCGAGGAATGCAGGGATAAGGGTAAATCATAGTTAGAACAATCAATTGAGGTTCTAAGGAGTTTCTTTTTCATACTTACTAAAAATAGTAAGTTGTTATTTCTAAGGGAAACATGAAGCAGAAATGGATGAGACAGAAGCTAGCACAACCCTTCTCCTGTGAGTATGTGATAAAATACAGTGATGTCTTGTACATTGACCTAAATGATCTTATAACTCACATGAAAACCAAGGACCGAAAGAAGATTGAAGATCATATATTCACAAGTGGTTTGTTTACTTCCATGGGACAACAAGTTTCTATGCAAAGTCCTGAGTTGGTCCTAGCCTTCTCTCACCACTAAGATCCTGAAACACGAACTATCCAAGCCAACAATGGTACAACAATGGTGGTCATCATCCCTAGAACCATTTCACTTTCAATACACATATCAACATAACCTAGCATGGTCGTCATCTCAAAGGATAGGGCCTTGTATGACTGGGAAACGAGGGATGCATACATGTAGGGGGTTGCACTTGGTTCATGGTTGAAAATGCTGAGGAAACCCTCAAGAATTCCCAAGAACCTTTGAAGTTGTGAATTTTGAGAAGGATAATTAGATACCATCACTATCCTCAGTATGGTTATGGGTGAAGTGAACATAAGAGACTTTCAAGACTTGATGGGACTTTTCATTTTGATGGTGATAGAAGGAAAGCAGAGGATTGAATGGGGCAAATCATCAGTGATAATATACATTTGTAACTAATCCAATTAACCATGACGAAGAATTTCCAAATAAATTCTTACTTGGTTTATCTCCTCGCTAGCTCAATATAATTGAAGGGATTGGCTCTCATACAAAACATTTCCACCAAGGTGCCTACGTTTGAGAAACTTCCACAATTGGTGATGGAGGAAAGCCACATGCATTTTTCTCATGTGAACGATGTATTCAAAATGTATGTAGTCTGAAGTTTAGAAGGATATTTGGAATCTATGATGTCGTCACAAGTGGCATCCTTGATCAAGAAGTATGGCTCCTATTTCATACAATTCCTGACATTCTCCTATCTGCGGGTTGCTGGCTTCAACCAAACACCACTAAGGCTACCCAAATACCTTAGTGACCAAATGGTATTGTTTGAGCTCTGCAGACAGGTCATCCAAGTGAATCACATGCTTAGGAGAAGGAGGAATAATTTGATTTCATTCCCTATATCTCTTGGGTTATTCATGTGCAAGATCTCAAATGATGCATCTCATCTAGATGACACTTTCACTCATTTAAATTTGCATTCATAAAATACTAGACCTAATTTTGACATCTGAGAAGATCCTGGCTCTTTCTTCATCCCTAAATTGTAACATGAGCCATAAGTTGAGGACTACTGGGCCAACTGTGGTGATGAATTTCAAGTGCGTGAAAAGGATCATATGAGGAGGACAATCAATGAGATGAAGAAATTCAATTTCTCTTGGTATGAATATATTTTTCATGATGATGGGACAAAGATGCATGATCCTGAATATGTGGTAGTCAGTATGTCCCCTTTACGTCTAATCAAATGGTATGTTCGTGAATTAGGGGATATATTGGAACAGACTAATACGGTGGTGAAGATAATGAGAAATTGGTTTCAGAAGAAGAGAGCCATGACCATCCAGTCAAGAGGAATGCCTCTGAGTCAAAAGCAAGCCTCACATCAATCTTATTCAAAATCTATAGAGGTGGCTTCCAATTCTAAACACTCTGGAGAAAGTTCAAAAAGGAAGGCCATGAAACTAAAAGCTTCTCCTCGCGAGAGGACACCAAAGAAATACAGAGTAGAAGAATACTCATTTGCATCACTGCAAGAGGAAGACTTGATCATGGAAATTCAAGAAGAAAATATAGTAGCTGAAGCTCAAGTGGATGAAGAACTCATGGTTAAAGACCCAGTCTTCATGCCTCATACCCATACCTCTATTAATCAGGATTTTTCTCCTCCTCCAGAACAAGGATTGATTGGTGCACCTATCATTGAGCCTGATACCGATGAGATTTTTTCTTGGATGCATGAAACAATTGTCCCTGATACCGCATTATGTAGCAAGTGGAAGCCCTTGATCTATCAACAATTATCTCATTGGCCAAAGAAAAAAGATCAAAGAAACTTGCACATACAGCCTCACAGTTCTACAGTGGGGAAACAGGTAATCAATACATCAAAGTCGCTTGGCCCAAAGTAATCAAGGTAGTGGATGAGATGGCATCAGATGACTATGAAATGAGCATAATTTAACTAGGATTGAAAACTCATAAAGGGGATTTTCAAATGTATCAGTAATCTTCTTCTTGCATGGTGGCAAGAAATAAGGAGTATAAGAATAATATTGATGAACTAAAAGATCAGGTGCAAACTATTTCATTCTATGTGCAACATCTAACTGATCCTAATGCCATGACGATTCCCACTGAGGAAGTTGCACCCATCAGTAGCTTCAATCCAGAATCCATCCAGGAAAACACATGAGTTCACAATACAGGGCAAGTGAATAATGAATGGATCAAATCAATTTCTGAAAAAGGGAAGTCAGTGCTCCAAGAAGCGGTCAAACTCTTTGCTTACATGTGTGCCAGAAAAAAGGACATGGGCACACAAGGAGGACTTGGAGAAAGTAAGAGACTATTGGGAACCTTTAGACCCAGTAGTAGATGAAATTAGTAGTATTCATTGCCAAGAGTTGATCAAAAAGAATATTTTTAAAACTCCCTCAGAATAATTTTCATGTGTATGGGTGTGGGCCTTGGCAATCAGGTTTGAGGAAATCAATTGGGCCATCATAGAGCTGGAGGAGAAAGATGAATAAGAATACAAATTGCAGGATAGTATAAATTAGAAAACTCAGAAGCTTGGAGCACCTACAATGGGTGAAGATATAACTACCGATGAGTTGATTGGTCCATTTGAAGAGTATGTAAAGAAAGAGGTGGGAAAAGTAGGAAGAGTATCTCAGAGATTCGGGCCTCTATTGCACTTATTGTAGAGAAACATGCATCATGGTTCAGGAAGTGTAAAGACATCAATAGTGTGGTTGATGGATGGATAAATACCTTGAGATGCGTTTTCATTCCTCATGCCAACAAGGGGAAACATGTAGCTTCTCATTTCAGAAAAGATCTTGGGTGAAAAGATGCCTTCTCAGGAGCACGAAGTGGAAACCAGTTAGAGAGCGAGATCAAATCCATTGCATCATCTCATTCTTCCGCATGATTCTTCTTATTTCTTCTTCATCCTCTTCTTTCTCTCTCTTCTCTTCACACCCAACACTCTCTTTCATCAATGTTATATTTTTGTGTTAAGGTTTGCACTTTTTAATATTACTTTAAGTGACTTTAGAAACATATTGTAAAATTTAAGTTGCCTTGATTTTATAAAATGGAATTAAATATTTAAGCGCAAGATGAACAATCTAAAGTCAAATTAAAGTATTTGAAAAGTCACCGGGAAGATGGAGAGTTGCATTCTCTTCTATAAATTGTAACTAGATCCTCATTTGATCTTCTTCCTAGACAACTTCTGAAATTTCTTAGATATTGGAGCTATTTTTTTTTGAATTCATGAGAGAGATATCCTTGTGAAGAGAGTAAAGAGATAGTAAATTTCTTCCATTTTCTCAACTCATAATGTCTTCCATTTCTATGTTATGTACAATTTTTGTTTGAGCTTAAATAAAGGAAGAAGGAATTTTATCCTTATTTGACTGAGGAGTTTAGTGGTACTTTGTGTTCATTAAACTCTATTTGGTCTTGTTTTTATTATGTAGATTTGTTTTCTTCTAAATTAAAGTGCATGCAATGAAATTTCTAGCTGATGTATGCAATTCTTTGATTTTCTACTTGCAGCTCTAGTTTCTCTTTTCTTATTTTCTCACTCCCTTTCTCGCTCTCCTAGAAAATTCTTTCCTTGCAAATATTTTCAAGATTTTACCGTAGGGTCAGTGGATTTACCCTGTTAGATCCCCAGCCAAAAGACCACCAAGATAAAACTCACTTTTCACTCGTGCATGCTTATACGACAGCTACACCGATTAAGTAGAGTGACTTAGACTCTTAGAGCATTGGCAAGATAACCACCAATTTTTCCCTGAAAAAGTTTCTCGTGAATAGAACTGTACCCTGGAAAGTGCTTGGTAAAAACCAAGGCACACAAAAATAAGAAGGCTAGCCAAACAAAAGTGTGAAATACATACATATAGAAAATAATGTGTAAGCTACACAAAGAGTGTAACAAATACTAAGCAATGTCGTAAACATGCTTGAGAAGACAAGGAGGTTTGTGAACATGGGAAATCACTCACGATGTCGCAAGAAATGCAAGGCCATCATGGTCGCAAACATAAACAAGTGTGCACACCAAACATAGGGCAAAGCCCACATAAAAGAAGAAAACCAAGAAAAATAATGTAACAGACATGTATGGAAGAAAATATCCCTGTTTAATAAATGTTGCACATGAAGAATGTGTTATCATGTTAGAAATATAACTAGTATGTCAAGAGTGTGTAGATCCAAGTAATGTAAAGTGCTAAGTACAAAAATGAAACAATATCACCAAGAAGAGATGAATGTGTGGATGCCCCTGACGACCAGTTTAGGAAGGGTAGAAGGAGAGCATCCATGTTGCCTGTAAGAGACATGTATCTACGATCACAACTATAAAAGGACATGAACACACATGTGTGGATGGTATAGATAAATGACATACAAGTAATCTAACTAGCATGTGTAGTAAAGGTACCATGAACAAGCACAAGTAAGCAAGAGTAAGAGAAACCATAATATGCAATATGTTATTGATGGATGGAATGGAATACAAAATGGAGTTATAGGGGCCACGTAACCCCTGAGTGAATGAAAGTGTATGTAGTGAGGTTCATTTTTTTCCCCTGTGGCAGCTAAGAGTGAACCATAAACAAGAGTGCATCATCAGGAAATGGTTGAAGTTTGTGTTGTGTCTAACGTGTTATGGTGAATGTGTAAGTGTAGTGATGAGGTGTGACCTATAAATGATGTGTGCATGAACCTTATAGCCAAAGCGTATATCATGAATAGATGAACGTATAAGTGATGATTTAGCCTAAGTGTATATCACTATAAGATGAATGGGTGAGTGATGATTTAGCCCTAAGCGTATATCATTACAAGATGAGAAGAAGGATTGGTGATGTAACCTAAGGTGTATACCACTACAAAACGATATAATTGGTGATGATTTATCCTAAAGCCTATGTCACAAAGCTGGAAATGTCACACGATGATAGGTCGAATAGTAAATGTTTGATGAGTGTAAGGTCCATTTGATTTGTAAACCCTCGATAGTCGAGTATGAACCGAGTAACTAAAGTGTGTCATAGGGTGGCTAGTGCAGCGTGTAGAAGACAATGTCATATAGGTGATGATAATGAATGACCATATGATGAAGAGAATGTGTAAATACACAATGTGTAGAATGCAAATGCAAGATTTGTAAAACATGTAAAATGTAAGGTGAATAGAACGTGTGAATACGCTATGTATAGAATGTGAATTAAAAAGGTGTAGAATGTGTAAAATGGCATGTATGTAGATGGACTAGTAATGTAGTATGTAGGATAATCTAATGCTAGAATCATATGTGATGAAGACTATGATGATATATGATGTGTAAATGTCTAAATGCCAAAATGTGGTAGAATAAATGTAGAATGTATGGTGTATGATGCATGATGCATGATGTGTGATGAATCCTAATTTGTAATGCATATAGTGCAATGTGTGGGGTTCATGTGTAGTAAGCCCTCAACATCCAAGTGTGAACCGAAGCACAAGAGTGTGTCATTGGGTAATGAAGATACTAAGATGCAAATGATTATACATATGTGAAAAGTGTGGTGTATGATTATGTAAAGATACTAAAATGGGGGTTGTAGATACTATGCCCCCCAAGTATGTGTGAGAAGATCATATAAATTCATCAAGAGGATGGTCACTTAGCAAAGACCAAGTTTGTGTTTAGTGGTGGAAGTATGGTTAGAAAAAGTAACAGTAGGACCATTTGATAGTGGTGGAATTTTAAATGTGTCATGACCACTAGTAGGAGTATTATATGCTTTGATGAAAGTGATTGGTTACAGATTATACTTGATAGGAGGCCAAGTTACACTGATTTTAAAGGAGTTTTCTTAGGTTGACTTGGTAATACAATAGACGACTTAGTTGGAGTAGGTGGTGAACTAATTTTGATAGGTGGTTGTTTATATTGACTTGGTGATGTGGTAGGTAGTTTCTTAGGTGACTCTTGACTAACCGAAGAAGGAGAAGATTTAGGAGCCCATTTGGATGTAGCATTGGTCGATGGGAATGAAAATGATATAAAAACTTGACACTCAAGATGTTTGATTATTCCTGGAAAAGTGTTGCAATTGTTGTCATTATGTCCATTGATTTCATGATAAGTGTAATATGGAATACCTTGATATTTTTATAACCGATAAGGAGAATAATAATGCATAGGTAGTAAAGTGATCAACTGATGAATAAAGATCTGAATAAGAATTCCATGTTGTGTAATATTATTCTTAAATATGAGAGGCTCAAGAAATGACATGTCTTGAGGTTCAGCTAGATGACATGTAGTGGACATAGATTACATATAATATGTAGAAGGAGCACAAACATGTGATTGAGAAGAATCCTTAAGATGTTGAATTTTAGATTTGAGAGATATAATTATGGATTCCATGGCCTTAAATTTATCTTGAAATAAATAATGTAGAGCATGGATTGAGTCCAAGAGGGATTGATTATATAGAGGATCACTAGGATAGTCAGATAAATGATTGAATATAGGAATTATTTTAGGTGATGACATATTGTCACCCAAATACATGTTGTCTAGTTGTTGTTGCAAAAAATCTTGACAAAATGGGATATCTCTTAAGTAAATCAGATAAAGAGACTTGAGAAAATTTGGGATCCATGATAGATGAAAAAAGAGGATCCTAAGTGTGAAAGTGTCGGGTTCACCAAAATGATTACCTAAAATTAACTAATATGTAGTATGTGGGGATGGTTAATCAAAGTTATGAACACATGTAAATAAAGTAAATAAATATAGTAAAGAAGTATGTAAATGAGCTCAACAACTAGAAAAAAGGAAATACTAACCCTAATGTATAAGAAGGAAGATGAAAGAACTCAACTGAATAGAAGATGCTCATAGGACAATGTCGCAATGGTGACTGTAAAATCTAAAAGCATGAACAACTTTGTAGAAGTCCTGAAAAGGATGGATCTGGACTGATTCCTTAAACTCGAGCACCTGGGAAGGGACTAGGGTGCCTACGAGTGCTCTGGTCTACAAACTGGGTGCCCTGGTTTGTGTAAAATTTGTAAAACTAATCTTCACTAGTTCGGTAGATGGTTTGAAACCCTTGCTTCCGGTCACATACGATTCAATTTCCTTCACTAAGAGTCATCAATAATCGAAGATAGTGTAAAGACCTGCACAAGACTTTTAGAGGTATCAAAACCCTAAAAAAAATAAAGATGCAAATTAATGGGTCAGATTAACCTCAACTGCCACAGAAGTGGGCTTACTAAATAAGTGATACACTACATTTCAGACCCAAATGTATTTCTGGTGAGTGTGTGCATAATGTACCCTAGGTGCTCTTGTGCCAATCACACTTTTTGAAGTAGAAAACAATAGCTAAATCTAGAAAAATTAATATTATCTGTGCATGGAATAGAATAGAATCCCTCCCCCTATGAAATGTGATGTAGATGTCCTATCCTTGTGCCTTGTGATGGAGCTATGTGGATGCAAGTGATCTCCAATACAATAGATGGATGCAACTCTAGATGAGTGATATTAGTGAATGATTCTAGCTCCCTGATTATGGTGTCACAACTTTATATTTATAGGTTTCTCTTGATCTAATTTTGTAATTAATCTAGAAAATTCCAATAGCAAGAAAGATAAAGATCTCAAATGGATAGAAAGATCCCAAAAACTGGTGAGAAAGTGAAAAAAATGACTGGGGTGCCCTTAGCTGGACCAAGGCACCGAAGAGCACCCTAATACTAATTTGGGCACCCCATTTGAGGCTAAAATAAGGTGGGATGATTGAATCTCACTAGGAATATGGGTGCAAGAGGTTGGTAATGTTGAAATATAATAAAACAAGATGGCCTAAGGATGGGGGTTAATTAGTACTTTCTTCACTCAAAAACCTTCTAAATAGTAGTATGAGACCGAGAATAAATAATTTCTAAAGTGCATAATTTTTTGTATACAACTTTATAGATTACTTCCTTAATGACTGAAGATGTGCTTTTATGAGATTTATTTTCATTGGGTGCATTTTGTGTAAATTTTAGAAGTGATTGTATCAATGCAGTGTCATATGATTTCCAGGTTAGAAAATGAGGTAGTGTTAGATTCCTTATGAAGGATTCCAAAGATAAATAATTCAATAAAGGGTGACTTAGATAGAGTAAAGGACCCATCAAAGAATGTGTAACTAAAATGAAATATGGTGGATATGTTGGTGCAAAACCATACAGATAGGTTAGGATAAGATATAAATTCCTTACCAATTTGTACGACCTTGACCATGGGTGAAAAACTTGCTAAATGAAGTTTGCATCTTGTTAGCATGACTTAGTGTATGGATTTTTTGTAGTGTGGTTTCATAATGTGTCAGAATATTTGTTTGAAAGGATAAAAAAGCTAGAAAAGAGACCTCAAAATGTGTTAAAAAAGAATGGAAAGGTTGTGTCTATCTTAGCAAGAGTGCATTGTTAAAACCATGAATATCAAATAATGAGTTAACAAATTTGAGAGTCTTGTTGGGTTTACAAAATGTACTTTTAATACAAACCAAAGTCAGGGGACAGAAATTCCCTCCTCTTCAATGGGAGAGGTTCCCTTATTGAAAACAAGTAGAAAAAGCTATGTACAGATGTAAAATTTGCATCAAGATGTGGATTTCTGATATCATGAAGTGTATTTTATACCAGGTTGGTTATCAACACAGAAGTATAGAGGAATTAAGGAGATGGGAGAGAAGTAAGAAAATAATACCTTCAGGGAAAATAGCTAGTAGAGAAAACCCTTATGTGTATTGAGCAAATGAGATACAAAATGGAATCATTCGCGTTTATAAGAGAATTTATTTCACAAACACAAAGTTTCTGAAATCAAAATCACAAGAACCCAAAGTTTCTTAGCATGAAAAGATGAATGATTCAGGAATTTGAACAAGGAAAGAAAGAGAGGCAGAGGAAGAAGGGGAAAAATTTTGTATTGATTTCTTCAATTCGAATTACACTTGCATAGTTTCATAATTCCAACCCATATAATGGCATGAAAGAGCCATTAAATAAACATCAAGAAACAGTTACAACAGTTACAATTCCTTTTAATCATCTGTAACCTTTCAGATACTTGATTCCTGAAGAAACGTTCATCGTGGCAAAGGAAGAATCTCTGCAAAATAGCCATTTAAAACTGTTTGAATATGAGCCATTGATCCTGCTGAGAAATTCAAGTACGATCCATCCATGTGGAATAAATTTGCTGGAGCAAGTTTGGGGGAAGCGTTTTTGCATTTTGGAACTTTATAGAGATTTGTCATTTTTTGATATTTCCCCCACCCCCCCCCCCCCCCCCCCCCCCCCGTCCGCCAGGTTAGACATGTGGCACCATGTGAGTGGCAACGGAGTCGTGACTCACATTTTACAAATTTAAATTTCTTATAACAAAAGGCTCAAAAACCTAAAGTTCTCTGCCGTCCCACTTCCCGACTGTTGAATTTTCAACGCATAGCTTAACACATGGCATCACGTGAGTGGTGGCGGAGTTACAATTCACTTTAAAACTTTAAATCCCTTTTTGGAAGAAAGGTACAAAACTTCAAAATACTCTGATGACCTGCTTCCTCACTATTGACTTTTCAACACCTAGCTCGACACATGGCCTCACCTGAATGGCTGCGGAGATGCGTTTCACTTTGAAACTTTAATTCCATTTTTCTAATAAAGAGCACAAATTCTCAAATTTCTCCATCAGCCCGCCTCCCCACTGTTGAATTTTCAATGCAGGCTTACTTTATGACTTTCCATGGACTAGCGGGGCTGCACTTTGAATTTTCACTTTAACCCCTTATTAGCAGAAAGGCACAAAACTAAAAACTGCTTTGATGCCCCGACTTCCCACTTCGAGCTTAAAAATGGACACGTGTCCCTTTTTACCAAAGTTCCTCAAAGCACAAAAAGAGTTCACCATCCCGCCTTCCACCAAACAGTAGCCAATTAGGGACTTGCGAGGTCGCGGGGCTAACTTGACACTTTTGCCAAAAGTTAGCAAAAAGTTCTAAGTTCCAAAAAAGACCAACCGCTTCATTTTCCCGACCAACCAATCAGAATCCTTCGGGTCGAGGGGCCAAATTGATACTTTTTGCCGAAAGAGAACAAAAATTGTTAAGTTCACAAAATAATCAGTCCTGCCGCATCCAATTAGAAATGGCCATGTACTCATGGTTGCTGGGGCACAAAAATTGACGGGGAAGAAATGCCCGTCATTTGCAACTGTGTGAAAAAAATGGAAATTGAAGGAAAAAAACTAAAATTTACACTTGAGTTTTGATTTACTTCTCCATGGATAGAGAAAAGACAAACATAACCAGACCAAAACTCGATCCACGGCCATAGGGAATATTAACGATCAAAACCAACAGAATATCAAAGGAAAAATGAAGAATATATCACACCACGGGGTTTGAAAGATTTTAAATTACTTAGGTCGAAATGGAAGACGAGCATCGACTCAAAATTTTCAAATTTTCCTTGGAAAATGAAGGAAATTTTGAGGGTGACAAAAAATGGCTCCTTCTGGGGATGAATTTTCTTGGAACAAAGAAGTAAAGAAAGACAAGAACCACAAAAAAAACTCTGGGAAAGTAGATTAGTGTCTTGTCCATTGGGGAATGGAGTCAAGGGTGAAACCAATACAGAAGAAAACACACATGAAGGGAAACAAACCAAAAAGGAAAAAACAAAAACAAAATGCCACACATAGCAAGGAATGGAAAAGGAAACAAGCCAAAACAGGGAAAGCCAAAAACAAAGAAAGAAAAGGATATTTACAGGGGAAAGAAGAAGGAATGCATAAAACTCACACAACTCCAAAGATAGGATGAGAAAATTAAGTACCTTTGTGGAACAATAGAGTGAAAGCATGAGGCACTTGTGAATTGAAGATGAGCAACTGAGTGCACCAGAATATCATAGGATCACTACATGGTTTTATAAAAAAAATGAGCAAAAAAAACCATCCTGATAGTGATACTCCATACTAAAAATATTCGATTCTTGTGAAGAACTGAATATCTTCCTGAGGCTCCTCTTCTGTGGATGAATGGTGTCATGTTGACCTCTTCCCATCACCAAACTCTGGTGACTTGATCCATGAGAAAATTCAATCCCACTAGTGTCAAATCCCTTATTTGATGGAGTGATGCTAGCATATGAATGATTATTACGATTGTTGCCATGGCACATCTCATGAGAAACATACACTTCTATTGACTTTCCTTGCAACCATCTTCAAGAGGAGTTGAGAGAAAGGTACTGGATGATTTACCATCATGTGTGATCTTTACCATGTCTCTGAGAAACATACCTGCTGCTTTTGCACAATCAACACCTGATTCTGGAGGATCATGACTCTTAGGTACAAGCTACATTGCTGATTTGTCTTCATGATTAGCAGGGACTTGAAATGCTATCAGACTAAGTAAAGATTGATCAACAACATCATCCTCTTCCTCTTTTTTTCATTCCAAAGGGTGAGCTGAGAAAGGATTGTCACAGTTGTGAAGAAAAGGTTCCAGGAATGGATCTCCATTTTCTATTTGTTCCAAAGGGCTACAAATAGGATCATGTGTACTCCTCTTATCCATATATACAATAAGGAGGCTAGTGATCTCATTAATTTCTCTTTCTTCAAGTAAAAGAACTTGTTCCTCCTTGAGGGAACTTAAATCCACAAGGGGATGTCCCATAGTGATCTTCATCTCAGTACATCAAGATTCTTTAAGCACATGAGAGAGAGGAATCTTGTCCATTTTTCTATGATGAACATCTACTTCCACCAGCATAGGATCAATTTTTTCAAAACAAAAATATTCAACCTGGCAACATGACATATCTTCTATAGACTGTATTCCAGGTTGAAAGAAAACCTCAAGTTGTTTGTCTTTATTTGAAGGAATATTCAATTGACATGCATCAGGTGGAGCAATAAGAAGAAATTCATGGTTGGAGTTGAGATGATGATTAGGAATGAATAGCTGATAATGTGGAGAAACATCATGAGCAACTTCTGAAACTTGAGTGTTCTCCTCTTTGTTACAAGGTGTCTCAAATTAATTGACTGAGTGTTCTTCAGCTTGTTTTACCTTCTCATGTGCCTGGAACTTCTTGTATTGTCTTTTCACTGCTCTCATTAACTGTAGGGATTTTATATCATCTACAGATGCTATTTTCATCCTCCTGCCTCTGATATTACTTTCTTGATATTTAGGCCACAAATATTTGATTATTGGGTCATCACATGCAGCAATTCGTTCCAATCTCTCTTTCCTTTCTTGCATGGTTAGTTTCTTTGTTGGAGATGACACAAGTGCACTAGTGGCCTTCTCCTTCTTAGCATATGGAATACCAACACAACCTGGAAATACCTTTCTTGCTTTCTTGTCTTCAACAGGTTGCAGCAATGTTTGTGAAAAAAATCTTGGATTTGTACTTCCATAGAAGTTCTACAGAAACTGAGCCTATTCTGGACTGACTGGAGCTTGAAAAATTTTAATAAGGAGATCTCCATCATCATCCTCATCACTATCACTATCACTAACACAATAACTTGTTGGTGTTGTGGGCCAAAAAGTGTTTTTCATTTTCCTTCGTTCCAAGGAAGGTTCCTAGATCAAGAGCACAAACATGAAAGAATTTTGTTTCCTAGTGGTCTTTTCCCACTTGCATATCACAGAGTCGTTAGATCAAAAATGATCAAGGAAATGTTCTTAGAAAAGGAATCCATTGAAACGAATCCCCAACGGAGTTTCCAAAAATTGTTGGGTTTACAAAATGTAATTTTAATACAAACCACAGTTAGGGGACAAAAAGTCCCTCCTCTTTAATGGGAGAGGTTCCCTTATTGAAAACAAGCAGAAAAACCTATGTACAGATGTACAATTTTCATCAAGATTTGGATTTTTGATATCATGAAGTGCGCTTTATACCAGGAAGTTTATCAGCACAGAAGCATAGAGAAAATAAGGAGATGGGAGAGAAGGAAGAAAGAAATACTTTTAGGGAAAATAGCTAGCAGAGAAAACCCTTATGCATATTGAGCAAATGAGATACAAAATGGAATCATTCACGTTTATAACAGAATTGATTTCACAGACACAAAGTTCCTGATATCAAAATCACAATAACCTAAAGTTTCTTAGCATGAAAAGATGAATGATTCATGAATTTGAAAAAGGAAAGAAAAAGAGGCAAAGGAAGAAGGGGGAAGCTTCTGTATTGATTTATTCAATTTGAATTACACTTACAGAGTTTCAGAATTCCAATCGGTACAATGGCATGAAAGAGCCATTAAATAAACATCATGAAATAGTTACAATAATTACAATTCCTTTTAATCATCCGCAACCTTTCGAATTCTTGATTTGTGAAGAAACACTCATGGCGGCAGAGGAAGAATATCTCCAGAACGACCGTTTAAAACCATTTTTATATGAGCCATTGATCTTGCTAAAAAATTCAAATACGAGCCGTCCACATGGAAAAAATTTGTTGGAGCAGGTCTAGGGGAAGCGTTTTTGCATTTTGGAGCTTTATAGAGATTTGTCATTTTATAATATTTTTCCCCACCCGTCCACCAAGTTGGACACATGGCACCATGTGAGTGGCAACGGAGTCGTGGCTCACATTTTACAAATTTTAATTTCTTATAACAAAAGGCTCAAAAACCTAAAGTTCTCTGCTGGGCCACTTCTTGGCTATTGAATTTTCAATGCATAGCTCGACATGTGGCATCACGTGAGTGGTGGCAGAATTGCGATTCACTTTAAAACTTTAAATCCCTTTTTGGTAGAAAGGCACAAAACTTCAAATAGCTCTGATGACCCACTTCCCCGATGTTGACTTTTCAAAGCCTAGATCAACACGTGACCTCACCTGAATGACTGTGGAGATGCGGTTCACTTTGAAACTTTAATTCCATTTTCTCAATAAAGAGCACAAATTCTCAAAGTTCTCCGCAGGCCCGCCTCCCCGTTCTTGACTTTTCAATGCAGGCTTACTTTATGACTTTCCATTGACCGGTGGGGCTGCGCTTTGACTTTTCACTTTAACCCCTTTTTGGCAGAAATGCACAAAACTTCAAACTTCTCCGACGCCCCGACTTCCCGCTTTAAGCTTAAAAATGGACACGTGTCCCTTTTCACCAAAGTGCCTCAAAGCACAAAAAGTGTCTGCCATCCCGCCTTCCGTCAAACAGTAGCCAATCAGGGACTTGCGGGGTCATGGGGCTAACTTGACACTTTTGCCAAAAGTTAGCAAAAAATGCTAAGTTCCAAAAAGGACCCGCCGCTTCATTTTTCTAACCAACCAATCAGAATCCTTCAAGCCAAGGGGCCAAATTGATACTTTTTTCCAAAAGAGAACAAAAAGTGTTAAGTTCACAAAAGAATCTGTCCTGCCATATCCAATTAGAAATGGCCTCGTACTCATGGATGCTGGGGCACAAAATTTGACAGGGAAGAAATTTCTGTCATTCGCGATTGTTTTGATTTGCTTCTCCATAGACAGAGAAAAGACAAACATAACCAGGCCAAAAACATGATCCATGGCCACAGGGAAGATTAATGATCAAAACCAAAAGAATCTCATGGGAAAAACGAAGAATATATCAAACCACGAGGTTTGAAAGATTTTAAATCACTTAAGGAAAAATGACAGACGAGCATTAAGTCAAACTTTTCGAATTTGCCTTGGAAAATTAAGGGGATTTTAAGGGCGACAACAAGTCTACAAGCACATGTTTTTATCAATTGATCTAGAAAATTGCTAATATACTTAATTGATAATCGAATATATATATATATATATATATATATATATATATATATATATATATATATATATATATATATATATATATATCTTGTAGCTAGCCCTTATATAAAGTGATTTAAGTCAAATGAATTAAACACCTTTCTCACTAACATGAATTCATTTTTGGGGAAATAAGATGGTTTCCGTTTGTAGAGACGGAGTGGAAAAGAGGAATGAATGACGCCACTTGAGGTTGGAAGATCCTATTTATCAAATGTGTTTGTAAGGATTCTTAGTCAGCTAACCAATGAGATGTTTATCAATTTTTAAGGAGGACTTATCATTGGTTGGTTGAATTGTTAGCCTTGTAACCATATATGATGTTTAGGCTAAGTTCCTAAGATTATGTAGATGTAATTTACTTACTAATAGTATTCTATATTTTTTATGCCTAAACGTCATGTGGGTTTCTACATAGTGTTTTAGTGCTCTAGGCATGTGCATAATGCTTCTTCTTTGTTATAGTGGTCAACCTATCTCCATGAACCTATGGTTTTCTATTATTACTAGGTTCTTTATCATGTAGAGCCAGTCAATTTTCAACCAAAATTGGGCAATTTTCAATAATACAGTATGAGTATTGACAACTAATAAAATTATTCATAACATTTATATAAAGTATGTGTTAGGAAAAACTTATCTCCAATATGGATATCGATAGTTTCATTTAAATATTTGGAGAAGTCGATCTCCCCACACATGTGTTTTTTTGGATGGGCCCATGGCATAGAAATGATGTTGTTCAAAGCATATGAACCTCGCAAATGGTATGATGGATTGATCAATAAGTCTGCAAATAAGGGTGAGAGCGAGACTCAATTCATATTGCAATTTTTAGTTTAACGTCTCCTAATACTTAGATATCTTGGTTCCAACGAGAAAAGACAAATAGGATAATATATAAAAACCACGTCCATGGTTAAAAATAATATTATTATATTCAACATTAGAAAAGAGAAAAAAAAGAATTTATATTCTACGCACACTCAAGTTGAACAACATAAATTTGTCAATGGTTATGGACCCATCTTTCAAGAATTCATTTGGAGGGGACTCAACAAGGAAAATACCCTAATAAAGAAAGATATTTAAATTAGTTGAAATATTTTTCAAATTTAAGTAAATCAAGCACATAGGGAAAAGACTTCTCTTGGCTAAGATCGCTACCTCATGAAAAATCTTCAAGATATTTTTTCTCGTTTATTTTTTATACATGGTCATCCAGAGCTCCACCGATGCTATTTGTACCATTTGATGCATGTGTTATGCAAGTTCCCATTAATTAAGCAATTTTTTTTTAAATTTGTCACCCTAAAGATAAAGTAAAGATTGATTTAGTAAAATAAATACATGCAATGAACACTATTTTATGCTTGGATTAGATGATCAATTGTAAAAAAAATATAAAATACTATAACACAAAGCTCATAACAAGCACTTCCATTTTAATAAATTAAGTTCACTTAGAAAGATTAAATAACAATAACTGATTTCAAAACATTTTCCCATTTTAAAAAATTGCAATAAATATTGTTGACAAAATTAATTTTATTTAATTAATTCCTAATAAATGCCTCCTCGTGAGTTGGATCAATGTATATAGTAACCAGTTTCTAAATAAACAAAAATAAAAAATAAAAAAATAATATCACCCTAATTGATATTTGAAAAGTTATAATTATAATATTTCAAATTATTAATATTATCTCATTATATATTTTAAATTACAATATAAATACTTTAATATTTTCAATGTAGCACATTTAATATTATGTATTGTTTCCACTTGCGACATCGAGTTCTGCGATGATAACGTGTATTAAAAGCAAATCTACATCTACAATCATTTCTCCCTAAAATTTGGATCTAAAAACCTGTTAGTCCTGTACACTGTCGCATTGGGACGATTTGCGGAAGGATGGGTGGGAGCGGCAATCACAGGAGAAATGAAAAGATGAAGCAGTGGATGCAATATTCCCTTATCCTCTCGCTCTCCGTTTACGTGGCCCTAGACCTTTCAATGCACCACGGAATCGGAAGCGGGATGCATTGCATTGGAAGGGAAGTCAAATTGGGCAATGAGAGGAGTGAGCTGTGCGCGAGCAGAGACGGGCACTACTCAGGGCAGGCGGAGGAGGAGGGTCAGGCATGGAAGCAAATGAAGTGGATCGGGGAGGCGGCGTCGTGCAGGGTTAAGGGCCATTTTATAGAGATGCTGGATCATGTCAACGATTTCAGGCGGGGTTACGCACTCAAATTCACCGATAACGTGGAGGACAAAACCCATCTATTGCCGTGGCTGTTGGCGTCCAAAACAGGGGAGCTTGGGCTGAGGAGGCGACGCGTATACCTCGACTTGGGAGCCAACAGCTTCTCCTCCAGCGTCGACTGGTTCCTCCGAATGTACCCCTGCGACTTCACAGAAGTACACGCCTTCGAGATAAACCCTTCGCTTTGGCGTCCCCCTACCCAGGTGTTCCACGAGGAGGCCAATCTTCTGCCCGCTCATGTCCCGAGATCGAATCCCATCCGCGTCAATTCGACTCCCTCAATTCCTGAGTGGATGATGGAGCGCGTGAAGATACATTATGAGCTGGTGTCCGATCACGACGATCCATCCACGAAGGCCATAAATATAAGTCGGTTCATTAAGGAAGAGCTGAGGCTGACTCCTGCAGACACTGTGGTGGTGAAGATGGACATTGAAGGCTCAGAATGGCCCATTCTGAGGAAGTGGATGGAGGACCCTGAAATGCCTCTCATTGTGGACGAATTGTTTGTAGAAGTGCATTACGCAAACCCTAGCATGAGTATGTATGGGTGGAATATATTCGCTCCCCATAGCAGGGATGACGCTCGGAGGATCATGGCTGATCTCAGGTGGCATGGCTTCTATGCCCATTTCTGGCCCTGATCTCACTTTTTTCACAAACTAGCGTCTTTATTCTATGCCTCACTTTTTTAATTCTCCTTGTGTGTCACTAGCTCCTATAGAGCCACGATAGCCGCATCTTCTTAAATCAGCGTCAAAATATATATTTTTAAAAATTATTAGTCCAGTTTATTTATTTACAAAAAGGATGAAGAATATTTCTTTGTTCATTCAGACTATGAGTGGATCTTTGATTTCAAAATAACGATGTCAAATTTGTTGAGGAGAAGTCTTTTTGGGTACTTGTAGAACAGTTTTAAACTAATATTTTTAAATAAAATGTAATATAACACTTGTTGTTCTATATCAATTAGATAAAAACATTTGAACACGTTTGTACATTTTTAGGTAAATTAAAAATGCAATATAATACTTGTTGTTCTATATCAATTATATTAAAAATATTGAACACGTTTATAAATTTTTAGGCTATAAACATTTACACCAGCTATTTATAAAACTTCTCAATAATATTATCAATTTTCAAAACTTTTGTGAAGTAATCTCAGTTCTTCCATCTGCTTCCATTATTGCACTCCAAAAATTCATAATCCCGCTACTCATTATATTATTGTGGCTTAGCATCACCTCACCTTTGCATACACCACAACTACCTCATACACCACACTCCATTTTTCCTCTCGTCTACCTCAACATTCCACCACAAACTAACTTTGATGGGAAAAAATTCAAGTTATGCATATCTGATATACCAAACGAAAATTTATTGAAATCTTAGGAAAAAGGAGTGTATCTTTGATGTGCCCATCCTACAATTAGAATATGCCAATACCAAAGACATCTACTCAAGAACAATTTTCAACAATAATATGTAAAGTACCATAGTTTGAGAGATGTGTGAAGCTCACCTAGATATGTCAGACGGTGAGAAGCACTTGAATCAAATATCCAAATGTGTTAAGATCCAATGCTCGTGTTGATAGTGATTCCCCTTTTCATGTTGAGGTACAAGAAGAAGTGCCATGAATCTAATTATGTTGTTTCACTACCACTTCCGAGTACATTTTTCTTTGAACACCTAGACTCAAGTTGATTTCTCTTACAAAAAAATCCAAAAGGCTCAATGGTTCTCTAAGGCGAGACTAATTTGTCTTAGTGAACTTAGAAGACTCTAAGGTGGATTATATTGTATTATTAAACAGATTAGTCTGGAGTTTTTCCCTTAGAAGAACTAGAAAGTAATGTGTGACCATAACTCAGAAGGACATCTAGAGAGATCAAATGGTTTTCTCACTAGTAAGTTGCTCGTAAAAGATATCAAATGTGGAAATGTTAAACTAAACACCTAATATATGCATAGTGGAATAATAATTGGATGCAAAGACATGAAATGGACCCTTTGATTTTAAAAAAGGAAATAACCTCTTTATCATATTGTATACTTTTCACAGGATTTCAATTGTGAGCGAAAAAACTTGAACTATGTAAAAACTTCAAACCATGGGAAAGGCATTAGGAATAAGAGGAAAAATTATGGATCTATTTGAAGTTTCTTGAAATTAAAGAACATTACCAAGTATATTATCAGAGTTTTTCCATACTTCTTTTGGAGTTTCAAAGAATTTTATGTGAAATATAAAAGTATTAGACACCTAAAGCATCAACTCGTTTGTAGGAATATGCATTTCTCTTTTATCTAAAATGAAATCTAGAACTAAATCTTGAAATCCTCTCTACAATCCCTCTAGTTACAATATTTGTTTCATTTTAGGTTTCCAAGTATGGTTTATAGCTATTTATGTTCAAAGATTCAATGGTTTTAGACTCAACCATGTCTTAGGAAGAACATGAAGGAAAGTAATAAGGCATATGACATAAAAACTTAAATTATGTTGTGTAACCCCCTACACTAGTACTAAACAAAAGTGAACCCCTAAACCAAAATAAAGAACACTTTGTGAGAGTAATACCTGTACAATAAGAGTGTGTGAAAATATTCTTTACTACATGGCATGATGTTACAACAACAAAATTACCCTTATGGAAAAAGACGTCTATATGCTCCCTTAAACTAAAAATTGCACCCCAATGGTGCAAGGGAAACACAGATAGGTAATAGTTGATGCGGAAGTTACTTGGACATGATTTTTGAGGAGAGAAAAATCAAAGGATGAGATGTAAGAAATGAAGAAGGTGTTGAAGATGTATATGTGATGGTGGATTCTTGATGCAATTTGTTTACAACGTTACTAAATCTATGTTATATGGAAGGTAAAAACAATAAAGATGATGTAAGGGTTTGTAATAGGTAATATCCTAATCTAATTAATTCATAATTAGCACTTCATATTTAGAATAAAGCATTAATACTTGTAATAGTTGATAAAATGAAAAGGAAGCGATCAAATGTGAAAGAGGAGAAAGAGATTTAGCTATATATATTAGATTAGAAAGGATCCGAATGTACAACCGGGTGGAAAAGATAAATAAAGACTCAATATTCTTTTGTGTAAGTTATAAAATGAGAAACTGAGTAAGTATTGTAAAATTATCGTACAATCTTGAATTGGGTGGTACAGTCTTCGACCCTTCGGTAATTAGGGTTTAAAAATACTTATGAGCTTCACTTTCCTTGGAAGTAGCTTCACTATATGTTTCTCTTTCACAAGAGATGGCCTGCAATCACTTGCAAGAAAGTAGATACCCTAGAAACATGGATAAATCTTCATGAAATCATTAGCAAATAAAAAAGATAGCATATGTGTGTGATGAGGCTAAAGCAACCTTGGTGGTTAACACTAGTGACTGAACCAATCCATGTACTGCACTACATACCCTCGCGTGGGCTCGACCCTTGTGTAGTTCTTATAGGTACTTATGCAAGTGTGAATGCAATATATCTAGCCCCGTAGATGTGTTGTTATGTCTCTTCACACCAATATAGTTGGATAATTATATAGTAAAACATGTACCCAACACAATAGTATTTTAATGTGGTGTGTATTTGATTCGTATTAAAGCATAACCCGATGGAAAACACACTAACAATGGTGCTTAATGTGTTATAATAATAAAACTCAAAATGAAATAGCTATGAAAAAAAATAAATATTATTACAATTCTAAATTGATACAAATTGGAAAATTTCATAGGTGATATGTATGCCAAGAGATGTATATCTTTATTCAGAATAAGCAACTTTATAGCTATACAAGGAGAATATGAAAAGAAATTGCTAAAATCATATTATGAAGGGTTCGAGATGGGAACCAATAGGTAATCCTACATGGAGGTCATTCCTATCCACCTTAGGGATGGATTTGAAAAGATGGAAGTGGAAAATTATGAAATCTATCCTATCATTACTATTATTTTATTAGCACCCCCTGCCAAGGTCATATCTTCTAGCCCATTAAATCGTTTTGTGAACTGAAAGAAGCACTGGAAAGAGAACAAAAAATGGTTGGAATGGTAAGCTTTGATGATGATTACACTTGTTTTCATCATCGATATCAATGAAGCTAAAAAAACTCTCCAGAGACCCTCAAAATTGCAAAATACTAAAAAATTACTAAAAATAGATTTCTAGGACTTTTCAAAAAACCATTTTGGAAATATTTTTCTCGATTATCCTCACCTATGTGACCTAAATTTTTTTCCCTTGAAACATATTATCCATTTTTTCAACCCCCTTGCAAAATGGATCAACCCTCAGGTCTAGGAATTTATAGTTAATAGGAGTAGTTTACAAGGTATCTCGCAGTGAGCTTGCTCACCGCAGATAAGGTATGGAGCAGGGTTTGTTCTAATGATTGATTTGTCAAAATATACATATTTTCACCCCCTTGTTGCGTGACAACCCATTCTTCCTGTCATGCAACAACCCCTTCTTCCTGTCGTGTGAAAACCACTTCTTCCTACTGCGTTATAATCGCCTCTTCCTGTCACACGACAACCCCTTATTCCTATCGCACGACAACCCCTTCTTCTTGTCACACGACAACTGCCTTTTCTTGCCATGCGAGAACCCCTTCTTCTTGTCGCATGAAAACCCACATCTTCTTATCATGTGATAACCCCTTATTCCTGTCGTGTGAAAGCCGTCATCTTCTTGTCGTGCAACATTATATCTTCCTGTCACGTGACAACCGCCCCTTCATATCGCGCGAAAACCATTCTTCCTGTCACGTGTCAACATCCCTCTTCTTGTCACATGAAAACTGTCATATTATTAACGTATGTACACTGCGCGTCAACCATTTCTTCTTAAAGCGTGACAACATACCTTCTTGTTGCATGATAAGATCCCCTCTTTGACACGCATTATTCTACCTTCCTCATCATCACTTCCTTTCACGCGTCAACCTCCCCTCGCTGTCATGTGACAAATTTTCTTCTTGTGATACGAAAATTCTTTCTCTTGTCGGCAGTGACTCTTCCATTCTTGTCATGCGTCAGCTAGTGGTTCTCGTTGGGTGACAACAAAGAGTTTCAGATATGGCCAGGCATTAATGAAACTTTACAATATAGCTCAACAGTCAGTTTAATGAGGTATGACACCCGTGTTCATCATGCAAGAAAAGTACCATTGGAAAGCGAACCAACATCATCACCCATACCTCCGTGTAGGTAATTAATGAAGGATGTTTGTTGGTGGCTCCTCTTCTTTATATATATGTAAATTCCTGTCATTTAAAGGAGAGAGATTTCGAAGTTGTAAAGGAACTCTGACAAAATTGTTCCAGCACTTTTGTGATCCACAAACCTCAAATTTATGCATTTTGTAAATTCTTTTGCCTTGTGCCTATATTGTAATGGATTGTGCATCATTTTAAGCAATAAAATTAGTGTTTTGTGGCTCTTTTTTCCCTAGCTTGATTTATATTGCATTTCTTTCCTTCTATTATATTTTACAAGTATATTGTGCATACTATGTTCCTTTACAGAGTTTAAATTTTTTGTGCTCCATGAGATTGGAGGTAAAAAATGTGTTTTGGGACTGTGGCACTTGGTCTGCCCTCTTCATTCCCATTTTCCTCCACTTTCACTCACTAGGAATCTCTCTAGCCTTGTTTTGGTGCTATCACTTTCCCTAGTTTAGTATTTACATTTCATGTATTTCTCTTTCTCTGGTCCCTTGGAATTGATAGTTTAGGAGTAGGTTAACATTAGAATAGGTCAGGAACCAACCTTCTCTATAGGTTTGTTTCAATCGCAATGGTCCACACCTAGATATAATCCCATGTTAGTCAAAAGTAGGGTTTTGTAATGTGCAAACCCTAGGGTACTACTTTTCTGACATAAAAAACCCTTTTACAATACTTAAAATGTCTATGTTCTTTCTAATACATGGTTCTATGAATTTTGGATGGTTGCTAATGGAAGAAGATAGACTCTTTGACCTATTTGAGTGCTTCAAACATGAATTATGGAATTATCTAGTTGATATGAAGTTGATTCATGTAGAATTAGGATACCATTGGGTGTATTCTAAATGATAGTTGTAATATGAACTTGTAAAAAATGTTAGGTGAGTTATAAAGTGAAATTTTCTTGCTTATATAGCCTTTTGTAGGTGAAATATTATAATAAGGACGACCCTATGGAGATGAAATGACCTAATAAATATATTCACTTCAAAAACACATTTGAGCTATTTAAATAGGTGAGACTGTTTAGGTTGACCAAGACCACTTCCCACATGATGAACTATTGTATGGTCCTAAATAGGAGAGATGCAAGGTGAAGTAAAAAGTTGTGGAATGTGTTACAAATTTATTTTTATGACTTTGATTTGATAATATTTACAAAATTTATGATAAAGAAAAGTGTAAAGATACTCAATTCGTAGAAGAGTTAGAGAGATATATTGATTGGATTTCAAAACTAATGTTTTTTCTTAGCTATAGAGCTTGGAATTGTAAGAGTACAAGTTACCAAAATTTTAGTGTCTACATTCCCCCCTTTATTTTGTAATCGAAAGTTACATGGTTGAAGGAAAAAAATACCCAAGTTTAACACACATTTTCTTCGCTTGAGAGTGGTTCTCTGATGTGTTGGTGTTGGCATGATCCTTGATGAAACCTACAACATAGAGTATGCTCAATGTCTATGTTGGAAACCGATTTGTAACACAAAATACAGATAATGCTTATAACTTTGAACATGCATACAATAAATAATAAGATGAAAAATATGGAATGAATAAACCTACTCATTTTTTATAGGGAAGAGTTTTGGTTCTTATTATTCTTTGGATACTTGGAATTACTGCAAATATGTTTGAGGATTGGGGTGATCAGTCCTTTATTTTTTACAAACGACAGAGAGACTAGAGTGTTGATTGCAATTCAATAATAGAGAGAGAGAGAGAGAAGAGGATATGAAGTTACACTTTTGATACTTTTTGAAAGATGATGGTTATCCTATAAAGAAAATAACCACTTTTATACCTTTCACATTTGAGAATCTAGTGAGATAAGCTTAAGGATAGGCTATGAAAAACTTAACTTCTTTAATACCTTCCAAAAAAATCTCAGACCACACTATAATAGATGGATATACGTCCAATTTTTTACTATTGTAACTATTTGAGTAAGATAAAAAATGAAAGGAATCAACATTTTCATTCCCCCATAAGGTGTTGTACTAATAAAACTGAATGTATGGATTTCAAAATGTCCACGGGGAGAAGGAGTCTCACGCCCCCAAACCATTTTCTTGAAAATGATTCTAAATAATGTATAAAACGCTTATTTCAATAAATCTAGACATATTCCAGTGAATCTAAACTCCAATATTACAATTTTTGGTGGAAATATCTCATCATTTTTATGTATATTGCATTTCATTTTGGTTTATATTGGATTTCATTATTACTATTATTGTATTCCATTAGTAGCAATATTGGATTGCAATATTGTCATTATTAGACTCATTAGAGTTCCAATTTCTCTATTGTTGTATTCTAATTTCACTAATATTATTTGATTCCAATTTAATTATTATTGGATTCTAATGTCACTATTATTGGATTCCAATTTTTACACTATTAGAATCCAATTTCTAAATTCTGATTTTTGGATTTCAATTTGACTATTTTAGGATTTATATTTTTCTATTATTGGATTCCCACACATAAGCCTAGCGGATACTAACTGGCATAATCCTAGCGGATGCTAACTTACATAAGAATAACAACCACTAGGTGAAATAATCCTAGCGGAGGAAAAGTTACATATTCCTAACAATCGCAAGTTACATAAGCATATCGGCCACTAAGCTACATAAGCCTGACGGACACTAAGTTACATAAGACTAAAGGTGAAAAATTTACATCAGCATAGTGTCCTCAACTTACATAAGCCTAGTGGCCTCTAAGCTAGATAAGCCTAGCGGTCGCTAAGTTACATAATCCTAGATGGCACTAAATTACATAAGCCTAGCGGTCACTAAGTTACATAAGCCTAGTAACTGTTAAGTCAAACAAGCCTAGTGGCCACTAAGATACATCTTTTTAACATTTATTTGATCAATTTTTAAAAAGAAAATAATTGTAAAGGAACTTAGTGGTCATTAGGAATTTCAAAATAGAAGATAATCCAGATAATTTGAACTACTTTTATCCAAGATGATAAATTTTTAGAGCTTAGAAGTCACTTTGATTTTCCATTCTATAAATCATAAATAATAACAAAGATTTGAGATTTACATTAAACATGTTGTTTTAAAACATGGATTTCATAATTTATTTCCATAGGAAATCAATTCCTTCGAGATAACTATATTGAAAATTACGTAAGGATTGATCCCTCTCAATGGTATCTAGTCCAACCAATTTTAACTACAATACATTAATTATTGTTCTTGAAGTTGTGTAAGGTAAGTCTGAATAGATTCATGTCCTTGATTCAATATTTTAATTTTTTTTTGTGTCCATGCCTAGATGACGTTGTCCAGATCAATCTCTAATGTTTCCCTTAATTTTTTTCACCATTTATTTTTCTATAAGCATTCGTGGTACTTTTCTTCTTATGTATTTTCTTTTACTTTGGGTTCCCATTAACTTACCCTTATCTTTTGAGCCTTTTTGGACATCCTATACTAGAATTCAGTCTACCCTGCCCATCCATATAGGTACATTATCATCATTTGGTCTTACTAGTATCATCTTCCCATCATTCACATCCACTACTGGGTTGAATTCATCTCGAGGTCTATCACAAATAGGCCCAACATATATATCCTTATTTGAAAGGATATTTTGACTGTAGTAGTTATCCATGTCATGACGTGGTGCACCTAGTATCTGATCATACATTATGCTATCTTGAAAGGATATCTCCATAATGAAACGAATTTTCCATGCATTCCCTTAAGCTCTTTTCTTTTATCTCACAACATGACTAGGTAACCAACCTTGAAATATCATTATTTAGATTTCGTATCCAAAAAAATCTTCAATTTTCTCTAATGTTCCACAATCATATCAATTAACTTAGTTATTGTTTCCTTTAGCTCTGTTAGGTACACGATTCTTTTCTCCACATAGTCTTGAAATGTATCATCCACAATCACATTTTCCAAATTTAAAGTTGGCAACTCTAAAGAGATAGGAATATCAGCATCAAATCCATACAAAATTGAAAAGGGGACATACTCATAGCTCGCTTTGGGGTGATATAATCAGCCGAGAGTGCATCGTACAATGATTTGTGCCATGTCTACTAATTTTCATCAACTAGCTTCCCAATTATGATATATAGTCACCAAGTTATTATTACTAGATTCCTCATGAACATTTCCCTGGGGGTAATTATTTGAGGCATGAGCCAAATTATTTCCATATCTATATTAAAATTCATTGAGTTCATAAGATGAAAAATTGGGAGCGCTATTAGCCACAATCCTATGAGGAACATTGAATCTCACTATTATATTATCGTTGATAAAGTAACAAAAAACTTCAGAGATAACATGTTTCACTGGAATTACTTCCACCCACTTCGTGAAATAATTCGTTGCAGTTAGAAGGTAACTATGTAAATCACTAAAAAAAGGATTCAAATCTCCAATAAAGTCAATTCCCCACTTCTGAAAGGGCTCATCAAATACCACTGAACTTAGAAGGAGGGATGCAAAATTTGGTTGACCAAAAAATTACTGATAGGCCTTGCACTTTGCCACCCACATTGACTCATCTTGGAATAAAGTGGGCTCAAAGTATAATCTTTCTTGTAGGATCTTATGAAGTGACAGATGCTGAAAAATTTCCTCCATATGTTAGGTTAGGATATGCCTCTAGAAGTTTACCCTATTTAATTTTGTCTACGTATTGAATAAAAACTCCATCGATTCCTCTCTTGTAAAAGCCATGGTCCTAGAGCACATAAATAACAGACCCCAACTTGACTGTTCACTTTTTCTAGGACTCATATGTTCATAAAATTCTCCATAAGTGAAGAAGAATGCAATATATGAATACCACTCATTCGTTGTGCTTACAAACAGAACTGTGGGTTGTTCTTCATTATCGCCTCCAATGTCATTAGCTTCTTCCTCAAGGTTTCTTTCAGTAATAAGATGGCACAAACCTCCCCCACGTATAATCTTGGTAGGTTTCATTTCCATATCATACTCCTACACCTTGGAAATCAAGTTTCCTCTTTGACTACCCAACTCTTAGTGAGTTAAAATAGACTTTATCATTGTGTTCAGAATGAGGACCAATGTGTGAGAATTCAGGATATAATACCTGAAATGTTTTACCACCCAGACCACTGCATAAGTGTGTTTCTAAATTTGGGACATGTTTATCTCGTGATCCTTCATATGACAACACATATAAGAAAGAGGAGATTCCAATCCTTAAGAATTCTTTTGCATTAATATAGTGGACACTGTATGAGCCAAGGCATAACTATACATGATAAAGTATTATTATTTTTAATATGGGCAGACCAAGATTAGGACATGAACTATGGATTTTTTTATTTCATCGAAATAAACCTTTCAATAGAAATTCCATCAAAATAAAACTTCACCTTTCATCATTTCCACAATGTGTCGAGTCTTATAAAAAAAGTCAAGAACAAATTGTCTTAAGAAATTAAACTTCCCAAAAAATTAGTGTACACCAGTTTTACTTGTAGGAAGAGTGATACTTTCTATAGCCTTGACCCATTCAAGATCAATCTTAGTTCCCTCCTTCGTCATAATATGTTCTAGTAATTTTCCTTCTGTAACCACAAACATAGATTTATTGGGATTCAAGGAAATCCCGTGTTGTCGAGACCTTATCATAATCTTCTAAAGTTAATGACAACGATGTTGCCTATTCTTAGAGAAGACCATAAGATCATCCAAGTATAATAAATTATTTTACCCATTAGGTCTCTGAAATCCAAGTCCATTTCCCTCTAAAAATTATCTCAGGTGTTGATTAACACGAATGACATTATCCGGTATGTGAACGTGCCCCATGGAGTAGTGAACATTATCTTATGTTGATCTTATATAACATCCCCAACCTGATTGTATCCTAAAAATCCATCCAGCATGGAGAAAATCTCTGAAATAGTTACCGTTTGTAACACCTGATCATAATAGGTAGGGGATTATTGTATTTTAATAAATATTGATTGAGATTACAAAAATCAACACAGATGTAGATTCCTCCATTTTTCTTACACATCAAAATGATGTTGGCCACCCACGTGGAGTGATGGATTGGAAAAATTATTCTTTCATCCAAAATCTTATAGATTTCCATAAGATTGGTGTCATAAATATTTAGATTATAATGTCATTATTTTTGTTTGTAGGGTTGAGCATCCATTTTGAGAGGAATATTGTGTTGAATATATTTCGGTTTCAAATATTTCAAGTCTATATAAGACCAGGATAAAAAAATCCATGTCTTTCTTTAAAAGCACAACAAATTTCCTCTTTTATTCAAGAGAGCAGTGTTTTTCAATGTTTACAATCTGTGGTTTCTCTACAGAGGCAAGATTAACATGTTCGACCTCGGTGGAAGAATTAGTTTCAGAATGTTGCTTCTTTTGAATAATGGGATCATGCTTGTTGAACAATATTTCAAGGGACACCAATCCTTTGGGAATTTTATTTCCCTTAAGTTGGATAACTTATCTATTGATTTCCTGACATGAACCAAAAGTAGATTCTTGGAAAGCTAGTTAAGAACCTTTAAATTAGAGTTCACTGAAATTATAGAAAATTTCAAGAAAAGTTAAGATGTGTTAATCGTCATTGAATACCTTATAATGATATGAATTTGTAGGAAAACTAAATCGATAGAATATCTCAATGGTGCATTTATCTTCCTTTAACTCTAGATGAGGTATAAGTAATGAATCAAACACTATAAGAGAATCCACCTTGTCGTTGTGATCTCTGGATATTTCCTTGATGTAAAAGGCATCGAAGTATTCAATATAGTCCCATACCCTATTTATGTAATGTTTCAAGTGATCATTTTTCATCTAATAAACATTTCTTACTTGATTCACAACGATCTCATCGTCTCCTTGGGCATTGAGATTATTAACCCCATTTTCTTTTACAGTCTTTAGACCTAAAAAAAATGCCTCATATTCGGCAGTGTTATTAGTATTATAAAATTTTAATTTAAAGGATAAACGAAATATTTCATACTCAGGGTGCATGAGTACTAAACCAGCACCAGATTTAGAATTAGAGAAGCTATCATAAAATTCCAAATTCTATATTTCATTAGAATCTTTCTCTGTGACTAAACTGGAAGTGAATTTCTGATCTAAGGTCATAAAATAAGTCCCTAAAATAACATATTCAAAAGGAATTTGTTCCTTGGGATCATAATATTTTGTGACTAAGTATTTTTCTTGAGATTCTTATTCGAGTGTAAGCACGGTTCCATTGAGTGGTATTTTTTCCTTTTACCAATCCATATGGATTTCTCCTCCTACATCTCTACAAAAAAATCTTCCTAGCAATATTACATAAGCAACATGGATATCCGCGACCAGGATAGTCATTTTGACCCTTTTCTTGGTAAATGAATAAAATACAAACTGAGCATCTTATATTTGACTAATTAGTGGGACCTGCTTATTTTCCATGGAATAATAACACCTGAGTAGTTTTGTGAGAGTGAACCCCAGAGCATGATCCAACTTTGCATGCATAACATTATCTGAGTTCCCATAATTAATGATGCAATTTTTAAGTTTAAAACCATTAATGAGTAATGAAAAATAAAAATGGTTTGATTTTTCTAGAGGAAGAAGTTAAAACCATATTATTTTGAGATGAGGGAGGAAAATGATTAGGAAGGAGCCCTTTAGATGAAGCACTAGAAGGTACAACAACTTTACTTTTAACAAACTTTGTTAGCCTTTTGAACTTCTCTTGATTGGACTGAAGGTACTCTACCTCTGACATCTAAATTTTGGTTCTCTTGGTATGATCAATAATGTCAAAAAAAGTGTAGGATGGGATAATTTAAGGTTCAAATCCTTCAATATTCACATGTGTGTGATAGGAACTTATCTTGGGAACAACATAAGAATAAGTATTAGAAGTAGTGGTAGTCTTTTTAACAGTAGATTTCTTATTTGGTTGAATAGGAAAAGGAATCCCCCTTTTAGAAATATTTTGAATGACTACTTGATTTTCCTTTCTTTAGACTTTTCTCTAGGTTTTTCCACTTCTTTCCTTTGATTCTATGAATGGGTAAGAAATGAAATATTGACTACTCATATCATTTGTTTTATTGTTACAATCATATTCTTCATACTTCAGGTACCCAATGTTGGAGTTGTCAGCTGATTCATCATATGATTCATAAGTATAACTGGTAGCTTCAAAGGAATCGTCATCTTCATCACTTACTTCTTCATTCATCAAATACTTCCATGGAAGTGTTAACAGGGGGGATTCTATAGCCAATCTAGGCTTAGTGTCTGGTAGTCAATTTTTGTCTCTAGTAGGAGCACCATTTTTTTAATTAAAATTCCTTCTTGGAATATGCTGATAAGGAACATTTGGTACATTCTGAGACATCTGTTACTTTAAGTTCAATTAATGATTATCTAACTTTTGAATCATAGGATCAGTGGTACTCTAAGATGTACTCTAATTCTTAAATTTTGAATATTCCCTTATGATCCTGTCAGCCATGATTATAGAATCTTCAATTTTTATTGTCGTTGATTATGAAGTGGCCAAATCAGTAATATTCGATCTTCTATAAAAGAAAATTACTTCGGGAGGTTGGGCATTGACAAAGAAGCACTTTTGATTCTCAAGAGTGGGAATTGCACATTTTGGGATTTTATAGATCAACTTGTTTCAAAATTCACAACAAAATCCTACATGGACTCACATGATTCTTTCTTCATCTGTGTGAGTTGAGCTAGTAGTGCATGTGCATCTTCTACAAGTTTGAATCTTTCTTCAAACCATTTTCTCATTGTCTCGAAGTTATTGATAGATGCAGGGTAAGATGATAAAATCACTCAAAAATGGCACCTTGGAGCGTCTCAAAAAATAGCCAAACAAATAAATTTTTGTGAGCTACACCCATAACTTCACAAGCTATAAAAATGCATCTATGTGTTCATCAGGATGTTTCTTTCCATCACCATTAAACTTCATGAAGGTATTACATGATCCATTTAGAAAATCATGTAGCAGTTGGGCCAATGCAAGAGGACCAATAGTTGAGCCCCAAGGGACCAAAGGTTGTGGTGCAACCATCCTTTTGAAATATGTACATGCAGAAATTTGAGTGTCACTCAAAAATAACACGCTCTATATATTGCTAATGCATATTTTAATTGTAAAAAATGATTTCTTTGTATGGGTGACGTACTACTTGTATGCCCAGAGGAACATATTTCAGTTGCAATATTAAAATTTTGTTACTAAAACAAGTAAAATATAGGATCCAATTCTCCTCTATCTCAACCGGAATGAGTAAATTCCCTTATTTTCATCTTGAACTTGGGAATCAATCAATAGGACAAAGAAAATTCAAAGTCACCAATAGTATATAAAGTTAGTATTAATTGTCAGTAATCCCCAGTAGACTCACCAAAAATAGTTGGTTGGATATTTTGTCAGATACAAATTATGAGGTTCAACAACAGCATATGCGACAAATCCCCTCCTCGGATAAAGGGGCAGCTACCTTTTTTTACTAATCTAACCACACCAAATAATATTTATAATACTTACACTAATCTAACCATTTGGGGTTGGGATCTCATCCTAGTAGACTTATTCTTTATAGAAAGGAAGATGGATGAAAATGGAAGAAAGGTAATGACTATAAAAAGTTAGAAGCATGAGAAAAGAATTCTTAGAAACAAACTTTCTCTTATCTAAATGCATATCCAAATATATTAACATGAGATTAAATGGTAATACTATGATGAAGATACATTAAACAAGATAATGGAATTTAAAGAACCATGTAATGCATTGAACATAGGAACAATACCTTAAATGAAGAAGATAATACCTCAACAAAAATTTTAATAGACATCTCTTTTATTCTTTAATAGCAAGATTGAAAATAAAAAGTTTTTCTCTCTTTCCAACTCCAAGATATATACTATTGGTACAAAAATATCCAACCCATTACAATGCCACAACATTTTACATTTATAGAGAAGGGGAGGAGAGAAAAGGGTAAATAGTTTGGATTTTATGCTAAAAATATCAAATACACATTAATAGTTGATTTGACTAGTTCTCACAAAATGACACAGTCAACTTGCAAATACAAAAATATGTTCCAACATCTTGAAAATTAACATGGTTGATGAAAATATGAAACAACACGATAAAGCTTTCAATCAGATTTATCCTTTTCCTCTTCAAGATTTTCATGCTTCTGGAGAAATTCCTAGAACTTCTAGATCATATCATGTGTTTCTTTTTCATCTGGTCTGCAGGAGTATCAATTCAACACATCACACATTTCGAACACATTTCCCATATTTGCAAGAATATTCTGATCATTCTTGATGAATTTGGATAATTTTCTCCTAACATTTTCACATCGGATTAATTTATCAATGGTTCCCAAGCCAAAATATTCTTTACCTGAAGACTCTTTCTCAACCAAGTCCTTGAACTTTTTGAAGAGATCATCGGAAGGGAGTATATTTAATCCATCATCCAAGATATTATTAATCATATTGGCCATTCCATCATTAATTTCATTGGTGGCATCAACTACTTCCTCTTTGGCCTATTGAATAATTTCAAAAGTTTCTTGAAGGATCTTGACTCAGAAATCAATGGCTTTACGAAACTCAAAATGCTTATCCTTTTCATCTATGAATCATTCTCTGAGAAAGATATCAAAACTAAATTTTTTACACTCTCTTAAAGCTTCCAATGATAACTCCCAATTTCCTTTCTCTTCCATAACCTGATTTTTTAACTTCTTATTGTCTAGCCTTGTTTTCTCAATGACAATGTAGGTATCCAAAAAAAATTGATTATAATTTTTAATTGAGTAAGGTGAAATTGTATCCATTTTTCCACATGCATATCCTTTTGATTGATATTTTATTTTTTGAGCACAAACAAGAAATCAAAGCTGATCAAAGTAGGGGAAGGGATCTGGATCTGAGTGGGATTAGAGAGATTGAGAGAAAAAAAATTCTACCTTCTCCTTTAACTCATCTTTTGAATCTTTAATTTCCTTAAGATTCTTGAAAATATTTTCCATGGTTGTTTGCACATCCTACTGTGTACCTTTAGTTGTAACCTTCTTAAGCGCCACCTTGGTTATTTGATAGTATGAGGTTGAAATATCCTCCTTGGTCTTATCCACAGTAGGAACAACACTATCAGCAAACCTTTTACTGGATTCATTAATTTTTATGTCAGTTTCTTTGATGTGCATGAGGGTGTAGGTTTTAAGGAAAAAAAATTAAATGCCTCAAGAGGGACAACTGTATTCCTTTTTCTTGGGGTTTGGCTTACTATCAAGGAGGGAACAAAGGAAGAGAGTATGTGTGTGGGAGGATAAGTAACCATCAATGCGGTACTGAGGGGAGTAGAAAAAGTGGTTATCAAAGATGGAGGAATGGAAAATATGGTCCTGAAAATGGTATACAAGGTGAGAGTGGAACATGGGGCAGCAAAAGAGGATGAAAGTTGGGTTGCGTGAGGATATCCCAAATTCATAACAATTCTGGTTTAAAGGGGAGAAACAAATGAGAAAAAAATTGCAATGAGTGATACGAGAGGAGATGTGGGTGATGGATGAGAAGAGGGTACAATGGATGTAGGGAAAGATGAGATCTGCAAGGTGGAAGACGGTGGTGAAGAAGAAAGGTGATGAGAGGAAAACACAAGGAGGGTATGTGATGGAAAGCGTTACCTAAGGGTGTAAGGTAACAATATGGATGACATGAGTGATGATGGAGGAAGACAAAACTAGTTGAGTAACCAAAATTCAACTTGATGTCTCATGTGTATGTTAATGAGAAAGAGAATCAACCAAAACAACTAATGTGGTGGGAACAACAGATGAAGGATCAAGATTTTTTGGTCCCAAGACTCTAGAACTTGAACTTAAAATTCTTTTCAGAAGCCTCAAATTTATCCTTTTCCTCATGAACGGGGCTCACTTCTGATGTAGAAGTGATTGGAAACTTTAGGAATTAGGGATATTTTGGCTGAATATTCCACGAATGCAACCAAGTGTTGGTCTAAAGGAGGATTTGAGCATCTTTATTGTGAATGCATGTAGATTCCTTAAGAGACCATTCGATTGGAGGAAATACCATATCATCACCATCCATTTGCTCATACATAGATTACAAGAAATTTAAATCATAAAATTCTCCTTCAGGAACATTAACGAGATTAACAGTTATAACCTCGCCAAAGGTTAATCTGTTGTTATCTTTTCTCCTAATTTCTACTTCATCGCTAAAATCAGCCTAAATGTCCTTAAATTATGGAACATGGAACTGCAGTGTTATATAATCTTTTAGAATGCCACAATAGTGAAAGCCTGACCTAGAAGGTATTGTTATCTTAATTTATTCTTACATTTCAATGCTGACTTTTTTTTCTTTAACAATGAAGGTGCAGGTATATCTTCCAATGGAGATGGGGAAATGAATCCTTTCCTTGTTCTTTCTTTTTTGGAACTTTTGAAGATCCAAATATTATCTGACCAACTCCATGATTATTTATTTGTCACTTGGAAACCTAGGAAGAAGAGTTAGATAACACTAGAATGCTCTAACATGAAGATAGGTGAATGTTCAAAACTATAAGGATATGCAACCCCAGTGAGACACTGCATTTCATGCTACATTTTTGAACCTTTTCTTAGAGACATTTGGGTCCAATATATAAATGACGTTGTAGAAGAAATAATCATTAATCCTCTAGAAATGAGTCTTGCTTCCCTTTAGGGGCATATGAGGATAATAATTGTAGACATTATCCGAAGGTCTGTAACCCACCATTGTTGATCCTTGGTACAACCTGATTCCTATTGTAACATATGTGACATATGACATCATATATAACTTTCTCATGGTCAATACTTATCGCATATGTCTATCAATTTTTTCATTGATGAATGCACCCCAATTGAAGAATTGATCGTTCTTTCTTATGATGGTGATAAATTTATACATCCACTCTTGGAATTCTCTGGCCTTGGAGAGTCCAAAAACTATGTTGAGAAGTGTGATGATATCTCTGATCTCAAGGATGAAGTCACTATGGGGAACCATCTTGTGAAAGTCGGACACAAAAGGCTTATGCTTCACTAAGTATTTCTTGTTTACGTTCTTGATGTAGCTAGCCATGTTGTCAGCCTAAGCTTATTGAGCTACTTTAGGGTTTGTTTTTTTTACGTACGTTGTGAGATTAGGAAGCTTTAAAATGTCGTCAAACTAATCAGTTTCCAATCGGATGACCAAATTTCTAGTTTAATCTAGAGTAGATATGGTCTTAGTGTCATAGTGACTGGCAGCAACGAGAATGATTTTGGGGCACCAAGTGGAGATTGGAAAGGTGGTAATATGAGGTATTCAACTATTAGAGATATATTACATCCACACAGTCTGTGAGGAATTTTGCAATCTATTCCTAAATTCTTCCATGTCAATATATCCCGACTCAATGTCTATAATATTGATATTAGAATCGATATTAGAGGGATGACTGATCACCTGATTCTTGAAATTCATATCTTTTGAATTTTATACTTTTCCCTTACCCTATCCTAAATCATACATGAAGGGTAGGAATGAAAAAAAATTCGTGAAAAGTCACATAAAAGCCTTAAGGGAGAGAGTTAGGTTTTGGCCCCTGCAAAGCACCCTATGCAGTTTGATACACTTTAATAAAACTAACCATATATTACAACTCTAAAAAGCTGACATACTAGTAGAAAGGTGAACTTGTTGAGTAGCTAGGGATCTCTGACACAGTGATTGGAAAACAGAGCTTGTTTTACATTTTGAATGACCTGACATAGTTTTTTGAAACTTGAACATTAATCATCACCTCCTAAAACAAAAAATACTATAGAGAGATTTTAATTTCTTGGCACTGTGAAACTTCCAATGCACTCATCGAGAAAAATACCTATCTCAGCAAGGGGAAAACCTGAAACATTGAGATGAGCCAAAAAATCAATAAGTCTTTCCTCCAACTTGTTTATTTAGAAAATTTTCCCTAACAAGTAGGTTAAAACTCAAAAAGTTCATGTTGAGGTTTTTAACATACTTACCAAGGTAAAATCCAAAATGGGAGAAGGAAAAATGAGGAGTGAGAGAGAGAAATGAGAAAAACTAAAAACAACTCCTTGATCAAAAAGAAACAATACAAAAATCTCCCAAAAAGAAAATATGAATCAAAAAATGGAAAAAAACTTACTAAAATAAGAACCAGATTTTGAAATCCAAGAAAATCGACTAAAAATACTAAGAAAATGTCAATTGGGTTTGCACATGATGAAAGAAAGAGGGAAATTAAAAAGAGAAAGTACAAGGTACAAATAACGTGGAAATCCCACCTATTTATAAATGAAATAACATTAATTACATGTAAGATGCCACATGTGGGCCACCAACTCCACCACGAAATTTATTACGTTTACTCGAGGGAGGAAGTTTGACCACATGAAATAGGTCATAAAAATGTGTACTCGGGTACCGAAAACCTGATACAAATAAGATAGAAAGGGAGTTGGGAATCAAATCAAAAACTAGGCGAGATATAACATGTAAATTGGTTACCATGTTCCAGTGCTCAAAAAATCAAAACTCTGATACACTATAGTGTTTCAGGATTCAGGTTCGGAAAACACATGACATGATGCATGTGTTTTACAGGGTAAGATGTTCTGATGTAATCAGAACTTGAAACCAAAAAGACCCTGGTTTGTCAGGTTTTCAGGGGCAGAAGGCATCTTACATAAAACATGCAAAATGTAAAGGAAACCGTAAAATATCACAAAAGGCACAAAGAAGGCATTTTTGAAGTGACAGTTTATAATGAAAAGGTGATTTTAATAAGTTCATCAATTTGAAAATTTGATTATTTATCTCCATTTTATTGATGAAATCAAAAATGGGATAACACAGTCGTGGAATGTAAATACTAAATGATAATGCCAAACCTTTAAAAATAATTAGGCCCCTGAAAAATTGACTTGACATTATCAATAGTAGAACTCACATGCTGAAAAACAAAACAAATTTTAAAATATCTTGATTTGTAAACCTTAAACCCTAAACATGTTTGATGGCGATATGATGACAATGACCATGACCATGAAAATCACAACAAAGATGAAAATGAAAATGACAATGGTTATATTACTATTAATAGTAACAAACATATAATAAGAATATTGATATTAATAATTGTATAAACACTAACATTAATAATAATATTGATGACATTTTGATGAATGATAACAATGAGAAAAACGACGATGATGACAATGACGATGATGTTGAGTACGATGACGATGAGATAAAGATTCCAATAACAATGGTGATGATGATGATTCCGACGATGAAGATGACGAGAATGATGATGACAATGATTAATATCACCACAACCATGATGACCATGACAATGAAAACAATGACATTGATGATGAAGAAAATGAAAAACAGTGACAATAAGGAAAAATTAGTTTCTTCATTAAAATTTTAACCATCTCTAAACATGAGGCATATGAATATTTAGAATATCATATTACATATGCAATGTATGTATCCATTGATACTTTTAGGTGGTATTTTTTGATCATAATGATGGCTTGGACTAGTGTTGTCCTTATAAAAACATGTGGATCTTTCCCTATAAACAAAATTATAAATTATGAAACATAACTACCAAACACTTAACCCTAAATGATATACCGTAAAACCTTATGAAAATCTATCAATCATAAATATAAACAATTTATTAGTGGTTTTTTTGAGTTGTAGAATTCAATGTTTGGTGTCTAGATTTATCGTTTACATTTTTTATTTCACGTTAGGGTTTATTGTTTGATGATATTGTGATTAAAATTTTATGATTTTTTATTGCATCGTGTTTATTGTTAAAATTTCTTAGAGCATGTTTCTATGTGTATATGTTATCTATATTAAGAGTTTTTCTTTTTCAATTTCATATAACATTTTTTTATAGATTTATGATTATATTAAAATTAATAAAAAAAATTAGCATTCACATGAATCTTAAAATATGCATATTTCCTTGTAAATTAGTTTCTTCATTGAAATTTCAACTGTCTCTAAACATGAGGCATATAAAGGTTAAAATGGCATATGGTGTATTACATATGCATATGTCCATTGGTATTTACATGTTTTATTTGTTGATCATAATGATGTTTTTTACTGGTGTTTTCCATATAATAACCTTTGGATTGGTTAACTCATTATTCACATGGATTTTAAACCTTTGTATTAGATCTTGTATCTCCTCATCACTGGTATGATACACATGCAATTCTTCGTAAAAAAAGAATGACATCAAATTAAAGAGTGCAAAAGTTATAAAATACAATAACCAAATAAAAAAATCAGATATGTACATGCGAGAGATGGTTGGAAGTAGAGGGAACTGACGGTAACTGTTGACCATATAGATAAATTAAATGCCATGTAGGCATAACTAAAAAAACAATGTATTATTATAACATTCCCCCCTTAATACATTGTTTTTAAACATCATATTTCTAAATGGTGGACTCCCCTTATTCCAAACATGGTAAAAAATTTACACTGTCTGAGTATCCCACTCACCTTTGAGGTGGCATGTCATATTTGTGGCTTCATGGTCTTGCGGCACCTTGGTTTTTCATTGCAGAATTTACAAAAACTTGGAAATGACATGAGTAAATCTCTCTGCTAACACCTTTTGTGGTTTCCCAGATTACCACGAACCCTGATGGTTTTTTGTCTGTAGGTTGACCATGAACTTGGAGGTGACAAGAGGTATTCAACTATACACTTTTGTTGTTTCTTGGATTTCCATAAACCATTTTCCAAGAACTAAGTGCTACTTTAGTGTTTTTTCTCTTGATAATGTTCTTCATTAGGAGGTACCAAAATGGAAAATAATTCTCAACATTTATATTGAAAAACACACTGCACACATCAAAACCACACCACTCATAACATACAAACACACTAACAAAAATATCACCAAAGCAATGATGAAAACCCATTGTAGGTGAATGATGAGAGGATGTTAATTCTCCTCCAATCTCTGTGCATCCTCCAACCTCTATTAAGTTTCTAATTAGTTAGAAAATATAGATTTAAGGTTAATTTGAAAATGATTTAAAAAACTTCTATATCTCTTAATATTTTGTATGTTCACTAGTGAATATCTTTGCATGACAGGTTGCATATGCTCCATGGAAAGTCCCATCTTCATGTGGTTTGCATGACCAATTCCTTCTTTGTGCGTATGCAGTAAGACTTAAAACCACCATTGTGATAAGTATTGAAGGCTGAGAAAAATGGAAAATTACCGAATGCCTTGATCAAATATTGATAATCAACATATATTTATACAATGAGGATCGATTATAGGTGAGGATAACAGACATCCAATTATGAAAACTAAAAATTCCATGAAGGTATAACTACACACAATGTATTAGCCTAATATCTATGCCAACATTCCCCCTTAATACATTGTTTATAAATATCATATTTTCTAGATCATGGAATCCCCTTATTCCAAACACAATAAAATTTTTATTTCACTCTCTGTTTAACTTCCTCACCTTTTAGGTGGCATGCCATATTTTTGGATTCTTGGTCTTGGTGACACCTTAGTTTTTCTGTGGAGAATTACCACAAACCTGGAAGTGACATGAGCACATCCATCCTTGATAAAATTTGGTGGTTTCCAGTTTCCCCGGATTACCCTGAACCCCTATGGCTTTCTGACTGTAGGTTCACCACGAACCTGGAGGTGACATGACGTCTAAACTAATCACTTTGGTGGTTTCTTGTATTTCCAAAAACCATTTACATAAGAACCAAATGATACTTTAGAACCTTTTCTCCTCACAATATCCTTCATTCAGGATTTACCAAACTGAAAAATTATCTGCATTTTATTGAAAAAAACACCACAAAAAATCATCACAAACAACAAAATATGAACACAAACGAAAAATAAATTGTCACCAAATAAATGGGGTGACACCCTCATAGGTGACTAGCGAGAGGACACCAATTTAACTCCATCCTTCATGTATCCTCTAACCTCCAGTATATTTATATCAAAAAACATCCATGTAGTAGTAAGGTGGACGATTTGGTTTACCAACAATGTATCCTGCCATAAAACTAACACCCATGTGAAAAGGTTTGCTGCATTGATCCTTTGGTTTGGGGATTGCATTCTTGTAAATAAACTCTACCAAAGTTTCAAAGGACAGAAATTTTATCATTTTGTATGGTATTTTGTGTCCCCGAAGTCAACCAATACCCTTTTACAGATGAAGTACTCCTTATGATATGAAAAACTTTGACATACCATCTGACAATCCTTGAGAAAATACAGGTTGGGTCTGTACTCTAACTTTTATAGTTGTAAAAGGACAAAGTACAATCACTACTAGAACAAGGATGATTTATCCATATTGTTATTCATAAAAAAATCATTTTGTAGAAAATTTGTGAATTTTCAACATTAAATGAATAACTTCTATAAATAAAATGTAGATTTTTCACAATTTCATAAAATTCATATTTTAATTTTTTAAATATCCACATTATTAAAATTTCATTATGGAAAAATCACATTTTCTAATTTTTGAAAAATATTTCCACTACTTCATAAAATTCAAATTTAAAATTAGGAAATATCCACATCACTACTACAAGTAGAACACTTTAGCCACAAAAAATAACTTGTTATGGTGAAATCACGACACCCCTGATTGTTCACAAGTGAATGGTTGAGGCAGTCAATGTGATTCGTCAAACATGGATTTTTCCCAAAGTGTGGGAATTTACAATCGGGATAACCCTTCAGAGAAGGCTGACTTCCTATCCTATCCTAGTGCCAACTCCTCCAAAGTGCAGAGAGTTACAGATCTAACCCTAATCTAATATATCCAAAGAGACAAAGATAGATAAAATACATGAAAATAAAAACCTACTCTAAGGGAAGGTGATGCATCAAGAAGGATGTTTAACAACCTACAAAATAAACACAAAACAACTAGTATCTTGTAATGAAAACACAACAGTACATAATAATTTCCATGTGATGAAAGACTAGAAGTGTTACAACAAAACATAAAAGGGTGTTTGGAACATCCAAAAATTTGTCTATATTGCTCCCGAAATTGATAAAAATACACCACACTCAATTTCAAAGGCATATATTTTGCATTACAGTGTCTAGTAGGGAGGTTTGGAATATCCATAGATCTCTTAAAGAGAAGAAAGAAGGGAGGGGCATATATAAGGTGTCCAACCTTTTAAAATGAACCCCTCCTTACAATATATAGGAATAATGAGAGAAAGGGAGAGAGAAGGAATTCAAAAAAATTCTTCAACCACCCAAAAATGCATTAAAATCACCTACAACAATGATGGGTTCCACTACAAAACCCATACCTCCATGTACCTTACCTTTTTGGGGAAGAAAGGAAGCCCATACTTTCATAATTTTTGTAGGTGAGAAATATGGAAACATTCCTCTAAAAATTTGAACTATATTTCTTCATTTTAAAATACTTAACCTTACAAAAATTACTAGAGGACACTAAGAGCTTTTAAAAAATCCTATTTTGTGCAAATCTGAGCTCCAAGTCAAAAGTTATGGCCATCTGAAGATGAGGGTGCCATTCTACAATAAATGTGAGTGGTTGATCTGTTTGATTTCACAAAACCTCCGAAATGTTGAAACCACGAATTCTAACATTCAGAATTCAGATTTCGGGCTTCAAGTTATGATTTGCATACAATGGGGCTTTAATGTTCCAAAATTACGAAACCCCGAATTCTAAAATTCAGACTTTAGGTTTCAGACCTTTTTGTTTTTTGGGGTTTTAGGAGTTTGGGTTTCGAGGTTTTAGGAGTTCGGGAGTTTGGGATTTCATGGGTTTTGGTAACTGTTCATCAGGCTTGGTCCATGAAACCTCTGAATCTCTGAAATCCTGAACTCCATAATTTCAGAGTTCAGGTTTCAGACTTTCTCCTACCCTTTCGTGCTTCTTTCCACCAAGTCCTTGAATTTATCTTTGGCGTACCTCTAATTGGCCCAACCTCTGAAGTCCAAATTTTAGACTTCGGAGTTCCGTCATTCCCCAAACTCCTCTGCAATGTGCTTGGCCTATTTCACTGACTTACTTGGCTAGAGCCCAAAATGTGAGCTCCCATTTCTGAACCAATCCTCCTATTTTCAAAAAACCCTTGATCATGATAAAAAAACCTAGATCCACCTGTGAAGGCTTGGTTTGGCTTATGTCCAATCCTTTCTTGTTGTTTGTTTCGCTTGGGGGGGGGAATGGATAAAAAAACTTATTGTGAAATATTTGTTGAAAATCCACAATAGTTTTTTCAATTTGTTAAATTACATTGTGGTTGTTATATATAATATGATTTAAATTATCAACATTACACCTAAAATTTTAAATAAATGTATGATGTATTGAACCTACATATTCATAGTTTGTGGATCCAAAAACAAATGGTCATTCCGAATGATGAATCATAGGTGTTGATTTAAAACACATCCAATAGTTCCAATCTAGAATCTATTTTTTCATCTCATAAAATGTGAAAATAGCAAAAATTTAATAACTAAGAGTTATTGTTGTTAATTTATAAAGTCATATTACTTCATATTAAAAAATATATACACAATAAGATATAATATATTGTTAAATTTTACAATATTTTTATTTGAATTTAAAAATAATTGAAATTCATATAAATAAATTCATAGTACTTATAATATTTACTAAGCTACTTCAATAATTAACAATGCAATAAAAAAACATAAATAAAATACAATATAACAACAATAATAATTAAAATAATACAAAAATTGTGTATAATTAATTTAGAAAATAACCTATCAATAGTGGAACTTTCATGTTAAGAAACATTCTTATTTATTTGGGTAAGAATAATAATCTTAATGATCTCAAAAAAATTATCGGCAGGTGCTTTATCAAAAAAATCCTGGAATAGAAAGGAGATCACATAATATCATTGACTACAATAAATCACACCTATAATTAAGTCCCAAACTTTTCCTTCATAATTGATTGGGACATTTATAACAGTAGATATTTATTGAAAGGATCCTAGGGTAGAAGCTATGTTGTGTTTACCTTAGGAAATAGGATTGAAATTTCAAAAGCTTTAGAAGATGTGAGTGAAATAATAGTGAATACAAAGTTACTCCAAGACATCTTTGTAGCATTTTCTTGTTGCTACGTGAAGGGTTGTTTTCCCAAACAAATTGGCGTGCTGAATATAATTTTTTGAGCTTCTTTCTTCAATTCTTGACAGAAAAAGCCCCATCATTTCTATGTTACCAATAGCTACTGTCTTCTGCAAGGGCGTATTTCCCTTCTCCTCACGCGAACAAATTATGCTCTTTGTTTTAAGTAACTCGAACAAAGTACAAACTACGTCAACATTATTGGAGTTCATTGTAAAGTGCATAAGATTTACTATGTTTAGATCCTTATCACCCACTTTCATCTCACAATATTTGATAAAGAATTTTCAGAGGCTGATATGGCTAGTGCCCATAGAGAGCTACAATATAAAAAACATGATTGTGGAAATGGATTGTTATAATGAAGTGTAACACCGACATTTTTTCCACACAAAACCCAAGATAAAATCCAATAATTAGTTAAGAAAATTTATGGAATAATATTTTTTTGTTTAAACGAGGTGCAACAGGATAACCTCCACCTAGATTTAATTATTTCATGATTAATAAATCCTTCAGTTTAATTAACAATTAATTATTATTTTTCGAATTTATTCATTTTGGCGTTAAATCCCCTCCTAGGGTTTCCCATTAATTGTCATTAATTAACTCTTATAAGCCATAAGTTAAGATACCCTTGTTACAAAATTTATTTAATTTAGTATTATATTTCTAATTTCATTTATTGATTTAATATCCTATGGCTAAGGTCAAACTTACCCTAACCCTATAATTTAGTTAAAATATATTTTAGTCCCTATTATAAATAGTGTTTAGTTGTCCTTGTATAAATTTAATTTAATTAATTTCAAAAGTTAAGGCCTTTATAAAAAGTCACTAAACTAAAACAATAAAGGTCACATTTTAATCCTACATCCTAACACCCCTTTAGGGGCCCCATTCACAAGTTACACATACATTTAATTTAAAAAAATATTCCCACCAAACATATCCTCACCAAAATTTGTTGGATTTATTCTCAACCATTATATGGAGTCATTTAGAGTCCTGGGATCTTAGGTATTCAATCTAACCCTAATCATCCTTACGAATGCTCTTATTCCTTTATTTTTTCTTATTTTCTCATTTTTTATTTTTGCAGGTTTAGGATAAGAAGAAGTAGGGAGGCCATGGAAAGTTTGTCCAAGCTTATGGATGGATATTCACATTTTTTTTCTTATTCCATTTATAACCCTGTCCTAAGGTTTGTTCATCTTGTTATTTGTTATTATGTATTTTATTTGCATTTTCCTTATTTGGGTATGGGCATTTTTGTCGCATTTGTATATCTAGTTTAAATTTGATATATACACAAGTTGTATGGGTATACATATACATATACATATACATATATATCTTGTTTTGAAAAATAAATTTCTTCAACCCGAAAATTCTACAATAGATATTGTTATATCTATATCTATATCTATAATTATATTCATATTAGCTAATGTGTTGGCTGCATATAACAAAAACGCAGTGTTTAGTATACAGGCCATGGCTTGATAAAAAAACAGGTCGTATTGAATTTGTATAGTGGCACGGTTTTAAAATTAGGGTTGGTTATATTAGTCAGGGGGAGGTCGCTGACCCCACCCCCCATCCCATATTATTATTATTATAAACATTACTATATATATATATATATATATATATATATATATATACACACACACACACTAATATTAATATCAATATCCCTATTGTACAATGTAATTATTTCTATTTGATTTTTTTTTTGTAATATATATAAAATTATAATAAGTTTAATATATAGAAATTTATAAAATAAATTCATATATATATATATATATATATATATATATATATTTGTTTTGTTTATTATAAATGATCAATTTGAGTTATATGACAAGGTGAAATACAAGGCAAGGAATTTAAAATTCTCTACCTATCCATATGTGAGTAAAATTTAGAAACTAATAAAATTTCTTAAACAACACAAACAACAAATGAAGGGGCTATACCTTAGTATGAGATTGATTTTAATTTCCCACATTTCAATATGTCTACTTTTACTATAAAAATGAAAATGCATCTCCTTCCTTTTCAAACAAGAATGACATCTATTTCAATAAGCTAAACTAAGTATCACTTGCAAAATTTCTTCCAATTCCAACTCAACCATTTCACTAAAGTAAAACACAAGAAAGTATGAATTTATCTTAAGTTTTGAGAGAAAAATATTTTCAATTTGAATACAAATTTCAAGTTCTTCTTTCCAACCATTACAATGTTACAACTATAACTATAGAACAATGCAATCTTTTCTAAATAACTTGGTTCATTCTTATAATATAATAGTCCCTCTTTTCGAAAAATGTAAAAGAATAAATTTCAAGCTCTCCACTTTGATTTTACAACAAAGGCTAACATTAAAATTTTTATAAATAGAATATCCAATAACTTATCTTTTAAAATGCAAGTTTACAAGCCTTCCACTTTAAGCGGAAAAAACATGATAACGATTTTACAAAGGTAGGATATTTCTTCATTGTTTTCAATGTGCAACTATGACCAAATATTCACTTGAGCTCCACCATCTCCTTTAAAATCTAAACACAACAAAAAAAATAGGGGAGTAGGAAACACTCTCCACCCAACAAATAATCTAATGAGGAAGAAAATTCTTCTTTTTCATTGGCCACCGAGCCCCAAAAATGAAACAATAAGGAGTATAAGACAACCAAGGAAACTTTACATGGCTTCCACAATCAACATTCAAGCAAAATTTCACACAATAAACAAAATAACAAAATCACAACAAATATGCAAGTTTCCCAAGCACAAAGGTTCAATACGCAAGCCAAGAAATAAAAAACAAACATGGGGATCTACATATGACTCCTAAGGGTTTGGGTGACCTCCTTAAAGCCTCCATGAAAGTCAATCGCAAAAACCATACTTTTATGTCTCCCTCAAATCTTATGCCTCCCTCAATAAAACATACAAGATAAGCAAAAATTTTACTAATCTACAAGGTTTTACACCCCAACAAAAAATACCTCCCAAGATACACAATAATACTCTTATTCCTCCCTCCAAAATATCCCCATTTCCATTTTCTTCTACACAACCTAAAGTTCATTCTATTTCCCTAAATCACAAACATATGACAATCATCCCTCCATAAAAAATTGCATAACAAAATAACAATAAGAATACATGGGTGAAGTCCCTATCTTTCCATTGCAAGAGTATAAAATCCACAAGAAAAAGCTCCAAGCTTTTCCAATTCCAAAGTAAGCACAAACCAACTCTAAAGCTCCAACAATCACTCTAAAAAAAGTTCCTCCATAAATGTAAGAGTCCAAATAAAACAAGTAACCCCCAAATCATCAAACAAACTTGAATAAATATAAAATAGAGGAGAGAGAGGTGATATGGCTCAATGTAGGATGCCACATCATTCCTCCTCCACTCCACATCACATGGTCAAATGCCAAACCCCAAAGCTCAATAAATTGGTGGTTGAGGGAATGACAACCCTCTTACACACACAAAATCAAACCCACACCTCTAAATAAAAAAATTAAAAACATATGTAAGATAGTGCAATAAATAGCACCTTTTTGTCTTACAATCACATAATGGGGTCTATTTTTGACCCCTTAACTCATAGGGGTAGTTGGTAGGTGAAATTAAGAGGTGTGAGACAAGCTTAACTTGTCCCACAAACCTCCAAATATTACCCTTAAGCCCAAATCCGAATTTTACATGAAAGGTTGAGTACACAACACTCAAAAGTAATAAAACCCTTTCAAATCCAGCACAAATCAATAACCATGTACCCACATTAAATACCAACCTTTGGTCACATCCCAAATTACATTAATTAATCGAGTTTAATCACTGAAATGGAGCACTATAACAAACAATAATAAAGGTTACTCACAATGCTAAAATAATACAAATACTCAAAAACTAAATAAAACAAAAAGGGAAAAAATACATTTATCTAAGGTCACATTTGAGGCCAACCCCCAATGGGGACCCCCTAAAAATCTAACAACGACATATAACATACAATTACACCAGTTGCCAAGGTAACCTATTGCCAATACCACAAATTCCTTCACTATTGGTCTCTTATCCCGTTTTGTTTGTTGTGTTACAATTTCCTGCAAAAATCAAACAATACCTTTCTGGCCTCATAGCCATATTAATGACATTGAGACAATAAAACACACATATACCTATCAATTCAAATCATCAAATATCATAACTAAACCATCACTAAAATCAAGTAATTTCACCAATTGTTCACAAATTTCAAATATTTTGATTCTATCATTTCATCAATTAGCAATAAGATCACCAAACCAAATAAATCGTATAAAAAAATCTATATGTCAAATCCAAGGCATCAGTATAGTAGTAACTCTAGATCATTAAATATTTATATGTCAATCCATGCATATTATCCATCATATGAGTCACATCATGTCAAAAGTCTAAAACATCCATATTGTCTATCAAATAGGATAATTAAATATAGTAATGTCCATCTATCAATGTCTAAAGATCAAATATGATAACAATGTCTATGGATCTAATCCAAAGTAATTAAAATCATAGTAATATCAATGTCAAAGAGGATTAGGCACTACATACCCCTACCCTTAGACTCGACTTCCTCCTTAAAGTGATTGGACCAAGTGTTGGAACTGTGTTCTCAAAGGTGTGACATCCTCCCATGTAGTTGTTGTCTCATTGTATTGATCCCACTAGATGAAAACTTGATCAACATCTCTACCTCAAACACTTAGGTTCCTACGCTCTAAAATGTGCATTGGCTCCACTATCACGTGCCCCTGATCTTGTGCCTATAATGCAGTCCAATCTAATATGAGAAGGATATGGAATGTAGCTCCTAAGCATAGAAACATGAAATACATCATAGATGCGAGACAAGCTGGGTGGTAATTCTAGATTGTAGGCCAAAGGAAAAATACACTCCAGGATCTCAGACAGACCCAAAAATATAGGGGCTAGCTTAGATCCTTTTCCGTAATGGATAGGGCTCTTATGAGGCCTGACACAAAGAAACACCTTCATTCCCACCTCAAAAATATGATCTTCTCTCCACTGATCTGCATACTTCTTCTATCTATCTTGAGCCTCCTACAATCTCTATCTAATCATTATAACCTACTACTCCATATCCTGTAATAAAGTTAGCCCAAGAGATACCCTATCCTCTAACCTGTCCCAACTCAACGATGTCCTACAATCCCTGTCATACATGCCTGAAATGGTCTCATACCAATCAAACTCTAAAAATTGTTGTTATAAGAAAACTCCACTAAGTAAAAATACTCGTCCCACCTCGATTGATGGTCCATGATGTACATGCAAAACATGTCCTCTAAGATCTGATTCACCCGCTCTGTGTGTCCATATTTCTCAGGGTGATAGGATGTGCTAAAGTTTATCTTCATCCTGAGAGCATATTGCATGGTAGTCAAGGGATCGTGGTCAAAAAATATCTTCTATGGAATCTGATGTAGTCTGAAAATCTCATCTAGATATACTCGTGCCATTGCATTAGCTGTATAGGTGGTCTTTACCAGAGAAAAATGATCCACTTTCATCAATCTATTCACCCTGACCATGATGGCATCATGGTGGTATCTTGACGTAGGTAGCCCTACAATGAAATCCATGGAAATGGTTTCACATTTCCACTCTGGTATGGCATGAGGATATATAAGGCCAACTGGATGTTGATGCTCAGTGTTCACCTTCTAGAACTCTAAACAACGAGACACAAAATGAGCTACGTCTCTCTGCAACCCTCTCAAATGGTACAATTATCTCAGAGTGACATGCATCTTCTTCACCCCTAGTTGGGCTGAATAGGGTTCATGATGTGCCTCAATAAGGATATCCCGCCTCAATCCTCCATCACTGGGTACATAGATCCGACCTCTGTTCCAAAGAAGACCATATGCCTCTAATGAAAATCAATCAAACTTCCCCTCAAGAGGTCTCTGAGACTCGATCTCTACTCTAACTGAAAGTTAGAAGTTATCATATGGAAGCTGTTGCAAGATCTTGGTCCTCAAGTCTCTACCAAATGCTATAGCCATAACCAAATGTACCCAATGAGTCAAGGCATCTGCAACCACATTATCCTTCCCTTTCACATGCTCTATCTTCATTTTGTACTCATAAAGTAACTCCATCCAACACCATTGACAAGAGTTGAGATTGGGATGTGTGAAGAGGTAACGCAGACTCAATTGATCTGTCCTGAGAATGAGCGTCCTTCCTAATAGGAAATGTCTCCATCATACCAAAGCATGCAAAATAGCAAGATCATAGGTCACGAGTGGATAATTCTATATCTAATAATCCTTGAGTTTTGCAAGGGACTCCAAGGCTACTTCATGGCCATATTGCAGGAATAACTCCTAATCATAGCAAAGAAACATTTATGCCATATGAAGAAATGTCCCTGTAGATCTGGAACTGCACAATGGGTACTATTCTAAGGAATCCTTAGTGTCCTGACACCTGCGCACATCGATCTGAACAAATGAGCCTTCTTCCCTTTCTGCGCAAGGAAGTGGACGGAATGTGCAAATGAGAGAAAGCCTCAACAAACCTCATGTAATAACCTAATTAATCCAATGAAACTACGCACCTTGTTCACACTGGTAGGTGCCTGAAAATCCATAAATAGACTCAATCGTAAGGATCAACTACAATACTTCTCAGAATATGTGGCCAAATATTGAACCTCCGGAGAAGAATTCAAAACTTCTCTAGGTTCTCGTACATTGTGGTTTACGAAGACAATCAAAACCTGACGAAGGGTTCATTGTGTTCCTAACGTGTAAGGAGTAGATAGAATATTCATCAAGGAACATGGTAAAAAAGCGGTCTAGAAAATCTTACACCCCCCGTTCATCAAACTCATTACCATTGCAGGGGCATTCGTCAAAACCACATGGCCACAACTGTGAACTCATAGTTTCCATATCTCATACAAAGGTTGTATAAGGATATCCCCCCGCCCCTCAATCCTCCATCACTGGGTATAGATCGCACCTCTGTGTCCAAAGAAGACCATATGCCCTCTAATGAAAATCATCAAACTCCCTCAAGAGGTCTCTGAACTCGATCTCTACTCTAACTGAAAGTTAGAAGTTTCATATTGAAGCTGTTTTGCAAGATCGTGGTCCCTCAAGTTCTCTACCAACTGCTCTAGCCATACCAAATGTACCAATGAGTCAGCATCGCAAATCCACATTATCCTTCCCTTTCACATGCTCTATCTTCATTTTGTAACTCATAAAGTAACCCACCAACACATTGACAAGAGTTGGATTGGGATGTGTGAAGAGTAACGCATACTCCATTGCGCTGTCTGAAATGAGCGTCCTTCCTAATAGGAAATGTCTCCATCATACCAAAGCATGCAAAAATTATGCAAGATCAAGGTCACGAGTTGGATAATTTATCTAATAATCCTTGAGTTTGCAAGACTCAAAGGCTACTTCATGGCCCTCTTGCATGAATACACCTCCTAATCCTACCAAAGAAACATTTATGCATATGAAGAAATGTCCCTGTAGATCTGGAACTGCTACAATGGGTACTATCATAAGGAATTCCTTTAGTGTCCTGAACACCTGCTCACATCGATCTGAACAAATGAGCTTCTTCCCTTTCTGCTGCAAGGAAGTGATGGAATGTGCAACATGAGAGAAATCCTCAACAAACCTCATGTAATAACCTATTAATCCCATGAAACTACGCACCTTGTTCACACTGGTAGGTGCTGGAAAATCCATAATAGATCTAATCTTGTAAGGATCAACTACAATACCTTCCTCAGAAATAATGTGGCCCAAATATTGAACCTCCGTCGAGAAGAATTCACACTTCTCTAGGTTCTCGTACAATTGTTGTTTACGAAGACAATCCAAAACCTGACGAAGGTGTTCCTTGTGTTCCTCACGTGTATGTGAGTAGATAGAAATATCATCAAGGAACATGAGTACAAAGAGGTCTAGAAAAATCCTTAACACCCCGTTCATCAAACTCATTACCATTGCAGGGGCATTCGTCAAACCAAATGGCACAACTGTGAACTCATAGTTTCCATATCTCATACAGAAGGTTGTCTTATGGATATCTACCTTTGTAATCCTCAGTTGATGGTAACCAAACTTAAGATCTATCTTAAAAAAAATAAATTATCCCTATTCATCTGATCAAATAAATCATTGATGTGAGGAAAGGGGTAACGATTCTTGATCGTTACTTTGGTTAACTATATTTAGTCCACACACAACCACAAGGATATGTCCTTCTTATTCACAAAAATCACTGATGCACCCCAAGGAGATACACTAATATGGATTAATCTTTTCTCAAGAAGTACCTCTAGCTATAGCTTGAGCTTAGATAACTAAAGAGTGGTCATCCTATATGGAGTGCATGAGATATCCTCCACTCTCGGAACCAAATTAATATGAAATTCTATCTCACGTGGGGGAGGTAATTCTGGTAACTCACCTAGAAAATTATCAACAAACTACCCCAAAATATGATGATCATCAAGTTAAGGTCCACTAGCCTCATCCTTCGACCTATCACTAACTTTAATAACATACATCTGACACCCACGCTGCACACATCGCTTAATATGCAAAGCATAAATAGTGTGAATAGAGATGGGTCTCCTAACTCCAACTATCACTGACTCAACTCTAAAATCATCTACACAATATATAACCTTGTTGTAACAATCAAATCTAGCTCTGTGTGTAGATAACAAATCGATGCCCAAGATGACTCCATAAGAACCCAAAGGAAGGATATAGAGATCCAAGGTAGTGGTGAAGGGTCCTAGGTCCACTACACACTCCTCGACTAAATATTCTATTGAGAGATTGGATCCAGAAGCCATCTCTACATCCCAAGTAAGGCCCTTCCTAAGTGCCACTAGCCTACATCGCTCTACTAATGATGGTGCAATAAAATAATTAGAATAGCCACAATCAAACAATATAGAGTTAGGGATACCACCAATACTACCTGTAGTCTCTATCACTGTGCTCTAATGATCTACCTGGAGGTTCTCGATTATTACATAAATATGATAGCTATGTCCCATGTTTCCAACTGTAGGATTTGCTATAGGTGACTTACCCTTGTTATTAGGGTTATGTAGGCACTCTCTCCAATGGTGCTCAAGAACACTGCATCCATAGAAACTACCTGGTCCCCTCCAATGAGATGTGGCTCAAGGAGGTACTCTAGTGGTTTGTGTCATGGATCTTGATGATCCTACATTAGATTTTTGTGGTCACTACTGACGATATCCTACTGACTAAGCTCTAGGTACCCCCTGTGTCTTGATGGGTCATCTAGGAAGAGGCCCCATACTTCGTCCCCTCTAAGTATCAAATCTCTGTGGTCTAAATGGTGGATGATTCTACTCCTGCTGCTCTTGAGGTGGCTATTGTGGTGTCCTGAAAGAAGACTGTGTAGAACCATGTCTACCCCAAGGAGGAGGACCTGACCCCCTCAACCTACTATATTATATATATTAAATACGACTCCTCACTCTATCGGTAACCTACTGCGTATTCCCCTTGGTCTCCTTTGTAATGTAGGCCTTCTCAATGGCCTCATCTAAGGTCTATGGACAATGAATGCTTACTGCACCTCCTAAATCCAAGTTCAGGCCCCTGATGAACCTGTGAATCCTAACCTTCTCATCTTACATGTAGTTGACATACTGAAGAAATTCTAGAAACTAAATCTCATACTCTGCTACTGTCATGGATGCCTTGTGCAGGTCATGAAATCATCTATCCTTTGTTGGATAAACCTCGTGGATATGTATATTCTCCTAAACCGCTCCTAGAATAACTCCCAAGTAATTTTCTTTGAGTCTACATGGATCTTCTTCTCCTCAGTCCTCCACCAAAGACCTGCTACATCCCTCAAAAGATGAATCGCAACATGAGCCTTCGTATTGCTAGTACATGGGAAAATATTGAAGCACCTGCTCAAGCACACTAACCAAGCCTCCTCTTGAAAACCTCCTGTATCACTAGCATGATTATATGAGTGTACATTCAGGATCTCCCTGATATGATCTGCAACTGATGATTTTCTACCCCTAGGTCTCTCTACATACTCATCCCTCTTCCTAGGGATCCTAGATTTGACTTTGTGTCCTTTAACCCTATCTCCATGCCCCCTCTAAGGTGAATCTACTCTAGCTGACTCCACATGGGAGTTATCTTCCCTATGCTCATCATTGTGTCTTAAAGGGTGTTGAGCCTCATGTGATGGCTTCCTATCATGTTGGATAGGTCATGCCCCTACTTCTCTAGCTTGTATAGCTACATTGACATCCTTCAATGTTTGTAGTATTTGCGGCAATATAGTGGCAACTGTCTGCTCTGAAGATGGGAGTTAGTTTATCATCATCTAGGTTTAGTTTAATTTTTCTAGGTTGTCAATGTTTTAAAATATTATGTAATGTTGTGTGATCTAGTTGTAAGTTGTACTAGGTTAACTATTTTTGTTTTCAAATATGCCCAAGTGTCCAAGCATTGAACCCACGACTTTGATACCAAGTTAACGCCCACATTTTTCCCACTTGAAACCCAACATAAAACCCAATAATTAGTTAGAAAAATTTATGGAATAATTTCTTTTGTTTAAACGGGGTGCAATAGGATAACCTCCAACTAGATTTAATTATTTCACGATTAATAAATCCTTTAGTTTAATTAACAATTAATTATTATTAATTGAATTTGTTCATTTTAGGATTAAATCCCCTCCTAGGGTTTCCCGTTAATTCTCATTAATCAAATTTTATAAGCTATAAGTTAAGATACCATTGTTACAAAATTTATTTAATTTAGTATTATATTTCTAATGTCATGTATTGATTTAATATCCTATGGGTAAGGTCAAACTTACCCTAACCCTATAATTTAGTCCAAATATATTTTAATCCCTATTATAAACATTGTCTAGTTATCCTTGTATAAATTTAATTTAATTAATTTCAAAATTCAAGGCCTTTATAAAAATTCACTAAACTAAAACAATAAAGGTCACATTTTAATCCTACATCCTAACACCCCTTTAGCAGCCCCATTCACAAGTTACACATAAATTTAATTTAAAAACATATTCCCACCAAAAATATCCTCACCTAACTTTTGTAGGATTGATTATCAACCATTATATGGATTCATTTAGAGCCTTAAGATCTTAGGTATTCAATCTAACCCTAATCATCCTTATGAGCTGCTCTTATTCCTTTGTTTTGCCTTATTTTATCATTTTTTATTTTTGCAGGTTTGGGAGAAGAAGAAGAAGGGAGGCCATGGAAAATTTGTCCAAGCTTATGGATGGATATTCATATTTTTTGTTTCTTATTCCATTTGTAACCCTCTCCTAAGGTTTGTTCATCTTGTTATTTGCTATTGTGTATTTTATTTGTATTTTCCCTATTTAGGTATGGGAAATTTCACTCCATTTGTAGATCTGGTTTAAATGTGATATATACAAGATTTGTTTGGGTATGTGTGTGTGTGTGTGTGTACATATATATGTATATGTATATATATTTTTCTTGTTTTTAAAAATATATTTATTCAACCCAAAATTTCTAGAATATATATATATATATATATATATATATATATATATATATATATATATATTAACTAATGTGATGGACGCATATAACAAAAGTGCAGTGTTTAGTATACAGGCCATGACTTGATAAAAAGACAGGCCTCATTGGATTATTATAGTGCCATGGTTTAAAAAACAGGGTTGGTTATATTAGAGGGGCTGGAGGTCGCCGACCCCACCCCCCATTCCATATAATATGGGGTGGGAGTGGGGTTGGCAACCTCCCCCACGTTTCCCCATACTTAATACATACTAAAACAATAGGCCTTCCCGCGGCTTAAGCCATACGACTTACACTTGTTCAATATAATTTTTTATTATTATAAACATTTATATATATAAATTTATCTAATGAAACCTAATTATAATATTATATATATATATATATATTGTTTATTATCAATGATCAATTTGAGTTATATGATAAGGTGAAATACAAGGCAAGGAATTTTAAATTCTCTACCTATTCATATGAGAGTAAAATTTAGAAAACTAATAAAATTTCTTATTCAACCCAAACAAAAAATGAAGGTGCTATATTTATTGTTTAAAACACTAGAAGCATATTTCCCTTTTTCTTATAACTTAGTATGAGATTGATTTTAATTTTCCACATTTCAATATGTCTACTTTTACTATAAAAATGAAAATGTATCTCCTTCCTTTTCAAACAAGAATGACATCTATTTCAATAAGAAAAACTAAGTATCACTTACAAACTTTATTCCAATTCCGACTCAACCATTTAACTAAATGAAAACACAATAAAGTATACATTTATTTTCAGTCTTGAGAGAAATATATTTTCCATTTGCATACAACTTTCAAGTTCTTCTTTCCAACCATTACAATGTTACAACTATAACTATAGAACAATACAATCTTTTCTAAAGAACTTGGTTCATTCTTACAATATAATAGTCCCTATTTTCAAAAAATGTAAAATAATAAATTTCAAGCTTTCCACTTTCATTTTACAACAATGGCTAACATTACAATTTTGATAAATAGAATACCCAAGAACTTCTCTTTTAAAATGCAGGTTTACAAGCCTTCCAGTTTATGTGGAAATAACATGACAACAATTTTAAGAGGTAGGATCTTTATTCATTTTATTCAAAGTGCAACTATGACCAAATATTCACTTGAGCTCCACCATCTCCTACAAAATCTAAACGCAAAAAAAAAATAGGGGAGTAAGAAACACTCTCTACCCAACCAAAAAACCAATGAGGAAGAGAATCCTTCTTCCTCATTGGCCCCTGAGCCCCAAAAATGAAGCAATAAGGGGTATAAGACAACCAAAGAAACTTTACATGGCTTCCACAATAAACATAATATGAAAATCACAACAAACATTCAAGTTTCCCAAGCACAAAGGCTCAATACTCAAGCCAAGAAAGAGAAAAAGAACACGGGGATCTACTTATGTCTCCCAAGGGTTTGGGTTTCCACCTTAAAACCTGCAAGAAACTCAATCACATACCAATAAGAATCTTATGCCTCCCTTCAAAAACAATGACTCTTATGTCTCCCTTAACTCTTATTCCTCTCTCAATAAAACATACAAGCTAAGAATTTTTTTTACTACAAGGTGGGACACCCCAACCCAAATCCCTTAATAGATAACTATTAATAATCTTATGCCTCCCTCTAAAATATCCCCATTTACATTTTCTCCTACACAACCTAAAGGTCATTCTATTTCCCAAAATAAAAAACATACAAAAATCATCGCTTCACAAACATTTCACAATAAAATAGCAATTAGAATACATGGACCGTGAAGTCCCTACCTTACCATTTCAAGAGTATCCAATCCAAAAGCACAAGCTCTAAGCCTTTACAAGTCCAAAGCAAGAATAAGCCAACTCCAAAGCTTTAACAAGAACTCCAAAAGCAAGCTCCTCCAAAAATGCAAGAGTTCAAATAAAACAAGTAACTCCCAAATCATCAAACAAACTTGAATAAATAGAAAAGGGAGGAGAGATAGGTGATGTGGCTCCATGTAGGATGCCACATCATTCCTCCTCCACTCCGAATCACATGGTCAAATCCCAAACCCCAAAGCTCAATAAATTGGTGGTTGAGGGAATGACAACCCTCTTACACACATAAACTCAAACCCACACCTCTAAAGGACAAAATTAAAAACACATGTAAGAAATTTCAATAAATAGCACCTTTTTGTCTTACAATCACATAATTGTTTCTACTTTTGACCCCTTAAACCATAGGGGTACTTGGTAGGTTAAATTAAGAGGTGTGGAACAAGCTTAATTTGTCCTTCAAGCCTCCAAAAATGGCCCTTAAACCCAAATCCGAATTTGACATACAAGGTTGAGTACATAACACTCAAAAGTAATTAAACCCTTTCAAATCCAACACAAATCAAGAACCACCTACCCACAATAAATACCCCCCTTTGGTCACATCTCAAATTACACTAATTAATCAAGTTTAATCACTTAAATGGAGCACTTTAAAAAACAATACTAAAGGTGACTCACAATACTAAACTAATAATAAAAAAGGGAAACAATACATTTACCCAAGGTCACATTTTAGGCCACCCACCAATGGGACCCCCTAAAAATATTCCAACAACATATAACATATAATTACACAAGTTTCCAAGGTGACATGTTGCCAATACCCCAAATTCCTTCACCCAAATCAGCTCCAAATTGTACCAAGCCTTACCCAGACCCTGTCTGTGACTTCCAGACTACCTGCCCAGCCTGTGACCTGACTCATGAACTTTTGACTGTTTGATATCAAAGCATTTAGTTAGATTAAAGTTGATAAGTAATATGAGATACCTAAATCAGACTACTATCACTAGATTCGTTTATATGCATGATCGTTTGTTTTTATATATATATATATATATATTATATATATATATATATATTACTGGATTGATATCCATCGAGGAAGTATCATACTTCCTGGATCTAGACTACGCTAGGCAATCCACTAACCTTTTGCTATTAACTATGTTTTTTGGTCTTTCTTTGTATTTTAGGTAGTTCCTCCTAGTCAAAAGGAAGCTCTCACAGTCAACTTGGATCAGGAAATCAGAATGCATGCACAATCTTCAACTAGCATCACAACATGTATTCCTCCTTGTCCTATCCCCTCTTATCTGTTTCATTAATTTGTAAAGAATCCAGTGAAAATTTTTGGCATGCCTAGTGGGACCGATCTGGGGTTCCTTGCATTTATTCATTCTTAGGGAGTTGTTGTATGTTTGTTTCTTTTCAAAAGGAAGTTAAGATTAAATTTTCTCCCTGGGAATCTTCTTTCTCTTCTATTTGTCTAAGTGAAATTTGTATTTTAGGACTAAAAAGAATTATTATTGATCTTCTTGCATCCACATTAGTGAAATTCATTCTCTTTTCTATTCACTCTTTGTTTACATCGAATATCACATTTCAATTTTTGTTCTAAAATAATTGCATTTCATACTTCTATGCTTGTATTTTTAGCTCACATTAAAACTGAGGGCAACCTATACACTGGAATTCATGCCTAGATGATGGTTGACATAATTGAATCATAGAGAACTTTCTTTTCTCTCTCTTTCCCAAATTGCACAAATATAATTTACAAATCTTCTTTAAAAAAACCTTACCTGGAAGAAGCTGTCAATGATCACACGATCAAAGGATTGATAGTGGGCACCCAACTGGGTTCTTTGTTGACTCATACCTCAGAGAAAGGACCACCCCCACCAGAACATAACCTAAAACCACCCTTAGATCTTGTATCTTCATAGGACACCTTCCTAACCAAAAAAATGTGTTCTATTCACAAGTCAGTCTTAAATAACATAAGATAAAACATAAAATTCACTTATAGGATTTCATGTTTGTCTTAGCTTTTTCTTGAGTTGTGTTTTGAGTTGTGAGGTTACGTTCTTCATTGTCTTATTCTTTTCACACTCTACCATCTTATTTGGTGTATTCTAGTTGTTTCTGAGTGTGTTAGGGTCCATTACTATCATATTCAGGTTTCTGGGTTGATATTCCATCTGACTTAGTTAACAAAAATCAAATTTTCTTCACTTATTCAAATTTCATAGTGAACGGCGTCGGTCCAACAACTGTCATCAGTTTACATATGATTGTCATCAGTTTACCTAACCGTTGTCGACTTCAAATTCTTTTTGGTCATTCTACCCCAAAAAAAGAATTCATCACATATTTTGTTCTTTTTTAAGTTCTCAGGACAACATTATACCCCCAAAATTTTCAAATCATAGTCAAATACAACTTCTTTATTTCATTTTCATCAGTTTTTACCTCATTTGCAAAACCGTTGATTTCCCACAGTAACAGGTATCAATTATCCCAACTGTCGTCGTTCACCCTGTGACTGCCATCAATTAACCCAACCACTATTGGTTCCTATATTTTAAATTTTAATTAAAACATCGACCAATTTCACCTGCCAGAATCTATTTTTCTCCATTTCTACTATTTTTCTGTGTTATTTACAAAGTACATTTTATCAGGTCTATTCTAATTCACATGGTTTTGACTCACATCCAAGCCAACACCTTTGTGTTTCACGCTAGCCTTCAGCCACTCCCACCTAGCCCATCAGCGCCTTTCATCTTGTTGCCTATGAATCCAACTCAATCCATTACCATTATTATTGTTATCACCAAGTCACAGCACCCTTACATTTATACAAGTGCATATACTTGAGCTCATGGTGTGATTGGATAACATGGGTACTATCTCCAAGTTGTGGGACTTGCTACTTGAGATAGACCTCCAGAGAAAGCTGGTTCTTGCTCCTAAACTACCTGCCACAATCTACTCTAATGCAGGGGAAACTAACTATTCTAATCTAAATTTCTAAGAGACCAGGGAGAGATAATGCATAGAATGAAAGCCTACACTAAAGCGGTGATACACCAGAAAAGGAGGGTGTGAGAGTAGTCTCCAAATGCATGAAATACAGAAGCAAAGTGCACACTAGAAGAGGTGATGACAGTTCTCCATAATCTAGCAAAACGCATTCACAACAATATTTCAAACATACACAATGATAATGGATCCCTGCATGAACACAATAATAGACACAATATTCTTGTAAAGAAGAGGTTGAAGGGGCAAGAAGAATGCAAGAAAACACAGCAGGGGAAGATATATCCACAAACTTATATTTTATTGCTTCATGATATGCACAGTTCAATCTATTACAAGATAAGGGCCTAGATCACCATGCAAGGAGTCCACAACAAGGGCCTGCAACACATTGGCTTCACAAAGAAATTTTGGCAGAACTTTGCTACAAAAACCACCTCCCCTATACAATGAGCCCAACACTCAAATTTATAGAAAAATGAGAAGGCAAAGAGAAGGGAAAATGGAAATCCCGAAATCTATCCTTCAACCACCTGTAAGAGCCATAAAATGGAGTAAAATTATTATATATTACTTGCAAAAGGCTCCCCATACTGTACCAGGTGCTACAACAGAGAAAGAATGATGACCATGCCTCTTAATTGCATTCCCAACCACCAAATAAAACATTGTTATGAACGCAGCCATGTTTTCTTAAAAATCTCAATCAATATCTCATCAAATCTAGAATTTCTTGATTTCTGTGCATCAGGATTGGAGCCACGATTCCAACAATACTAATTTTTGTGTGATTTCATTGAGAAATGCAAAAGTTATGGCCTTCTGAGTACGGGAAGCTATTTTGAGTCTGGCAGGCGTTTTCTATCATTTGACGGGAATGAGCATTAACTGCTTGGAGCCGAATATGTTTCTTTTAATTAAATATTTATACCCTTATTAAACATAATAAATCCAGTTTTTGTGGCGTAGAGGATGTCGTGCTCGTTCCAGAAAGTCCAATTTTGTGAAAATCGGAGCTCGGAGTCAAAAGTTATGGTCGTTTGAAGTTTCACGGGTCAAACGTTGACTTTTCTTCTTTGCCTTCAGCTGCTTCAGCTTTTCGCGTCCCTCACATCCCACGCATACCTTTGTTCCAACTGTACCGGACGAAAAATCTTCTACTTCAGCCGATTCAGGCTTCCTTGTTCCTGTTTGCGGCTTTTCACCTTTTCGCGTCCCACACAACCCTTACGTACTTTTGTCCCAACTGTCCCATGGACTGCCTGGTAAAAATATCTCCAAACCGCCCAAAATGGACTGTCTGTTGGAAAATCAGCCGATTCGCGTCCCGCGCGTACTTTTGTCCCGGATGTCCCAAACCGCGCGAAAACAAAACTTGACGATTTTTTCCACTTTCGGTCGTTTCAGCTTTTCACGTTCCGCACGTCCCGATGTCCCAACTGTCTTGTGGACTGCTTGGGACAAAAATGACTGACTTAGCTGATTTTCTTTGTTTTTCGGCCCCCAAGATTGGTATGACAAACCTCAGTATGACCTGAACCCTTCAGACCTGAAATGCTTCAAAACAATCCTGCAGCCTTATTTTTTGCATTTTTTCCATTTTCTCAACTTGTTGGGATTTCTTCTTGGATGGGAGAGTTAGAAAAAATCCGAGGGGACCCCAAAAAAACATGATTTTGGGCCTCAAATCAATCTACTTGCTCGGGACTGAATAATTTTATGCATGTTATCAAAATTACCTTGAGGGGTGAATTTTGGATAACAAGTACTAACGAGGAGGAGTTCTCAAGAATCCTTGACAAGAATCCCACTTCCCTACAATACTATCTCACCCACACATCTACCCAAGACTCCTCAGGATATTAAGTATATGACATGCTCGTGTTTATCCCTCCTCCCCTTGCCCTCAGTTCTGCGTCAGCTACCACTATCTCGACGCTACCTTCATCCATTTTACCACCTGTGGTGTCTTAGTTGGACCCCACATCCTCTATAAATGCAACACCTACGACATCTATCACACCCACAATGTCAAATATCCCTTCATCGGACACCCTGAGCATATCCTTGGCTACACCCGCCACCTCGTACATACCTATTACATCGTAACCACCCATGTTGTCGGTAACCCATACACCATTTAAAAACCTTATCCTTTATATCCCACATTCCTTACCCCCAATCTCTACCAGAGTCGTTATGGATTACCCACCTACTTACACATATCACCAACCACCCCCAATCTCGTTTATCACCTATTCGTGATACCTTCCATTTGCATCTATTCCCCCTTCAAAGTTCTCTTACTCGGAACCACCATATACTGGGATGCCATCCACATCATACATTCATCATCAACCTCCTTATACTGCAGGGGGTGCCCATTCATCACAACCTACCACCGACCTCATTAAGATGATGGTGGAAAAGATGTAAACATTAGAAGCATCAGTTTCTAGATCTCAAAACTCCTTAACTTATGAAGAAATCTATAATGATACTATTCATCCATCTATTCCCATTCACCCATACCCCATGTATTGGGAAATTCCCAAATTCAACCATTTCAACAATAAAGAGGACTCGCAGCAACAGTTGCGATCGTTCAAACATAGATGTTATCTAATTGCCCATAATAATGCTTTACTCCTATGAACATTCCCCATGTCCTTGAAAGGACTCACATTATATTGGTATATTGGTTTACCCATACATTTCATTTACTCATTTAACTAAGTGGCTCAAGCCTTCTTAGATAATTTTCAATCAATGTTGTCAAGAAAGTCACCATGAGAAACCTATACTCAACACGATAGTATGACGACGAATCTATCACAGATTTCATTTCTCATTGGAAAAGTATCATCAACCAACTTAAATTCTATCTAAAATGGAAATTATAAAGTAGTTCACTAGAGCTTATGTCAGGCACATCTCACAAAGTCTACAAGTGCAAACCTTTCGTACCTTCAACAAAGCATTTACCATGGCGCAAAAACTAGAAATTCGTGTCATTGAAGAGAAGAAAATTCAATTACGAAACAAAAACGCTGCATTCAAATTAAATGATGCCTCTTCATCTTCAAAGCCCCAAAACAATTATTCAAAAGCCAAAGGATCTACCAACGCGTTATTTCTCAAAGTTGGCCCATCTCACCCATCTAACAAAGCAAAAGCTTCCTCAAATATTTCTCCCGTTCAAACTTTTCAGTTCAGACAAGAGCAACAAAAGTACACTCCAATTGGGGAGCCTTATTCTTCAGTAGTAGAAAAACTTATTAAGGCCAGAGACATTAACCTTCCACCCATAAAACCACATACTTTTTTCGATATTTCTTGTCCTATGCCTGCATGGTATAAGGAACATGACTATTGTAACTATCATCACATCAAAGGCCATAGTGATGGTAATTATATAACCTTGAAGAACATTGTCTCAAAAATGTTAGATAATGGAGATCTCATCCTAGACAAGATGAACGCAGCGGAAAATAAAAACTTTCATATATTTAAGGAGTTGTTCCATAATCAAACACCATCATCTAATCAAAATGGTGAGCCTTTGACCAATGACAGCAATGTCCATGAAGTCCATGCTATTTTCAAAGTTGTACCGGCCATTCCTCAATTTTCTCCTATCCCCTGTATCAAGGAGATTCTATAACAAGCTCTTCTACCCATGGAAGATCCTAATTCATCTACTCCTTCACCCATAGAGGAGTCCACAATTTCTTCTGATACCATTTTACCATCTACCTTACAACCTAACGAACAATCAATGGTATTAACTCTCCTACCCACGGGAGAGTCATCCTCACTTTCTTATCCACCGAAAGAAGAATCTACCTCACCCCACTTGACATCTCCCCTAACCATGGGGGATAATTTAGACGTGCCACTACCCGTTGCTGAAAATTCCCCATTAGCATTCCAGGATCCTGTTGATCTGCTCTCGGCTCTCTTACCCACAGAGTCCAAAGCTAACCAGTTCCCTATCTCACAGACATATTTTACAGGGAATTCCACTAAACCAACATCATCTCCTCTTACAATAGTGTCATTTTCACGCTTAGCTGATCACTTGGATTACGTTGATAATTCCATGCTTTGGGGACGCCTTTGGTTACCCTTTTCAACCCAAATGAAAATTTCTCTTGTTGATACCTCCACGATTTATCCAAAGGTATTTCAGATGTTCAAATCAATCATGACCATGCTTGTTGAAATGACTTATTCTTCATCACCTTCGCCTACACCTAAACCTTTACCAACAACCAAACCCATTCCTATGCCTAAGAACCTACTTGCACCTACATATTCCCCCACATATAGACCCATTACCACATTGGGTGTCATGTCAAAATCAGGCCTTGTCCATCCACTAGTCAAATTGGATTTGGCCACATCTTCCCAAGCCCGCACAAAAACCAATCCTTAACCTAAAAGGAAGACCCAACATTCTAGGATGCACACACCAACTTCAGCCACCATGCCTTTGTCACCTTCTCCCCTTTCGTCTATCCTTGGACCTCACCCGTCTACCTTGGTCAAGGAACCTCCTACCTAAGGCAAATAAAAATTTTAATAGACAACTCCTCCATCACAATCCTTTATTACACCTAATATACCTATAAAACCTTCTCCATTGCCTGCATCTTTCTTACCACCTATACCCCCACCAGCTATAATAACCTCATTACTACCTAGGAGACTTCCTTCTCTTCAGCCTGTACCTTCCACCTTACCTCTGCCAGAAAACTTTACCACTCCTCCATTATCACCATGGCTAACCATTCCTCTTCCTCCATCTTCCTTCCCTTCTACATCACACACTCCTTCCTCACCTTTACCCAAGAAGGTGCAACTGAAATTGAAAAACCCACTACCTTTAAAGGAGGTAGTTAAGCCTACAACACCTTCCATCACTAGTTCATCCACCACACCTTTACCCAGGAAGGTAAAACCTAAGCCTAAAATAGTACCACCTAAGAAACTGGTGGCCAAACATATCCCACTTTCAATTCCACCTCATGTAGCACCTCTCCCACAGAAATCAACCACAATTCAGCCTAAACCCACACTCACCTCACACTTTGATCCATTGGCAGGGTCATACACCATCATTTTAGCCAATCTTTTAAAGACCTCTGCCATCACATTACTACCCGCTTAAACCTTACGAACCAATCAAACCCAAACCAAAAGGGTTTGATGAGAACAAACTTTACACCTACCATCATGTGTTAAGACATGATGTAGAGAATTGTAAGGCTCTAAAAACCATTCTTCTCAAATTATGCCTCCTAAAATAAAATTTTGACGACGATGATATTCTAGATGAGGACCCTATTCTGGAATCACCAATCACCACACATCATCTTCCACTACCTATTCAGTGACCAGTATCTCCATCCGCACAACCTTTTTATCCACCTCCAAAATTTGAGATCAACATGGTCTGCATAAGAGAGTTAGCCAAACCCCTGAAAAAATTTCAGTGCACTGATTTATTTGCACAACACTAGTACATGCCCTCATCCTTTGATTTCCCATCTTGTCACTACACATATCATGACTGAGCTGCTCCTTCTCCCCATATCAATATGGTTAGCAATTCCACCCACACCCAGAAAGACAAAGGAAAAGAGAAAGCAACCAAACCATTAACCAATCCTATGCCCAATATACCATCTGCACCCGCACCCAAAATCACCATTCGACGTCCCACGTACTCTATTTCTAATGGGGTCACCCATCGTACACTGATAGAACAATTACACAAATCCTCTTTAAAAATGTCTTTGTACGACCTCGTCCAAACCTCTAAATCTCATCGACAGGACCTTATGGAGGTTCTATAATCCATTGAGGTTTTACCTAATGACCCTTTTCCTGTGGCCTCCATTATCACCCCTCATCATGTGACCTCTCTCACTAATTCATCCCATTTCTATACACCTCTCACTACTCACCAAGTATCTGCCGTCACCTTCTCTGACGAGGAGATTATACCTCTCCAATCAGATGATCATGATCCTGCCCTTTTCATCTGCATCTATATTGATAATATACACATTCGATGCGTTATGATCAATGGTGGTGCCAATATCAACAACATCTCCTCCCATGCGTACAGCCAAATGTGCATCCATTCAAATTACATGCATAATAACCCAGTTATGTTGCATTCATTCAATGATACCATCACTTCTACCCTCAGTACCATCATCCTCCACATTGACGTGGGCCCCTGTATTGTTGTAGAATTGTTCTATATATTAGAGGGGGAGTTCTAGTATAACTTGTTACTTTTCCAACCTTGGATCCATGTCATGGGTTGTGTTCCTTCAACTTTACATTGTTGTGTAAAATTTGAACACGAAGGACATAACTATACCATCCTAGCTGACCCTTCACCATTCAAAACCTATAACATGTTATACTGACCCAATGATGTCCTTATACCAGTTAAGGCATCTACCACTACCGCCACTTATCCTTCACCAACAACCCCATCCACCAATGTTACCATTACTTATCCCGCACCTAATTCCTCTATACCCACTGCCACTGCAACCTCTGTAGCTGACCCATTCACCAACGCATCCACATACCAACCAACCAACCAATGATTCTTCTTCCCAATCTCCTATTGATTCATCTATTCCCACCACCCACATATCCACTACAGATCCCTTAGAAGGTGTTTTTTAACGTCTCGCTCTGGAAGAGTACTGTTTATACAACATCGACACATTCCTTACTCCTCAAGAGTATGGTAACCTATGCCAACATCCTCGCTATGACCATCACATAGGTGAGGTATTCTCTTATGGTCCTCCCCACCTTTACACCAACTTAATGTATGGGGAACTTGATACTTCCACTTACTCTCCCAAGCCACCTTCCTAAACGTGACCATTTTCCTCTGACTTAAAATCTCTCACCCACTGCCACTTTTCCCACACTTTCCTCCACCATTGTGCATGGAAAGGATTTAGATTTAGGTTCTATGAATAGAGTCACCATACTATCATCCCATGTACCACACGTAAACATAATGACCATAGTGGTATCATATTCACTAAACCATCTTCCAAGAAATCCCGCATCTAACTCAATGAGGATGAAAAACCTTCTTCTCCCCATTTACTAACTTCACCACCTTCACCCACAATGTCTATGGATCCAGAATCCATTCCTCATAATTTATTTTTTCATAAAATCCATTTCCCTGGGACCTCTAACTTATCAACGCGATGGCGAGGCTCCCTCTTCTCTTCCCTTCCTGTATCCTAACATGATTGATGACAATACACCATCCATTAACATCATTCAATGTCAGGACGATGATTCTATTCTCACCTATCTTGGTGAAGAATATTATTATATTCACTGCTCGTTACCTTCTGAGATGCAAACCATGTTAAATGAATCGAAAATTGAAATCAATATTAACACTCAGGACGACCCGCACATTCTAAAGATAGGCCAATCTTTAGATGTTGCTGAACAGGAAGCTTTTACTTATTTTCTCCAGGATCGTAGAAACTCTTTTTCTTGGTCCTACACTAATATACCCGGTATTGACCCCAATATTATGGTCCACAATATCGTCACTATTCTTGAAGCTAAACCCGTAAAATAGAAGCTGCAGAAAATTCATCCTCGCATTACCCTTCTTGTAAAAGAAGAACTTCAATGCCTTCTCTCATTTTTCTTCATCCTACCCATTGATTATCCCTAATGTATCTCTAACATCATTCATATCACAAAATTGACAGTGAGACTCCGCATTTGCATGGATTTCTGTGACCTTAACTTAGTTTTCCCCAAAGACAACTTTACTCTACCTATTATTGACGAACTAGTTGACTTACCACAAGCCATGATATGCTATCAATCATGGATGGTTTCTCAGGTTAAAACCAAATAATACTTTCCCTCGAATATCAACAAAAAACCACCTTCATCACTCCTTGGGGGACCTTTTTCTATCAAGGAATACCCTTTGGCCTTAAAATTGTGGTTGCTACATATATACGAGCTATGACTTATATCTTCCATGATATCATGCATCGTATATTGGAAGATTACGTAGATGACCCTCTTGCCAACTCCAAACATCATGCCGAACACCTTACAGTACTAAAGGTCATCTTTGATTGTCTCATCAAGTATTGTGTTTGCCTTCAACCAAAGAAGTGTGTCTTCATTGTTCTCTCAGGAAAGCTCCTTGGTTTTATCATTTCTTTGTGTGGCATAGAAGTCAATCCTACTAAAATCAAGGCTATTCTCGAAATTCCTCCGTTTACTAACCTTTACCAATTTTGTAGTTTGCAAGGTAATTTGCAATCTATTCATCATTTTATTTTGCAGCTTTCCGACCGCTACCACCCATTTCATCATCTCCTCAAAAAGGATGTCTCCTTCAAATAGAATGATGAATGCCATAAAGGCTTCAAGGCCTTAAACCAATACCTCCTTCAACCACCTGTACTCATTCCTCCTAAGGATAACCAAACATTTTACCTTTACATTTTTGTTATTTATCATGCCTTGGGTTTCATGCTTGCTCATCGTGATGAGAAAAATAGGGAGTAAGAGGTTTATTATATAAGCCGCACCCTTTTGGATTATGAAACCACATACAATCACACCAAAAAACTCTACTTAGCCTTAGTGTTGGTCACCAATAAACTTCGACATTACCTACTCAACCACAAAACATTTTTTATCGCCAATATTGACCCCTTACATTACATGTACACCAAGACCTACCAACATCAATGTGTTGGCGTTGGCTCATGTTTCTCACAGACCTCGACCTCGAATTCATCCATCAAAAATATATCAAAGGCCAAACCATCACTGACCAACTTGCAGATGCACCTCTATCCAGATATCATCCCTCAAAAATTTATTTCCCAGATTAATCCATCGCTATCCTCTCTTTTGATGATACCGTTTACCCGATCAAATTATTCTTCGACAGTTCCAATTGTCAGCGCGGGGGTGGTACAGGAATTATCATCATTCCTCTTAATGGAGAACGTATTCCATTATCTTTCAAACTATATTTTGGTTGTACTAATAATATCACCGAATATGAAGTGCTCGTATTAGGTCTCCAAGCTTCCATCGCCTTAGACATTAAATCTATTAATATCTTTAGAGACTCTCAAATGGTCATAAATCAAGTCAATGGCATATACCAATGTCATAATGAAATAATTCAAAATTATAAACATCATGTTGACATACTTTTTATTACCTATGACCGTTACAAGCTTCAAAAAACCCCACTCTCCACTAAAGTTTTTTCGGATACCATGGTCTATCTTGCATCTCAAATAACCACTTCGCCCTCCAACTCAAAATTATTTGTCACAGTACAAAGGTTGCAATCACCTTATTATTTATTTCAAGACATCAACCTTGTTGGAACCGTTGAACTTGACCCACGTGATCTTTGGTATAAATAGTTTGCACACTACCTTTCCCTTTCAATTATACCTCCCAACCTTACTCGTAATGGACAACGCACATTTCTCAAAAGTGTCTCTCGCTATGTCATCATGGGTGGTCTTCTTTATAAATTTGGCTTCGACAATATTCTCTTATGATGCCTTACAAGTTCTAAAATTCCCTACACCATAAAGGAAGTTCATGACATAATTTGTGGAGGTCACTTCAGTGGCTTAGCTATCACTAAATGCACCCTTTACCTGGGCTATTATTGGACAACGCTAAATCATGAATTTTGTGACTATGTCAAACATTGTGTGAAATGACAACAACGTGCTAATCTTCATCACACACCTAGTCACGTGTTAGAAGTCACATGAGACATTTGGCCTTTCTCTCAATGGGGTTTGGATCTTGTTGGAGAGATCAATCCTCATTCTTCACAACACCATCAATGGATTATCACTGCTACCAAATATTACACTAAATATGTTGAAGCCATACCTCTTATTTCTAAAAAATCTGAGAAAATATGTGAATTCATCAATCATCACATCATTTTTTCGCTTTGGTGTTCCTCACCGTCTCATTACTGATAACAGAAAATAGTTCAAAAAAAACCCTATGGAAACTATGTGACACTTTTGGCATTCAACTCAGTTTATCTTCACCTTACTACCCTCAAACAAATGGCCAAGAATAATCAACCAATAAAACCTTGAACAATATTCTTATGAAAGTAGTTAGTGATACTCGAAAGGATTGGCACACGCACATTCCTTCACCTTGTGGTCTTACCGTACTAGTATTCATACCTCAACTACAAATACTACTTTCTCTCTGGTCTACGGTATAGAGGATGTTTTACCTCTTGAAGTCTAGATTCTGTCTCTTTGTATCTCACTCAAAGAAATGCTCAACGATGATGAATTTCACCATGACCATTTGGCACAACTAAAGTTATTAGACAAACATTTTCTTAATGCTCTTGATCATATCCAAATATAGAAAAAAACGTATCAAATGTGCCTTTGACAAACATGTCCATGACCGAACTTTCCAGTTCGACAAACTTGTCCAAAAATAAAATCAACATGTAACAAAAGAGGAGAAAAGTAAACGGGGCAAATTTCCTCCTAATTGGCTTGGACCTTATATCATTACTCATAACTATGTATTAGGAGCTTATCCTTTGTCTTCACTCGAAGGTAATCCCAAACTTGATCCCCTTAATGCCTTGCATCTTTGACCATTCTATTGTTGAATCAAGTCCTACATCACCTTATATCTATTTAATGCTTGGCCCTTGAGCACCATCCACCTTTTGCTCACCTCTTTTAAGGATCAATGACTAAACAAGAATCATGTGATTACCCATCACTTTTTCAACCTTATCTTCAATATGAGTACCATGGCTCTACTCATGACATGATTCTCATGGATAGTTTTCATATTATGGAATCCCATGGTTGTTCATTCCTTAAACCTTCTCGTTCATATTTAACTTCTTTTTGCTACAATTTTGTCTTCAAAACATGAGCCTATTTTTCTCTATAGTCTATCCATGACTTAAAATTCCAAAAGAAAAATAATGTCAAAAATACAATGAGATTCAACTCCTTGATTCAAACTTCAAGAAAAAATATGACTCCCTCAAAAAGGACATCTATTTTCTCTATCTCATTGCTATTAATAGACTACTCCCTCAAAGGATGGCTATGCAAAGCTAGCCATATTGTACTTAGTCTATCATTAAAAGAAAACTATTTTTGCAAAACATATCTATCTATCTATCTATCTATCTATCTATTTATCTATCTATCTATCTATCTATCTATCTATATATATATTTAGAAGCTTCCCGCATCGATCAAATTCATGAAGACCTCATGGAGATAACATACTCATCCCATATATACTTCCTGCATCAATCAGTCTATTAAAAAAAATCCCAAAAGAAAAAGAAAAATTTGTCATCATGGACTTTCCTAGTTTTTTAATCTTGGGTATCTTGACAAGTAGGCATGTTTTCATACACCAGGTTACGCTGAAACAAAATTGTTTTCACCTCATCTCCTTTTCACCCTAATTTCCTACCCGCTTAAGGGATGTTCCTCCAATAAATAAAATATCCATTGTAACAAGCTCATGGAGGACTGCGGGAGGGTTTTGAGAGTGTGGTTTCAGTAGCACTGGCCGCTAAATGTCTTTCAAAAGGTTGCGAACAAGTTGATAAGTCATCGTTAAGTGAGAGAGAACCACCTAAATGTGTTAGTATCAGATCTAGAGCCTAGGATGATATTGTTAAGGTACCTCCTGACAAAAATATGGGTCATCATTCCCCTGCATGTGGGTTGAATTTTAAAAGTACAAAAGATAATGAGGGGGTGACCCACATACAAGTGCCTGACGGATGTATGCATAGAGCTCTTGATAAAACTAATCTAGCCCTTGTTGGAAAGTTTTTGGGATCAAGACCCAATGTAGATATAATAAGAAAATGGGCCATTCACATATGGAAACCAAAAGGATATTTGATTATCACCACCATGGCCAAGGGTTTTTTTCTAGCCCGATTTAATCTACAAGCTGATGTGGACTCTGTCTTATTGGGTGGTCCCTGGTGTATTGGCAATATGGGGCTTTTTCTGAAAAAATGGTATCCCAGGTTTAATCCAAATAATGAGAACATTCATGCCATACCCATTTGGTGTAGACTCCCAGGGCTGCCTCTTCATCTATGGGATGATGAGATCCTTCTTTATATAGCTAAATCAACTGGTTCACCAGTTGGGCTAGATGGACTTACAAAAAAAGATCCAAACTTTCTTTTGCAAGGTTCTGTATCTCATCTGAAATGGATCAAGAGCTGTCTGATCACATTATTCTACAGTCCAAATTTGGGGCATGGAAACAACAAATTGAATATGAGGCTTTCTAACTAAGATGTAGTTAATGTCATAAATTAGGGCATTTTGCCAGCAAATTTTCCGAGCAAATGAAGCAACAGTTGGAAAAACCCTTGGATCATTCTGAAATATAAGGGCAGAAGCAGATGGATGAGGATGATAAAGCCTCTCTAACTGATGGCCAAAACCAACATGTAATAGATCGCTGCATGCACATGAACCTAAGGATAAAGGACCGGAAAAAAGGCTTTAAGACCGTAAGAAAGAGGCCACCGGTTTATAGGAAAGTATGGAGACCCAAAATTCACCAGTCAGAAAAGCATAATGAAGTCCAAAAGGAAAAAGATCCTGAATCAAAAAGGGTGAAGAAAGCAAGAGGGAAATGGAAGGGGATCCATCAATGATTATTGAGACATCAAATCTAGTAAAGCTGAACATGGAAGTTGATGAACAAAGTGAAAAAGTATACATTCATCTAACCACTTCTACGGAAGAAGAGATGGAAAAAACTACTCCTTTTCCTCATCAAGAACTAATAACTAAGAGTATCTCTTTGGAGCTACACAAAATGAGACAAGGAAAAGCCAAAGGTGTTCTGGAATCCATAGCAAGAGACCTAAAGAAAGATAAAGAGTTTTCCAATATGGAGGAGCCCACTCCTAAAATAGCTCAACAACTTGATATGGGTAAAGGAAAAGAGGAAGGGGAAATTACTTCTACTATAAAGAAAAGTCTGTTAGAATGTGATAAAGATGGATTCATCACAGTGAGAAGTAAGAAACAAAGACTAAAAGGTCTTGAAGAAATTATGGAATCACTCTATAGTGATAAAAAGAAGCAGATAGGAACCTGGGAAGCTTCCACCTCAAGAATCACAAGGGCTACTACTAGGAGAACTGCAAATATTGGTGTCAACTATAGAAAAGGAAGACTCTTTAAGAGAGAAGTAAGAGAAAAAGAGACTAAGAAAGAAATTGTAGATGCTACTCAAAGGATCTTGAACCATTCGGCAACTGCATCCCCAAAACTTTTTTAATGAAGGTTATTTCTTGGAATGTCAGAGGGCTTAATGGGGGACCTAAGAAAAGCATGCTTAAGGAAATTAAAAGATCAAATAGGCCCGACATCCTTTTAATTCAGGAAACAAAAATGAAAAGTAAAGCTGTTGAAGATTGCAAAAGATATTTCTAGGAAAATGTTTCCTTTGCTACTGTATATTCTCAAGGTACTTCTGGAGGGTTAGCAATCTTCTGGGATACTAAAATTGTTCATGGTAATGTGCTTTCTTTCTCCCATAATCGTTTAGCTATAATCTTTAAAATCCTTGAGAATAATTCTAGCGGGATTCTTTCCAATATTTATGCCCCTAATACTGTTGCTGGTAGAAGAAATTTGTGGAAAGAGTTAGTCTTGTTTCAGAATAATTTTGAGCATATGAACTGGTTGATAATGGGAGACTTTAACACTCCTTTAAATCTAGGGGAAAATTTTGGAGGGAACTCTGATTTTTCTATCAGCATGGAAGAATTTTTTGACTTCATATCGACTCGTAATCTTATGGACATAGAACTTCATGGTAATCAATTTTCCTAGTCTAAGAGAAGAATTGGAGAAAATTTGATTCATGTTAGATTGGATAGAGCTGTTTCACACAGAATTTTGTTCCAGAATAGAGTTATTTCTATCTTTTCATTCTCTTGAGAAACAAATAAGGGTTAGGGCTAGGAGGAATACCTGTTGAGTGTTGGGAAGGTGTGCACGTACCGTAGAGAGATCAAACCGATTGTGAAGACCTCCTTTTTGTCTGGGAAGGACTACCTGTAAATAAGAATGCAAGACCACCAGATTTTCGTTAAACAATAATTGAGGGAACTGCCTTGGGCCCAGGAAATATTAGACTTCCTTTCGAAGGTCGTTAGTTCCCTTTTAATACAAATTAATGTAAATGATAATAAAGAAGCTATTGCGAAATCACGATTTAGGTACCTCATTACTAAAAGCAATAGAGACTAAACTACCAATAATAACATGTCATGTTGTTTGTTTGGTCACTGGTTATTGATATGTTCATATCAAGTTACAGGGATAGACAAGGCTGGATATGAGGTTTTTTGGAGGTAAATAGGTGAAAGGTTGGTTTTTGGTATAAGTCATAGTGACCGATGCCGGTCACTGGATATTCGACCGCTGTTATAAAACCGGTACTGGTAGGGGATAACCGATATCGGTAGGGGTAGTGATTTAGGGGATTTTAAATGGAGGTTGGTTGTAAGGTGGTTACGGGGTTTAGAAGGTTAGTAGATGGCTAAGAGGAGTAGTAGAGTGATAGAGAAGACTCAGAGAGTGAGAAATTTGTCTTTGGGGCAATATAGAGATGGATGAATGAAGGTTTGGTGCAGGGTGTTTTCAGGTGGTAGATCCAGGAGTGAGCTTATAATCACTATGAATCAACAGTTCACAAAGTAGTGTCTAGAAGCATACAAGGTAATAAAAGAGACTACTTACTAGTTTCTGATGCGGATGTAGGTCCAAGGAATGTAGTGGCGAAGGCAAGGCTTAGTTGGGATGATCTAGCAATCGGAAGTGAGCTGATGAAACTATCCTCTGACTCTCCCAATGTTTGGATGAGTGTGACTGTGATCTAGTTGCTCAGTTACAGTCTTGGGCTCAATACTCCTCTCTGCAACCTCTTCTCTCTCTCTCACTTATCCCTCTCTTGCAAAATGAATTCGGATCCCTTTGTTTTTGTTGGGGGAGGTCATTTATAGGGAACCGATGGCGGTTACCTAACTGACGTCGGTCACGTAGGGACCGATGTTGGCTAGGTCAAAGTTGTCTATTTTTAGTAAAATAGCCAACTTTCCCTCCTTTTGTCCTGAGGGGTTAGTTGTGGGCTTGGTCAAGTCATTATTAGGTTCATTTTGGTGCGGGTGAGGGGTGATGAGTCATGGGTGTGGGTCTGGACCAAAATATAGGTCTTAATTAGGTTAGTTTAGGGTTAGGGCTAGGTCATGGTGAGGTGGCGAGGTGAGGTGGCAGGGTTGGAGATGTGGATTTATTAATTATAAGGTAATTAATAAATAATTAAGTGTGTAAGGTTTAGGTGGTGAGGTAGGGTTAGGTTGCGAGACGAGATGCGGGGCACAGTGTGTCGTAAGACCCAAATTTGGTGTCTATATTTGCCCCTTGTTGTCATGTAGCTTGTCTTGTAAAGCTGCACCGACAATAATAAGAAGTGGTTGCCCCAGTTAAGGGTATAGGTAATCCCCCTCAAATCTATCATAGATTGAGGCGACGTGAAATCAGGGATAGGGTTGATAAAGGGTGAATGATGATGAGATGATGTTAGGATGGTGGGGTAAGTTCAAGGAAGTAAACACATGTTGAAATGTAGTAGTGCGACCAGGGTACATGATTTGAAGACAAAACAAGCAGTTCATAGGCAAAGGTCGATATTTTATCCAAACAAGGTTGATATAATCCTGGTATCCAAGGCATAGGAAGTAGCTCCAGGGGATATAACGAGTAAGGTACCGAAACGTTTAGGCATGTTCGGTAGTACCAAATGGTTGGTTTGGTTGAGTAAATGTCACGGTCTTGGTCTAGGCAAAGTTGGTCGGCTGATCAATTCAAGTATCCTAGTCATGTTAAAACATGAACAGGTGAGCTTGATTGAACAAATAGCTACAAGATGGGTGGATAGAATCATAATTTTTGGGCATCGGTTGAGGTACTTAATTGGTGCGGCCTTGTGTTAGGCCGATTGGTTGGGTGCAGCCTTGGGTCGGGCCGATTGGTTGGTTGCGGCCTTGGGTTGGGCCGATTAGTTGGTTGCGGCCTTGGGTTGGGCTGATTGGTTGGTTGTGGCCTTGGGTCAGGCTGATTGGTTGGTTGCAGTCTTGGGTCAAGCCGATTGGTGAGTTACGGCCGTGAGTCAGGCCGATTGGTTGGGCGCGGCAATGGGTTGGGCCAATTGGTTGGTTACGGCCTTGGGTCAGGCCAATTGGTTGGTTATGGCCTTGGGTTAGGCTGATTAGTTGGTTGTAGCCTTAGGTCGGGCTGATTGATTGGTTGCGGCCTTGGGTCAGGCCGATTGGTTGGTTACGGCCTTGGGTCGGGCCGATTGGTGAGTTACGGCCTTAGGTTGGGTCGATGAATTCAAAATAAGGCTATTTAGCAAAGTCAAGGATAGGTGATGTGGTGAAAAATGGAGATTGGTGGATAAGGGCAGGAGTTAGGATAGTTTCATCCTGACATAGTTGTGATTACAACGGAGAGAGACCTCCTGTAGGGTTTAGTTCACTAGCTTCAAACATAGGTGAATGAGACCATGGGATTGTTAGAGGCTTCGCAGTCACGAGTGGAGAGACTAGAGGCAAGACTCCTCCATGCGAGAGGGCATATTCATATGTTACAGGAGAGATTGGTGGATCAACGGGAGGAACCAATAGCAGTGGTACCTTTGAGGATGGAAAGGCCAGGTGAGCGGTGTCGACGATCACCATTGCTACCTAGTTCGGCATGAGGCACGGGGGCCTAAGTGAGTTTCATACATAGGGGTAGAAGAATAAATAAGGACTCCGACCTGCGTGTCGATAATAAAGAAGATGTATTTGTTTAACATCTAAATAAAACTGAATATGTATGTTGATTTGAGTTATGATAATAATAAGAATGTTTCTGTTTTGATTTTTTGGATTGATAAAGGACAAAGGTGAGTGTTATCAATATAAATATGTGAAAATATTTATATTTATAAGGAAAACACAACACATGATAGGTTATGGTAGGGGATGGTCAAGCTAACCTTGGGAGACCCCATGTCTCCTAAGTGCTGCCTACATAGCCCATTGCACATAGAAAGGAGGGGTATCAGACCGATGTAGTTCTCCCTTAGGACCAGGGAGAGGTGAATTCAAGCAATTTGGTTGTGGTTAGGCAATTTTTTGGTTGGTAAAATTTTGATGTTGGTAGGGTAATGTTGTTGGTTTTGGTGTGGGTATAGGTGAAGCAAGGGTTAGCTTACCCAAGCATAGGAAACCGTGTCTTGATTAAGGTCAATACATAATCCTAGATTCGGGTAAAAGAGGAAAAAGTGTCCCATATTTGGAAAGAGCTAAACAAACCACGTATTATCATAGGATGAGCTTGAATCCCTAGGTACTGTGCATAGTGAGAAGTCGATAGGTGAAAAGAGTTGTATAATCACAATATATCAGATATATGTCACGTCCCTTGAGTTTTGTTGTTTTGAAGAATGGTGAGGTGAGGTGGATGGTATAGCTGGGGCACAGATAACTTGTTATAAGGTGATTATTCTGACGAAAGAGAACCAAACCTAAATAGACAAGTCCATGACTCAAAAGTTCTTTTGAATACTGCTTTTATTTTTCTGGATATAGACTGATCGATGTGGGAAGTCTATATGGGATATGCATTGTTTTGTTCTTGAGGTCTTCACGAAGCTTATCAATGCAAGAAGATTCTGATAGAGGTTGAATTTGTATAGCTGTCCTTCAAGGGAGCAGTCTACTTATAGTAGCAGATGTGGCTTTGCACATAGCTTTCCTTCGAGGGAGCAGTCTAGTTTATAGCTTAGAGGTCTAGATGTCCGTTTGGCATGAAGCATCTAGTTTTGTAGGAAGTTTGACTCAAGAATATCCCAGAATTGTATAATGGAGAACTTTTTATTTTGATACTTTTAAGTCATGGACCAGACTAAAAAGGGGAAGGAATCTTTAAGAGGAGGTGATGATCAAACCACGTGAGTTTGATTCTACTTTGAGAATGTCAGTGAAACAAGGTGTATGAGGTGGTAAATGAGATCAAGGGATGAGCAAAAGGTAGATAAGAAGTGATGTAACACTAAATTCAATAGTAGAATGGTCGGAGATGCAAGACATTAAGGGGTTCAGGCTCAGGTTTACCATTAAGTGAAGCTAAATGATAAGTACCTGATCCGTAAGTGTGAGTGATAATGTAAGGCCCAATCTAATTAGGAGAAAATTTCCACGTTTTCTCTTTTCCTAGTTTGGTTACATGTTGATTCTCTTTGAGGACAAGATCACCAATTTTAAAGGTAAGCTCATGAATTCACTTATCATAAGCACGCTTGATGCGCTTTTGATAAATTTGAAGGTGGTCAAGAGCTGTAAGACGATGCTCATCAAGAAGCTTCAATTGGGCTAACTGCTCTTTGTGGAAGTCATCATTGGTAAGAATATCCTAGAGAGATATTCTAAGGGAAGGGATTTGTATTTCAAGAGGCAAGACAGCCTCGGTACCATACACCAAAGAGAATGGTGTGGCATTAGTGGAAGTATGAATGCTGGTACGATAAGCCCAAAGGGCAAAGGGGATGTGATCATGCCATTTTTTCCCAAAAATCGTTAACGACTTTCATGATAATTTTGGTTAAGTTTTTGTTAGAAGATTCAGCTTGACCATTTTCTTTTGGATAGTAGGGTGATGAGAAGCTAAGTTTGATACCAAAGTTGTCACAAAGGGCTCGTAACAGCTTATTTTTGAAAGATTTTTCATTATCAGTTATTAGGCGATGAGGAACACCAAAACGACAGATAATGTGATCATTGAAAGCTTGATTGCGGGCACGGAGGAAGGCAGTGAAGGCGGTTTGTTCTGATGCGTAGAGAGATTGTCTGATCTTAACAATGTGAGGATCATCCTCCGTGTGGATGTTGATCTCTATAGTCGACACATTCAACATGGTTTGGGTTTCAGATGGTAAGGCACGTTGAATATAAGAGTCATTCACACCAAGGTAGGTGAGGATGGAGTCATCATCCTGGTACTCCACAACATTAATTAAAGGTGAGTCTTCTTCGATCATGTCTAGATATAAAAGGGGGAGAAAAGATGGGTCTTCACCATGGCGTTGATAAGTGAGAGGACCTAGGAAGATAGCATTCACGAAAAAAAAAAGTTAGGAGGGATAGATTCCGGGTCTATCGACTCCGTGGGTGAAGATGGCAAAATGGGCATTGATGGTTCAGAAGGGATGACTTCATCGTCTTCCTAGATACAATTGACATGAGGTTTCTTTGGTGTAGGTGGTTCAGAAAATTCAAGACCACTACGATCTTTGTGTTTACGTGTAGTCATGGGAATGATCGTATGTCGGCCTTGTTCATAAAGACCGAAACCAAAACCTTTCCAATAGATTAGAAGGGAACCACACCAAGGGGAGGTTCAGGGGTGATAGAGGATGCGTTGACACCCCCATACGTTAGGTTGGTGTGGTAATTAGGTGGTCCATAGGAGATCACCTCCCCCACACGACGATCATAGGTAGGATGCGCATGTAACTGTCCATACTCTTGTGGGGTATTGAAGGTGCTAATGTTGTATAGGTGGTACTCCCCCAGCGTGGGGCATTGAAAAACACCTACCAAGGCATCTGAGGTTGGGATGTTGTCCGCAGGGAAGGAAGAGATATTCACATCGATGGTTTCATTGGTCGAAGGTGTGGGTGCGGCTAAGGTGGATGGTTGAGGTGTGGTTTAAGTATATGGTTGGGTTGGAACAATGGGTGCCTTGATTGGTACAAGCACATAATTGGGGCGGTATAACATATTATAAGTTTTGAAGGGGGAAGCATCAGCTGTGATGGTGTATGACTTCCCCTCATACTCAAATTTTATGCATCTATGTAAGGTGGAGGGAACACATCCCATAGCTTGGATCCAAGGGTGGCCTAAAAACATGTTGTATTGGAACTCTCCCTCAAGGACATAGAAGATTTCGGGCAAGGTACGTGGCCCTACATGAATGTTAAGGATCACGGTGCCTAGGGTAGAAGTAATAGCATCGTTGAATGAATGCAACATGGTGGAGTTGGAAAACATGCAGCTAGGAGGGATATTCATCTGTTGGAAGGCTTTGGAAAAGATGATGTTTAGGTTAGCACCCCCATCAATCATAACATGACATACCTGGATGTCCTGGACGTAACCTGAGATGAAAAGAGCGGGGTCAAGATCTTCTGCACCAAAGATGACAATTTCTTCTTCAGAAAAACTGACAGCAACGACTTGCTATATAGGGACAAAGGTGGTTGTGGAGGTAGGTTGTTTGGTGAGAGAAACGATGTGGTTTGGTGTTAATATGGAGGCAACGGGTAGGGTTTTGTTAGGTAGGACCTCTATCCCTTGGAGGATCTCAATTAGAGCTTGCCGATGAGATTCAAATGTTTGAATGAGATCATAGAGTGTCATTTTTATAGGAGATTGGTGAAGTTGTTTGATCATGGTGCGATGGGCAACTCCATCAGAGACTGGATAGGCAGGGCCACAAATAACCACTTTAGGTGGGGTGGGTGTGATCAGGTATGGTGGGAAGGAGAAAGAGAGCCGTAGGTGTGCTCTCTTTAGCTTTTCCATTGTTTTTCTGACCTCGAGTAGCAATGCTAATCATGTTGATCTCGTGAATACGAGATGAGGAAGATGGCAGGGATAAGTCATTGTTCTCGAGAGGCAGGGTTGCAATGATGATAGATTTTGGTGCGGCGGGGACAGGTGGTATAGGAGAAGGGATCAAAGCTAAGGGCTTTTCCCTCTGTAAGTTGTCTTTCTTAGATTTTCTATTCGAGATAGGCAATTGGAGAAAGATGGATTTTAAAGCTTTGCATCCTTCTACATTGTGTCCTAGTGTGTAGTGGTAGGCACAAATTTTAGATTCATCATAACCTCTAGGTTGAGGTTTAGATGGATCATAGGGTCTGAGTGGGGGTAGGGAAATGGTCGCATCCCCTACCAACATATCAAGCATCTTGGCATAAGATCTTTTGAGCGGGTCAAATTCAGATGAAGATGAGGCTATTGATTGAGTGAGTGGGATTATTGATTTTTTTGGTAATGGTTGGGTACGAGTGGTTCGTACGGGTGGTGGTTTAGGTAAGGGATTTTAATGATTGAGTTTAACTAGATGTGGCTTCTTCTACGCAGAAGTCATGTTTAGCTGGTTAGATGATGAGGCCATAGATGAGGTGGTGGCAGGAAACAACCACGGGGAAAGAGGAGTGACAGCAAACAAGTCCTTCGATGATCGAGTTTTCCTTAGGGTTGGTATAGGTAGGTAGGATATGGGTGGGTTGACGTGTTGAGATACCCGTTGGATTCTGTAGGGTGTTTGTAGAAAGGTACAGGTCATGTGTAAAGAAGACTGGATTTCATGGTGATTGAGGCAAGGTGGAGGGGTGAGGGCCCCAATATAGAGGTAGGTGTGACAGAGGAGGGTGTTGATGAAAACTATGCCGTTGTACTTGGTGTGATCAGGGGTGAGGGTTGTAGTTGTGGTAGAGGCATAGATTAGACTCGACGAGATTGGGGGGTCTGTCTCTAGGTGGATTGATGGCTTTATTTTTGGATCAATCTCACCGTTTAGGTGGGTACAACTACATCGGTTTGGTATTTTTTTTTTTTAGTTAAGTCCCAAGCGTAGGGGAAGGTTTGGGTTTGGTTGAATAGAGCCTGATTAGGTATTCGGTAGAAGAGGAGGGGGTGAAGGTAGGGACATAGTCAATTTTGAGATTTTGTAAAAAATTCAGCATATGGTGGGTGCTGGATAGTCATTGCTTTAGTATAGCATGTTGTACTCAAACGTTCCCATAAACTTGTCTATCTTCTGGGCGGATGAAATTATTCACTGGTGAGGGAAGTTTTGGTATGGAATAGAAGTGGGCTATGTTCCAGTCCACTGTGGGTGTGATACAGTGTGAATGGGCGCTTATATCAATGCGTGTTAAGAGGTCAACCAGTTTACTGGAAAGATTAGTGAGCAGAACTAATAGGAGGAGGGCATGTTCGAATATATCCGTCATGGTAAGGAGTTGTGATTAGGCTTGATGGGTTTTCTATCTCTCTAAGGATGACAGCAAAAGGTCGAACTTCTCTTTTGGGCACAGGAGTGGTGGAAGGAAGATTTTGGGAAAATAGTTGGATAACATCCGCTCATAGTCGTGCAGGGATGTGGTGTAAGAATGGCTCTTCTATGAGAAATAACTCTAAGCGGTTGATTCCTTATGGGTAAAGAATCGTGGGGCTATCCTCTTGTCCTTGATAAGGAGAAGGGAGCGAGACCCCTGCATTGGTGAAGAAGGCTCGATTCCTAATTTCCTCGATGGAAGACCCTTGGTTGGAGTTGAAAAACCGCTGGACCTCCATCACCTCTCTCTTTCGTTGAGGTTTCTTGTTGTGTTATTATTAGCTGAATGGTTTGGAAATGGTTTGTTTGAAGATTTTTAAATTCGATTAGAGGGGCATTATGATTATCGAGGTTATATCCCCTCATCAACCATTTCCTGCCTATGTTTTTTCAAACATCTTGCAATTTTTTGTGTTATGTCCCCTTCATGTGATGAAGTTACAGAATTCATTTTACTTATACCAAGAATGTATAGTGCGGGGGTAATCAACCCAGAGTGAGGGTTTTAACTGTAGCAAGGTGAAGAACATCCTACTAATTAAGCAATTTGTCCAAGATCACATCATAATTTCTTCTCCCAAGGGAGTGTATTGATGGCTCGGATTTTTACTTTATAGGTGGATTTCAGCTGGGTATTAGATGGTGCTTGAGATTTGAACCATCACTGCGTGTAGGATTTTTGATTTCGAAGCAGCCAATGTGTGAGAGTTGGTGGTGTTAGGTTTGTTGGTGGTATTCTTGTGTCACAAACTTGTGAATCTTTGTTGTGCAACTTCACTTTTCTCCTCCTCTGGCTCGAATCTCTAGTTTTCCAAAAGCCATAGTAAGCCCATAAAGTGCGGAAAGTTGAATTGAGGTGGGAGAAATGTGTTTAGAGCAGGCCCGCTAAATATTTGATGAGCTCAGCTGAGGTAAGGCATAAGTAAGTTTGGTTGATGAGGCCCCGTATCGTCTACCACAATCTGTGATAACTCCGTCTTCAAATTTTTAATGGCATAGAGTCAATAATGGATACTTTCCATAAATATTGATGGAGAGTGATCAAGAAAGATTGGGCTCATGGTTTAAAGAGAAGATAATGCTGGGACTAAAGCACTTTACCACTCCAGGTAGTCCTGATAGGACATGGGGAAGGTCCGGAGTAGTAAGTCATTGTCATGAGGCACTCAGATAGCAGGCATGTCTAAAAACATCACGTTTGTTAGGGTCTCCTTACTATAAGTGACTAAATTCGTAATTCCAATTAAGGAGGATAGGTATGAAGGGTGACAGAAAGGAATGAATAGGCTCCCAAAAAACTTTCTCCCGTTTAATGTCAGGGTTTACAGCTTCTGAGATACAAGTCCTTCGATGATCGAGTTTTCTTAGGGTTAGTAGTAGGTAGTATACTCTGGGTGACGTGTTGAGATACCCTTGGATTTCTGTAGGGTGTAAAGTACAGGGCTGTTAAAGATGACGTGGTATTCATGGTGTATGGGCAGGTGAGGGTGAGGCCCCAATATAGAGGTCGGTGTGACCTCTCTGGGTTGAACTATAGTTGCCCTGTTAGTCAACTGGTGTGATCAGGGTAGGGGTTGTTGTGTATAGGCATAATTAGACTCGAGGAATATGGAGTCTGTCTCCTGCGTGTGATTGATGCTTTTATTTTTGGATAAATCTAACCGTTTAGGTGGTACATCATGTTGGGTATTATGAGGTCCCAAGCGTAGGGGCAGTTTTTGGTTGTTGATAGAGCTGGATTAGGTAGTCGGTAGAGAGGTAGGATGGGGGTGAAGTAGGACATAGGCATTTTGAGATTTTGTAAAAATTCCGCATATGGTAAGGTGGTCTGGATTAGTCATTTGCATTTGACGTAGAAGCGGGTGTACGCAAAACGTTTCCCATAAGACTTTCTATCTTCCTGGGATGAAATATCACGAGTGAGTGATGGGAATTTTGGTATGGAATAGAATTGGGCTATGATTCCATTCCACTGTGGTGTGATACGGGGGTGAATGAGGCGCTATATCAATGCGTGTTAAGAGGTCAACCAGTTTGCTGGAACACAAGATTTAGTGTGAGAACTATGGGAGTAGTGCATTTCTAGGGATCCGTCATGGTTAAGGAGTTTTGTTGATGTAGGCTTGAGGGGTTTTTCTCTCTAGGATGACAGAAAAAGTGGCGATCCTTCCTCTTTTGCAGCAAGAGTGGTGGAAGGATATTTTGGGAAATAAAGTGAGTTGTAAACATCTCTCATAGTCTTTGTCCGGGATGTGGTGTAAGAAGGCTCTTTCTTATGAGAAAGAATCTCTAACGGTTTTCCGTTATGGTACAGGAATTTGGGGCTATCCTCTTGTCTTGATTAAGGAAGAAGGGAGCGAGGACCCCTGCATTGGTGAAGAGGAGAGCCTCGATTCAGAATTTTCCTCCGATGAAGCCCTGGTTGGGATTTGAAACCGCATGGACCCATGCCACACTCTTCTCTTCTGTTGAGGTTTCTTGGTTTGTTGTTTTATTCGATGAATGGTTTGGAAATGGTTTGTTGAAGATTTTTAATTTCGATTAGCGCGGTGGGCATTAGATTATCGAGGGTTATTCCCCTGCATTAACCTTTCCCTGCACTCATGGTTTTCATCAGACCTCTTTTGCAATTTTTGTGTTATGTCCCTCATGTGAGGAAAGTTTACAAAGTCATTTTATTTAGACCAGAAGGTTAGTTGCGGGCGGAATCAACACCCAGATTGAGCTTAACTTGGGAGGCCAAGGTGGAGAACTCCTACTTTAAGCAATTTGTCCAAGATCATCCCTAATTTTCTCCAAGGGAGTGTCCTGATGGGCTCGAGATTATCTTATAGGTTGTAGTAGCTGGTTATTAGATGGTGCTTGATATTTTGACCCTCACTACTCACTCTTCTCGTTACGGATCCCTTTTTGATTTCGAAGCAAGCCAATGTGTGAGAGTTGGTGGTGTTAGGGTTTGTTGGTGGATTCTTGGTTCAAAAATTTGAATATGTTGTGCCCTTCAATTTCTCTCCTCTAAGGCTCGAATCTCTAGTTTTTTCAAGCCATAGTAAAAAGGCCTCACTCATCAAGGTGCGGAAAGTTGAATTGAGTGTGGTAGCATTGTGTTTATAGCAGGGCCCGCGTAAATATTTGATGAGCTCATCTGTGGCGTAAGGCATAAGTAAGTTGGTTGATGAGGGCCCCGTCTCGTCTACCAAATCTGTGTAGACTCGTCTTCAAATTTTTTAGTGGCATAGAGTCAATTGGATACTTTCCTAGAAATATTGATGTATAAGTGATCCAAGAAAGATGGGCTAATTGGTTAAAGGCTAATATTAAGTGCTGGCTAAACACTGTACACTCCAAGGTAGTCCTGATGAAGGACATGGTGAAGGTATCGTAGTAGTAGGCATATTGTCATGAGCAATCATATAGCAAGCACAGGCATGTCTAACCGATCCAAGTGTTGTTGAGGGTCCTCCTGAACTACTAAAGTGAATATTTCGGTAATGCCAATTTAAGGAGGATATGTATGAAGGTGACCGAGAATGATAGGCTCCCAAAAAACTTTCTTCGCAGTCGGGTGTTCCAAACCGCTTCCGAGATAGAAACCTCGAGATTTTGCCATCTTGTCCAGCATCTGTTTGATTAAATCATTGGCTCTGGTTCAGAATGATGTGTTTGTCGTCGTAACAAGAAAAAGATTGGGCCAAGAGCTGCTCACTACTACAACAAGGTGGGGTTGAATTTATCGGTTACCGGTGATGAATGGTTGTGCGGTCCAAATAAGGGTGTCCTATATAATATGTTGAGGCCACTAATGATTCTTCGGAAATTAAAAGGTGGGCGGTAGCCGATAGGGAAAGTTCGTGTGGATAGATGGTAGATAGCTAGTTTGAAAGTAGGCAATCTGCCATAGAGATGAGGTAGGGGCAATGGATGGTATGATTATGTGGGGCCCCAGATTAACACAAGGAAGGCCAATTGGTGTAGTATGAACCACTGAAGCCCTAGCTGGGAGACGGCCTAAGTTAAACATGATGCAGAGTTATTAGGTGGAATGGGTTCACTGAGTGGCTATAATAATCGGCAACAGAGGATTGACCGTCGGGATAACGTTAGGGGTATGAGACAACTAATACTGTAACGACACTAGGATTAGCAAATCGGGGAAAAAATTTGCAAATTCTCGGATCTCTAAAGATATCTGGGAAAGCACTGTACTGTAGGATATCCCCTATTGAAGTCAAAGGGGCCTGACTTAGGAAAGACTGGAACAACAAGCATGTTGGAAACCATGGTCCTATGCTTGTTTCTTGGTGTGCTAAAACCATGGACAGAGTATACGAAAGAATTAGTCGGAACATGAAACAGGGTCAGTAACCAATATGGGTCCTGGTAACCGATGTCGGTCAGACGCGTAGCCGCGTCGGCCAGTGTAACTGATTCGTAGAAGAGGACGCTGTGTCGGTCATGTGAATGCAAAGAGAGAATGTAGAGGCTACAGTTTTTGGGGATACAAGCTTAGTATACCCACCAAACTGTCTGAAGTTATCACTGAGACATTTATACAAGCAACATAACTTAAAAAAAAAACAAACACGGCAGCCACAAGTCAACTCACGATACTAACCCTAGGATTAGTTTATCACTTTGGGCTTATGCTTAACGCAGAATGGTCAATTCTAAACAAAATACCTAAGGGAGATGTCAGTTTTTTTCTGGCTTGTAAGGCTACCTCAATCGGGTGGAGGAATACTGTAGGAACGGGGGATGTTTGAGATGTTGTGTAGATTATGATGTGATTTGGTATGTGTTGTGCAGTGAGAGTAATATTAATTTCTTGTCAATACCATGGATATCACCAACACGTGTATGACCTGTTACTTAATCTAAGTTCGCTAGAATTAAAAATAGCAAGAAATAATGTGATGCACGTGTTTTAAACCCAAATCGAAAAATGATATTCGATGAAGAAAATAAAGAGAAGATGTTAAGAAGATGACTTTCACTAATGCAAAGATGTGAAAGAAAGACAAGTTCTTTTACCAAAATGACAAAATATTTTGTGAATATTTAGAAGAAAGAAACAACAAGTGTGCTCCCTATATGAAAACAAGCAAGAAGAAAGAAACCCGAGAAGGGTCCCACCGGGCGTGCCAAAATGTTTCACACAAAATTTTGTTTCCAGAATAGAGTTATTTCTATCTTTTCATTCTCTTGAGAAATAGATAAAGGTTAGGCCTAGGAGGAACCTGTTGAGTGTTGGGGAAGGTGTGAGCATACCGTAGAGAGATCAGACTGATTGTGAAGAGCTCCTTTTTGTCTGGGAAGGACTACCTGTAATAAGAATGCAAGACCACCCAGATTTTCATTAAACAATAAGTGAGGGAACTGCCTTGGGCCCAGGAAATATTAGACTTCCTTTCGAAGGTGGTCAGTTCTCTTTTAATACAAATTAATGCAAATGATAATAAATCAGCTATTGCGAAATCACGATTTAGGTACCTCGTTACTAAAAGCAAGAAAGACTAAACTACCAATAATAAAATGTCATGTTGTTTGTTTGGTCACTGGTTATTGATACGTTCAGATCAATTTATAAGGATAGACAAGGCTAGATATGAGATTGTTTGGAGGTAAATAGGTGAAATGTTGGTTTTTGGTATAATTCATAGTGACCGATGCCGGTCACTGGATAACTGACCGCGGTTATAAAACCGGTAACGGTAGGGGATAACTGATATCGGTAGGGGTAGTGATTTAGGGGCTTTTAAATGGAGGTTGGTTGTAAGGTGGTTACGGGGTTTAGAAGGTTAGTAGATGGTTGAGGGGAGTAGTAGGGTGATAGAGAAGACTCAGAGAGTGAGAAAGTTGTCTTTGGGGCAATATAGAGATGGATGAATGAAGGTTAGGTGTAGGGTGCTATAGGGTGGTAGATCTAGGAGTGAGCTTATAATCACTATAAATCAAAAGTTCACAAAGTAGTGTCTAGAAGCATACAAGGTAATAAAAGAGACTACTTACTAGTTTCTGATGTGGATGCAAGTCCAAGGAATGCAATGGTGAAGGTAAGGCTCAGTTGGGATGATCCGGCAATTAGAAGTGAGCTGATGAAACTATCCTTTGACTCTCCCAATGTTTGGATGAGTGTGACCGTGATCTAGTTGCTCAGTTACAGTCTTGGGCTCAATACTCCTCTCTGCAACCTCTTCTCTCTCTCTCACTTTTCCCTCTCTTGTAAAATGAATTCGGATCCCTTTGTTCTGGTTGGGGGAGTTCATTTACAGGAAACCGATGGTGGTAACATAACTGATGCCGGTCACGTAGGGACCGATGTCAGTTAGGTCAAAGTTGGCTATTTTTAGTAAAATAGCCAACTTTCCCTCCTTTTCTCCCAAGGGGTCAATTGTGGGCTTGGTCAAGTCATTATTAGGTTCATTTTGGTGCGGGTGAGGGGTGATGAGTCATGGGTGTGGGTCTGGACCAAGTTATAGGTCTTAATTAGGTTAGTTTAGGGTAGGGCTAGGTCCTGGTGAGGTGGCGAGCTGAGGGTGGCAGGGTTGGAGATGTGGATTTATTAATTATAAGGTAATTAATAAATAATTAAGTGTGTAAGGTTTAGGTGGTAAGGTAGGGTTAGGTTGCGAGATGAGATGCGGGGCACAGGGTGTCGTAAGACCCAAATTTGGTGTCTACAAGAGCTCTCATTTTTGCTAATTGGATCTTAGATCAGAATTTTCATCTTTCTTCCCTTCCCAGAACGGGTTCAGAACACAATCCTATTGCCCTTAATTTCTTCAATTGTCAAAACCTTCCCAATGTAATTTTAAATTTTAAAAGATGTGGCTTGAACATGAGGATATTCTGGACATAATTAAAGAGTGGTGGTCTTGGGTTGGAATAGGGACGCCTCAATTCAGGATTCTTCAGAAGCTAAAAAATGTGAAGCAAAAGGTTAGAATCTGTAATAAAGAGGTTTTTGGGAATATTTTTGAAAAAGAGAAAGAGATTAAGTAGCATCTGGAAGAGTTAGAGCTTAAAGTTTCTTTGAAAGGTATAACCCTCGAGGATCATCAACAGGAAAGAAAGCTTCTCTCTGACTTGCATAATATAAATGACTGTGTGGAATCCTTTTGGAGAATGAAGTCTAGAGCCCTCTGGTTAAAAACAGGAGACAAAAATACAAATTTTTTTTCATATGACAGCCCTCAAACATAGGGCTTGCAATAGAATTACTGAAGTCTCAAAGGGAAATGGTAACATTACTACAGATTTTGAAGACATCAAAGATGAAGCCCTCAAATTCTACAAGAATCTACTTACTAAGAATAATTCCTACAATGAGCAAGTGACCTCCTTTCTCTTAGACTCCATTCCTAATAATTTACTGCCTGCTGAGAGGTTTAAGAGTCTTTCCAAAATAGTCACCATCGAGGAATTGAAAAAAGTTGTTTTTTCTCTGGAAGGGGATAAAGCTCCTAGCCCTGATGGTTTTTCTACAAACTTCTTCCAAATATGCTGGAAAATCTACTCCTAAGATCTGTTGAAAGTTGTTAATGAGTTTTATAGAACTAGAAATCTCATAAAAGAGTTAAATAATACACATATTGTGCTTGTTCCTAAGAAGATGGATGCAAAGGATTTCAAAGAGTTTAGGCCAATCAGTTTGGTTAATGTAATTTATCAGATCTTAATTAAGATTTTAACCACTAGGATGCAACCTATTCTATTGGAAATTATTTCTCAACAACATAGTGGATTCATTCAGGGAAGAATTATTCAGGATGGAGTTATTATGGTTCATGAAACAATTCATTCAATGGATAAAAGTAAAAAAGTAGGGATGGCTATCAAGTTAGACATGCATAAGGCTTTTGATAGAGTCTCCTTGAAATTCATGGATGAGGTTTTATCCAAGTTTGGTTTTCAAAACAAATTCAGGAAAATTATACATTATTGCAGTTCTTCATCTAGATTCTCAGTGGTTGTTAATGGGGAACCGGTTGGTTTTTTTCCAGCAATAGAGGAATTTGGCAAGGGGATCCCATCTCCCATTTTTTGTTCATTATTATGGCTGACAGTTTAAGCAGATCTATCTCAAAAGCTATTAATATTGGTATGATAAATGGCTTTCAACCTACTTCTGGTAATCAAGTTTCTTCACACCAACAATTTGCTGATGACACTCTCTTGCTTCTGATGGCCTCAATAATTGAGGCAAAGGCTATCAAAACTATCCTCAAATTTTATGAGGAAGCCTCGGGACAATAAGTTAAATTTGAAAAAAGCTCCATCTATTTTTTCAATACTCCAATAGAAAGGAAAAGAAATATTGCTCTTATTCTTGGGTGTACTATTAATTCCCTCCTTGCTACTTATTTAGGGCTCCCTTTGAGCACTAGTAAGGTTTCTAATGAGGTTTGGAATGATATTCTTAAGAGATTCCAAAAAAATTTGGCTGGGTGCAAAGGAGCTTTACTTTCAAGTGCAGGCAAGTGTTTATTGATAAAAAGCACTCTTCAGAACTTCCCTATTTATATCATGTCAATGTTCAGCATTCCAACAGTAGTGATGAATAGTATTGAAAAAAATTAAAAGCACTTTTTATGGCATGGTACTGAAGACAGGTTTAGATACCATTTAGTGGCTTGGGAGCAGGTCTGTAAACCCAAAAGGATTGGGGGGTTAAGAATCAAAGACATCAACAATATGAATGTTGCTCTTATTGCAAAGTTGGGTTGGAGACTTATAAAAGAGCACAAGCCTTGGACCGAGTTGGTCAAAATCAAATACCTTTCTAATCAAAGCAAGAATTCCTTTATTTCTGATCATTCTCTTCTGAATGGTTCTATTTTCTGGAACAATCTTCTCCACAACAGACATATTATCTCTTAGGGATGTAGTTTGAAGCTTAGGGATGGTCAAGATATTAATTTTTGGACTGGTAAATGGTCAGATATTAACTGGTTATCCTCTTACGGTCACATTAAAGATAGCTTAATTAGAAATTATGGGCACAAAGTACAGGGCTATATTGAGGTGGATGAAAACAAAAGGAAATGGAAACAATTCAAAGTAGAGTAGGATAATGTGTAGTCTGATGTTTCATCTATGTAGATTCATCTCCCCCTAATTCATATCAATCCTCAAAATCATAAGGATGAGCTCATTTGGAAAGATTCCTTTAATGGAGAGTACTTGGTTAAATCGGGCTACAACTCTTTCTTTACATCTATTGAAAGTGATACTGTACGTACCCAAAATTGTAAGGTACTGTACTGTCAGAACAACGTGACACGTGCCCCAATGATGATACAGGTCTCCCCGCAAGGTGTTCGGGATCTGAAAAATCTCTCAAAGTGTGCATTAACATCCCACATGCCCCACTTAGCCCCCACATGCTTTATTTTTCCTTTTCCCCTCTTTTCTTAGCCTTTTTCTCTTCAGTGACGAAACCACCGCCTTGCCTGGGCGGCGGTCTCGTGACCTCCGCCCTGAATAGGTCGGCGGTCCTATAACCGCCACCCTACTCAGGGTGGCAATCCTTTACACATTTTCTAGAAAGCTATTTTAACACGACTCATGTAAATTCAACGCTTTACCAGCTTTCTTTCACCGCCATAAGCTTGCATTTATGATTCTGGTTCCCTGGAATAGTGTTTTTCCATTGTTTATAGTTTAAGAGTTCCATTTGGCTTTTACCTTGGGTAAATGAAAATTCTATAAATAGTTGGCATGTGCTCAAGCAAATGGTCCCTCATTCACTTCTCATTTTCTCATTTCAGTTGTTCAGTCTTTTATTTTGCTTAGCATTCATAGTTTAGTTCATTACATGCTTAGTTAGCATTCTTTTACTGTTGGTAAGCCACATATCCATCTTGTGCAAGCAGTGCTATTATTTCGTCTAATCCATTGGAGTAGAATAGCTTAGAAAGCCATTAAATTTGTAGGCTTTGCTCCTCAAACATGATAGTTTCAGGTTCTAGATGCTTTATGTTGCATTACTCACAATAAATCCCACTAGGAATTGCATAAGCCAAGCTCTGTACTCTTGTGCTATCCCTCTCCTACTCGCATTGTATTTGGTGTGTATTCCGAGCTGCCTTTATCCCAATATCTACTTCTGTTGATGCTAGCATTACATGCTTTTCTAGATCCACGTGAACACGAAAGAACAAGGAGATCACACTGAGGGGACAAGATCACACACAATCGGATTTGCCACTGTTCTGCAGAATCCAGGTTCTAGCTTTCAAAGTTCTAGTTAGAATCATATCAAATAGAGTAGTTAATTGCTTTATTTCAATAAAATCTATTCTCGATATTGCTAGGGAAGCTGTGGGGATTGATAGTTTCTGAGAAACTATGATTCACTCCTCACTCTTAAGGTAGGATCGAGAATCTTGCAAATAGATTAGATAAGCTATTTCTTTGTTTAGAATAGATCTAAAACTTTATTTTGTTTGTTTTAAATTATTATTTTAGTTGTCTTTCTAGATATTTTAAATAGCTGTTTTCTTAAATTCTTAAAGTTTATCAAAAAACACAAAAAGATAGAGAAAACATATATGCTATAGATACACTTCACATAGTTAAATTTCATTTTGTTACAGTTAATTTACCTTCTTACTTTTGTATGACAATCACGGGACCTAGAGATCCTAGAGAATATGTATTCAAGCCAATCTTGCCTCAACCCAATCTCATCACAGCAATAACTGATATAGATAAAAATCTCAGGATTCAAGTCTTTCGAACAACGGTAAGCTTACAAGAAATCAATTCCCAATTGAGTGGGTTAAACGTAGAAGATGACCAAGCACACACGTTTTGGTTGAATCAACCGAACTACAGATTACCTGTTGTTGCAAATCAGCAGCACCCCTAGATGTTGATCAGATTTCTAGTTTGATATTTTAGACATCCAGTGTGATTGCACAACATTGAATCCTCTCCCCAAGTGTGGGACTTGTAAAATGGGAAAGGAATCTCTAGATTAGAGGCTGGTTCCTCAAATCCTCTTATCATATTTATCACTTACAAGTTGTAGAGGTTTAAATTCCTAATCGTACCCTAAATTCCAAAGGAAATAGAGATAGAGAATGCAGATAAACTAAAACTAATGCTAATAGGTGATGCACCAAAGGAGTGGTGAGCATTTCTTACTTCTGCAGATTGACACAAGTCATAAAATGCAACAAAAAAAACAAAATGCACAAGTTGATAACTGTAATGAAGTATCAGAAATTAGTCAAACAACATAAGCAGAGGATGGAAAGTTAATCACAGGGCTTGTATTGTTATTTTAACATCAAAATCACTTGCATTACAACACCTGAGAGGCAAAAATAGGTTGCAATTCTTAGAAAAGGTCTGATATTCCACCAAAATCACTTCCAAGGTGAGAAGGGGGACCTGAAATACACAAAAAATGTTCAACCCTTTGAAAATGAGCCAAATCTAGATTTTACAGTGCAAGGGACGAGCCTAGGAGAGAGAAACGTGGGAAAACGTGCAAGGGGTTCAACCATTGACCAAAATGCCATCAAAACAGCATGGGCATCCTTACAGACCCATCCCCTGACATTTTTAACCATGCTGGGAGAGAATGCGAGCCATTCTTCATTAAAATCGGTGGTTGAAACGTCATTTCTATCCATGACCACATTCTAGAGGTGTTTCTTGAGTTTCTCTCTCCAAACTCAACTAAAATGCAAAAATGACCCTGAAATCTTGTAGAGAATTTTACCAGCTTTCCATTGATATAAAAAATGCAAAACACTGAGCTCTGGATGAAAAGATATGGTGATTTGAAGTTTTAGGGAAAAACAGGGCCAAATCGGGTCGCTTTGATGTTTTTGGCCTGGACACGTGGCGAGTTATGATTGGATGCGGGCCTTCTAGGGGAAAATTTCCCACAAAAACTCTGCCGAGCCATAACTTGAAAAATACATGGAGTTAGGAGGAAAAATTTACCTTTCTGGAAAGCTGAGAAAGAGCTCTATCCAATGGTGCCATTTCCAGAAGGTTTTGAGTTCTTGAAAAGCAAAATTTTGTGACTGAGGCACAAGAGAGGGAAGAATGAGAGGAGTTAGCCACAAAATGAGTAGGGGGCACATTTTGGATAACAATTTTGGCGACTCAGAGGGGTCATCTACCTGCTGGATGAAGTTACCAGTTGCCTGAAGCATCCATTAGGCATGGAGTCATGAGTTGTAGCCTGCAAACTGATCTGAACTTTGAAAACCTCCTCTCTGAGCCACTTGGAAACCCACTGAAATGGACTATGCAAGAGCAAACTATGCAAGAGCAAAACTAGCACCACAAAAACTATGTACAGAACTGAAAGGTTCATACATGGTCCGAAATATAACATGCAGAGTTTGCACAAGCACTTCTTTAACTAAAAGCAAACCTACCTACTCCTACTCTAACTGGAAGCAAAGGTGAGATAAACAAACCCTGCAATTGGTTGTGCAAAATTAGCTTCCCTTTCTTCAAAAGTGGAAGCCATGCAACCGATTTGGCATTGAACATGGCTGATTGGATGGATGGAAAATCAACAAGAAGCCAGGTCTTCCACCCAAATCATCAAGGTATTAGCTGGAGGAAAATTCAATACCTCTTTTAGTTTTCTCTGGATTTGGATTGAAGAGGTATGACAGCTAATCCTTGGTACTTTGTAGCTCACCCTCATCCTCATAGGAGCAAGCATGACTGGTTGTGACTTTCTCCTTTGGTTCCAATAAAGCCAAATACCTAATTGGGCAAGGTCTAATCCATTTGAGTATAGCCATTTCTCTGATTTTCAACTCCAAAAATGGAGTCTCTCTTGTAGACCCTTCTTGAATGGATGGTGTGGAAGCAATGGCGAGAATTCCTCTATGCCCTTTCTCTTCCTCCAATGAAGAGACATGAAAGATTAAAATATTCCAATCTTGGTTCCAAAGAGCTGGTATAAGATGTAGGCAACTGCAAATGGAATGCCCTCCTTCATGATAACAAACGTCAAGTGTTTAGAACGTGGGATGATGAAAGAGAGAATGGTAGGAAACTCAACAGGCTCTTCTCCATCGAAACAGTCCTCCAAATCTGACAGATATAAACTACCTCATTGCTGTCCTGCTGCAAATGCTCCACTTCCTCCATGGTGTCTTCTTGATCTGTTAACTTGACCACCATGGTTTCTTTCACCCTCCAACATTGATTTTTAGAGATCAAACTCCTCTTCATTACTAGAACTTGAGAGAGGTGAAGTAGAAAGAAGAACTGAAGGTTTTCTTGTAGCCTACTTTGTGCTCAAAGCCCTTGGATTTGTAATTTTCTCCTCCACAACTAGAATTTTCTCCTCTTCTTTTGGGTCTAGAGAATCTTCTCTTTCCTCCAATGTTTGAAGAAAATCTTGCTCTTGATTGAACTATTCCTCCAGCACAAATTTCGTTCAAGTCAAAATCTTCAATCTGCTACTCTAGAGGACAAGTTGGGACTGCAAGATCTTCTTCTGAGCTTTCTTGCTCCATGGCTGATTGTGCAACTTGAATTGAATTAGCATTCTCTTCGAATAGAATGCTAACATGGACACTACTTTATGAGCAAACTGATTGCTGATCTGTTTCTTCTTTTTGCTCTTCTCCTGCTGCAGCAAATTCAGTCCTAACCACCACTTGTTTTCATACTCCAACCTCTTCTAAAGGTTTAACCATCAAGGGGATCTTTGTCATCCCAAATTTAAGCAGCCCAAACTCTTGAGACTTCGAGTTGTCTGTCATTTCTTGTTCTGTTGGGCTCCTCTTCTTGCTGTTGTTTTCCATGGCTAGAATTTTTGCAATTTCTATCTTCCCCACATGGAATTGGGAATGCAAGAGGAGGGAGTGGGTAGTAACTCAATTGATTTGGCAAATTTTCGTGGTGGTAGAGGAGGGTAGAAACATCTTGTTTCTTTTGAGTGAGAAGGTATTTCATGTTAGCTCTTTTTGAGGGGATGACTGTTTGGAAGGAAAGGGGAAAGAAGAATTGAGATGGGCTGGAAGACTAGGGAGTGGAGAAATGGGATCAACATCCTGGGGATAGTAGATGGACTGGATTTAGAATTTGTAATTCTAAACGAGATGATGCTGCTTGAGTAATGGGGAAGAGAAAAAACTAGATTATGGTGTAGAACTTACCCATTGACAAGGTTGTTCAACACCAAGTGTATAGGAATCTATTTCTGCTATCCATTGTGCAAGCTGGGGGCAGCATCTTCATCACGAAGGCCAGCTTCTCCTGAGGGCTGAAGTGTCTTGGAAAAGGGCCTCCCTATGGATAAGGAGTCCTGCAACCAATTCTGAAAGCCTTCATTTGAGCTGTTGCTCTAGAATGCACCATCTTCGCCTCCATCTTTTGGATTTGTTCCAACAAGGTCTGCATCTTCCATCTTGATTGTCTTCATTACCATGCGTACCCTTGCTCTTGATGTGCTTCACAACCAAACTGAATTTGGTACTACTACTCATATGGGTAGACATTCTGATTTTGGATTTGACCAAAATGATGATTTGGAGGATTTGTAAAACATGTTGGAGGTGTGATATACTGTTACTGTTGTAAATGTGAGTTCCATGATGGAAATGAAGTCATGATTGCACAACTTCATGGAATGGAAAAGAATGAAAATTATGGAAAGAAAGATGGATGGGAATGGATGGGAAAATGGGTTTGTAACTTCAGAGAGTGGGTTGCTGATCAGATGGAGTCACCAGATGTGCTTTTGCAAGTGCCTCCAAAAGGCTGAAATCTTTCACAGGAAAACACCAACCTATGCCAAAAGATGAAGTAAAAGACCTCTCAGTGTCCCACCAGGCATGCCAGAACTATTAGTGCTGAATCAGCAGCACCCCTGGATGTTGATCAGATTTATAGTTTGATCATGCTAGACATCCAGTTTGATTTCAAAACATTGGATCCTTTTCCCAAGGGTGGGACCTTGCGAAACGGGGAAAGAGGAATCTCTAGATTAGAGGTTGGTTCCTCTTCCTAAAATACCTTCTGATCATAGCTATCACTTAGTGCAGTTGCAGAGCTAATATAACTCCTAAATCTAACCTAAATGCCAAAGGAGATAGAGAGAGAGAGAAAAGGGAAAAAAAGAGCCTACACTAAAACGGTGATACACCAGAGTAGGAAAATGTTGAACATCTATCAAAACTACCATGCAACAAGGTAGAGGTGAGCAATGGGAAGGATGGACAGATGCATCACAGGCCCAAGGATATATTTCACACAGAAAATGTCCCATAAACTCCATGAACATAGCTCCAAACCTATAATGAGTATTTAAAAAATGCACAAGATGATACCTACAATGAAGAGAGGCAAGAAGATTAGTCAAGCAAAAACCGAGCAGAGGATGGACAGATGCATCACAAAACATGTATTGTTATGTTGCTCCAAAAGTTTACACAGAATCACTTGCATTTCAATACCTAAAAGGAAAAAATGCCAGTTGCAGTTCTTAGGGGAGGAGGTTCTAATACTCCATTTTTAATCACTTCTAGAGAAGAGAAAGAAGGGACCTGCAGAGTACAGAAAAGATGAACAACCTCTTTGAACAAATGAGCCAAATTTAGCTTTATACAATGCATGGGTCGAACCCAGGAGAGAGAAACACGTATAAAAAACATGGAAGCCATTCAACTCATTGAACCAAGATACCATTAAAATAACATGAGCGTAACCTGACTGACCCATTGCCCTAACATTTCTGACCATACGGAAGAGAGAATGCGACCCATTCTTGCATTAAAATCGGTTGTTGAGACATCACTTCTGTTTATTTTCATGTGCCAGAGAGTGTTTCTTTATTTTCTCTCTCCAAAATGAACCAAAATGCAAGATTGATCCTGAAATCGTGTAGATAATTTCACTAGCTTTCCATTTATATAAAGAACATGAAAAATCTGAGCTGTGGATCGAAATATATGGTGATTTGAAGATTTAGGGAAAAACATAGGCCAAAACGGATCGGCTTTGAAAATATTGGCCTGGACACGTGGCGAGTTCTCGCATTGGCTGCGGGACTTCTAGGGGAAAGTTTCCCACAAAAACGTCTTCCGAGCCATAACTTGATTCATCCATGGAGTTATCCTCTAAAACTTTACCTTTCTGGAAAGCTCCTTAAGAGCTCTGGATCCAATGTGTGCACTATTTCCATTGAAGGTTTTAAGTGCCTGAAGGGGCAACATTTTGTGACCTTGCAGGCGCAAGACAGGGAAGCATGAGAGGAGTTCAACCTACTGACACGTGGCACGTTCTAATTCATTGGTGGCTCTTTTGGCTTTTCACATCCCTCGCGTACTTTTTTCCCAGATGTCCCAAAATATCTTGGACAAATATCTCCGAACCGCCCGATTCGGGCTTCCTTGTTCCTGTTTGAGGTGAAGACACATGGCGAGATTCCATTCGCTCTCGGCTCTTTCGGCTTTCTGCGTCCCACGCGTAATTTTGGCCTGGATGTCCCAAACGAGAGTCCTTTGTTTCAGCCGAATCGGCCAGTTCACGTCCTCTGCATACTTTTTTCCCAACTGTCCCAGACTGCCTGGGACAAATATCTCCAGACACAACAGCTAACAAATCTAGAGTGTTCTAGACTAGGCCAGAGAATTGTCCATAGAATTGACTATATTTACCATACACCATATGACCCTGTCCGGAGAAATACACGAAACTATCCCGTGTCATTTTCCATGTATTCCACAACCTATAGATTGAATCACACCAGAGCTCAATATTGGTTGGAACCTTTGAGCAGTCATCCTTGCTGACCAATCTATCACACCAGCTCAAGTTAGGAGGGCTTTCTTTGCTTTAGATTCACAAGTTCCGTTAGTACGCATTGAAGACATTAGATTGCCTAACTAGTTTGTCTATATCTCACACATATTCCTTCCTCACCGGCTGTGTCGACACGACCTCAGGAGGTCAGGTGCAAGGAAGAGTCACTTGTAGATTCCCACGCTCGCTTGTCACTTTTCCATCATACAAAATTGGTGAACCTAACGTGAAACAAAAAAAATTAGTGAAGATGATGTGAACTTCCTACTTTCTAGTTCGGAGTCAAGCTTGGCTTTTTTGCAATTTTTTCACATTTTTAAAACTTGCTGGGTTTTCTTCTGGATAGGAGAGTTAGAAAGAAGCCGAGGGGACCCTAGAAACATGATTTTGGGCCTCGAATCAATATTACTTTCTCGGGGACTTGAGGCATAATCTGACGCTCAATGTTATCAGATAATCATCGCCCTGGGGGGGTGAGTATTTTGAATAACAGTGACAACTACTCAACTAACCAATTGTCAACACTAACTCTGAGGGTCAGATACAAATCATCTTTTCAAACTAGAGGAGTTGGATCAGCTCGCTCAAACACAACAAACAGAGCATTCAGGCTCGAATAACATGATGTTCACCATAGAATCTAATTCGTCTCCTTAGATGCTGCTTAGACCACAAATTAGCAGGCAATTAGACCCATACCTAAGTTTAGACAATAAACATTCGGTATATTATGTCAGGAATGAACAACGCTCTCAGAGTATGTACCCACCTATAGGAAGGTCTACAAACACAACCTGAGGTCTCTTTTTAAGGAAACACCTTCCATGCTCATTACATACAGGAAATGCCCTCAGGCGAAACTTAGCAGGGCAGTGATCAATTCATAGTGGGGGTATCATATGACCTATACAACACCAATGATATACAACAAACACCGCTAAGGAAGAATATCGTGACTTCACCAAATGAAGTCATTTCAACGTTGGTAGCAAAAGTGAGGGGGTTAGAACTTGCTCAGGAAAATCACTATTCTCAACTCATACAAACAGGAATTTCCAATCCTCCATACCATCCTAGCCAAATAGAACCTCCTCACAGGAATAGGTACGTTAGGCATGTAACTCCTCAATATTCGCAACAAACACCGACTAGAACCACCATTTATAGCACCGTTCTGACACCTCCCAGTCTCGTACAAAATAATCCATTCATGGACAATACCCCTTCATACTTAAACATGTAATCCAAATCACCACAAGGGGGATCCATGTTCTCCTCTCCCAGCATGTTTACTCAACCACAGGTGTTCCCTTACGCTCCTACCAACGCATACGCTACGCCATGTACCAACAACCCATTCCACCGCCGCTCCCTCAATAGGCACCTTCTATAGTCAAAACATATGCAATAGGGACTTACTCAGAATATTTGAAAGAGACCTTGGATTTCACCATACAAAGCGTCATGCTTCCAAGAACCCTCCCCGATTTGCCCAAGTAAAAAGGTGAAGAAGATCCGAACGCACATATCAAGGCTTATGCTACAACCATTCCATAATTATTCCCTTGGGATGGGGTTGTTGCTAAAATATTTCCAAAAAACCTTGGAAGGCATCGCTCTCAATTGGTATTATAGAATACATGAGGCTTCCATACATTCATTCAAGCAACTCGTGTCAGAGTTCATCAAGGCATTCGACATGAAAAAATTATTAAGAACAGGAATCAAAGTGAATTCTTGCATATTAAGCAAGAACACAACGAATCTATTGCCCATTTCATCCAGAGGTGGCATACAGTTATTTATTCTTTGGCAAGTGCTTCAAATATGGATTAGATGAAACTATGTAATTTATTCCTTCATTCTCTCAGTAGAGAAGTGAAGGAAGAAGTATAGAAGGTTCCCACTAAGGAACTTATGATGAAGTACTGGAAAGTGCTCTTTGAATAGATCAAGCGGAAATTTATAGTGGTCGCAAAACATATGAAGCAAACAGGAGGTTAATCACCTCTAACTATAACACTTACAAATTATCATACTACCACGAACATCAATCAAGGACCTAAAGTCCTTAATAAAAATCATGGGGGTGTGACAACAGATCGAGTAACCAATCAGGTTAGAAAGGTAAATGTTATGAATACTTCACCACCAATGAATAACCAACGAAACAACGATTTTACTCCAACAATCAATATAGTGGACTTTAACCATCCACAATAACAACAACAACAAAAGCAATGGCGAAATCCTACACAAGGTCAAAGCCAAAACTCAACTGGATATCAAAACTAGAATTCAAGCCAAAGACATAGCAAACGCAAAATTTTAATCCTAATAGGCAACATGTTTGATCCAAGTTTTGGCCCACAATATGCACCTAGCCAACAAACTAGGAATTCTAATCCTAAATCGTATTGTGGTTTCCACAAAATTTAGGGCCCATGACACTAGAACGTGTCGTGACTACAATAAGTTCATGCAACATTTTCCAGATGAACAAAAACAACTTTTCATAGATATGTTCTTGGCAGATCCTACGTCACTGGCAACATCAAATACTCTTTACAGGGGCAGTCTCCCCTCAAAATGCACCCCTCAAGATCTTCAATGATCCGCTCCCAAATCACAACAATAACAAGTTAAATCTTAACTAGGAAAAACAAGGGTGTAATTATAGGAAATAACAATCATGAAGCCTCAACCTCAATAAATCTATTAGTTGCACCACAATTAGGAAGTCAACCATGACCTAAGGATAGTTGGTTTAGTGGAGTTAGATGCAAAACTACCCATAGAAGCTATAACAAGGACGCGAGAGTATTCCTCTCAGCTAAGTACAAGCTACCCGTTAGAGATAAACAATATCAAACAAGTATCATAGCAAAGCCCGTGGGTGCTTACGATTTAATTAATGATCTAACAAAAACCTTCTTGCACACATCTCCTTTTTAGATTTATTGAAGAACTCCTCCTACTCACAGGGCTGCTGTTTTAGAGGAATTAGGTATAGGTCATTTAATTAACATCACTCCACCGCCCGAAACACAGGTAAACCATGTGGACTTTGATATCCATCCTCCATGGCAGCCAGATAGGGATGTCAAATTCATATTCAAAATAAACAAAATGCCAACAGATGCTGAGATTGCACATCGAGGTGATCCAGCCTTACACTTTCAAGTGTGTGTTTATAACAATTATGTGAAATGCGCAATGGTTGACGATGGGGTAGCAATTAACAGAGTCCCCTTCTCTTTCCTTCAAAAGCTAGGGTATGGAGAAAACAAATTGTTCCATGACTCGAAATACACTAAGAGGATATGACAACCTTAAAGCCACTTCAATTGGAACTATAATACTATCGGTCACCTTAGGACCCAAAACAATCCTAACTGAGTTTTATATTATAGATCGGGAAACTAACTATAATATGATTCTCGGCCAACCATGGATACACCGTATGAAGGCTATCCCTTCTACATTATTTCAAGAAGTAAGATTATTACATTTAGGAAAGGTGTTCGTGGCCAAAGGTGATCCAAAACCATTCGTTATACACCTGGCTGACTTAAAGAGAAGACCAGGTGTGCACTCAGAGTTTGAACTCCCAACAAACCAACTTAATAAGCCCACTGACGTGCAAAAACAGAAGAAAAGCTGGTGCCTACAACAGATCTTGAAACTATGAGCCTAGTCAAGAGCAATCCTAGCCCCCAAGGATGAGGATAAAACTGTAGAAGAAATATCATTAGGAACTACTGTAAAAATTTTTTGAATTTCTAGAACAGGATCTACCAATGTTCCTACCATTTGATTTTTGTAGGCATGGGATCTTCCCTAGGTGCATTGGCTCTCTTCCAGCAGTGGATCTCTGCATGGCAGAGGTAGAGGATGTTAACACAATAAATATCCCAGCGCCCATATTCCCAGACTAAGTATTGGACTCTCCATTTCGATGGAGCTAGATGTCGTTACGGAGCTGGTGGCAGGTATAATCCTTTACTTCTCCCTGAGGGAAAAGTCCTACCATTTGCCTTTAAACAAAATTTCAAATGCATAAACAACAACACTGAGTATGAAGCCCTCCTCCTTGACATCATCCTTAGCTAAGAGAATCAGTGTTGATAACATCAGTGTATTAGGAGACTCGCAATTGGTAGCAAACCAAGTCTCTGAGATATATGAAACCAGAGCTGAGCACTTACAGCTCTACAAAGTAGTTGTATTGAGATTTAAGCAAGGAGTTCGACTTCATATCAATTGAGGCAATCCTGCGAGAGACAAAACCTTCTCGCTGATTCAATAGCAACCTCAACATCACACTTTACTCCAAACAGTGAGTTGGAAGACACCCATTTCATGGTATCCCTTCGTGACAGAACCGTTCATGAAAAACAATGTCAAACCTTCTTCTAACAAACGGAGATGAGAACAAATCTACTATCCTAAACCATGCTGATAGTGATACAATCACTCTTGGATTACTTAAATGCCTATGTGGCGTTACATCTTACCCATCACGTAATAGATTTGTCTTTAATCCCACATTCATCTTCTTACTTTGGGAATCCCATGACAAAACTTCCCCCGCAAAAGGAATTCAGTATATACACAATCAAGAATGAAGATGATCTGGAACTACCTCCAGCCCGAATTTGAAGAAGGTAACACTTCTTTAATCAAAGAAACAATTGATATTAACATCAGAATGAAAGATAAACCAAGGATATTGAAGTTATGATCCTTGTTAACTCCATCAGAAGTAGAAATACACATTTGGATCCTTAAGGAACATCAGAAGGCTTTTGCATTTAATTATAAGGAAATGACAGGGGTTGCACCACACATCACGGTGAACAACCTCATCACTAAATTTGATGCAAAGCTAGTTAAACAAAAATCGAGACCCATGAAACCCAAGGTAGCTCTCATGGTAAAAGAGGAGGTAATAAAACTCGTCCAAGTAGGATTTATCAAGCCAGTCGATTACTCCCAATGGATGTCTAACATCGTTCCCGTTCTCAAGAAGAATGGAAAGATACGCATCTGCATAGATTTCTGAGACATTAACAAAGCGTGTCCTAAAGACGACTTCCCGTTGCCATCCATTGATGTCATTGTTGATGCAACATCTGGGTTTGAACTTTTGTCTGTCATGGATGGATTCTCAGGATACAATCAAATTAAAATATCTAAACAAGATCAAGCTAAACCACGTTTATAACTCCTTGGGGAACTTATTGCTATACTCTCATGCCATTTGGTCTCAAGAATGCTGGTGCTACATGCCAGCGAGCTATGACATATATATTTCACGATTTAATTCATAAAATCGTGAAATCCTACGTAGATGACTTGTTGGCTAAGGCCAAGAAGTGTTGTGACCATCCAGAAGTACTCCACATCATTCTCTCACGGCTGATAGAGTACGGAGTCACGCTAAATCTAGAAAAATATGTCTTTGGAGTAACAGGAGGGAAGCTCCTAGGTTACATCATATCGTCATGGGGGATAGATGTTGACCCAACCAAAATTCGGGCTGTCCTCGAAATGGTTCCACCTTCAGATGAATCTGGAATCAGGTCATTCCTTGGAAAGCTGGGTGCAATCCAGAGATTCATCCCGGACTTAAGTTTCACCATACATCCAATCAACAATTTGCTCAAGAAATATTATAGCATTGATTGGACTAAATACTGCAATGAAGATTTTGATGCAGTTAAGTGTTTCCTGTTATCACCACCTACGCTAATGCCACCTAAGCTAGATCACCCGTTAATTTTATACTCACGAGCTACCAATGTCTCGCTAGCCTGTATGCTGGCTCAAGAAGACGATGACAAGAGAGAACGTGTGATCTATTTCATTAGCTAGACATTGCTTGACTATGAAACACGCTACACGCAAGCGGAACGAGAATGCCTCGCCATAGTCTTTGTAACCAAATGCTTAAGACATTATATGTTAAATCAAGAAACAAAGGTCATTGTAAAGATAGAGCATTTACAAACTTTCCTCACGCAAGGGTCCTTATCTTAAAAGGCTGGATGCTTTATAACCTTAATGGGTGAATTTGAATTAACATTCATAAATCAGAAGTCTTTTAAAGGACAAATCATCGCGGATTGGTTAGCTGATAATCCATTAGACGGAGGTGATCTAGTAGATCTAGACTTTCCCGATGAGTGCATATACTACATCGAAACCCGACCTTCTATCTCTGAGTGTCCTTGGTACACTAACATTCATTAATTATATCAAGGACCATACATATCTAGAAGGTGTTACATCGCAACAAAGAAGGTGGTTACGCATTATCGTAGCCAAATACGTCGTTATAGAGCAAGTGCTCTATCGAAAAGTGCTCAATGGAATGCTTCTAAGATGTTTCGACACAGAAGAATCCAAAAAGATTCTCCATGAATCTCATAGTAGAATATGTTGAGGCCACTTCGGTTTTCATGCCATCGCTCATAAAATACATCGGATGGGCTATTTCAGGCCCTACTTTAGAACACGGTGCAATAGAGTTTGCACGCAGGTGTCATAAGTGCTAAGAATTCTCCCATGAGATCCACATGCCGGCACAAGCTCTACAACCAATCGCTACTCTATGGCCTTTTTCTACGTGGGGCCTCAGATTTGATAGGTATATTCTCTCCCTCATCTACAAACGGCCATAATTTCATAATCACGGCCACCGAATATTTTACCAAGTGGGTAGAGGCCATGCCTCTTACTATTGTACCAGGTTCTGTAATCGCCAAGTTCATTTTGAATAAAATCATTTACAGGTACGGTGTCTCGTAAATCATTATCTCATATAATGGGACTTCTTGTAAGAATGACGAAGTTCGCGAATTGTGTAATAAATTTAAAATAAGCCATCATACGGCCTTCCTTGTATTACCCTCAAGCCAATGGACAGGCTGAGGCGGACAAACAAAACATTAAAAGCCATTCTCCTTAAAACGGTGAAAGAAAACAAATGAGATTGGAATTTGAAGTTATATCTGGCCTTATGGGCCCACCGAACCTCAATAAGAGCACCTAACATGAGCCAATCCTTTTTTGCTGGTATTCGGGGTAGAAGCAGTTCTCTTGCTCAAGGTTGAAATACCCAGTCTCCGCATATCTCATTACAAGGGATTCTAGACGAAGACACTTACAGATAAGCACGTCTCTCCCAACTAGAAAGCCTAGATGAAGCTAGGTTAGATGGTGAACATAGCGGCACATAGAGTCTATGTTGACCGGATGTGCTGGAAGTATAACAAGAAAGTCTATGAACGTGACATATATGAAGGTGATCTAGTTCTAAGGCTAGACAGTCGGATCAACAAAAAGACCGGTGAAGGAAGGAAGTTCCGACCCAAATGGTTGGGCCCATACCAGAGTCATGAAGGACTATGGAAATGGTGCATATCTCTTATGTACGCTAGATGGTGAGGAATTTGGCGAAACAGTCAATTCCCTACACCTCAAACGATTTCTACGCGTAAGCAACTGGCATTACTTATATATATAGCTATATCTACGTCGCATCTTCATATAGATTAGGATCATTTTGTCCACTTGTTTCATACACAAATTGTGATCAAGGAATTTATTCTCAAAGAAATTCATTACAAACTCATGATGTTGTTAGCATAAACACTCTAATCATACTTCTCTATTTCCATGATATCATCAAACTATTTTGGAATCATTTCATCAAATAAAGCTAGATATGACAAGGTCTTAACGGTAACCATACCAATATCTGTAGGTTTGTTCTCACTTTTGGTTTCTTCTTAGGATAGGTTTCTTGCCTATGGTCTGTTCTAGAAGCTTTATTGTGTCACATCTATCCCGTATGTATATCTCTTTGGAAATAAGACATATGCTGACATTTTGCTCAAGTAAACAAGTCAAATATTAATCAAACAGAAAATTTTAATTTTACACATTTCCTTGCCCCACAAACCTTTGGTGATGAGCTTGCATCTCTTACTAGTGACATAGGGTTGGCAAAGGATGGCAATGCCCTTACTCACCTATGCCTTTGCCCACGGTGATAAACCTGCGCACTTCTTATTAGTAGCATGGGGAAAAGTGTAGGAGGGTCCTCTTGAAAAACAAATGTTAAAGGTCATGACACAAACAATTCAAATCTTTGAAGTCTTTGAGTCAAAAACAAATGAATCAAATGTCTGAAAGTTCTAAGAGAGTTAAAAATCCTAAAAAAAACCAGTATTTTGTCTACCATGTGGCCATCTACGGATCTAAGTCTAGATAAACCGCAAAGCAAGTTGCATCCCAAAACTATGGAGTCACTTGAGTAGAGTAGGACTTATGGTGTCCTAATTTGGTTCCACCAAAGCTTTGCCTGTCTTTCATCACTATCATTTCAACTACACCTCATAACTTATGCACCCTTTCCCAACTCTTGGTGATGAGCCCTTGCATCTTACTAGTTGCGTGGGGTTAGGAGTAGGGGCAAGTTATATCTACTCATCATACCAGGCTTATCTTCACCACTTTGTCAAAACAAAACATGAAGTATCCAAAATTGCTTACAGAAACTAAGATTCAAAATCACATTGTATCTACCTTATCATATATCAACATTATGAAATACAAAAAGAAAGTAAAACATTTGTATCATTTGTTCTCCATTGCATACATTCTAAAAGAAGCATATAAGCATAACATCATAGTTCAGCATACATGAGGAAACTGGAAATAGACAGAAAGTCATAGAATGCCAAGGGTTTGATCCAAAAAGAATATATATATATATATATATATATATAAATGGTCAAAATTCCTGTACAATGCCATCATACGCTAAGCATGGTCAAAACGCTCAAAGAGCCTGGGATAGTACAAAAGAATATCATAGTACAAAATCTACGAGAGCCAAGTGGCTTCTCAATCCCTACAAGACCCCTTTGAAGGTGCACGCCCACACCTAGGACTCCGGCTACGTTGGCACTCTGAGTGCACAGAGGGCTCATGATCCTGAGGAGTAGCCATAGTCTCACCACGAGAATGACTCCTCATCAGGCACTCGAGCCGTCCTATACCCCACTAGCTCCGTATGCGAAGGGTCGATACCATCCTGACCACAATGTTAGAAAGGGGGAAAAGACGTCAGTATGTTTGTCCAGCTGCTGAGGGCTCCCTTGCGTCCACAGATAGCTCTGCGCAGGTCCTCTCCATTGGGATCATTAGGGTATCAGTGCATACCCTGTGAATCAGGTCTCGCCACTCATCGGCGGTCTCTATAAACAAAGGAGAAAACAAATTAGAAACCAAACAAGAAATTAAAAGATACAAGATAGCAACTAAAATGATCTTAAGTGTAAACAAACAGGAGAGAGGGGAGAAGGTAACTTACTTGGATCACTAGGCCTCCATGATGGGTCAAAGGGATCAGATAACTTGACTCGGATGCCACTGCCGAATGAGGGGCTGCTCCTGTGGATGGATCAACATAACACACTGCAACAGACTCATCCTCCCCATGGCCCTGGGAGAGTGGCTCACTGCTGAAACCTGAGTCACCCTCTTTACAATCTGCATCGGCCCTCTCTGCCTGCATGCGATCCTGGGTAGCATGCCACGCAGGATCACTGTCCTCGGTCTCCTCCTCTATCTCCCCCTGTGAACTCCTCAGACTTAGAGTATATACCTCAATAGGGTCATCGCTGCTATGGGCAGGACCCGCGAAAATCTGAAGTAAAGGCGCCTGAGGCACACCGGCTCTCCCTCTGGCACGAACTATCCTCCTGGCTGCAATAGGAATGCCAGGAGTAACCACTATCCAACCCTGGCCTCTAGGACCCCCTATGGCCTCTCGAACTGACCTATATAATAGAACTACCTGGGGGAAGCATACCCATATAAGGTAGGGCCGAACTGCTGAGGAACTCAGCTAAAGGGGTGTATCTCCACTCGCACCCTACTCTGTCAAAAAGTTACCCTGTGGTAGAGCAGGAGATCAAAGGTAAGAGCCTCCTCACCCCATATACCTGCCATGGCCTGATACGGTATGGCCTCCATGTCATCAGTGGTCAGGGAAGAAACTAGCTAGTGAGGTGCTCTGAGCACCAACATATCTGTCCATCTGGCTGCCCTCATAGCTCCAGGATCCGCCACCTCTACACCCTCTGCCATAAGGGAATGAAGTGCTCATAAACCTAGCTCATAACTAGAGTCAAGTGGCTCAAAGACTGCCCTTGTAAATGGACTACCCTGTATAAGTCGTGGTAGGTAGTCCCAAGTATGTCTGCTCCCCAAGCGTAAATCTGGCCGTGACCCTCGATCTATGCAATGATGGGGGACTAGCAATATAGTAGTGTGTCTCCTCCCTTGTCCCTGATTAGTCTCGAGGCAAGGATCCCCATAATAGTTTGGAAAAATAAAGGGGACGGGAAAAAACTAGGAATAGACCGAACTCTGACCCCCTTCTTCGAACCCCGTGGAGATAACTAAATCTCCCATGTAAGTAGCCCATTGTGCTATCTAGTGCCCATGAACCTGCTGTCTCAAGGGTGAGTCATCTCCCGATGATCAGGACCCCCAGGACATGGTGATAGACATCCTCCAGTGTGATGGTCCACTCACCTCAGACCCCTGGCAATCGGAAGGTGTTCCGATCAGCATCACAGTAGGAAAATAATTCACAGAGTATGTGACTGGATGGTGCAACATGCGGAACGCCCGTGATATATGCGTAGTATCCCAGCCCTCTGAAGAGTATCCTACTCGTCCTGTGAAAGGGCATCTAGTACACTGCTGGGAGCTAGTCACACTCTCTGTCTCGGCTCCACTGAATGTACTCCTCCCTCTCGCCTACATACACCGAAAAACACACAAAATAGAGCAAGTTAGCATCCGAAGTAATACATAGAGCAAAATCATGAAAACACATAGAAATGCTAAAAATGCAAAGACAATTTCAAACAAGATGTTCCTTTTAGCATTTTGTGCATGGACCGCCGCCCTGGAGTAGGGTGGCGGTTTCGTAACCACCACCTTAAAGGAGGCAATCTTGTAACCGCCACCCTGAATAGGGCGGCGGTCATGTAACCACCACCCAGGGAAGGGCGACGGTCGTGGTCTCTAAAACCCACGTGGGTTTTTAAGCTCCTAAAAAGGCTTTAAAAACACCAAAAAATTGGACAATTTTAACTAAAAACAAAGCCTACCTAGTAGGCGGCCCCCCCTAGATGGACCTTTTGAACACTAACATTTTGAAAAATAACTCCCCGACGATAAGGATATTTAACAATTTAAAATTTAAGGGGGTAAAAATGATAAATTGAAGAAAACTAACCTGTGATCTCATGGGTCGATGATCCGCACGTAGCAAAGGCCATGATCCCTATCTCGTCGCGAACGTTTTAATTCTACTCTCGTAAGAAACCGTCACCGTGGGTCCCAGAGCTCAAAACCAACCAAATCAAACACGCGTAAATGAATAGGAAAATGAGCCCACTTTTACATATATAGTAGTGCTCTGACTTCATTTTGAATGCCCTTTTTCACAGGTTTAGAGCACCGACGGAGGTAAGTTCTTACCCATGCACAAATGGGTATGTCCTCATTTCCCTATTATTTTAGCGTTTATTTTCCGAATCTATCTGTGTCTATCTGCACTTGAGTTCTCTTTTTGCAGTTTGCAGGTAGTTAGGAATTTTGGATGGCGTCATTTCGACACAAAGACGTGTCAGGTATAACTTCTAACTTCCCATTTCGAGACCGCCATACTCGGACCCACTATTTTACACCTCTTCATGGCTAAGACGCATCTCCAAGGGGCAATATGTATGTACCCAAAATTGTAGGATAACGGCGTTGTCAGTACGGTGCCGCCAATAATGTGGAGTACGGTAACAGTCAAAGTACAATAGGAATGTTGTAAAAAGTAAATATTTGTCGTAAGTGGTCCGGTAATGTTAAAATGTCAAAGTTTGGGTAATTAGAGAAGTAGGGTCTACATGATTAGGAATTAGAAATATTATATTGGTAATAAGGACAAGGAGTGAGGTCATAAATATTTTGTGTATTTTATTTGTAAAAAGTCTAAAAATGTGGAACCCATGTAAAATGATAAGGTTTATCTTATCTTAAAAGATAAGCTTACATGTACAGATAAGAGTTAAGGTATGGAATATGATTCGTCAGAGTGGATTTCTTATCCTATCTTAGAGATAAGATGGATAAGCCTGGAAGTTCTATAAATAGAGAGGCCACCCCCCTCATTTAGCATAGAAGGAAGTAGTGAGAAATATTGTAGGAAGTGTGCAAAGGAAGCCATCAGTTTAAAGGTGTGTTGAAGAAGCCATTAAGAGGTGTAATTGTAAAGTTTCTCCCATAGTCTTGGTGAAAGGCAAGTGAAGTCAATAACACTTGAAGTACCTCATGGGTGAGATTGTAACAATTTCATGTTAATATTATAATTTACTTTGATATTTCAGATTTGTCATCATTCCGTCTTATCATAGTCGATGGTATTCTTGTGTTATGTTGTTGTTTTGTTTCCAGATTACATCCACCAAACTAAAGGCTGTGCATTAGTAAATAATCATAGCACGAGGAGTTCCTGGTGAAGAATTATCATAGTGCCGGATTGGTGATGACATTTTGGTTCCGTTGCCGGGACCATTCCTCGTTGGTGGATTTTCTGGAGAGATATTCCCACTTAGTCAAAAATCAATTGGAGGGTAACCTTGTTTTTACTGTGCATAGTAGTTACCATGGTAAAGTCATTTTTGCCGTGAATAGTAGTTACCATGATAAAGTCATTTTTGCTGTGAATAGTATTTATCACAGTAAAGTCACTTTTTACCGTGAATAGTATTTACCGCAGTAACTTCACTTTTTACTGTGAATAGTGTTTACCACAGTAAAGTCAGTTTTTACCACAGTAAGTCAAGTTTTACCATAGTTTACCGTGGTCATTTCTATTTTACTGTAGAAAGGTGTAAAGTCACTTTCTAGTATAGTGATTCCAATTATTTGTGCACATAAGTCTTGTTGATTGTACTTGTGGGTTGGTATTTCACGGTGGTTACTTTTGAAAATGGGAAAGATTCCTATTTTTTCAGCTCAATCTAATGAAGATGCTTCTTCTTTCATTCAAGAGTTTAAACGATCTTGTATTTGTAATGGCCTTATAAGAAGGGAACAATGGACTGAATTTTTTCCTACCTTTTTGGATGGTTCAGCACTTAGGTGGTTTGAAACACTAGGTGATAATGTGAAAAATTCATGGGATTTATTAACTGAAAGTTTTCTTGAAGAATTTGGTGAACAACAGAAATATGCAGATCTCATGATCGAGATCACAAAGCTATCCCAAGGAGAGAAGGAGAAGATAAGGGATTATCATGCTCGTGTTCTAGAGCTAAGGAGGAAGCTCGATGCCCAGATCCGGAAGGAAGGATTAGCGGATGGGTTGATGAATGGCGTGGATAATCTCCTATGTAAGCACTTCATTCTTGGGATGAAGCCAGAAATCAGACAACGAGTGAAGTATGACCACCCAGCTACCATTGAACAAGCAAAGGAGATTGCAAGAAGGCAAGAAGAAAGCATGGAAGAGGAGCCCAAAGAAATTGTTGCTAAAGTAGAGCCTACACCAGCACCTTTGGTCCAGAATCCACAACCACTCCCGGTGAGCACAAATATTTCTCCTAGTACATCTACTGAGTATGAAGATCTGCTCAAAAAGATGGGTCAGTTAACTATTAATCTTCTTCAAGGAAAAGAATTTAGTTCTCAGGGAGGAGATAGAGGTCCAAAAAGAAATATTTCTGAAGTTGTATGTTATGGTTGTTATAAAAAGGGTCATTATAAGTATAATTGTCCAGATAGAGCTTCTACATCTGGTAAAGGAGATAATGATAAAGGAAAAGCACCTGTGAATTCTTTTGATGTAGTAGATAAGAGCAGAAATAATGAAGTAGATGTGTTTGTAACAAAAAGAAAGAAAGAAAAAGATAATCAAGATGGAAATGATCCTAAGAAGATGAAAGGAGAAACTAGTAAGAAACATAGGAGAAGAAAGTTGGGTGTGCAGGATTTTCTGATTTCACAGGGGCAAGGACCATACTCCATCTTGGAAGATCTGTCCAAAAGGCCTGCAAATATTACATATGGTCAACTCTTGGCTATGTCTTCTGAGAAGAGGCGGGAGTTGCGAAGTGGACTCAATGCTCGACGAAGGAAGGAGGTTGAGGTCCCTGTTTTGGAGGCAGAGGCGGATCCCTATGCTCCACAAGCTGAGGTATTATGTAATGGTATTTCAATTCATGATGTCTTAGTTGATGGAGGTGCTGCAGTTAATGTAATGACCGAGTCTGTAATGAATATGTTGGGTTTAAAAATTGATCGCCCTTCAACACTTATGTTAAGGTCATTAAATAAAGGAAAAACTAAACCAGAAGGTGTAGTTTCAAATGTGGCAATATCTGTTATGGGTGTTGTATGTGTGGTAGACTTTCAGGTGATGAAAAATGGTACTGTTGCGTACCCAATGTTGCTGGGAAGACCATGGCTAAGGAGAGTTCATGCAAGAAACTACTGGAATGAAGGCTTCATGACACTTGGACGTGGTAGAGAGAGGGTGAAAATAAACGTGATCCCTCGGCATCATAAGGCAGAACCTGTCGATTCAAGTGATGAAACTGATGATTGGACATCCTCTGATTACTCTAGTACCAGTGAAGTGGACACTGAAGATGAAGAAAGTGAGGTTGATGTTTCAGTCATGGATATCCTTCCAGTCACACCAACTCATGACCCCATAAAATTATCTGAAGAAGAAGTTGATGATCGTCTCCAACAAATAAAGATTGGTGATGCTGTGATGGAGAGTGAGAAGGAATCCTACCTCCAGCTCTTTCGAAGGTACATACACATATTCACTTTTGATTACAAGGAACTCCGTCAAGTAAGTTGGGTAGAACATTCTATTGAGCTGGTAGATGGTGCTAAGCCCATAAAGCAAATGCCATATAGAATGAATCCTAATTTTTCCAAGACTGTAAAAGAAGAAATAGATAAGTTGCTTGATGCAGGATTCATATTTGCTGTGGAGAATTCAGAATGGGTTTCTCCCATTGTGATCTCAATAAAAAAGAATGGGAAGCTACGCATTTGTGTTGATTACAGGAAGCTCAATAAGGCAACAAAGAAGGATCATTACCCTCTTCCATTTTCAGATCAGATCTTGGACGAAGTAGCTGGCCAGGAGTGCTATAGTTTTGCTGATGGATATAGCGGCTACAACCAAGTTCGTATAGCAGAGAAAGATCAGCTGAAGACCACGTTCACCACTCCTTGGGGAACGTTTGCTTATAGAGTTATGCCTTTTGGGTTGTGTAATGCTCCAGCAACATTCCAGCGTTTGATGAATAGGGTGTTCGAACCCTACATTGGGACCTTCATCAGAGTATTTCTGGATGATTTTTGCATCTATGGGAGCAAGTTGGACCACCTGCACCAGATGGAGACAGCATTTCAAAGGTTAGATGAAGCACAAGCCTCACTAAACCCTACAAAGTGTGTCTTTGGATGTTCTAAAGGCGTTTTGTTAGGGCATGTTGTATCCAGAGATGGTATTGGTACTGATCCTGATAAAGTTTCAAAAATCAAAGATTTACCATTTCCTATGAATAGAAGTAAGTTGAGATCATTTTTAGGCCATGTGGGTTACTATAGAAGGTTCATCAAGAATTTCTCAAAGATTGCACAGCCACTAACCCAGTTCTTGAAGAAGGATGTTACTTATGAACCAGGAAATAAGGCGCATGAAGCTTTTGGACAACTGAAGGAAGCCCTGGTGTCTTCACCTGTTTTGAAGAATCCAGATTGGAGCAAGCCATTCATTGTGTACACTGATGCCTCAGATGCAGCACTAGGAAGTACTTTGAGCCAAAAGGATGAAAATGGGAATGAACATCCAATTTACTTTGGGAGCAGACAAATGAGCAGTGCTGAGGTAAATTATACTGTAACTGAAAAAGAGGCTCTGGCTATCATTTTTGCTGTAAAGAAGTTTAGAAATTACTTGCTAGGGCAAAAATTTCTAGTTGTAACAGATCATCAGGCTCTAAAATATATTGTAAATAAGCCTAACCCATCAGGGAGGATAGCAAGATGGATAATTTTGCTACAAGAATTTGAATTTGATATTATAGATAGGCCAGGAAAGAAGCATGTCAATGCAGATGCACTCTCTCGAGCCTATGATGGTTTAGGATCATCTTGTGATGATGATGATTTCCCCGATGCAGCATTGTTATCCCTTGACACAATCCCTAGTGAATACATAGATATTTGGAATTATCTGAATGAATTCAAGTTTCCTGATGGTGCCAATGCAAAGACTAAGAGAAAGATTACTCAAGCCAGTCGTCCATATTCTATTCTGCATGGAGTATTATTTCGAATAGGACCTGATGGACAGTACAAGAGGGCAGTTGGACGTGATCAAGGGAAGGAACTGCTAGAAGAATTCCACAATGGTACATGTGGAGGGCACTTCTCTGGACAACTTACAGCAAGAAGGATCTTGGATGCAGGTTATCACTGGCCCACTCTTTTTAAAGATTGTTATAATTATTGTAAGACATGTGATATTTGTCAAACACATGGTAACCGTAAGACTTCATCAGCTCCATTATGCCCTATTCTTCCACTTGGTCCCTTTGAAAAGTGGGGAATAGACATTGTAGGTCCACTTCCAACTACCTCACGCCAAAATAAGTATATTGTAGTTGCCACAGATTATTTAACCAAGTGGGTTGAAGCTAGGCCATTGAAAACAACTTCCATGGATGAGGTGGCAAGGTTCATATATGAACGCATTGTCACCAGATTTGGTTGTCCATTAGAAATTGTAACAGATCAAGGAAGCCACTTCATTAATGAGGTAGTAGAAGCCCTAGTCAATAAATTTTCTATTAAGCACAGGAAGGCAACAACATACAAGCCAAGTACAAATGGACAGGTGGAACGAACAAATTTTGTGTTGTGTCAAATTCTAGCAAAAGATGCAGCCTTGCAGGTACATAAGTGGGATAAAAGGATTCATGCAGCATTGTGGGCATATAGGGCAACATCAAAGTCAGCAACAGGATACTCCCCATTTCAGTTGGCCTATGGCATTGATCCAGTTCTTCCTATTGAGTTTGATATTCCCACTGTGAGAGTTATGAAAAATGAAAGGATGGATGAAAGTGATTCAGTAAAAGAAAGGTTGGTACATCTTCATTTGCTAGAGGAAATGAGGGAAATAGCAAAGGATACAAGCCATAAGAAGAAAATGAAGCAGAAGGAATACTTTGATCAAAAGATCCGTTGGTCTCCATTTCATGTGAATGACTTGGTTCTAGTATATGATTCCAGATACAAAAAAAGAAGACAGAGAAAATTTCTTCCAAAATGGATGGGGCCCTACAAAATAGCAGCTGTGCATGAAAATGGTACGTACCGACTGGAGGAATTGGATGGCACTCCCATTACGAAATGGGTCAACCATGACAAGTTGAAGATTTTCCAAGCACCAGAATAGTCTACTCCGAGGACGGAGTAGAAGCTAGGAAGGGGGAAGATGTCGACACTAAAATTTTCCTCCGTAATTTCTATTTCATTAATGTATGTATTAGGAATAGGATGTTGTTAAGTATAATTAGTAGTAGCGTCTGATAGAAGATAACGGCGCCGTCAGTACGGTGCCGCCAATAATGTGGAGTACGGTAACAGTCAAAGTACAATAGGAATGTTGTAAAAAGTAAATATTTGTCGTAAGTGGTCCGGTAATGTTAAAATGTCAAAGTTTGGGTAATTAGAGAAGTAGGGTCTACATGATTAGGAATTAGAAATATTATATTGGTAATAAGGACAAGGAGTGAGGTCATAAATATTTTGTGTATTTTATTTGTAAAAAGTCTAAAAATGTGGAACCCATGTAAAATGATAAGGTTTATCTTATCTTAAAAGATAAGCTTACATGTACAGATAAGAGTTAAGGTATGGAATATGATTCGTCAGAGTGGATTTCTTATCCTATCTTAGAGATAAGATGGATAAGCCTGGAAGTTCTATAAATAGAGAGGCCACCCCCTCATTTAGCATAGAAGGAAGTAGTGAGAAATATTGTAGGAAGTGTGCAAAGGAAGCCATCAGTTTAAAGGTGTGTTGAAGAAGCCATTAAGAGGTGTAATTGTAAAGTTTTCTCCCATAGTCTTGGTGAAAGGCAAGTGAAGTCAATAACACTTGAAGTACCTCATGGGTGAGATTGTAACAATTTCATGTTAATATTATAATTTACTTTGATATTTCAGATTTGTCATCATTCCGTCTTATCATAGTTGATGGTATTCTTGTGTTATGTTTGTTGTTTTGTTTCCAGATTACATCCACCAAACTAAAGGCTGTAAATGCAAATTCTATAAATAGTTGGCTTGTGCTCAAGCAAATGGTCCCTCATTCACTTCTCATTTTCTCATTTCAGTTGTTCAGTCTTTTATTTTTCTTAGGATTCATAGTTTAGTTCGTTACATGCTTAGTTAGCGTTCTTTTACCGTTGGTAAGCCACATATCCATCTTGTGCAAGTAGTGTTGTTATTTCATCCAATTCATTTGAGTAGAATAGCTTAGGAAGCCATTAAAGTTACAGGTTTTGCTCCTCAAACAGGATAGTTTCAGGTTATGGATGCTTTATGTTGCATGGCTCGCAATAAATCCCGCTAGGAATTGCATAAGCCAAGCTCTGTACTCTTGCGCTATCCCTGTTCTACTCGCATTGTATTCAGTGTGTATTCTGAGCTGCCTTTATCCCAATATCTACTTCTGTTGATGATAGCATTACACACTTTTCTGGATCCACATGAACATGAAAGAACGAGGAGATCACATTGAGGGGACAAGATCACACACCATCGGATTCGCCATTGTTCTGCAGAATCCAGGTTCTAGCTTTCAAATTTCTAGTTAGAATCATATCAAATAGAGTAGTTAATTGCTTTATTTCAGTAAAATCTATTCTCGATATTGCTAGGGAAGCTGTGGGGATTGATAGTTTCTGAGAAACTATGATTCACTCCTCATTTCTAAGGTAGGATCGAGAATCTTGCAAATAGATTAGATAAGCTATTTCTTTGTTTAGAATAGATCTACAAATTGCACAGAGAAATAGCTACACTCAATTATTTTGTTTGTTTTAAATTATTAGTTTAGTTGTCTTTCTAGATATTTTAAATAGTCGTTTTTTTAAATTCATAAAGTTTATCAGAAAACACAAAAAGATAGAGAAAACATATATGCTATAGATACACTTCACATAGTTAAATTTCATTTTGTTACAGTTAATTTACCTTATTACTTTTGTATGACAATCACGGGACCTAGAGAGCCCAGAGAATACGTATTCAAGCCAATCGTGCCTCAACCCAATCTCATCACAACAATAACTGATATAGATCAAAATCTCAAGATTTAAGTCTTCCGAACAATGGTAAGCTTGCAAGAAATCAATTCCCAATTGAGTGGGTTAAACATAGAAGATGACCAAGCACACATGTTTTGGTCGAATCAACCGAACTACAGATTACCCTAGGAAAACATTCATATGACTGTAGAAGGGTTTGAAAGAGAACAAACCTTTGGTTGTGATCCTTTGGTCCCACAGCCAGATGCAAGATACACTTTTCTAGATATAGATACCAACCTAAGAATCCAGGTTGCACGAACGCCTGTAGGGTATTTTGAGAAAATCACACAGTTATTGATCCTAAATATAGAAGCTGAGAAAGCATACAATTACTGGATATTAGGGATTAGGACTTGATTTCACGCAAGACCATAACAGGTCCACAACGACTAAGAGTCTATGGTTGTGACCCACAAATCCCACAGTCCAATGAATCCATAGGATAATTAGACATAGACACTGGCCTACGCACACTATTATTCCAGTCTACTCCACTTCTACCTATCATCATTAAACAGTTATCCTTGCTAGACACAACAACTAACAAATCTAGAGAGTTCTGGACTAGGCCAGAGAACCGTCCATAGAATTGACTATATTTACCATCCACCATATGACCCTGTCTGGAAAAATACACAAAACTATCCCGAGTCATTTTCCACATATTCCACAACCTATAGATCGAATCACGCCAGAGATCGATATTGGTTGGAACCTTCGAGCAGTCATCCTTGTTGACCGATCTATCACACCAGCTCAAGTTAGGAGGGCTTTCTTTGCTTTAGATTCACAAGTTCTGTTAGTACGCATTGACGACATTAGATTGCCTAACTAGTTTTTCTGTATCTCACACATATTCCATCCCCACCGGCTATCTCGACATGACCTCGGGAGGTCGGGTGCGAGGAAGAGTCACTTGTAGATTCTCACGCTCTCTTGTCACTTTTCCGTCGTACAGATACTAAGTGGCATAAGCTGTGGATGCCTATGCTAACACCTAGAATAAACTTTTTCTAGTGGCTCATCATTATAGGAAAGATCCTAACTAATGACAATATCATTAGGAAAGGATTCATCATGCCGAACAGATGTTGTATGTGTCAGGAGGAAGTAGAAGACATCAAACATCTATTTCTCCATTATAAGTACACTTCCGAAATTTGGCATCTTATTTTTGAAAACTTTAATCAGGAATGGATATTTCCCCTTAATTTTCTTCAAGCCTGGGAACAACGGAACTCTCCTTACAAAAATTTTGTGGTGAGGAGATTATGGCAACTGGTTTTACCTCACACCATGTGGCGAGTTTGGAAATCTCGTAATGATGTCATTTTTTAGGAATACTAGAAAGTTATGCAAAAAAAGTCTACAAAGAAATTATCATTGCTGTGAAGACAACATTGCAAGATTTAAACCTCCTAAAAATAGACTTTTCCCTGAGGAAGAAGAGCACATTCTGGATGCTTGGAATATTGGCACTGTTTTGAATAACAATAACAATAGTATTGATAGATCCATTGTCCGATGGATTAAGCCTCCCAGTGCTTGGTATAAGTTGAATTTTGATGGGGCGTCAAAAGGAAATCCTGGGGATTCTGGAGGTGGGGGGAGTCATTAGAGATCACAGAGGCTATTTTGTTGCTACTTTTTCTGGAAAAATGGGTAGGCAAAATAACCACTACTCTGAAGCTCTTGCTACTCATTGGGGAATAAGGCTATCCAGGGATTGTAATATCAACGGAACTCTCCTTACAAAAATTTTGTGGTGAGGAGATTATGGCAACTGGTTTTACCTCACACCATGTGGCGAGTTTGGAAATCTCGTAATGATGTCATTTTTTAGGAATACTAGAAAGTTATGCAAAAAAAGTCTACAAAGAAATTATCATTGCTGTGAAGACAACATTGCAAGATTTAAACCTCCTAAAAATAGACTTTTCCCTGAGGAAGAAGAGCACATTCTGGATGCTTGGAATATTGGCACTGTTTTGAATAACAATAACAATAGTATTGATAGATCCATTGTCCGATGGATTAAGCCTCCCAGTGCTTGGTATAAGTTGAATTTTGATGGGGCGTCAAAAGGAAATCCTGGGGATTCTGGAGGTGGGGGAGTCATTAGAGATCACAGAGGCTATTTTGTTGCTACTTTTTCTGGAAAAATGGGTAGGCAAAATAACCACTACTCTGAAGCTCTTGCTACTCATTGGGGAATAAGGCTATCCAGGGATTGTAATATTCCAAATATTATAATTGAGGGTGATTCGCTAAACATTATCAATCTCTTAAATTAAAAACAACCCCCCAATTGGTCTATTAGGGACTCTATTGCTGAAGCTACTGATATTTGCAAGAGTTTTGAAAATTTTGAAATCAAACATACCTACCGTGAAGGCAATAGTGTGGTAGATGGTTTGGAAAATTTTGGTGTTAATAATACTTTTCAAATTTGGCTAAGGGGGGACATTCTTCCCACTAAATTTAATTAAGACATCATCAATGATTTACATGACTTGGATAATAATCACTAATGGTTGTAATGCTGATGCTAAGGAGCAGATTTTTAAGTACAAAATGATGACATCATCAAAGATTTGTGCGACTTGGAGTTTCATCATTAATAGTTATAGGGTGGATGCTAAGGAGTGGGTAATTAATTATAAAGTAAGGTCTAATAATTACACTTCTTCTCATGATTGGGAGAACTGCAAAAATAGAACTGAGGCTGATTCGTATAGTTTTCAAATTCTTACCGTTGCGGAAAGAGGCACAGGAAAAATAGGGGGACCGCCTTACAAGACAGAGCCCACACATAATCTTGCTTGGAAAGATAATACAGTTCTTTGGAATTACCTTCAAAACGGGGGTCTAATGAACTTTATTGAAAAAATACAAGGTTTTGGTCAGGATCTCTCAATTAACTTTGCTCAAGGATGGAGGAATTTCATGGTCAAGTACATTAACATCAAGATTGAGATATCAGAAGAGCTTATTGCCAAGGTCACCAGGCTCAGTCTAGACAACACCAAGTTCTTTAACAAGCGGGTAGACAGAGAGGTGGAGGCAAAGAAGTTTCTTGATGAGGGGGAAAATCTAGAATTTGTGACGGACGACATCAAGCTTGCTTCTGTTTCCGAGCCTTTTGCTGAGATCGCAAGGATGGTTGTAAGGTATGTTACTCTAAAGGGGAGATTTTTCACTATTCCCCAAAAGCATTTGATCTTTCTTAATCACTTTCATAGAAACATCACCATCAACTTTCCCCATTACTTTTGAACTCTCTGGAGAAATCTGTGCTGAAAGTACAAAATCACACTAGGGATATTCCCCTTCATCAAGGGTTAATACTGCTTATTCACCACCACTGTTCAGCCTGTCCCTACTTTGATTTTTCTCCTCCCCCTCCCTTCATTACTCCCCATGCCTCCATTCCTCCCCTACCCGATAGGAAGCTTGACACTGCTTCAACTAGCAAGAAAAGGAAGGAGATGAAAACAAAGGTCCCTGCTTCTCAGAGGGTTCTTAGAAGTCGTAAAGACCTAGAGCTTGTTGCGAATCTACTGCACATTAGTAATCTGGTGGAGGAGCATAAGGATGAGGAGTTGTTGGCTAGAATTGGAAAGATGGAAAATGAAATTCAGGAACTAAAGAGTGTTGTTAGGGACATGGATAAAGCTAAGGGAAAAAGGAAGCTTCAAAAAGATGAGGAGGATGACATCACTGCTGAAATTTTCAAGAAGCTTCAATCTCTGGATGACAGACTTGGAAATGCAAAAGGGCACAATGACTATATCCTATCTGCCCTTAAAATCATCTACAATTTTATCAAACAACATGTTCGTAGTATTTTCAGTCTCAGTGGTATTATAGAGGACATTTGGGGCTCCAAGGAGAAAAGAGATTTGCAATTGCCCAGGCAGATTTGAAAGACCCTTCCCAGGCCACTTCCATTGCATTCTTCATCTTGCTTCAAACAATCAAAGCCAAGATTGACTAGGCTATCAAGTGATGCGAAGCCCTGTTGCTATTTACTGGCAGCGAAGTTGCTGTTGAATGGCATTTTTGGTGCTATTTTTTGGCTAAGATGACCAGTGATGGTTATCTCTTGTTCATTTTCTGTCTCTTCTACTTTTGTTAGGATCACTGGCTGTCTTGATCCTGTTTTATTAGTATATTGTATTATTTGGCTGCTAAGCCCTCTGTTGTTCGATGTTTTTCTCTTTTGGGTTGTTTCTACCTCTTTTGGTTTCTGGCTTTTGAGCCTTTTTGTACACAGGGTATAGTCCCTTCAAAAATATTTATGCATGATAAAAAAAGGGATGTACCATAAATGTGACATTTCTTGATCATATGAATTTCTTATACCTTGGAATAGTCCATTATACAACACATTTAGCATCTTACGTTTATAATCCCATCTTCAGTATGATAAACTCGTTATGGTTCTTATCAGTTAGGAAGCTCTTGTAGTATCCTTTACCATTCACCTTCTTTTTCCTTATTGATCTTCTTATACATGATCATACCATCAACACCTATATTTTCATAATCCTCTTTCACCAAAATCACCCATACCTATAACCCACCAAGTATCCTTTCCTAACATGACCTATACTCAACCATACCTAATTTACCTAGATTCAAACATGCCTAAAACCTACCAACCCATTCATCTACCTCATCATATTATTTCCTTTCTTATGGGAGAACTACATCGGTCTGAGAGTCCTTTTCCCCATGGCTATGTAGGCAGCACTCTGAGGGCATGGGGCCCTTGGAGGTTAGCTTGGCCACTCCTTACCCTGATCAATTTTCCCCCCATTTTTCTATTCACATGCTACCTTAGTTAGTTTCCATCTTATACATTACTTGGAAATTAAATAAACATACAAGTATATCAACATGTATACTTACCTATTTCTTACATCATATCCTACATTAATCATTTCACATTTTCATAACATCAAATATTTTGGAAATGTACACCATAACATACATATAAATCATAATTTATTTCCCATGTTACCACTAACTTAGAAATTAAATCAAAACCAAAAATTTAGACTCCACCATGCCTAACTCACCTAGACTCAAACATGCCTAATCGACCTAACTCAACCAAGCTTACATGACCTTAACTCAATCATTCCTAATTTACCTATTTTACATCACATACACAAGAATAATGGAAATTAAAAACAATTACATCATCCATATCATAAATATCATCATATATAATAATGAAAGTTTATGTATCGATACAAATGTACACTGATACAAATATATACATGTATCTCAAATCTCTCCACCAATCACATGTCTCCAACCAATCTCATGGACCCGTATACCTGGCTCCTCTCACCACCTATAAAACTCCACCTAAACCACATACAATGCCTTGTCCTTTTTCTCAAAGAAAACAAAAACGAACAAGTCAAGGAGATCCATCATTTTCTCAAACTCCAAAGACAACAATGATTCCTTAAAATATAGAATTTTTACCTTATAAACCCAAATCAACCTAACTGACATCATTCATATCATTCCCTACTAAACTGACATCGGTTAGACCTTAACTGGCATTGGTTACCTGTCTTACCATTTCAATCCCATTTTTCCCATTTTGACCAAAATTAATTCCTACCAAATACCTTTTGACAGTACCAACACCCATTACACCCTACCTACACACCTAAAATTCCCATACATTTCCTTAATTGCATTTAGGAACTTGTTATTTTACCTATACCTTAGCCTTACCCATGCCATGACATATTTACCTTGACCTAAACTACTTGTTGTGACCTATGAACTTGTGTACTCATTATACCTTGCGATGTTGTTACCTATGTTGTTTTAGCCTAACAACCATACCTTGCCATTTATCTCAACCAAACTATGGTATACAATATCATTCACAAACATTCCTGCACCTAACCTACGTTGTGTTTCCAAACCATATATTATACCCTGGATACCTGAATCCCTTCAACCTTGTTTGGATAAACCTATCGACCTTGGATGATGTAGAGTTTGCAAGCTCCTTAACTTAGTACCGTGTCGCAGTCTATACATGTGTGTGTTTTTGAATTCCATTACCTATTACCTGATTTGACCCTGTCCTATTACCTATTACCCAATTTGACCATTACCCTATACCAAAAGTTCCCATATCCTTTCCCACCTACCTTAACTTTCACCAACTACACATTTATCAAACCAATCATGGACTCTGTATAACACCTCATCAATTCTTGGTTTGAGGGGGATCACCTCCACCCCTACTTGGCACAACCCCACTCTCACTTATGTTTGGGGAAACCACTTTCTATTTTTTTCAGTGTCTCTTATCAATACAAGCTACATGACAAAAAGGGGAAAATGTAGACACCAAATTTTGGTCACACTCATTTGTGTCCTCTTTCGATTAGTCAGCCTGACATGTTAACCTAACCATGACCCCTTTACCTCATATTCATATTAATTTAGTTACTTACAATTAAAATCATACCCATCCTCACATAATTTATTAATTTAATTACTTTAATTAAATTAATTCACACATCACCCAGCCACATCACCAAGACAACTCGCCATAGACCTATTATTAGCCTATTAATTAACTAAAACTCAATCTCCACCTATCTTAACCACCTAGGACTTAGTATAACCCTAATATTAAATTCCTATTCCTTCTCCAACAACAAGCCTGCTTATCTAAGTGTGAACCACCACTTCAGACCCGGACCAACAGGAAGAGCTCACCAAAAATAGCCAAGATCTGTTATTTTTGGTAAACCTAGGATATCTCACCTTGACCACCGCCAGTTAACCCTCAAATGACATCGGTCACCATATATATAATTTGGAAAAAAAAATCTCAGGTTGGTTACTTCGAATTTTAGGAGAGAGATATCTACATTCAAGGGTGAACCATATTTTTCTCAAGCATCAAGACGACACAATACATCCAACTAGAGACCCAAGCAAGTACCAGGACTGATCTAAAGGTATTGACATTAATGGTAACATTCTGGGAAGCACTGCCACAGTACTAACCACCAGGATCATAAATCAACCATCACCTTCCTTCACCAACCAATCTTAAAGGGACAAGTAAGTGCATTTGATTTTGTATCATTCCTGTACTTAAACATTAAGTTATTTATCCCTTTGTTATTTGAAATTTTTATTCCTTGTATTCCACCACCTCCATTTTCCATCCCGTATCCTTATCTAGCCACCACAACCTTCCGGATATTTATTCCTAACCTCTTACACATTTATAAGGTTTTATCACCTTATCACAAACCTAACCAGTTCCCCTTCATTCTCTGTGCAATAAAAAAGAAGCCCAAAATCACCTGTTAATCAACTTTCACAAAATTTCCCCTACGGACGCCGATTACCTTAATCATCGTCGGTTTCCCCTTTATCGGCATCGGTCACTAGAATGATGCTGGTTACTATGTATTCTACTAGAATTTTACTAAATTGACCTTAACACCCCAAAACCTCACAAAAGTCTCACCCAAGTCAGATACCCTACCTAAAACCTCTCTATAGACCTCCCTATCTCTCTGTGTAGACATAGAGAGAACCTGGACACCTATTTCTAATACTTTACTATTCCCACAGAAACCGAGATCGGTTATCCCTAACCGGTATGGGTCACAACTAAATCGTCGTCAGTCACACCTTGACTAGCATCGGTTTCTGTGTCTGGAAAACTACCTCATACCAAAAAGCACCCCAATCAACCAAGTCAGCCCCAAATTGTACCAAGCCTTACCCAGACCCTATATGTGACTTATAGACTACCTTCCTAACCTGTGACCTGAACCGTGAACTTTCGACAGTTTAATATCAAAGCATTTAGTTGGATTAAAGTTGATAAGTAATCTGATATATGTAAATCGGACTACTAGCACTAAATTTGTTTATCTACATCATAATTTTTTTATATTGAAATATATGTGTGTGTGTGTGTGGATTGACAACCTATTGGTATCTAAATTGATTCCCCTGTGAGGGATGAGTAGCATCACTAAATAGGTAGGATGCTTAGAGATAGATGAACCACGATGTGGGTCCTTTTATAGCCAAGGATGGGATTCAGTTGGCTCTTTGTCACTCAGATGTTGGAGAAATGGATAGCACCTTCCTAAGGGTTTGATCTACCCTCACTAATTTAGGTTGTGCCATCAACTAGGGAGAGAGGACCCATTCTGTAACCTGTATTGGTGGAGGATATCAATAAATCCTTCTTTGCACAAATTTCAGGGGAACATTAAGAAAATATTATCAATACAAAACAATCTAACTCTCACGAGTTGTCACACTAGAGACTGGAGATGTTTTCTAGTCAAGGTTTGGGTTACTAAAGACAATTATTGAAACCTGATTGTTTCTGCATATTTTAGGAGTGGAATTTGTTAAATCTTTGTGGATACACAACACAAATAGGGGTAGTTCATGTAGGATTTATCAGTTTAGGATTTTTTGGTGGGAAGTTAAGAAAGATAAAGTTGATTATACCAGATCTTTGAGAACCTTTACAAATTGTAAGACTCACAGATCAAAAAGTTTCAGAATAGATAAAATATTCCTTCAACCAGAAGGTGTGTATCAATGGAGGCCCAGAGATGCATGATTTCACACAATATTTGATAATTCAACATAAAGGCTCATGTTAAAGACTCAATTAAACATTAAAAGTCTCAGATTCATCATGCCTAAGATACAATCATAGACTTACAAACAATCTTTTTCAACATAATGAAAGTAAAGTGATTTTAAATTCTTTATTTCATTACCAGATGAAAGCTCTTCTCATAATGAAATTACAAATGCCACAATACCATCACAGAGACAAGATCTTGTGTGATTTCAAAGGGAATTTAACATAAGATTGCAATAGGAATAGAAAAAACCATTTGAAAACATTCTAAAATGGAAGTAAATACAATTATTCTCATGATCAACACAAATTCATTCAAGTTTCATTAGATTGATCAGCAAGGGAAAGTTTCTTTTACAATCTCAAAGCTTGTCAATGGATTTACACTTGCAACCAACTTGACATGATTAAATCTAAATATAGGAAATAAACTGGTTTTTCAAACGGTCTCTCAGGAAGAGCGGTCTTTCTCAAAACTTTCTTAGCAAAAATTAACCCCCATCTTTTGCATGACTAATTCATGCCTTTTATAGCACTCGCTTTACATCAAAGCCTTTTTTCCCCCAAAAAAAAAGAATATTCCAAGGACTATTCTGTTTGTTACAGAATTTCTCTGGAAAATGACATCTAACAAATTTACACCCAAAAACTGCCATGTGTACAAAAGATAAGCATTTTTCAATATTTCCATTGGTTGATTTTAATAGGGGCATCTGGTTGTCACCTCTATCACAATTCTCGAAGCATTCCTTCCCAATTTTGAAGACATGGCACAACATACACAAAAGAGGAAGAATGTGCTCAAGCTTGTTAATCATCCTTCACACCTATAACTTCCTCCTCTTCATCCATTTCCTCTAAATCTTTCTCTACTAGATCTGGCATTTTTATGCAGGTGCCCGAGCAATTCTTTCAAAATTTAGCTCCATAACAATTCAAATTTGCACTTCACTTATAAAAACAACAAGAGATCATCAGATTAACAATGAAAAATGAAACACATTTGCATCTCTTGAAGCTTTGGAGCATTAATGGTGGAAAACCTAGATGCATCGCATCACAATCGTTAACTCTGCCTTTCACAACTTTCAATTTGAGCCATCCACGTGGAAATGATTTGAGCCGAAACAGGCCTGGGGGCACCTTTTATTTTCTGACTTTTCAATAAAATGTGTATTTTTGACATTTTGGCCCGCCCCTCCACCTTTAAAATAGGGACTCAATACCTGGATCTATCTAGGTGCCGATAGATTCGTGGATCACTTTTGCAACTTTACCTCTTTTTACAAAAAGGCCGAAATCTTCAAATTTCCCGGTGATCCGCCTTCCCACCTTTGACTTTATCTGATCTGCAGTGGGGTCACGGGTTACTTTGACACTTTTAATCATTTTAAAAATAAAGCCAAAATTCTTGAATTTCCCTGACGACCCACCTACCTGTTTTTGAAGCCTTACTTGGTCCCCAGTGGAGTCTCGGCCCATTTTTACAGTTTATTCCTTTTTTCCAAAATAAGGCCAAAAACTCCAAAGTTCCCTAGTGGCTCACTTTCCCACTTCTAAATTTATCTGGTTTCGAGTGGAGTCACACTTAATTTTATAACTTTTATCCTTTCTGATAACAAGGCTAAAATTCTCAAATTTCCCCCATGACCCACCTTCCCGCTTTTGAAACTTAACTTGGTCTCTACCGGAGTCTTGGCCCATTTTTATAATTTATTCCTTTTTTCCAAAACAATGCCAAGAACTCCAAAGTTCCCCAACGACCCACCTTCCCACTGTGCCTTTTCAATGTTTCCATGTGTCCTTCTCTGATCCCCATCAGAGTCATGGTTCAATATATAATTTTAATCCTTTTAAAAAATAAATCTAAAAAACTTCAAAGTAACTTGACGATCTGCCTCCCTGCTTTGACCTTTTAAACAAAGCCAAAAACTCCAAACTGCTTCAATAGCCCACCTTTCCACCATAATGCACCAAAACACAAAAAGGGCCCACCTTCCTGCAATGGCTCGACTCATGACACATGTACACCTTTGGGGCCAAAGTAAGAATTTACTTAAGCCACTTAATAATTTCGAATAGCCAATCAGGATCCTTCGGGCCACGAGGCCAATTTTATATTTTTGAAAATATAGCAAAACATGAAAAGTTTATAAAATAGACCTTTCATGCCTCATCCAATTATGGATGACCATGTATATGCGAACATTGAGACAAATTTTGACAGGGAAAACATGACCGTATAAGATAAAAATGTAGGGGAAACTTCATCATTTATGCCCAAATACAAATTTTTCTTCAAGGACAGAGAAATTGTAAACAATACTAGGCTCAATGTGATCCATGACCATAGAAAAGGATTTACCATGATAACCAAATGAAGATGAACACTTTCACGCATGAGACAGGGAAACAGAAAATACACGTCGAACCAAGCGGACTGAAAAATTCAACGAAAAGGGTGAGTTTAAAAACGAGCACCAATAGGCTCCGACTCAGGGATGGGCACTCCCAGTGAGTGCCACAAGAACAAAATAGCAAAACATGTGCCAAAAAAATCCATTGGGTAATGGAGTCAAGCACCAACTTGTAGAGTAGAGAACACAATTTCCAATTTCCCAAGAACAAACTGAAAAACTAGCAAAAACCGGCCACCAAGGACCAGGACAAACAAAAATTGAAAAAACACAGAAAAGAAACAACAACAAATAACTATACACAGTACAAATGAAACGTACCTTTATTCTAAGAAATTAATCAAGGAAATGTTTCAAGTGTTAGCCATTAATAGGAAACTCAATCAATTCCCCATTTAGATCTTTTAGGAAGAAGATATGTTCGCTAATTCTATTGTCAATAGAATAAGGGCCCATCCATAAGGTGTCAAATTTTCTATGCTTGCCATTATCCTCATGTATAATATCCCAAATGAGTGCAAGGTCTCCCACACTAAAAGCTCTTGGAGTGACCTTTTTATCAAATAATTTTTTCATTTTCTCCCTAAACTTCACATGTCTTTGATGGGATGCTCTTCTTTCTTTATCTAGTTCAACAATCTTATTGATATGTGCATCATAGGGACTAACCTCTTGGTCGTCCAACTGTCATATGAATTGATATGAAGATAATTACATATGTAGGGGAATTAGAGCTTGAGTTCCATATACCAACTCAAATGGCTTTTTTCTAGTGGCTCTTTTAACAATAATCCTATTCTCCCATACAACAAACTTTAACTGCTCACCCCACTTTCTTTTATTTACCTCCAAAGTTCTTTTGATTATCTTCAATAAATTCTTGTTTCTCAACTCATCCTATCCATTACCTTGGGGATTATAATTAGATGCATATGTTAAAGCCATCCCATATTCTTAACACATATCCACCAAAGATTTAGCCCGAAATCTCATGGCATTATTATCAACTATCTTAGTAGGAACTCCAAACTTGTAAATGAAATGATTCAAAATGAAATCCATGACAATTTGGTGGGTTTCCTTTTTGGTAGGAATTGCCTCTACCCACTTGGTGAAGTAGTCTGTAGCCACCAAAATCCATCTATGACCAAAACTTGATGGAAATGAAATTTCACCAATGAAATCCATACCCCATTGCTTGAAAGGGTATTCAATTAACACTGGCTGCAAAGGGAGGGCACCATAAGCCTTCATTTCCCCTAAAAATATTTGGTAGCTATCATACTTCCTTACTAATAAGGTTGTGTCTTTGAAAAGTGTAGGCCACCCATAACCATCCCTTAAAATCTTGTGGGTAGTCACCCTTCCAACAAATGTCCTCAACAAACTCCTCCATGGAAATCAACAATTAATTTTGGAGCTTCATCCTCAGTGATGCATCTTAAGAGAACTCCCTCAAGTTTCTTCCCAGCCAACCCAAAATCAATGATGACATATTTTTGGGAAGCCAATCTAAGCTCCCTTTTTTTATTTTTACGTAAATATTATGGGCATTGCAAATGTTTGAGATAAAAGATATTATCCTTTTACCATTTAGAGTTTGTCAATTTCTCAACGATATTCATGTTTTCTTCTCTAACCTCATTTATCTCAACAGTTTGCATATTTCTCTCTGTTATTATCTTTGCGAGGCCCAGAACTCTAACTAATTTGGTAGTTTGGATATCCATGTCATATTCTTACAACTTATTTGCCCATCGGCATCTCTTACTTAAAATTTCCATTTCTGACAGGATATCCTTTACCATAGTATGAGGGACATAAGCTATGACTTTAGAACTTAAAATATAGGGCTTAAAGATTTTTGTGGCTCTAACCAAATCAAATTCTTGTTTCTCCATGATAGTATATTTTAGTTATGCCCCTGTAATGCTTTACTAAAGAAAGAAATTGGCCTCTCAGCTCCTTCATCATCCTTTTGTAACAGCACAGATGCAATGGTATTCTCAGAAGCAGAGGAGAACATTTGGAAAGATTTCTTATAATTAGGAGCTACTAAAACAGGGGCATTTTTAAATGATTCTTTGATCCCAGTAAAGGCTTGAATAGTTGATACTTCCCATTTGATGCTCTAATCCTTCTTCAACATGCTAGTGATTGGGATAGTCAATTCAACAAAGTTGGAGATAAATCTCCTAATAAATTTTATCTTCCCAAAAAATGATTGAATTCCCTTTTTGGTTCTTGGGATAGGAAATTTTCTAATGGCTTCCAATATCTCAAGATCAATCATGAAACCTTATTTTGACACAATATGTCTGAGCATATTTTCCTTTTGTACCTCAAAATGACATTTCTTAGGGTTCAGTGAGATACCATATTCCCTGCATCTTATCAACATCTTTTCTAAATGTTGCATGTGATCATTTCTTTTCTTGGAAAAATTGTCACATCATCCTAATACACAACAATGAAATCATTTATATATATAGAAAAAACAACATCCATTGCTCTTTGAAATGTGGTTTCAACATTCATTAGGCCAAAAGGCATTCTTACCTATACAAAAGTACCCCATGGAGTTGTGAAATCAATTTTGATTCACTCTGATATCTTTACAACTACTTGGTTATAACCAAAGAAACCATCCAAAGTGAATAACAACTCAGAACCAGTAACCATTTATAGCATGTTGTCCATATTTAGTAGGGGATAGTTGTCCTTGATTGATGCCTTATTTATATTTCTAAATTCGACACACAATCTTATTTCTCCATTCTTCTTTCTGACAGGTACTAGGTTAGCTGCCCATGAAGATTACCTTGTAGGTTGTATAATCCCTCCATCCTCTTAATTTTTCACCTCTTCTTGCATTTTCAAGGAGTGGATTAATAGGTCTTTGTTTCTGCCTAAATGGCTTGCCATTAGCCTCTAGGGGTATCTCATGTTCAAAGAGATCCTCCCTATATGCTTTCAATTCTGAGTATGACCATGATAAGTAGTCTTGATACTTATTCAGCAACTGTACATATGATTGTTTCTCTTCTTTATTCAAATTCCTGCCTAGCCATATTCTCTGAGGTTTATCCTTTGTGCCAAGGTCATGTTCCTCAACATCCCTTGAGGCTGACATATATCTATTAAAAATGTGGTCAGTATTGTCAAAATTTGATTCCACTACAACCAAACCTCTGGGAATAGTATTAGTTCTCAATTGAATAATATCCTTACCAAATAAGGTTTCTTTTCCCTCAGTTACACAAACCATTCATTCCCAATCTATAATTTGGTTGGAAAATCTCCCCTTTATTTTTTAATGACCTTTAGACTTAGGAATCATCATCAAAGAAATTTCCAATGCTTGATGTTATTAGGGATAGACGGTATGGTCGATATTTCAATATCATATTCACAATAGGGAGACACTGCATGATTCCTCAAACTTAGATGCTAATACTGCCAATTTGTCTATGCTACATTATTGTACTTCCTATCATGATGTATATTATATTGAAAGAATCAAACATTTCAATAAAATCCAATACTGAATCCTTGTATTGCTTCATTCTTTGATTCTTTGTAGCATGCAAATTTTTGATTTGTTTGACTATTAGCTCTAAATCTCCTTTGAAAATAGTGTCTTTGATGCCATGCTTCCAAGAAATTCTTAAACCCAAGAGCAATGATTAAGATTCAACAATATTGTTTGTGCTCTCAAAATTGAGTTTAATAGAAAAATTAAACTTCTCTTGGTTTAGAGATATCATAACTACACCAACACCATTACCATATCTAGAACACGCCGCATCAAACATCAGGGTCCAAAGATAAACGACCTGATCTAGGGTACTTGCACTCATCGATTTTGTGCTCCTATTAAAATCAAGCGTATCCCAAAAAGTTTATTGACATCAATATTTATTTACAATACTTCATAAGAAGCATTGCTAGGGTCCTTCAGTGATATTTAACATTTTATTTTCACCATATAACTTGACCAGGTTCCCCTCAATGGGTAATGGTTTCATATGACATGTACATATTACATGCTTTCTCCCACACTATCTACCCACTTTCTGGAAAATAACATCCACCACTTGGCAGGACAGTCCACAATAACCACATTCATTGTTAAGCATTTCCCTGGGTAAGAAACCAATTGTACTACTAATCCCTTAACATATCTAATTACTAACACTTCTCTTGATTCCATAGCAGTACATTTTCCAAAATCTATTGTTACCTTGATATTTAATTCATTCATGACCTCCAGATGTATTACATTGCATGAGGCTCCTGAATCAAACATGTAATTATATACCAATCTATCTTTGATATTCAAAGTGGCATAAAATAGATCTACATCAAGTTGAGATTCTACCAGAGAAGTTCCCAAATACACCTCAAATGATTCCCCCAATTCTTCCAATGCTTGTGGTATTTCCAATTCTACAATGGTAGGAGGAATCTCTCTATTAATTACACTTTTTCCCTTGGTGATTTTCTCTTCCTTAAACCCCAAATATTCAAATGCCCTCTTCCTATGCTCAGGGATTTTAATCAATTCAACAATAGGAAAAGTAACCTTGATTTGGCTCAAGAATTGGGCAAGGCAGTGTTAGGTGGGGGATTCACAACTTCTTCTGATAGCAAGGGAATTTTCATATTCTGGGCATGAGCAGGAGAACTAATTCTACTTGGGGACACTAGGCCTTTGCCAGATGTATCTCTTTTAGGGGCTTCCTTAGGGATATTGGTAAGAATTGGAATCTTTGGCTTGGCTTTTGGCCCCTATGATAACCTTGCTCCTGGTATTGTGTTCCTTTTCTTGGGTAAGTGTTGCATTGATCAGCAGTTTCCTGTCTTCCTTAGAAGGAATTCCCCCATCAAAATTTTTTATCATCAAAGATCTTAAGTACTCAAAATCATGGTTAGGAAAATCAAATGCTTGCACCATATCAATTTCAAAAGTACATATGGGGGGAAGAGGTAATACCTGGTGGACACATTCCCAAAAAATTTCAACAATTCTGGCACTTATTAGTTTAGTCGAGGTTGCCCCTTGCTATGAACCTTTAGGGAACTCCATCATGCACACATCATCGTATGCCTCATCATCATTCACTTCCTCAACTTATTGATCAACATTAAATGGTGTGTGTGGCAAGAAACATCTATTACACCATTCAATAACATGGGCTTCTTCAACATTAGCAATCCGGGCTGTCAAAGGATCAGGAACCAATCTATTGTCCCTAGGTTGAGGTTGTTTATTACCTTATCCCATGGGCCCTTTTCCTTTTTCATCAGATCTATGATCACCCCTGGGATGATTACTAAATATTTTCTGACCTTGTAGTTTGTGCTAACCCTAGGAACTCTATCCTATTCCCTTCTCCGCTCTAGCAAGTTTATAGAATATTTATTTTACCACCCCAGCTAAGGTCTTCACAACTTCCTCTAGATCCATGGCTTTATTTTTTAGAGGCCCTTCAGGATTGATCAACTTGACACCCTCCCTCTTAGGAGGCTTACCAACAGCCTTGATATTGTTTTCTATTTCATCACTTAGCCTAAGGATAATAGGTAACCTATTCAAGGTTTTATTGAACCTAGTATTGAAATCCCGAACATATTCATTTGGATTTTTCTTTATATTTTAAAATTTTGATAAAAGGAATTTGGGATCTGTCTTATCCCCATACTGCAATCTAAAGGAATTATTCATCTCTGTCCATGAATCTATTGAGTTATCTGGTAAGGATTTATACCAGTCACGTGCATCCACCTCAAGAATATGAATAAATAATTTTATGTACATGTCCCAAAAGTCAATTTCAAATTCCTCCATCATATTGACAAAGAGTCTTAAATGTTGGTCACCAGTAATTGCTTTTTTTCCTTGGAATTTTGGTAATCTATTTCTAGCATCCTATGGCACAACATTAGGATATCCAACCATACCTCTGAAATTTATTAGACCAAAGGTATTGACCACAAAAGGAGGTCTAGGTGGAGGCTGAGTCATATTTCCTTTAGGAGGTGAATTCACAGGGGAATCTAAATGATAAGTAACAAGAGGTCTCTGGGGAAAAGGAGTATAGTTTTCAAAATATATACCCTCTATTGGTTCATTTTCGTAGAAAATCTTATTAAATTTGGAAGACACAGGGGAAAACTGTGAAGCATTCTTTTCAAACACAAATGATGGCCCCTCTTTAGTTAGAGAACTCAAATTGACATGAGGACTGTCTAGTTAAGAGTCACTCGAAGATGTGTGGTAATCTTCAACCATAGTGAAATCACCTTTCAAAACTGCTAACTCCTTTCTTGAGTTTTGATCTCCTACTACTTTCTAGACTTGTCTTCCTTCTGATTTGGCTTTTCCCAGCTCTGGAAACAACTTTCTAGTAGGATCTCTAGTGAAGAAATATATTCTTCCCTCTATCTTTGCAAATATTAGCAACAAATTCCACTTGACACAGGTTAAGGCACTGGTAATTATCAGATTTTCAAATCAACACAGAGTCGCCACTAAGGATTCTCTCTCACCTTATTTGTGCAAATGCACTATAAGTAACATGTCAAATGTCTTATCAACGCTAAATTCCTATAAATCTTAATGGATCTGACCTTCCTTTACCAATATTTATCACTATTGATACAAATTCAGTACAATAACAACTAGAAACTGGAAATATTACACAATAAACTTGTAATTCTGCACAATTCTTACAAATCTTGGCAAAGGATGACATTTAAACAATGTATTTCAGCTTAAATCATGTAAGAAGCATTACCAGGGTCAGCATGTGTATGTATTTGCAAAAATATTCCCTGGCAATGGCGTCATTCTGGTGTTGTTGACAGTGTATGTAAAAATGCTCAAATAATCTTCTGTAATTCAAAGAATCCCTGGAAACAACACCATTTTGGTGTTGTTGACGGTGTGTATAAAAATGTTCAAATAATCTTCTGCAATTCAAAGATTCCCCGGGAGCAACGCCATTCGGGTGTTGGTATCCAAATTGATTCTCCTGTGAGGGCTGAGCAGCATCACGATACTGGCAGGATGCTTAGAGATAGACGAACCACAATGTGAGCCATTTTGTAGCCGAGGATGAGATTTGGTTGGCTCTTTATCACTCAGGTGTTGGAGAAATGGATAACACCTTCCTAAGGGTTTGATCTACCCTTACTACTTTAGGTTGTGCTTTCAACAAGGGTGACAGGACCCATTATGTAACCTGTATTGGTGGAGGATATCAAGAAATCCTTCTTTACATAAAATTTAGGGGAACCTTGAGAAAATTTGATCAATACATCACAATCTAATTCTCACGAGTTTTCACACTAGAGAGTGGAGATCTTTTCTTGTCAAGGTTCAAGTTATTAAAGACAATTATTGAAACCTAATTGTTTCTACATATTTTAGGAGTGGAATTTGTTAAATCTTGGTTTTTCAGATGATCTCTCAAGAAGAGCGGTCTTTCTCAAAACTTTCTTAGCAAAAATTAACCCCCCTCTTTTGCATGACTGATTCATGCCTTTTATAGCACTCGCTTTACATCAAATCCTTTTTCTCCCCAAAAACAAGAATATTCTGAGGAATACTTTTTTTGTTACAGAATTTCTCTGGAAAATGACATCTAAGAAATTTACACCAAAAAACTACCATGTGTACAAAAGATAATATTTTTTCAATATTTCCATCGGTGTTTTTTAACAAGGGCATTTGATCGTCACCTATGGCAAAATTCTCAAAGCATTCCTTACCGATTTTGAAGACATGGTGGCACATACACAAAAGAGAAGAATATGCTCGAGCCTATTGATCATCCTTCGTGCCTCCAGCTTCCTCCTCTTCATCCATTTCCTCTGCATCTTGATCTACTAGATTTGGCATTTTTCTGCAGGTGCTCGAGGAATTCTTTTAAAACAGCAACCTTCACATTCCTCAAATTCACAAATTTAGCTCCACAACATTTCAAATTTTCACTTCACTAATAAAAACGATTAGAGATCATCAGATTAACAATGAAAAATGAAACGCATTTACATCTCTTGAATACGTTAATGGCAGCAAAACCAGATGCATCGCATCACAACCATTAACTCTACCTTTCACAAATTTGAATTTGAGCCATCCACGTTGAAATTATTTGAGCCGAAATGGGCCTAGGAGCACCTTTTACATTTTATGACTTTTAAAGAAAATGCATATTTTTGACATTTTGGCCCACCCCTCTGCCTTTGAAATACGGACTCAATACATGGCTCTATCTAGGCATCGACAAAGTCGTGGCTCACTTTTACAACTTTACCTCTTTTTACAAAAGGGTTGAAATCTTCAAGTTTCCCCGGCGATCCGCCTTCCCACCTCTGACTTTATCTTATCTGCGCAGGGTTGCGGGCTACTTTGACACTTTTACTCCTTTTCAAAACAAAGCCAAAATGCTAGAATCTCCCCGACAACCTGCCTACCCAATTTTGAAGCCTTACTTGGTCCCTAGCGGAGTCTCGGCCCATTTTTACACTTTATTTCTTTTTTCCAAAACAATGCCAAAAACTCCAAACTTCCCCGGCGGCCTACCTTCCCACTTCTGACTTTATCTGGTTTCCAACAGAGTCGTGCTTACTTTTATAACTTTACTCCTTTTTCATAACAAGGCTAAAATTCTCAAATTGCCCTGAAGACCCACTTTTCTACTTTTGAAACTTCACTTGGTCTCCAGCGGAGTCTCGGCCCATTTTTATACTTTATTCCTTTTTTCCAAAACAAGGCCAAAAACTCCAAAGTTCCTCGAAGACCTGCCTTCCCACTCTAACTTTTCAATGCTACCACGTGTCCTTCTCTGATCCCCAGCAGAGTCGAGGTTCACTTTATAACTTTACTCCTTTTACAATATAAATCTAAAAAACTTCAAAGTAACCCGATGATCTGTCATCACCAATCCGGCACTATGATAATTCTTCACCGTGAACTCCTCGTGCTATGATTATTTACTAATGCAGAGCCTTTAGTTTGGTGGATGTAATCTGGAAACAAAACAACAACATAACACAAGAATACCATCGACTATGATAAGACAGAATGATGACAAATCTGAAATATCAAAATAAATTATAATATTAACATGAAACTGTTACAATCTCACCCATGAGGTACTTCAAGTGTTATTGACTTCACTTTCCTTTCACCAAGACTATGGGAGAAACTTTACAATTACACCTCTTAATGGCTTCTTCAACACACCTTTAAACTGATGGCTTCCTTCGCACACTTCCTACAATATTTCTCACTACTTCCTTCTATGCTAAATAAGGGGGGTGGCTTCTCTATTTATAGAACTTCCAGGCTTATCCATCTTATCTCTAAGATAGGATAAGAAATCCACTCTGATGAATCATATTCCATACCTTAACTCTTATCTGTACATGTAAGCTTATCTGTTAAGATAAGATAAACCTTATCATTTTACATGGGTTCCACATTTTTAGACTTTTTACAAATAAAATACACAAAATATTTATGACCTCACTCCTTGTCTTTATTACCAATATAATATTTCTAATTCCTAATCATGTAGACCCTACTTCTCTAATTACCCAAACTTTGACATTTTAACATTACCCGACCACTTACGATAAATATTTACTTTTTACAACATTCCTATTGTACTTTGACTGTTATCGTACTCCACATTATTGGCGGCACCGTACTGACAGTGCCGTTATCTTCTATCAGATGCTACTACTAATTATACTTAACAACATCATACATTAATGAAATAGAAATTACGAAGGAAAATTTTAGTGTTGACATCTTCCCCCTTCCTAGCTTCTACTCCGTCCTCGGAGTAGACTATTCTGGTGCTTGGAAAATCTTCAACTTGTCGTGGTTGACCCATTTCGTAATGGGAGTGCCATCCAATTCCTCTAGTCGGTATGTACCATTTTCATGCACAGCTGCTATTTTGTAGGGCCCCATCCATTTTGGAAGAAAGTTTCTCTGTCTTCTTTTTTTGTATCTGGAATCATATACTAGAACCAAGTCATTCACATGAAATGGAGACCACCAGATCTTTTGATCAAAGTACTCCTTCTGCTTCATTTTCTTCTTATGGCTTGTATCCTTTGATATTTCTCTCATTTGCTCCAGCAAATGCAGATGTACCAACCTTTCTTTTACTGAATCACTTTCATCCATCCTTTCAGTTTTCATAACTCTCACAGTGGGAATATCAAACTCAATAGGAAGAACTGGATCAATGCCATAGGCCAACTGAAATGGGGAGTATCCTGTTGCTGACTTTGATGTTGCCCTATATGCCCACAATGCTGCATGAATCCTTTTATCCCATTTATGTACCTGCAAGGCTGCATCTTTTGCTAGAATTTGACACAACACAAAATTTGTTCATTCCACCTGTCCATTTGTGCTTGGCTTGTATGTTGTTGCCTTCCTGTGCTTAATATAAAACTTATTGACTAGGGCTTCTACCACCTCATTAATGAAGTGGCTTCCTTGATCTGTTAAAATTTCTAATGGGCAACCAAATCTGGTGACAATGCGTTCATACATGAACCTTGCCACTTCATCCATGGAAGCTGTTTTCAATGGCCTAGCTTCAACCCACTTGGTTAAATAATCTGTGGAAACTACAATATACTTATTTTGGTGTGATGTAGTTAGAAGTGGACCTACAATGTCTATTCCCCAATTTTCAAAGGGACCAAGGGGAAGAATAGGACATAATGGAGCTGATGAAGTCTTACGGTTACCATGTGTTTGACAAATATCACATATCTTACAATAATTATAACAATCTTTAAAAAGAGTGGGCCAGTGATAACCTGCATCCAAGATCCTTCTTGCTGTAAGTTGTCCAGAGAAGTTCCCTCCACATGTACCACTGTGGAATTCTTCTAGCAGTTCCTTCCCTTGATCACGTCCAACTGCCCTCTTGTACTGTCCATCAGGTCCTATTCGAAATAATACTCCATGCAGAATAGAATATGGACGACTGGCTTGAGTAATCTTTCTCTTAGTCTTTGCATTGGCACCATCAGGAAATTTGAATTCATTCAGATAATTCCAAATATCTATGTATTCACTAGGGATTGTGTCAAGGGATAACAATGCTGCATCGGGGAAATCATCATCATCACAAGATGATCCTAAACCATCATAGGCTCAAGAGAGTGCATCTGCATTGACATGCTTCTTTCCTGGCCTATCTATAATATCAAATTCAAACTCTTATAGCAAATTATCCATCTTGCTATCCTCCCTGATGGGTTAGGCTTATTTACAATATATTTTAGAGCCTGATGATCTGTTACAACTAGAAATTTTTTCCGTAGCAAGTAATTTCTAAACTTCTTTACAGCAAAAATGATAGCCAGAGCCTCTTTTTTAGTTACAGTATAATTTACCTCAGCACTGCTCATTTTTCTGCTCCCAAAGTAAATTGGATGTTCATTCCCATTTTCATCCTTTTGGCTCAAAGTACTTCCTAGTGTTGTATCTGAGGCATCAGTGTACACAATGAATGGCTTGCTCCAATCTGGATTCTTCAAAATAGGTGAAGACACCAGGGCTTCCTTCAGTTGTCCAAAAACTTCATGTGCCTTATTTCCTTATTCATAAGTAACATCCTTCTTCAAGAACTGGGTTAGTGGCTGTGCAATCTTTGAGAAATTCTTAATGAACCTTCTATAGTAACCCACATGACCTAAAAATGATCTCAACTTACTTCTATTAAGAGGAAATGGTAAATCTTTGATTTTTGAAACTTTATCAGGATCAGTACCAATACCATCTTTGGATACAACATGCCCTAAAAAACGCCTTTAGAATATCCAAAGGCACACTTTATAGGGTTTAGTGAGGATTGTGCTTCATCTAACCTTTGAAATACTGTCTCCATTTGGTGCAGGTGGTCCAACTTGCTCCCATAGATGCAAAAATCATCCAGGAATACTCTGATGAAGGTCTCAATGTAGGGTTCAAACACCCTATTCATCAAACGCTGGAATGTTGTTGGAGCATTACACAACCCAAAAGGCATAACTCTATAAGAAAACGTTCCCCAAGGAGTGGTGAACATGGTCTTTAGCTGATCTTTCTCTGCTATACGAACTTGGTTGTAGCCACTATATCCATCAGCAAAACTATAGCACTCCTGGCCAGCTACTTCGTCCAAGATCTGATCTGAAAATGGAAGAGGGTAATGATCCTTCTTTGTTGGCTTATTGAGCTTCCTGTAATCAACACAAATGCGTAGCTTCCCATTCTTTTTTATTGAGATCACAATGGGAGAAAACCATTCTGAATTCTCCACAGCAAATATGAATCCTGCATTAAGCAACTTATCTATTTCTTCTTTTACAGTCTTGGAAAAATTAGGATTCATTCTATATGGCATTTGCTTTATGGGCTTAGCACCATCTACCAGCTCAATACAATGTTCTACCCAACTTACTTGACGGAGTTCCTTGCAATCAAAAGTGAATAGGTGTATGTACCTTCGAAAGAGCTAGAGGTAGGATTCCTTCTCACTCTCCATCACAGCATCACCAATCTTTATTTGTTGGAGACGATCATCAACTTCTTCTTCAGATAATTTTATGGGGTTATGAGTTGGTGTGACTGGAAGGATATCCATGACTGAAACATCAACCTCACTTTCTTCATCTTCAGTGTCCACTTCATTGGTACTAGAGTAATCAGAGGATGTCCAATCATCAGTTTCATCACTTGAATCCACAGGTTCTGCCTTATGATGTCGAGGGATCACATTTATCTTCACCCTCTCTCTACCACGTCCAAGTGTCATGAAACCTTCATTCCAGTAGTTTCTTGCATGAACTCTCCTTAGCCATGGTCTTCCCAGCAACATTAGGTACGCAACAGTACCATTTTTCATCACCTGAAAGTCTACCACACATACCACACCCATAACAGATATTGCCACATTTGAAACTACACCTTCTGGTTTAGTTTTTCCTTTATTTAATGACCTTAAGTGTTGAAGGGTGATCAATTTTTAAACCCAACATATTCATTACAGACTCGGTCACTACATTAACTGCAGCACCTCCATCAACTAAGACATCATGAATTGAAATACCATTACATAATACCTCAGCGTGTGGAGCATAGGGATCTGCCTCTGCCTCCAAAACAAGGACCTCAACCTCCTTCCTTCTTTGAGCATTGAGTCCACCTCGCAACTCCCGCCTCTTCTCAGAAGACATAGCCAAGAGTTGACCATATGTACTATTTACAGGCCTTTTAAATAGATCTTCCAAGATGGAGTATGGTCCTTGCCCCTGTGAAATCAGAAAATCTTGCACACCCAACTTTCTTCTCCTATGTTTCTTACTAGTTTCTTCTTTAATCTTCTTAGGATCATTTCCATCTTGATTATCTTTTTCTTTCTTTCTTTTTGTTACAAACACATCTACTTCATTATTTCTGCTCTTATCTACTACATCAAAAGAATTCATAGGTGCTTTTCCTTTATCATTATCTCCTTTACCAGATGTAGAAGCTCTATCTGGACAATTATACTTATAATGATCCTTTTTATAACAACCATAACAAACAACTTCAGAAATATTTCTTTTTGGACCTCTATCTCCTCCCTGAGAACTAAATTCCTTTCCTTGAAGAAGATTAATAATTAACTGACCCATCTTTTTTGAGCAGATCTTCATACTTAGTAGATGTACTAGGAGAAATATTTGTGCTCACCGGGAGTGATTGTGGATTATGGACCAAAGGTGCTGGTGTAGGCTCTACTTTAGCAACAATTTCTTTGGGCTCCTCTTCCATGCTTTCTTCTTGCCTTCTTGCAATCTCCTTTGCTTGCTCAATGGTAGCTAGGCAGTCATACTTCACTCGTTGTCTGATCTCTGGATTCATCCCAAGAATGAAGTTCTTACAGAGGAGATTATCCACGCCATTCATCAACCCATCCGCTAGTCCTTCCTTCCGAATCTAGGCATCGAGCTTGCTCCTTATCTCTAGAACACGAGCATGATAATCCCTTATCTTCTCCTTCTCTCCTTGGGATAGCTTTGTGATCTCGATCATGAGATCTGCATATTTCTGTTGTTCACCAAATTCTTCAAGAAAACTTTCAGTTAATAAATCCCATGAAATTTTCACATTATCACCTAGTGTTTCAAACCACCTAAGTGCTGAACCATCTAAAAAGGTAGGAAAAAATTCAGTCCATTGTTCCCTTCTTATAAGGCCATTACAAATACAAGATCGTTTAAACTCTTGAATGAAAGAAGAAGCATCTTCATTAGATTGAGCTGAGAAAAAAGGAATCTTTCCCATTTTCAAAAGTAACCACCGTGAAATACCAACCTACAAGTACAATCAACAAGACTTATGTGCACAAATAATTGGAATCACTATACTAGAAATTCACTTTACACCTTTCTACAGTAAAATAGAAATGACCACGGTAAACTATGGTAAAACTTGACTTACTGCGGTAAAAACTGACTTTACTGTGATAAACACTATTCACGATAAAAAGTGAAGTTACTGCGGTAAATACTATTAACGGTAAAAAGTGACTTTACTGCGTTAAATACTATTCCCAGCAAAAATGACTTTACCATGGTAACTACTATTCATGGCAAAAATGACTTTACCATGGTAACTACTATGCACAGTAAAAACAAGGTTACCCTCTAATTGATTTTTGACTAAGTGGGAATATCTCTCCAGAAAATCCACCAACAAGGAATGGTCCCGGCAACGGAACCAAAATGTCATCACCAATCCGGCACTATGATAATTCTTCACCGTGAACTCCTCGTGCTATGATTATTTACTAATGCAGAGCCTTTAGTTTGGTGGATGTAATCTGGAAACAAAACAACAACATAACACAAGAATACCATCGACTATGATAAGACAGAATGATGACAAATCTGAAATATCAAAATAAATTATAATATTAACATGAAACTGTTACAATCTCACCCATGAGGTACTTCAAGTGTTATTAACTTCACTTGCCTTTCACCAAGACTATGGGAGAAACTTTACAATTACACCTCTTAATGGCTTCTTCAACACACCTTTAAACTGATGACTTCCTTCGCACACTTGCTACAATATTTCTCACTACTTCCTTCTATGCTAAATGAGGGGGGTGGCTTCTCTATTTATAGAAATTCCAGGCTTATCCATCTTATCTCTAAGATAGGATAAGAAATCCACTCTGACGAATCATATTCCATACCTTAACTCTTATCTGTACATGTAAGCTTATCTGTTAAGATAAGATAAACCTTATCATTTTACGTGGGTTCCACATTTTTAGACTTTTTACAAATAAAATACACAAAATATTTATGACCTCACTCCTTGTCTTTATTACCAATATAATATTTCTAATTCCTAATCATGTAGACCCTACTTCTCTAATTACCCAAACTTTGACATTTTAACATTACCCAACCACTTACGACAAATATTTACTTTTTACAACATTCCTATTGTACTTTGACTGTTATTATACTCCACATTATTGGCGGCACCGTACTGACGGTGCCGTTATCTTCTATCAGACGCTACTACTAATTATACTTAACAACATCATACATTAATGAAATAGAAATTACGGAGGAAAATTTTAGTGTCGACAGATCACCTCCCTACTTTGACTTTTCAAACAAATCCAAAAACTTCAAAATGCTCCGACGGCCCGCCTTTTCACGATAGTGCCCCAAAACAAAAAAAGGACCAGCCTTCCCGTAATTTCTTGACTCATGAAACGTGTACACCTTTTGGGCCAAAGTAAGAATTTACTCAAGCCACTTAATAATTTGAACAGCCAATCAGGATCCTTCGGGTCACGGGGCCAATTTGATATTTTTGCAAACATAGAAAAAAGTGACAAGTTTATAAAATAGACCCACCATGCCTCATCCAATTAGGGATGACCACGTATCTGCAAACATTGAGAGAAAATTTGACAGGGAAAACACAACCGTAGAAGATAAAAATGCAGGGGAAACTTCATCATTTACGCCTAAATACAAATTTTTTCTTTAAGGACAGAGAAATTGTAAACAACACCAAGCTCAATTTTATCCATGACCATAGAAAAGGATTGACCACAAAAACCAAATGAAGATGAGCACTTTCACGCACCAGGAGGGGAAACAGAAAATACACGTCGAACTAGGCGAACTGAAAAATTTAACTAAAAGGACGATGTTAAAAATGAGCACCAACAAAACCATCAAGGAAGAATCATAATTCCTGGATCTAGCTCACGCTAGGCAATCCACTAATTTTTTTCTATTAACTATGTTTTGTGGTCTTACTTTCCATTTCAGGTAGTTCCTCTTAGCCAAAAGGGAGTGCTCGCAGTAAAATTGGATCAGGAAATCAGAATTCACACACAATCTTCAACCGACATCACAACAGGTATTCCTCCTTGGCCTATCCCCTCTTATTTGTTTCATTAATTTGTAAAGAATCTGGTGTAACAATTAGTCTCATCATGGTAAAACTACTTATCTAATACAGTTGTGTATGTTCATAAGTCTCATGACCTTATCTTAATAAGTATGTAAGTATTGCTGAAAATATGAAGCTAGGAAGGTGTATGTTGTCATCACTAGGTGTTGAAAAGAGTGGTGTCAATTTCAAGAGGTCTGTTATGTGGTCCAATGCAACATCAAGTTTGTTAAATTTTTGTTCTAATTCATGAAGTATTTTTCATCATCAGTCTAAGGTCAAAGGTCTAAAGTAAAAAATGAGCATACTCCTAGGGGGAGTTAGTAGATTCATGAGGTATGAGCTTCATAGTTGCCAAGTAAAAAAAATTATTTCTCTAGAAGGTGTTTTATATCTCTATGTCACATTCATATAAATTAATTTCATGCTTCATGTCTATATTCCAAAGTGATGAAGTGTTTTATAATTTTTTCAAAGCATAAAGACATGTATCTCCATGTGTCTAAATGTAAATGTGTGTCTTGAAGTAATTGTCATTTATATTGGTATAAGTTTAGAGGAAAAAATTCTATACAACAGGTGTAAAGAGAGTGCTTTGAGTTTAAAATGATGACTCACAGGTCTTGGAAAAACAAAGAAAATTATATGGCATCTTGAAGGACATTAATTTGAGTTATGGAATAAGGAAATCCATGCATGGGAAGTGATATTACTTGGCTTAAGTTTTATTCATGATGGAACTTCTAGTTCCTATAGGTGGCGGTTACAAAACCACCCAAGTAGTTTTCATAATTGCTAGTAAGGAAGACATACTTCACATGATGGTTATGGGCATGGGATAAAACCAGTCATAGAAGTTACCACCATGGTGGGGGGATGAAACCATTGCAGTGGTTATTTCTAGAGGTTAAAAAGGGGAAAATAAAGGGAAATAGGAGAGAAAAAAAGTCTTCATGAGAGCCTATGACCGACAAAAAGTGTGGCATAATGGATGGCTCAAGATGGTTCATTTTGTCAAGGTAACTGCGACTTATGGTGTTCTGAGTATTTTTGGAGTAACATGAAGTCATCTATGTGTTTTTGATATCATTTTCATCATAATTGGGTATTTTATGAGTCCATGGCACATGTATGTAAATATGAAGATGTCATAAAAATTCGCCAGTATCATAATGCATAAGTATAACCCAATCATGAACTTTGTTAAGTTGACGATGATTCCAAGAAATATAGCATTGAAATAAAAAAATATGGAAAACTTACTTTACTTACCTAGCTTACATTATAGTGTAGTGAACCTATTGGAGTTCAAGTCCAGTTCCTTGGATTGAGCTGGTATTTTTCATAAGCTCCCCATGAATTAACTGATTTTATGCTTTCAATCATATTATCCAAATGTGTTCTAAGAATATCAGTTCGAGGTGCAAGCAAGTATCCTCAATAGGTTGTGCATATTAATATTCATGCCTTGGAAAGATAACTCTAAAAGATTCAACATATGATCAGGACTAAGATGTGGACAATTTTTCACGTAGGAGATTTAAGATTTGCATAAATTTAATCCAAAATGCTACCCTAAATTTTTTGAATCTATGCACAGTCCTCCAAAGAGTAGTATCAACCCGAAAACCAATTTTGAATGGTCAAATGAAATATTTTGAAGCTATCATTTTAAAAAAATCACTTAAAATGGACTTATCCATTTTATACGAAGATTGGAACATTAAAACGGACATCAAGTAAGTCCATCTCTTAAGTTATAGCACTAACCATTGGAATTTAAGAATCTTCTCGGGAGACTAAGTGATAATTCACTTAGTGAGAGGTTATTGGTTTGTATGAAGATGCTTGACATCTATTTACCTGTTAAATTAAATGCCAAGGTTAGGAAGAGGCCATGTGGTTAGAGGTATGTCCAAGCATGCATCCTGACATGGTAATAATGATGATGAGGCTCAAAAAACCTCAAGCTCCCCATATTAAAATTGTGTTATGATGAATTCATATCAAGTCCATATCACGGTGGTAAATTAGATCAAAGTATAGCATAAGTATTTGGTTTCTTATCCTCAAGGTGAAGACCGATAAACAGTGGGGACAATGCTTAGATGTGACAAGAGGTATGAAGTTAGCGAGGTCGAATCAAGGATACGTGATAACCTTCTTTAGGAAGACATGGGGATTTCGATATAGTCCCCCAAAATGAAAAGTGTTGTGATGTTGAAGGCAAGAACTCTAATTTCTAAAAGATTTTCATGAGGCATTGAGAGATCATGAAACAGTCCTCAAGGATAGTGTTGGCATATTTGTTATTGGCTTGAGGAAATGTTGAGATTGTCAGTCGAGGCTAAGGAAAACACAAAATGTGAAGTAAGTGTGGGGCTTGTCCTCATTGGTTGATGCTTTGTAGGCAGGCCATAAGAAGATCTTAGAAAAGACTAAACATTATCCAAGGGGGTGATTGTGGATAGGTAAGTTCTCTTTGGCTCGCACTGTTTCAATTATTCAGATGAGACCATCAAGAGTATGACACAGTGTCAAGTGGGCATGGAATGTTCTCGTTGGCTAGAACTTTGCACGTTGTCAGAAGGGATATCAAAACACTAAATTTTGAAGTAAGAAATGGAGCTATCCAAATGTCTTTTCCATCAAAGCTATTAGTAAAAGTAGAGGAATGTATGAAATCAATGAAAAAGGGGGATTTTTTTGGAAATTCATTCTATTGGTGTTTTCATTGATGTCAAGAGTTGAAGGCATAGAGTTGAAAGTGAAAAGTGAACTAATTCAAGGACATGAAGTGTGATCTTGGTAGTGTCTATTTTTTTAATAGTTGCAGATTTGACAAGTTGGTAAAATAACAAGATCATGTAAGAAGTAGAAGCCTAAGAAGACTGTCTATAAATGTGTGATCCCGCAATCTAATCAAAACCAAGCACATGGAGAAAATTTAAAGTAATGCATAGAAAGTGACTTTGAGACAATCCCTGAGCAATCAAAGGTTGCCACGTAAGACAAAAATGATTTTGTTCATAATGACATGAAAAAATTGAAGGGCCATACCATATTTGCATCCAGAGATCCAAAATTATAAAATTTACATCGTTTTAGTTCTCTTCAATCCCTTCAGATGGGCATCATCAGTTTTACAAATATATAGCATAGCCTTTTCATAAAATCAAGAAACCTTTTATTAACAATCTGGTTGTAGTATGAGTCTTAACCACCCAAATTCATGAAGTACTGGTGCCTTTTTTGTCATCTGAAGTTATGCAAAACAAAAGGAATTTATATCTACATTTACATTTAGGAATCCTAAGCTCCTTTGTAGCAATATTCCTAAATTCCCTCCTTAGTTGGTGGTTACATAAGGAAATTATATTTGTATTCTACCTATTTCATGATTTGGTGATTTTCACAAGATGATAAAAAACTCGACAATAGTCTTTACATTTCTGGATGAGACAGAACTGAGAATGGTAGTTATAGCAATTTTTGACTAAAAACCAAAATGATAGTTTTTCAAATGGATTACCAACAACCAAGAATGGTGGTTTATCTATTGGTCTTACCACAAACCACAAAATGAAGGTTTTCAAGTTGTTTACCTAAAACCACATCATGATGTGCCAAGTACTATTATCGGTCCTCATCACATCTCACTATAGGGAATAAGATAGGAAAATGTGTTTCTCATAAACACAAACTGAAAACTGGAAATGTGTTAGGATTGTGGAGTTGAATTGCTTCACAGATAACATGATTTACACCTTGCTAGTTTTCACAGTAACCGGCTCCGGTTAGATGGTAACCGACGCCTGTCAAGGTAACCATCACCGGTCAGAATCAGGGTAAACGACGCCGGTCAGGGTAATTATTGTTGGTCAAGGTAACCGGCGCCGGTTACCTGTGTGTGAAATTTTATATTTAACTCACGGGAATTAGATCTAAATTTATTATAAAGTTGATCTAAAGGTTGTGAATGCATAGCTAAGGTACCGTAATTTTGTCTAAGCTTATATAAGATAGAAAAATAGGGTTAGAAGGTTAGTCATAGAGGAAGAATGTTAATTCTCCTTGGTTGAAGGATGAAGAAGAAGAAAAAAAAGAAAGGTTGCATGAAGATAGAGCTTTAATGGAGAGAAGCTGGAAAGAAGGAAATAAAAGGTACATATGAATGGTGAGAAGGTGGTTATGTCTTCTTCTATATTTCCTTTGTATTTTCATGTCTAAATGTAATGGCTTGCATAGTATGTAAAGAACATATTATTTCATCTTATAGATCCATAAGTTGTGAGATATTGTATTGTAGATCCATGAGATCATATTGTTATTTTGTAGATCCATAGGAGATCTAGTATTGTGGCATGTTGGATCATGATGTATTATGGATACATATAGTATCCATATATTGTAGAGGAGGTTGTCTTCTTGTTTGCAGTGGAAGATGCAATGATGAGGGAGGAGATACTTACTTCTTGGTGCATGGTATATGGTTGCACATTAGTAGACCCAAGTGAGAGGTCTTGTTTACAGATTCACAGTGAGATCTTGGTTGCACAGTGGGAGATGTAGGGTAGTTCCTTGGTATGTGAGATTTGGTGGTGTTTGGAGGCATGGTTGTAGTACACTCATGGTAGATCCATTTAGAGATATGGAGGAGGAGATACTCTTGGAGAGATACATTGTAATCTATGTATTAAAGAGTTGGTTTTACTCTTGTTATATTATATATATGATATCTCTATCTTTGGTGGATGTAGCCCACATTGGGTGAACCACGATACATGTTGTGTTATTTGTGTCTACTTTTTTTTTATTTGCATTATTCTAGTTTATACTTCCACTACTATAGATTTTGGGGAATTTTTTAGATCCTGTGTGCATGATTTTGTTTGTTATTAAATCATAGCACTATTATGCAATCCTGAATTCCCAACAACTGGTATCAGAGATTGGTTATTTCAGAGCAAGGGTTTGCTTCATGGTATATTTTTAGTGGTATTACTAGACAGATGTATGAGAGCAGAGTTTCTTTTGCATGATGTGAAAATTACAGGAAGAGATTTAAATCTCAAGTGAAAGCTAGAAATGTGAGGTTGCTAGAGAATGCAGTGACCGACATTGGTTAGGTGGCAACTGGCATTGGCAGAGTGAATGTGATCAGTTACAGGGTGACCATGGTCGGTTACTGAATAACCTGGTTTTAAACAAAAAATAAAATATTTGAAGAATTAAGAAGATGCATGGAATGTGTCTTGTTTGCTAAGGTGTCCCTATTTCTTGGAGGCAAAAACATGTTAGTTAGATTACAGATATGGGTTATAGAGGTATGGTTTTATCTTGGTATTGCAGTGCTTGTATAATTTCATTGCACATGCATGGTTTGAGATTCTAGATCTCAGACATGAGATAAAGGAGTAGTTATGCATCCTTTGGTGTAGTTAGATGCATGGGATTTGGTAGAGAAGGAATATAGTAACATAGAATGAAGATGGGGTTTCCATCAAAGAAGCATGTTCTTCAGTTGAAGATGTGGTTGAGTATCTTGGTGCTGGTAAGGTGATGTATTTCATCTTGATGTACAATTTTATTGCATGGTATTATTTGTTAAGTTTTTTTACAATATTTTAGTGCTTCTTGAAATGACTGGCTCAACACAACTATCAGATTTGGTCAGAGTAGGTACATGGTTTGGTGACCTATGCCAATTTTTGGCATTGTGATCATTCCAGCAGCACCTACATCGGTCATGGAACCGATATCAGTCACAAATGGTAACCAGTACTGGTAATCAAACTATGGTCAGTCTCTGTGAAAATGAGTTTCCACAGGGTTTCTTACAACAGAAGAGGGCATGGATGGTTCAATGTCCTTTTTTAGAGGATCTGGTTTCTTGCATAGACGTATTGATCACTTCATGTTTGGATCAGAAAGAGGATGAAGTTGGCTCAGTTAGTCTAGTGAGAATTTAAGTCAGGTATCTCTATATGATTCATGTTTTATTTATTTCATTTGGAGTAGCTGATATTATGTTTGGATTGTGTGCACGAGTAAAATTTACACCATGGATATTTGGTGTTGTTTGACTTTTATTTCTTGGACATGTGTGGAATCTTGAGGACAAGGATATCTAGTCTAAGGATGGGATCCTCAATGAAAATTCATGTTTATACAAAGTTGCAGTAACAAAAGATGTTGATTACATAGGATGAAAAGAAGTTGATTCACCTACTTCACAAGAAGTCCAAAATTCTGTGATGTAGAAATATTCTTTGATAAGAAGGGAATCAGTTTATATTTTCTTTCATCTGTTATATTTCTCATTGATATATATATATTTTGATCTTGGTGATTAGAAGCAGTTTAGGGGAGTTCAAGTTAAGTGGGAGAAATCTATGGTTATTGGTAATGTAGGTTAGAAATATATGTACATGCGAAGTGAGAGGAGTGTGCTAAAGTTTTTGTGTGGAATGAGGCACAAGTTGCTTCGGAGGAAATCATGGTTTTGTAGGTATTTTTAGTTTATTTCATGATGATCTCACTTATGGTTTTATTTATAGTGCCTGAATATCCATATGGGATTGCATTTGATGGCATTTTGGTTTTAGATGGGTTAAGAAGAAAGAGAAATTTTATTCACATTCAAGGGTAAAGAAGGTGGTTGGTTGAGTTTGTTATAGGTTATAGTGTGACAACAGTGTATATTTACATCTTATTGATGTTTCCCTTGTTTTATTTCATCTTAGATGGTTGTGTTGTAGGTTGATGACATTGTTTTGCTAGTATTTTCTCTAATTATTAGTAACATGGCTAGAAGGGTTGTTGTTATTGACATTGATGAGCACAAGATTCATATGTGGCTTTGGATTTAGTCAGTGAGAGACTTGGAGCTTCTGTAGAGCCTGATGATATGGATGGATATATATGTTAAGTTTATATACATGTGGATAGATTCTATTTTGTGAGTCTATGATGATGTAGATATTTGTTTTGCAAATAAATGCCTATGAGAATGGTTTATATGCCTTGAGCATGAGTAGATGATGTTTGTATTTCCTCTTATTACTATGTTACCCCTTGATACATGTGCTATCTACGGATGGTTGTCTTGGACATACTAGTTGTTTATGTAAGGTTAGATTTGCAGAATGCAGTATTTTGATTCTTTGAGGTGTGCAGGTGTTGTGGAGTAATTAATCATGGGTTGCATGTAGAACTCATTTAGGATTTTTTTACCCAGGATCTTGTTTTGATTTCGCATATTCCAGTTTGACTTGTCTTGGTCAGTTGTATTGGTGGTTACATGGAGACATGGATAGATGGATGGAGAACACGGTTGGTTTTACATGTATTGCTACAGATGCCATTGAAGCTTATTATTTAATTTTAAGTGGGAGCTCTTACAGGTGTGTTAGTCATGGTGTCTTAGTTGCATGATAGCCTTGGATTTATGATTCAGTGGGAGATTGATGTATGGATAACACATGTATCATAGATCAGGAGTAGCTTCATGCAAGTTATGGTAAGTCACAGGTTTTTTATCTTCATTTTCGAAGATGCTTTAATCTTCCTGATTTCATTTGAGAAACCACTTAAAAATATATAGGAGAGCCTTTTCCTATTATCTAGGAAACCTTCTATAACAACTCTGGCTATTGTTGATGAGTTATTAAAACAACTCTCAACACAATCCCATATTTTCATCAGAATTTATACATCATAACAACTAATTTATATCTACATTTACATTTATAATGTAAGCACTAAAGAAATATTCCTAACATTCCCCCCTTAGTGCGAACATGGGGAAAAACTTCCTTTGTACTTGCACCTACTTTCATGATTTGGTGATTTTCACAGGATGATCACAAACTCGACAGATGGTTTTACATATGGTTGACCACGAACCAAGAATGGTGGTTTTGCAATTGGTTTACCATTAAAAAAAGCTGATGGTTTTTCGAATGGATTACAAATAACCGAGAATGGTGGTTTTGCTATTGGTTTACCACAAACCAAAAATGAAGGTTTTCAAGTGGTTTACCTAAAACCACATCATGATGTGCCAATTACTATTATTGGTCCTCATCACATCTCACTACACAGAATAAGATAGGAAAATGTGTTTCTCATACACATAAACTGAAAAATGGAAATGTGTTAGGATTGTGGAGTTGAATTGCTTCACAGATAGCATGATTTACACCTTACTGGTTTACACAGTAACCATCACCAGTCAGAGGGTAACTGACACCGGTCAGAGGGTAACCAGTGCCAGTTAGCATCAAGGTAACTATCACCATTTAGGGTAACCGTTATCAGTCAGGGTAACCGGCACCAGTTACCTATGTGTGAAATTTTATATTTAACTCATGGGAATTAGATCTAAATTTATTATAAAGTTGATCTAAATGTTGTGAATGCATAGCTAAGGTACCGTAATTTTGTCTAAGCTTATATAAAATATAAAACTAGGGTTAGAACATAAGGATAGAGGAAGAATGTTAATTCTCCTTTGTTGAAGATGAAGAAGAAGAAAAAGAAGAAAAAGGTTACATGAAGACAAAGCTTCAATAAAAAGAAGTTGGACATAAGGAAATAGAAGGTACAACTAAATGGTGAGAATGTGGTTATGTCTTCTTCTATATTTCCTTTGTATTGTCTTGTCTAAATGTAATGGCTTTCATAGTATGCAAAGCACATAGTCTTTCATCTTGTAGATCCACAGGTTGTTGTGAGATCTTGTATTGTAGATCCATAGGTTGTTGTGAGATCTTGTATTATAGATCCATGAGATCATATTGTATTGTTGATCTATAGGAATATATTATTGTATCTCATTGCAGAGCTTGTGAATACATATAGTATACAGATTTTGTAGAGGAGGTTGTCTTCTTTTTTACAGTGGTAGATGCAATGAGATGGAGGAGAGACTTACTTCTTGGTGCACATATATGGTTACAAATTGGTAGACCTGTTATCACAAAATTACAGCACCCCCTAATAGATTCAAGTTTGAGTGGGGCATTCATTGTAATATTTGTAACATTGGACCATCTCTCAAGTGATGGGACTCACTACTTGAGATGGACCTCCAGAGAAAGTTGGTTCTTGCTCCTAAACTTCCTACCACAATATAATCTAATACAGGAAAAAATAATCTATCCTAATCTAACAATTCCAAGGGACCAGGGAGAGAGAGAGCATGAAAATAATGCCTACACTAAAGCGGTGATACACCAGAAAAGAAGTGAATGAGGATAGATTTCCAATATGTGAAAGATATGAACAATACACATGCTAGACGGGGTGATGGAAGCTCTCTACAGTCTAGAAAATACGTTCACAACAATATTTCATGCATACACAATAATAATGAATCTTTCCAAAGCTTAAATAGACACAATATTCCTGTAATGAGATTGAAGGGGAAAGAAGAATACAAAAAACACAACATGGGAAGATGCATCCACAAACTTGTATTTTATTGCTTCATGAGATGCACAATTCGATCTGTTACAAGATAGGGGCCTCAATCACCATGCAAATAGTCGACTACAAGGGTCTACAACACATTGGCTTCACAAAGAAATTTTGATAGAGATTTTCTACCACAAAACTATCTCCCTTTTTCCAAAAATAAGTGTTACAATATATAGAAAAAATGAAAGAGAGAGAGGGAAAGAGAGAATTCAAATTTTTTTTCTCACCAACTAAAAAATTTCATTAAATGGTCTAGGAAAGGCATGGGAACCTCTGAAAATCCATTCCCTAATGTACTCAAGCTTGCTGGAGAATAAACCAGAGCATACTACATTAAATTTCGGAGGTTGGAAACCCTGGGGCCGCACTTTTTTCAAGCTAAAGACATTTTCTAATTTCTTACTGACCTAAATTTTCCAAAATCAATATTTCAGGCTTCCATGGCGTAGAGGATGTCGATATCTTTCCAATGGAATAAAATTTGTTTAATTTTGAGCATTAGTTTGAAAGTTATGACCATTTGAAATTTTTCATTTAAATTCTGTGGGAAATGGTGAAAATGCGAGTTCTGCAAAACGGACCCATGGGTCTAAAATTGCAAACTGTACTTTTTGTAAAAAAATCAAAAAATTATAAAAAACCTCTCTGTGGCACCGTAGGGCCACAAATTTCATTTTTTGCTAAAAATAACTCCAGGATCAAAAATACACATTTGCCTAAAAAGCTCTGTGGGCCCGAAATTGAAACTGCACTTTTCACGCAAAAAATGCAAAAGTGTAAAAGTCTCCCTCAAGCCCACTGGTCCAAAAATTCTCATTTTCCATTTGGAAACAAAGCTCCTTGGGTTTGTGGGCCCACACTGTTTTTAGCACCATTTGTGAAAAAATGCAAAAAGCAAAAAAATCTCCCACAGCCCCGCAACTTTGTAATTTTCCATTTCCACTTAGCAAAAAACCCTCCCCGGGTTCGCGGGCACGCATCTTCAAACTGTGCCTTTTTCCAAAGAATTGTAAAATCACCAAAAAAACATCCACTGACCCGCAAGCCCATAACTTGCATTTTTGGCAAAAAATTCTTCCCCAGGCCTACAGGCCTACTTTTGGCAATAAATCCTCCCTAGGCATGTCAGCCCGTAACTTGTAAAATATGAAGAATTAGGACTTATTTATATTTTCGTAAAGGGGAAGAAAATTTCCTATCTGATGAAGATGAATTCAAGAATCATTAAGTACTTAAAATATATGAAAAAACCAGTTTAAAGCACAAAAAGAGGGAAAAGGAGGTTAGTTTACCAAAAATAATTATGAGCTTCTTTTGGATAACAATTTGGCAACTCATAGGGGGCATATGCCTGTTAGATGAGATGATCAATGTCCTTGAAGCATCCATTGGGCATGGAGTCTACTTGGTACTTTCAAATCTGGTCTAGAACTACCTTCCACTGCATGCACTCTCATCTTTGTAAGAAAATCTTGGATTCAAAATTTGTGAGAGTAGAAAATTTTCTGAAACTTGGAAGCTTTTTCCTCACTTGATTTTCTGCAAATCTGATCTGTTCAAGTGCAATGAAAACATCCAAACCTACTCCAATATAGATACTCTTATGATTTAATTCTCTTGTGGCTACAATTCTCTTCCATGAGTGAGATGAACTGTATACAAGCATACACTAGAATGAATAGATCATGCGTACAAGCACTTAGGGAAATTGAAAACCTATTCTAACAACAATACAATGTGCACAAGAACTTGGAGGAATTGGAAATCCTAGACTAACATGTACAAGGGTGAGAAATTCTACTCTCAGTAGCAACGTTTGAGATGGATTCCGATAACTGGAATCTGTAATTCTTCACCATCCAACTTAGCCAGCTAGAAGGCATCACTACCTTTGAATTCAATGATCATGTATGGACCACTCCATATGACATAAAACTTGGAATGTTTTCCTGGCTTTACATGATCAATATTCCACTTTGGTACCAAATCCCCATCTTGGAATGTCTTGGCCTTAGCATTCTTATCAAAGATCCTCTTTATCAATGCTTGATCCTTCTCCATGGTCTGCATTGCATGTTATCTTATTTTTTCTAGTTCCATTAACTCTCCATACCTAATTTCCATGGGCTCAAATTCAGTTAGTTTCAACTTTTTCATGAGTTCCAATCCTGGTAACTCAAGTGATATAAGTAGAACTGCTTCCTTCCCATATAAAAGCTTGAATGGAGAGTTTCTTGTACACCTTTTAGGTGTGATCCTATCAACCCATAGAGCTGGTTTGAGCTTTGTGTGCCAAGTCCTTTTATTCTCATTAAGGGTCCTTCTGATGATTCTCAGTAGGTTTTTGTTTGTGAACTCTGCTTGGCCATTACCCTGGGGGTAATAGTTTGATGAAGTGCTAAGGTATATACCATTCTTGACAGCCCATTTGGTGATCCTTGTACCAATAAAAGACAATGCATTATCTGATATGATAGTTGAAGGGACTCCAAACCTAATGACTATCTCTTCATAGAAATCCAAGATGTTGGATTCATTTGCCTCCTTAAGTTCTATTGCTTCAAACCACTTGGTGAAATAGTCAGTTGCTATAAGTATCCATTTGTGGCCTTGAATTGAATTTTGGGTTGATCACTCTAATGAATTATAATCCCCAATTTCATGAATGGATGTTATACTGAAATGGGACAAAGGGGAAGGGCTGGTAAACCTCTCTTTCCCTATGAATAATGCACACTTCTTGCATTTCTTGATCCATGAATAGAAATCAAAAAAACACCGTAGGACAATAGGTAACTAGCCTTCATGATTTTGAGAGATGTTACTCAAGGAACAAAATGGCCTCCTGCCTATTCAACACAGAACTCAAGTAATGTCCTCCTAACCCGACATGTTTCAATGCATCTCAGCATAACACTATTGATGTATTTCTTGAACAAGACACCATCAATAAGCACATATGGGATGGATTTCAATCTAAAGTATCTCCTCTTTTTTTTACTCATTTCCTAAGGGCACAAACCTGTTTAGAGATAATGAACTAATTCTTGGGTCCAACATGGAATGGGTGCATCATTAGCTGGTTGTTCTTGATCATTTTGCAGTAGCAGGACAAACTCTTCTTCTTCTTTTGATTAAACATGTTATTTGGAAGAGAACTGCTCACATAAACCCCTCTCACAAACCAGCTTGGTTACCTTGATTTTAATATCATACTCCATTACATGGGTGATCCACCCTACTCTCTTCTCCTCCAATTCCTTTTTTAGGAGGAAGTCCTTGATGCCAGCATGAGACACTAGTAGTTGAATCTTGTTGTTTGAGACCAAGTGTCTGAACTTCCTCAAACTCCTAATGATAGCAAGGACATACTTTTCAATAAAAGAATACCTTACCTCGTAATATTCCAGGATCTGACTAAAGAAAGCTATGGGCTGTCCCGATCCTTCTCTATTCATTTGCACCAAGATAGCTGAGATTGTGTCTAATCCTCCAAATCATATAACATGAAGTCTTTTGAAAATTCTGGGTTAATAAGATTTGGATCTTGTGATATTGCATGTTTAATGGCCTCAAAAATATCTTTTCCTTCTGTTGTTCATTTGAACTGAATACTCTTCTTCAACATCATTGTCAAAGGCTTCACAAGAGTGGAAAAATCAGGAACAAATCTGTGAATAAAGCTTATCCTTCCCAATAATATTTGGAGATATTTCTTGTGGTGTGGAAATGGAAGTGTTTGGATGGCTTCAAATCTTTCAGGATCAATTATTAACCCTTCTATTGAGACAATTTGGCCCAAAAATTTTCCCCCGTGTGTCAGGAATACACACTTCTTTGGATTTAATGAAACTCTTAATATTCTACATCTTTGAAATACTTTCCTGAGGTGAAAGAGGTGGTCTGTTGCATTCTTTGAGAAGATGGTGATATCATCTAGATACACCAACACTATCTTATTGATTAGGCCTTTGAATGCCATGTCCATAGCTCATTGAAATGTTTCTCTGGAATTTGACAGTCCAAATGGCATCTTCTTATAAGCATACATACCCCATTTGGTGGTGAAGGTTATCTTGAAATGATCTTCTTCTTTCACCATTATCTGATTATACCCTGAGTAGCCATCTAGCAATGAAAAACTTTCGAAACCAACTACAACTTGCAAGATTTGTTTCATTGAAGGAAGTGGATAGCGATCCTTGAGTGATGATTTATTTAGATCACGGAAGTCCACACACAATCTGATTTCTCCATTTCTTTTCCTCACTGGCACTAAATTTTCAACCCAACTAGAATGTTCGATAGGGAAGATGATGCTAACCTTAATCAGCTTGTTCAACTCTTTCCTCATGAGAAATTCAATGTGAGGATTCACTGGCCTTTGCTTCTGTCTAAAAGTCTTGGATTCAGGATTTAATTCAATTGTGTGCTCAGCCAATCTTGGTTTGAAACCTCTTAAATCCTTATAAGTCCATGTAAAAACATCTAGGAATTCTTGAAAAAGTTGAACAAATTCAGCTTTCTCTTGTGGAGTACTTACTTTTCCAATTTGTAATGTCCTTCCTTCATCTATTGAAATGAGCTCTGAATCATCACCCTTTACCTAAATGTTTTCTTTCTCCTTCTAGAACTGATCATTTGGGTTGAATATTAACTCCAAAGTTACAAGACCTTCTGGTAATTTGTTAGCTCTCAGCTGCACCACTTGGTTTCCATACTGTTGTTCCATTTTGTCTTGGTTTCTGGCGGAGAACTCAGCTTCTAGTAGAAAATTGAAAATTTTCTAATCATTCTTGAAGACTTGCCAACTTGTGTTGTTATCTGGAATATATGGCCTTACAACCACCTTGATATGGGGCTGAGAATTATCACTTTTTATACTTTCTACAACATCAAACGCTGCCCCAATTACTGCCAGTCTATCTGCAGCTTCATTCTTCTTTCTTGGGATGGAATTGATGCTAAAAGATTGAAAATCTTTAATGAGATCCCATACCCTATTTTTGTAATTCTTCAACAGATCATTTCTAGTAGCATTTTGTTCTTTTACTTGATTCACAATCAGCTTACTATCTCCAAAGAATTACATGTTTTTGATGCCTTTCTTTATTTCCCAATGCGATCCATGGATTAAGGATTCATACTCAGATGTGTTTTTTTAGCAAGAAAACTGGTAGCAAAAAACTGAGTAATATTTTGTTCCTTGAGGAGAAACAAGCATAGCTCCTCCTCCTGCACCTTGTCTACTTCTTGAGCCATCAAGGAATAACTGCCATACCTCATTATCATCCTTGTGGTCTGACTTGATGATGCTACGGAGAGGATGATTCTCTTCATGCAATCAATAGACTCCTAATTCATATTATTCCATTTCTTTGTAAAGGTCAAAAGAATGTCTCTTTTTTTCCCATTCTTCAAGATTCAAGTCTGGAATACACCCAACCTTGGTAGCAGCTTCATAGGTGCTTGGATAATCCTCTTGATCAAATGTTGAACTAGTTGCATTGATTGAACTTGGTGTATGAGGCTCAATATGAAAGTTTGCAATGGGCTCCTGATCTAATTGTATCCTTAGCTCCATACCTTGTTTTGAATAACATGTGTGACCAATTAGTAGACAAATAACCTCGAATTTTAGTGGTGAAGTCTCTTGACAATTACAATGTAAAGAGTGGTGGCAAGTCTATGATTGATACATCTTGAAAGACGGGTCACGTTCGGAAATGCATGAAATGTAAGGGATCAAATCTTTGATTATTCCAACCGTTGTTATTACTGTCCCATCCAATTGCACCACATGTTTGGAAATGACTTCATATTAAAGACGCAACTAATCAAATATTTTTTTTTGGCATTACAGAGTTACTTGCTCCAGAGGATCAATCATGCAATTATGCACCAATTTATCTCCCATGATCAATGAGATATAGAATGGTGGTGGGCTTCAAAAATTTGCCTTGTTGGCCTCCTTGATTTGATCCTTGTTGAACTGCATTAGTAAGGACCTTCTCTTGTTTATTGGATGGCTACTTTGATGTTGACCAATTTTCCATAGCATCCTACAATAGGTCTCTTTGTCCTAGGATAGCCAATGACTCCCACATTGAAATGTTTACTTTCATTTTATTCATCTTATTAATGATTTTAAATGGAGACGAACTATCCTTCTATTTCCCTTTTCCTTGCATATTATTCTCTTGCACATGGGTTCTAACAATTGGCACTTGAGCTAGTCTAGGAGATGGCTTGGTATGAACTTGTCACATTAGGATTTGCACTTTGATTTCCAGTGCCTTATGGAGTAATAGAGGGTTGTGGATCACTTAAATTTGATGAGTCTCCCTCTCCAATATTCCTTTCTTGAACTGTGTATTGGTAGATACAATTTGAGAAGGTTCTTGATTCATACCATAGAAATCTTCCACCTACCAATTAACAAGTGTGGTCTCATTTGGAGGTGCCTCTTGTTGATTTTCTCCCCACTGTTAGTTTCCTTCTTGGTCCTGTCTCTTGCTCCACACCCGTTGTTGTCACCATAAGATCTTGATTCAAAGCACCATTGAAACACATTGACTGGTTATGAGGTTGATTGCATGGAAAACACTAGTCATATTCCTGAGCCATGTTATTTTGCACTGGTACCAAAAGCTCTAGATGTGGATGCAACATTAGGATTGTAAGGCTGGAATGGTCTATTAGTAGGAGGTATGGCTTGATTTGGATTTGTAATTTGGATGGGTGGCCTATTAGGATGATATGGAGGTCTATTGGGTTGAGTTTGAGGCTAATATAATCTAAAATTTTGAGCTTGTTTCCTCTTGAGTGTCACCAACTCATTACCTAAGTTTTACAGTTGCTTCATGACTTCCTAGAGCTCATTTGAGGTGCTAGAAGATGAGGTAGAGGCTTGAGTTGAAATATGATTCCTTGGAGTAGGAATGGAAGCTAATGTGGTTACTTGACTAGTGCTTGGAATTCCTAATTCTGGATAAAGAGGCATAGGTGGCCTAGGTGTAAGTTTACTAGCTTGAATCAAATACTTTTCATCTCTAATGGAAAAGTTATAGGCTATAGGTAAAGTTATACCTCGCATAGATTGAATCATCATATAAATATTAGAATTCAAAGCTTTAAGGAAGGATAAGAAAGAACCTTCAGCTGTTGTTTCTACGACCAATGGAATTCTATTATCCCATGTCCTCTGAAATTGTGAAGAGTTGTGCATATATGGTCCCCATTCTGAATAGATCCTACTGTTAGACTCCTAAACCATTGGAAAGATTTACTTTTGAATGAAGAGGCTAAAAATTTGACTGAAATTTCCATCTCTATAATTTGATGAATTTCACAGACATTTGCAATGTCTTGAATGTGATCAATTGGAGTTGTTTGGTTCTCTCTAGTGAAATATGAAATTTTCTTCAATGCTGCAACTAGAACTGGATTTTGTGCATTGAGAGAAAGTGGGCTACTGCCAGTGAAGTTGACATAGGGATTGGGTTGTTGATGTGCCATTATTATTGGCCTAATAAGCATGGTTAATGTGAGAAAAGTTCTACCACGTGGAGGTGTAGATAAGGTTCTATTCGGTGGAGATGGAGACCTTTGAGTTCTTATTCCTCTTCTTGTTCTACCTAGGGACAAATGTAGATGGATAAATAGTCCCTCTTCTCTAGTTCTCGATCTAGTCTAAATTTTTCTCATAAATCTGCCAAGTTTGGACTACTGAAACAGATGGATTCTTCCTCTAGTGGAGTCACCAGATGTGTAATTTTAAAGCTCCTTACTAGCTGAAAACTTACAACAAGTGCACATAAATCTTGTTGCAATAAAAAATGAATACCTCTTGGTCCCATCGGGCATGCCAAAATTGTTATCATAAAATTAAAGCACCCCTGAATGGCTTTAAGTTTAAGTGGGGCATTCAGTGTAATTTGTGTAACATTGGACCATCTCTCAAGTTCTGGGACCTTGCTACTTGAGATGGACCTCTAGAGAAAGCTGGTTATTGCTCCTAAAATGTCTGCCACAATCTACTCTAATCCAGGAAAAACTAATCTATCCTAATCTAACAATTCCAAGGGACCATGGAGAGAGAGAAAGCATGAAAATAAGACCTACACTAAAGTGGTGATACACCAAAAAATAAGTGCATGAGGATAGCTTTTTAATATTTGAAAGATAGGAGAAAAACATATTCTAGAAAGGGTGATGAAAGCTCTCCACAGTCTAGAAAATGCTTTCACAACAATATTTCATGTATACACAATAATAATGAATCTTTACAAAGCTTAAATAGACACAATATTCCTATAATGAGATTGAAGGGGAAAGAAGAATACAAAAAACACACCAAGGGAAAATGCATCCACAAAATTATATTTTATTGCTTCATGAGATGCACAATTCGATCTGTTACAAGATAGGGGCCTCGATCACCATGCAAATAGTCCATTACAAGGGCCTACATAGTATATTGGCTTCATAAAACAATTTTGAAACAGATTTGTTGCCAAAAAACTATCTCCCTTTTTCCAAAAAGAAGTGTTACAATATATAGAAAAAAATGAAAGAGAGAGAGGGAAAGAAAGAATTCAAATCTTTTTTCTCACCAACTAAAAAATTTCATTAAATGGTTTAGGAAATGCATGAGAACCTCTGAAAATCCATTCCCTAATGTACTCAAGATTGCTGGAGAATAAACCAGAGCATACTACATTAAATTTTGGTGGTTGGAAATCCTGGGGCCGCACCTTTTCCAAACTGAAGATGTTTACCAATTTCTTACCCACCTAACTTTTCCAAAATAATTATTTCATGCTACCATGGCATAGAGGGTGTCAAGATATTTCCAACGGTATAAAATTTTTTGAATTTCGAGAACTAGTTCGAAAGTTATGACCATTTGAAATTTTGCATTTAAATTCGGTGGGAAATGGTGAAAATGTGAGTTTTGCAAAACGGACCCGAGGGCCCAAAACTACAAACTGTACTTTTTGTGAAAAAATTGCAAATTTATAAAAATACCTCCCATGGCCCCACAGGGCCGCAACTTTCATTTTTGGCTAAAAAAACCTCCAAGCTCGAAAATTCACATTTGCCCAAAAAGCTTCGTGGGCCCGAAATTGAAACTGTGCTTTTCACACAAAAAATGCAAAAGTGTAAAAGTCTCCCTCAATCTCGCTGGTCCGCAACTTCTCATTTTCCATTTGGCAACAAACCTCCTTGATTTCGTGGGCCCGTACTTTTTTCAGCACCTTTTGCGAAAAAATGTAAAAAGCAAAAAACCTCCCGTAGCCCCATAACTCCGCAATTTTCCATTTCCACTTAGCGAAAAACCCTCCTTGGGCTTGCGCACCCGCATCTTCAAACTACTCCTTTTGCCAAAGAATTTCAAAATCGAAAAAAATACCTCTGCTAACCCGCAAGTCTACAACTTGCATTTTTCACAAAAAAGTCTTCCCCAAGCCTGCAAGCCCGATTTTGGCAAAAAATCCTCCCCAAGCCCGTCGGCCCGTAACTTGCAAGATATGAAGAATTAGAAGGACTTACTTATATTTTCGGAAAGGGGAAGAAATTTCCTATTTGATGAAGATTCTTTCGAGAATCTTTGAGTACTTAAAATACATGAAAACATTAGGTTGAAGTACAAAAAAGGGAAAAAGGGGGGTTAGTTGACCAAAAATAAGTATGAGCTTATTTTGGATAACAAGACGCATGTGAGAGGTCTTGTTTGCAAATTCATAGGAGAGATTGGTTGCATAGTGGCAGATGTAGTAGTTCCTGGTATGTGAGTCGTTGTT